>CM065117.1:44824814-46024814 GCA_033026305.1 Cirrhinus molitorella
GACGGACTGCACTAAGCAGTTGGTGGGCCGTGATTCAGCAGTACTGTAAGCCATTTTAACGTTACGCAATCATCTGCCATGTAGACGCTAAGTTAGACCACGCCCTCTCATTAAACCACACCCCTAAAGATGATGTTATTAATTTCCGGTCCTCTAATTTGATTGGCTGAGAGCCTTTTCCAGGAGTGTGATATTCTAGTGATAACTCCGCTTGCAGTATTTCTCATAGTGAGTGTCATGGCGGATGCCTTAATCTACTATAATTGTATAAATAACACAGTTTTTTGTGTCTCGGAATGTAGCTTTTGGACGAGAATGTAAATGTTTAGATTTCAAATATGTGGTTTGTAATTAAAGATAATGTCTATTTGAAAATTTGCTTGGATGTTTTTGGAGATGTGAGATCCAGTGCGTCAGCAGCCATTCAGTGCATATGACGCTGCAAAGAGCAGGCTTACCTTGGCCAGATGTTTTGGCTGAAGGCAAAATCTCATAACGTTATATTTTATGGTACCTCAATGCTGTATTCCGAGCGCTGCCTTTGTACTTTTGACTGAATTGCCTAGTAACTTTTATGATGGCTGTTTTTGTTTATTAAATCTTATTATTCAATAAATGTTATTTTTATATACATAATAGTAGTATTTAATTATAGTATTTAGGATTGGGAAGCGGGGTGTGTGTTCGTGATGGTGATTAGTTCATTGTTCCGCCATTAGATGGCAACAAGAGGTTGTTTTTATGAGTGTATCAACGGTAAAGACTATTATACTAAAAGAGACTGACACAGGGTTGTAAACAAGGAAGTTATTTTTACTTTCATCAACACCTTGAAAGACGCAGCCAGCAAATTCACTGAGCAGCACTGTCATCAGAAATCACCCTTAACAGATGAAAGGATAATACAACAAAGGTATCACTTTCCTCAGCGGAAATTCAAGCTAATGTTTTATTGTGAATATGAGATTGAGCTGAAGAATGAATGCTGTATCAGATGTGGGTAATCACACTCGCTCTGTCCATCTCTCTCTTTCTCTCTCGAAATACTCTACATAATAAAGTCAGCTTTTAATACAGTAATACAATTACTGTTTTAAAGAATGAAACAGGGTTGTAAACAAGGAAGTTATTTTTACTTTCAACAAAACCTTGAAAGACGCAGCCAGCAAGTTCACTGAGCAGCACTGTCATCAGAAATCACAGATGAAAGGATAATACGACAAAGGTATTGCTTTCCTCAGCGGACATTTAAACTAATGTTTTATTGTGAATATGAAATTGAGCTGAAGAATGAATGCTGTATCAGATGTGGGTAATCACACTCGCTCCATCTATCTCTATCTCTCTCTCTCTCTCAAAATACTCTACATAATACAATGAGCTTTTAATACAGTAATACAATAAGCTTTTAATGAAGGAACTTAATGAAGGAACGTTCCTTCGTTACTAGTTCTAAAGTGACGTTTTCAAATTAGTAACAGATGCTTGGGCTCAGCTGTTAAACTGTCAACTTGAGATTTGAATAGTTTGCACAAAAGAGGGTTTTTAATGACACTCCATTATTGTTTTGTAAGTGTTTACACACCCATGTCGTCAAACTGCTCATAGGCGAGAATTGATCCAAGTAAATTTAGGTGAGAATTTACTTGTTTAGACTTTGAATACACTGTTTGTTACTAAACTGAATGAAGTCTTAAGTCTTGTTAAATCGTAAATCTTTTATTTAAACCAGATTACAAAGGGCAATGTGCATATGGCTTGAGTGTGTTTTTATTTAGCTAAAAAAGCAAAAAAAAAAAAAAAAAGAGCAAAAAAAAATAATAATAATAAAAAAAAAATAATAATAATAATAATAAAAACAACAACAGTGATATATGACTTCTCTTTTTAAATAATTAACTACCAATTAATGAAAATCTGACATAAATACAAAATTACACGTGTTCTCTCTCTCTCTCTCTCTCTCTCTCTCTCTCTCTCTTTCTATACTGTCTTATATAAAATATGTAAAATAGGACTAAGCAAAGAATACTGGGAACTCTATTGTACAATTTCATTGAAAAGAACTGTCCAGGCAAACTAATTCACCACAATAAAGCAGACTACAGAATGGGGTTATTCAAAGACCCTGAGTTTGATTATCCGTTGAGCTGTGTGCAGCATAATATAACATCAGCAAAGAAGCATTTTGTTATACAGCACTACATGTTGAAAAAAGAAACAGCTTGTCAGTATAAATGCTACAGTATTTAAAAAAAAAAGCCTAGGTACTGTCACTCTAGCGAAAAATGTGATTTTGTTAGTAGTGTCACTTCTTTTAGCTGGCTAACTCCCCAACACTGGAGGTATGACTGTGCTAGCAGACATTCGGGCCTTTGATATTTTCTATATGCAAGGTTCCAAGAGGAAGTTGTTCATTGTTACATATCTTTGCATATCTATAGTTGTCTTTGAGGAGAGCAAAAGAATCAAAAAAGGACTAAGTCTTGTAAAAATCTGTCTCCCAAGAGGCTTAAATAGGAAGTGGCAGCACAACAATCTGAGGATTACATACCGGATTTGTGTGAGAAGCTGCGGATATTCCTCCTTATCCATTTATCACACCGAAGAGGACGAGGTTCGGAGGTCAAATTCAGTGACCGCTTGTTTTTGTAAAAAGTCGGTGTCTGGAAATCTCGATAAGCAAGTGTAAGAGCGACGGGTGCTTGATTTAAGTCCATAAAGAAATATTAGGTTAGAAGAAAGCAAACGAGGCGGGAATGTTAAGTAGCTACTCTTCAATTTTATGCCGCTAGTAAATTATCAGCCTTCAAATGAGCCCAAAGTTGAGAGTCTGAGGAAAATGGCTTTCCTTGTCCTTCTCGAAGTCCTCAGGGAGGGACCACTCCAAGCAGTTTTGGTCTCTTGTCAGTTTTTTTAAGCTAGCACACTATTCAGTAAGTCTGGCTTGGGTTAGAGACAAAAGGCACCATCCTAAAAGAAAAGGGAATTTTTTCTTTTTAGAAAAGATGTGCAAGATAATAGAGCGGCGAACGTTACCATAGAGAGACAGACTGAAGAAACAGCAAGGTGAGACTCCCTCACCTCACCCGCTACAATGATGACAGTAAACACCCATTCTGTCCTAGGAGACTTTATTCTGACCAGAGATAGCACAATTGAGACCCTGATGAGGAGCACATGCAATTACTCTCTCTTAATAAAATCTCATAGTTCCAATTATACCCCAGCACAATGGCCACCGCGCTTGGCTGCTGATTGAGTTCAGACCACGTGGGACTTCGAATAGCGCTCTTCCCGCTCCCTCCCCTGCCGCACACAAGCCTCTCTGCTTTTTCTATCAGTCGGATCCTTTCACGCCACCAGTCTCTTCACCTTCTACTTTTTTCCTGGCTTCTTTAGATCTTTACAAAGGCTTGAATCCCAACCCACAGTCCATCCAATTGATCCAGAACAATTTAAGCATGATGCTCAAACGCTTTGAAGAAGTATCTCCAGCAGTAGTCTCAGCCTCGGGTGTTACGCCCACAGACTGCCCATAGTCCAGTTCCCCGATGTGATGCGGATTGCATATTTCTTACACCTTGAATACTAGTGCACATCTGAATCTATATTTAAACAAAAATATCTTTGAGTGTTTTGGGGAGGAAAAGTCTTTTTTTATAAAATATCTTGGATTATTTATTCATTATTATACAACAGCGGAACTTCACTCATAGCAAGTGTCATGGCGGACACCCAAATACTTTATGATTTTATAAATAATACTGTTTTTGTGTCACAGAATGTAGTTATAAGAGACAAGGACCTTCGTTCACCTTCAAAATGCAAATTAAGATATTTCTGATAAAATCTGAGAGCAACTACCACGTTTAAGGCACAGAAAGGCAGTAAGGGCATCGTTAAAATAGTCCATGTGACATCAGTGGTTCAAACATAATTTTATGAAGCTACGAGAATATTTTCTGGTCCTCGAATGTGATTGGTTGAGAGGAGTGTGATATTCTAGTGATAACAGAACTCCAGCTGTTTCATTGTTTGTATCACTCCAGTATTTCTCACAGAGTGTCAGATGGCAGATGCCAAAATCCACTATAATTTTATAAATAATACTGTTTTTGTCTTATAGAATGTAGTTTTAAGAGAGAAGGACCTTCGCTCATCTTCTAAACACAAATTAAAATATTTTTGATGAAATCCCAGAGCTGTCTAATGCATAGACAGCAACACAACTACTATGTTAAAGGCCCAGAAAGATAGTAAGGATATCATTAAAATAGTCCATGTGACATCAGTGGTTCAAACATAATTTTATGAAGCTACGAGAATATTTCCTGGTCCTCGAATGTGATTGGCTGAGAGGAGTGCGATATTCTAGTGACAACAGAACTCCAACTGTTTCATTGTTTGTCTCACCCTGCTTGTGGTGTTTCTCATAACGAATATAATGGCAGATTTCCAAATCCACTATAATTTTATAAATAATCCTATTTTTGTGTCACATAATGTAGTTATAAGAGAGAATTACCTTTGTTCATCTTCAAAACACAAATTATTATTATTATTATTGTTATTATTATTATTATTATTATTATTATTATTAAATATTTTTTGATGAAATCCGAGAGCTTTCTGATGTATAGACAGCAACACAACTACCACGTTCAAGGCCCAGAAAGGAATTAAGGACATTGTTAAAATAGTCCATGTGACATCAGTGGTTCAAACATAATTTTATGGAGCTGAGAGGAGTGTGATATTCTACTGATAACAGAACTGAGACCGTTTCACCGCTTGTATCATTCAGTTTGCGGTATTTCTCACAGAGATATCAGTGCTTATGAACCCGCCGAGATCTTTTGGAATTTGAATGTCTCGATAGTGGTTAAAATTATTACGTAGTATAAAAAAGTGCACAGACAGCATGATCATATACTATCAACCTTTTTCTTCCCGTAAGAGTGTACGCAGACTTTTGTATATTTTATGGGTCTTGCTTCTGGTCTCATCTGTGTATGTTTGCTGCTTGATATTGCAAATTGGTGTGTCTTACCACATTATTTTAATTTGTTATCTTAATTATGAGCACACTGGTTTGTAGAGCAAACTGTTTTACCGTTTACTGCATGTTGTTTTTTTTTGTTTTCTCATTATTTCCCTATAGTGGCTAATGAACTGGAAATCTCACCCATTGGGTTACTTCCATGTTAAAGAATAAGGTGGATGACATTAGACAAAAGATGTGAAGACATTCACTTACTTCTAAATTAAATTAAATTAAAATGTCTTACTTCGAAAAGTGAAAAAACAAAAAACAAAACAACTAATGTGGTGTTAATTATTTTTAACACATTAAACGGCAAATATTAACACTGTTTTTCCCAGCTCTAATCTGTAATTAAATTAATAGATGAATGACATGTTGTTGGCTCAGCTAGGATGGAAGAACAGCAGTTATAGGTTACCCTTGGGTGTGGTGTAACCTAGCGGTTAAAGATCTGGGCTATTAACCGGAAGGTTGCAAATTGAAACCCGACAAATGGTGGGTGGTGATCTATTATCGTTGTTTCCTCGAGCAAGGCACTTAACCCCAGGTTGATGTACATCAAGCCATCAAAGCATCAGATAATGACAAAGGAGAAAGAAACGCAAGAAGTCTGGTTTGAATAAGCGCGAAGTGCTGCTGGGATGTTGTCTAGCAATAGCGTAGCCCACAGATGCTAAATGGACATATTGATGTCAAAGAATCCAAGGTCATTTATATTTCATAAATCTAGAAATCTTTTATGTATACTTTTCTCAGTTTGAGAGGTTTTCAGTCTCAATCTTGGGCATGGTATGTGGCAGGAATGGCCTTGAAAATACTAATTCCATCATCAGACTCGGATGGGAAGTACGTATCTTTTGAGTTTCAACAACAGCTTTTTTCCCTGCTGTGATGGTACTGTCGGCACACCATCCAAATCCTATAACACACCTGCCTACAGCGCAGAAAGCTGCAGCTCATTGTTGCCTTTAATGGAAAACAAGAAGTATATGAGCAACCACAACATAATTAACTGGCACATTGCTAAACCTGCTCCTGGTTATTCGCTGTGACAGAGCTAAACGGTGTGAAAGCTCAATTTCCCCCACAAAGCCTCCGCAAGCTGTCCTGGACCAATCCTACTGAAAAGACCGGCTTAGGCTAGCATGAATTAACATGCTGATTCAGGCTGGTTCATGCTGGTTTGATGCTGGTCTAGCTGGTGGATTTGCATAGCTGTGCTTCTCACCAGCAGAACTAAATGTAATACAAAGTAATGACTGTAATTTTAACTGTAAAAAACTGTAAAAATGACATCAGTGGTTCAAACATAATTTTATGAAGAAAACAAAAATAACAACTTTATTCAACAATTTCTTCTCTTCCATGTAAGTCTTTGATGTGCATTCATGAGAATACCAGAACGTAGAGCTGCTACATGATTTTTTTTGTCTCAAATAGAGATCACTGAACTAAACAAAATAATGTGTGACAAAATAATTGCTGCAGTCTATTTAAAAGTGTTTAATTATTTTAAATGAATTATTAAACATTTTAATAGAAGTATTTAAAATATTAAGTATTTAATACACCAAGTTTTAATATAAAAAATAATGAAAAAGTGGTTTGAATGAATGATTCAATGACTCACTCATACATTCTTCACTTGTTTCATTACTAGATGAATCAGTGTTTTTGAACAAATCTCTTGAATGAATGATTCAATGACAAATACATTTTTTAACAGTTACTTGTTGCCACCTACTGGCAAAACAATGAAATCGTCACTAAGTGTTATTTGAAGCGCCAATTAATTTTAAAAGATGATGTGCTCTACGTTAATCGCTATCATAGATATCAGTGTTTATATCCGAACTATGACCTTTAAGATAATCTTAAATTACTTTCATATTGCATATTTTTGCTTTTTTAGTTTTTTTTTTTTTTTTTTAGTTTTGAAAGTATGGTAAATACTGGTAAAATACGCCAACAATCAAAAAAAAAAAAAAAAAATACACATTTTGATATACCATAAAAATAACAGGTAACCCATCTAAATTTTTCAACAATTAGGCTATCCATCTCATAGTAGCTACCAACATTTCATTAACAGTAGAAGTGATCTTATTGTAGTCTTTAAATCTGGAAACTGTCTTACGTTGACATGACAGTCAAGACTTCTTTTTCTTTTGTTTTCAGTCAATGTTCTAATATTACCGACAAACATTACATTACGTATTTCTTGGCACACTCGTTTTACGTGAATTTGGCGCCACCTGTAGTTGTGGGTGTATTATTGACATGTAAAAGTCAGGACTCTGAATACAAGATAAACGCGTATTTTCAGATGTATTTCCAAGAAAAAAAAAAAGTCTTATATTCGGGTCAATACAGTATGTAAGTTTTCTTTGCACACAAGAAGTATTCTTGTAGCTTCGTAAAATTATAGCTGAAACTCTGATGTCACATGGGCTATTTTAACAATGACCTTCCTACCTTTTTGGGCCTTGAACTTGGTAATTGCGTTGCAGTCTATGCAGAGCCAGAAATCTCACAGATTTTATCAAAAACATCCTAATTTCAGTTTCAGTGTGTATTTGATGGTAGTTTTTCCTCAAATGTAATGGTGAAAATCTCATTAAGTGAACTTTCAGAATTTCTTTTTTAACCAAATTTTTTTTTCAGGCTAGTTGAAGGATAAATGAGTAATTGCTGTTCCTCCAAACAGAATAATGACTGTTTTTGACACTGTCGTAAGAACTAGTCTTATTTTTCAGATTTTCAATGTATCCAATGTATCTTTTTATGTAACTGACGTATTCAGTTACGACCTTCTAACCCGTCAAGGCTTTGAAAGTTTTTCTTGACAAACTTTTAAAAACTTATTTGATTCATTCATTCACGAATTTGATTGAATTTGAATTCCGTTTGCAACTCAGAAACTGAATTGGCATTCGAAAGGCAATCAGTTTATCATTCAAGTTTCAGCTGAACATTGCCTTCGGTGGAGCAAACATTGCTGTGTGATATACCCAAACAAACAGAACAATATTTTGATAATATTACAGAGCCACAGACTGTGTCTTAAACCTGAAATAATGCTGGAGAAATGCCTGTATCACACAAGCCTCTGTGTGTGCGACTCAGCAGCTGGTGATAAGAATAAAAATGCAGCCTAGATCTAACAGTTCAAAGAAGTAAATTAATTTATACGTTTTTTCAACTGCCGTTTCCATTTGTACCGAGAAACAACCATCACAGTCATTATATATCCACTTTGATATCTCTAAAGCTCATTTGAATTTGTTATAGATCATTAAATATGACATTATAGTGCTTTCATCCGAGAACGCTGCCTGTTAAGTCATTGACTGTGGTGACCAGCATCCAAAAACAAAGCATTTTCTGGTCCTCTCAGCAGGATGTTGTTGGTTACAAGCTTATCCACAGAGCCGGACCGATGGGAAGTTCTCTTGTTGACTTTATCATTGGCACTGCGATATAGGTCAGAGACGTGGCGCTCAGGCGCTCGCTGCTGTCAGCTGATTATGTCAGATTAATTTCATATGGACCTTTGAAACGGGCTCTCCTTTGATGTGCTTTGATTCACTGAGATTTATTTATTTGACTCAGTGCGCTCGCCTTGCGTGGACCGCGATAGCGTGATGATAAAGGCCGAGCATTAGATCCGTCGGGTGCCACGGCGTATTTCCCCTCGACAAATCCGCAGAAGTTCCAGTCTCTCGGTCCTCCGCTTGGATGACAGCCTGAGCTCTCAGACGGAATGGATGGACAGCTCACCCTCACAATGCAGCTGCAGGAAGGACGGAGAGAAAGAAGGACAGAAGAGGATACAGACAGTGAAAGAATGAAATAGCGGGGAGAGAGAGACAGGCAGAGAGAGAGATTGATTACTTCAGGGCTTGACACAAGCTGGCACCCATCAGTAATCCTTCAGTGACACCCTTCCGCTGTCATGAGCTCAAAGTCTGGCGCGCTCTCTAAATCCTACACATACACTTTAACACTCTTAGGAATGGCAGTCTTTCTCTGTTCTCATGGGCTTCCTGTGACTGACAAGTGGAAGAGGAGTGACTTTGAGGAGTTTAGGCTAAATATGATGAGCTTTTCAGCAGGACGCTTAGACGCTGCCACAGATGAGCAAAGTATGAAATTGCTGTGGATCTGTTGCTGTGTAGGAAGAAACTTCAGCCGTCTGTGGTTATCAGCTCTGTGAGGTGTCCTGTGTGTCTGATCCAAGCGGTCAGGATTTCTGTTTTGCAGGCTGTGTTGGTACTGTAGATGCTGTTACTCTAGTATCTCGCTGCAAAAAAGGAATTCGTTCGAAAGCAGTCATTCGAAAATATTGTCAGAATATGAGAATGCTAAGCAATTACAGGTGTGTGCAAATACACATAATATACAGTTAAGGTTAAAAAGTTTACATACACCTTGCAGAATCTGCAAAATGTTAATTATTTGACCAAAATAATATATATATATTTTTTTAGTACTGAGCTGAATAAGATATTTCACATAAAAGATGTTTACATAGAGTCCATAAGAGAAAATAATAGTTAAATTTGTCAAAAATGATCCTGTTCAATCCTGTGTTGCTACATGAATGATCCGCAGCTGTTTGTTTGTTTGTTTGTTTTTTGTTTAGTGGTAGTTGTTCAAAGCTTAGAGTCCCTTATTTGTCCTGAACAGCTAAACTGCCCGCTGTTCTTCAAAATAAAATCCTTCAGGTCCCACAAATTCTTTGTTTTTTCAGCATTTTAACCCTTTCCAACAATGACTGTATAATTTTAAGATCCATCTTTTCACACTAAGGGACTCATATGCAACTATTATAGAATGTTTAAATGCTTACTGATGCTTTAGAAGACAACACAACACGTTAACTAGGGCTGTGCAATATATCAAAATTAACAGAATATCGCACATGTACATACATGAACAAAACATGACAGAGAAAATCGTTTACTGCTCTTGCTTAAATAAGAATCAGTGAAGTTATAGAATGAAGACTAAGCAGTTTTATTTTCCTTTTTATTATTCAGTTCTTAAATTGATGTTAAAATGATTAAACTAATGTTAAAATGACATTTTTTTACGCAATGCTAGACTAAAACTCTACCGTTTTCTTTAATCTTACAAGAAGTGAAACATGTATGATAGTTATATTAGAATTCAAATCAAAATTAGCTTTATTCGCCAAGTGTGCGCAAAAACAAAGGGGATTAGTTGTGTTTTTACAGGAGCTCCTGATACATACATATATACATACATATAAATAACCATATATATGTATGACACAAGATAGTTATGGAAGCGCACAGAATTACAGGTATCCTTTAAGACATTATACAATAGATGTTTAAAAGTGCTCAAACTTCTAAGTGTTTCAAGATTCGTAATAGGCCCAAAGAGCATAAAATTTTGACAGTACCCTTGGGACCAAATACAAGAACCAAATCTAGTGTGTTGATTATTTGTGTGGAACGTCAGAATATTAGAAAGATAAGATGGTAATTTACCCAAGAGAGCCTACAATAAATAAATAAACTAATAAATACATATGTATACATTTGTCTCCTGTTAAACACTGAAGTATCTTCTGTAGCTTCTGAAGGGCAGTACTAAATGAAACAAATATGATATTTAGACAAAATAAGAAAAATGTACACATCTTCATTTTGTTTAAAAGTTTACAGCCCTGGCTCTTAAATGCATTGTTTTTCCTTCTGGAGCATCAGTGAGCATTTGAACCTTTTGTAATAGTTAACTTTTTTAGATTATATTTCTGTATATTATAACATAAACTATATTTATAATACATGTAAGATGTCCCTTTATGGGACATTAGGAATTGACTTCAGCAGCTGAGCAGTTTCCGCTGGGAATGCTAACGGATAGCTTTCACCAGGTATTACGGATCTCTTTGATCTGAACCTGATCCCCCAAATCATCCCTCCGCTCCGTCCCAAAGTCCTCCTCCTTACACATCAAACACCTCTGGAACATTTATTTTATTTGCTGCAGTGTCTCTGAACAGTGCTTCCCGTTGACGCCTTAACTTTACCTTCAACAGCCCACATAACACATACACTCACTAGGCCAATAAGAATGGTTGAGCCATCTTTTCTACTATCCTCTCCTCCTGGACAGATCCTCACAGTGGAGCGGTTCAGATTGATTGGCTCGGTATTGATCAGAACATGTGCCGGGGCTAAAAGCGAAAGGGATGGTTCTGTGCGCCCCACGGCTTAATGGAGAGGAGCCCAGTCTAGCCCGGCTCTTTTGATCCACCGAGGATTAGAGGAGATTGCTGTGTACGAAAGCAGGAAGATGCTGGTCCATCAGACAGCTCGTCCAGCAGACGTGAGCGGAATGAGTCGGGGTGTGGCGCCAGTTTATCCGTGTGTTTGTGAACACAAGTGAAATGGTTTCGGTCCGTCATCCGGATGCAGATAAGCATGTTAAGGTGCTTTCGTGTGCTGTGTGGCTTCCTCTACCTCATTTCAGGATTAATTACGCATTTGAACAGACAGCCGGAGGATCTGACCCATGCGCTGTGTAAACACTCCTGGATTGTTCTATATTCTAAGCATGGACATCCACTGAAGAGCATCATCTACAACCTGATGAGAGCTCGCTCGCTCTCTCGCCCGCTGGTGGAATCAGTCTGTTTTCTCAGCTACTTCAACGTGGCTGATTAATATCCTGCTGCAGTGTGCAGGAAAATATCTCGACTTCTCATGTTTGTTTGTGGCCCAGCGACGGTGACTCTTAGACAATAGTGTTATTGCAAGCCCTATGTGTAACATACATTAGTCATATCTAGACTGAAGCAGAATCTGCAGATCTTGAAGGAAAATGTGTGAAATGTATCTTAAAAATACAGCACTCGAAATAACTATGAGTTAGTTCTTTTTAGTGAATCAAAAATTTGTGAAACAACTGACTCAAATAAAAATTAGGTTAAAGTACTAAAATGTCTAAAATATAGAGATGTAACGGTATTATCAATATCGTGGTATGGCGGTAACAAAACTGTCTTGATATCATCATAGTCACATGATGATATTTAATGATAGGTCTTCCAGGCAGTGTTGCCAAGTCCGCGGCTATTCCGCGGAATTGGGCTACTTTCATACTGTTGCCATACTGTTGTTTTTCATGTCCGCAGATTGAAGCACCCTAATAACGTAATATTTAGCCCCTGGAATACTAATTTTACCAGAGGAACCCCATCACAAAATGTGTATTTTACCCCCTGGCACACGATTGGGCTACTTTTGGGCTAGTTTTGAGTAGCAATTGGGCGGGGTTTGTTGTGACAACCTGGCAACCCAGGCAAAGTGTAGTTTTTAAAATATGTTTAAACTTCTTATTCTAACATAAAAGGTCTTTAAAGTTATGTTTTGGGCCATTGCGCTTTGGCACAGTATCTGTCTGTCAGAGGAACTAAAACCAAAAGCACAATATGGCTTAATCCCTTTGTCTGTTTTTGCTGAGCTTTTCAAAGCGAAGTGTGCACTTCGTTCAGGCGATCAGCTCGTGATCCGGTGTTTTCCACACCTCAGAACAGCTCTGTTCACAGTGAACTCGTTTATTGCATGTGTTGTGAGTTTATTGCAGGGTTGCCAGGTTTTCACAACAAAACCCGCCCAATTACTACTCAAAACTAGCCCAAAACTAGCCCAATTGCGTCTGAGGGGGGGGGGTCCCCCATTAAGAATACACGTTTTTTTATCGGGGTTCCACTGGTAAATTCGCATTTCAGGGGCTAAATATTAAATTATTGGGGATGATTCAACCTGTGGACATCAAAAACAACCCGCAGCAACAGTGTTAAAGTACCCCAATTTCGTGGTAAAAATGCAAACTTGGCAACACTGTTTTTGTGCACGTTTGGGAACTCAACGGTCAACAGTTATGCTTTTTTTCATGGCAGTTGATTATAGAATTTCACTAGATTTGTTAGTGAGATGGATTTTTGTAAGCCTGTTTTCACTGAAGCTGGAGTTTTTCGTTAAAATAAAAGCTTTACTGCTGTTTAATAAAAGCTGAAAAGTGCAGAATGAATTGCTGACAGCTAGTGGTTTAAATTAATGCAGTCAAAATTCAAGTGTAGAAATTAGGAAAGAAGTATTTTAATTTCACTACTGTAGTGTTAAGCAAAAACTATATACCTATGAAATATTAATTAAACTTTATTTTACAGTGCAGCTGTTTTATAATATATGGCTATTACTGTCATAAGAATAACAATAAGAATTATTATATTCTAATTTGTTTGGCTTCCTAAAACACCAGTGTGAATGTATTGTGTGAGACAGTATACCACAAATAAAAAAAGTTAAGTCACCTTAAAAGTCAATTCATTTAATTTTTTCTGACTTAAGTTTTCTTAGTTAAGAACATGCATTTGAGCTCTTAATTCTGAACTCTCAAAATGCATTAGATAGAATAATTCAACTTTAAAATGAACAAAATTGTATTTTTTCCCAAGTATTAATTTCTCTTTTTTTAAATATCACAATGAATTTTGTATTGTAGACTTCATATTGAGATATTATCGTACACTCTAAAACTTATTTCATACAATTATAGAGAAGCGATCAGAAAATATATATCAAAAAGTTACAAATATGAATGAATACTGTAAAAAATACTAAATAACATTGTAATGAAATTATCACCTTTTTTTTTTGCCTGTGGAATTGAATTTCGTTTCCTCAGAAGTACTAAAGGAATAATTAATAAATCTGTTGATGAACCTGAATCAAAAGAGGATGATAAAACAGAAAATAATATAAAATAACTGAACACATGTGTAAACAACCTGGTGGTTTGTCCTAGCAATGATAGATGGAAAGAGTTTCAAAAAGTCTTTATTCGTGACTGTGTTTGGACCAACTTGTGCAGAAACTACACGCTTTACCTTTAAACGTGTGTGTCGTGTTTATGACAGTTATTTCAAAAAGGCAGGAATAAAGGAACTCTGATCAATAAGCTCAGCTTGATATTCACAAAAGTGAGTCTGAGGGAAGTTGGTGTGAAACAGTGTTCTATATAAAAAATAAAAAAAAAAGTTGAGGCTGGCCTTTCAATAATTAAGACAGATTTGGGAAAGAAAACATCTCGGAAAGAACGGGTAAGAGCGGGCGCTTTGATAATATCCCGCTGATTCATAAAACATTCATACACTTTTCATTCTCAAACTTGTCAGTCAGATCTCGGCACCTTGTTCTCTTCTTTTGATATGCAGGTCTTTGAGGCTGTGTGGGCTCTACGAAGATCTATAATCATAGCTCTGAGCCCTTTTTCAAATCTATTTGATGAAAAAAGAAAAAAACATCCATTTAGAAAATAAAGGATCAAACGATCATTATTCACAATAATGTAGTCGCCTTTAAATGCTAATGCGAAAGGTTATCCATGCCCTTTGACTCACAGAATATCCCACGGCATATTATTTTATGAAGTGCACTGATCCCGTGCAGAAAAGCCGTCTGCGCTACGGTAGTCGGGTAAAGGAATCGCGGATTTAGCCACAATCTGATTTACTTTCATCGTGTCGCACGCTGCGAGATAGGCACTTAAAGTGATGAAGCAGAGCGTCAGGTTTATGTTCCTCACGGCGCTCGTGCAAATGACTCGTGGCATGTGATCTACGCCACAACAGCCTGTAAGGGGGTGCGAGAGCGTCAGATAGTCTCCCAGGCCTGATTAAGGAGCTCTACGACGTATCTGAATATCTTACGTCAAAAAAAACACCTTTGTGAAGTAGTAGTGTACAACAGGAACCGTGGGAGCCGAGTGGGTGGGGTTGCTGAAGGCAGAACAGTTCGCAAACCTTCAACAGCTTCGGGCTAAAATAACTGTGTTCTTTACAGGAGTGCCAAGCATACAGCGCACACAGAAGTCGGCCTTGCGTGATCAGACTCCTCAGTTGCCTGTGAGGTAGAGCTCGGTGTGTCGGAGCTGCTTGGCACTCTTTCCTTTTCATTGGAATGATCTGGTTTTCATCAGCTCCTCCGTCGGGGAGATGGCCCAAAGAAAAGCTGTCACCTTTCAGCTGACAGGCCATCCTCCACAGCAGCTCTGAGTGAAGAGGTGTGTCTGTGTCCTTCTGTGCCTTGTCAAAGTGGAAATGAAAAAGTGAGGAGAAAGGCTTAGTGTTTACAGTATGTGGACCAGTACTGTGGCCAGCTTTTCTTGCTGAAAAGACCAACACTGCTGGTTACCAACGTTTGATGTGTGTCAGGCTTTGTGAAAAAAATAAATACACTTGTAGCATTCTTTTAAAAAGAGTACTTATTATGGAAATAATATCCTTTAAAATGAAGCTGTGCAGGTTGAAGTACAGTTTTGATTTTGGCCTCCAACGATTGTGAAATTACGATAATCCGCCCTCTCTCTAGAGATGTGCTTTCGCTTCTCCATAAAAGCCCAATTTCATGTGCAAAACAGTAAAAACATGTAACGTGACTTTTGCAAAATAGGACATGCTTTATTTATTAAAGGATTAGTTCAGTTCCAGAAAAAAATGTATTGATAATTTACTCACGCTCATCCAAGATGTTCATGTCTTTCTTCGGTCGAAAAGAAACTACGGTTTTTGAGGAAAACATTCTAGGATTTTGCTCCATATGGGTTGAAGGTCCAAATTGCAGCTTTAGTGCAGCTTGTCTCTCTTAAAGCTTTCCATGTCCCTCTGAGCTGCATTAAACAGTGTGTAAATGCCACTTCAGATGCTTTCCTCTGTACTGCAAAGATAAATGTAATTATTATTGGTTTTATTTGCTTGGTCACAGCCTCAAAAGATGCACATTATTAGAAAAAAAAAATGGTTTAATGGTTGATAGATTCATTTCTATCACTGCTGAACTGACCACACAAATATGAAGAATATCAAAAAATTCAGCTGTCCACGGTAGTCCTTAATATATCAGCACAATAACACTCAGCAAAATAATTATCTAATTATCATCATTGATAAAATCCCAGAAAATATTGAGCTATCATTTTTTTGCCTATATCGCACACCCCTAATTTATGTTATTTAATTTACAGAATAATTTATTGATAATAATTGCTTAAATTAATATAAAAATGTATACTTTTGACTCATCCCTTTTTTTATTTTGTAAAACGTTTGTCATTTTATAAAACTTTTAGTTTTTTGAAAACATATGTCTGAACTGTAAATTAAGCTTATAACAGCAATTTTACAGTTTAATATGGTACTGTAGACATTGCCCTACCCCGCTTATATGGTATTAATTTTATTTGTGCAGATCTTAAAAAAAAGTCTTAAAAAGTCTTAAATTTGACCCTTAAAATCTTGCAGAAACCCTGTAACTGAGCATTACCTTTCCAACATAATTATGTATTGTGTGAATTTGCGAGTGCGCATGGCAGGGATAACAGTAACAGTGTGTAACAGTAAATTGTGACAACAGGATATTCTTGCTGCTGACTAAGAGAAAATCTGCTCTTGACTTCTGTAGCTTTTATAAGAAACAAAGAAAGTTTAATTCTTACAGTGAAGACTATGCTGTTTTATTTTACATTCAATTAAATTTCTGTAGCAGGCTGTTTGCTGAATACTTTAGACTTGCATGAAAAACTTAAAACACTGTTTTTTTTCATTTGTATCTTTTTATTCTATTGTATTTGTCCTTGGCTTTTTTTTTTTTTTTTGCTGTATTACTGACAGTTTACTTGTTTTCAATAATTTTTGAGCACTTTTTTATTTTTTTACTAATATGAGTTACCCTATTATTCTGCAGTGGTATTGAGAATTTAATGTGCCATCTCTAAAATGTATGTACTTATGTCATAGCAACCTTGTTTACAGAAAATATATATTTGATATATTGCTAGCTTTAGATAAATTACTCATATAAAGTTTTGGTCATGTGACCCACTGATAATTGTGTTTTGCCATAATTGAGCAGCCCTATTTTAAAAGAATATACTCAAGTGTGAACTGAATGTAAGGTTTTTGGATATTTAATAGCAATTAAATGAAAATGTATGATAGTTTAAATTTATATTGCATGAAATTAGAAATAAGAGTACTTTTGGTAACAATGTATTTTAAAGTGTCCTTGTTACATGTTACATGTACATACTATTATAATAACAATATATTATGCACAATAACAAGCAAGTAACCCTAAGACAAACCCTAATCCTAACCCTAACCTTGTAAATACATATAGTGTATATACTGTGCTTTTTTACCCACTTAATTAAGACTTAAGTACATCTTTATATGTAATTTCACAATTACTTCAATTGTCAAAGTATTAAACTATATGGGGTCAATCCAATCATAAATAAATGTATACATGAACATGTTTTTTTTACACAAGATGCCGAATTGTTCATTCCAGACTTACCCTTTTTTTTTTTTTTTTGAACAGAAATATACCACCAACATGTAATTTTGTCAGCTTACTCTGTCTATAAAGCACATTTTGTTGGTATGTACTGCTTTAAATGCCACTGGGCAACATTTTTACTCAGAAAGTTCTTGTTTTCAAAAATGTTTCACCTGGAATAGTCTTTCTTTTTCTTTTCTTTCCTTTTTTTATATTAAATATTACAAAGAAAAATAATATTGTTGGTTATCAGTTGTTTTTCATTACTATGGTATGTTAATACTGTTTATTCCTTTTCAAATACACTGACCTTGCTATGAAAATAGCCATAGATGCTGGTATGGCAATAAAACAAACAAGCAAACAATCAATTGTCAAACGTTAAAGTTTACTGTCAATCATTTCTAGTAAACTAAAATATACTTGAATATCATTTTAATTTGAAATTGTATGTCTGTATTTGTAATTACACATTTGTATTGAAGTTAATATTTAGTACATTTAAAAGTATATTTGCTTTATTTAATGTAATATTTAATTATCTATTATTGAATTTAGAATTATAATCAAGTATTGTACATGTGCTTTAAAAAATGACATGAATTTAACAGTAAAAAACTGTAAAAATGCTACAGTAAAAACCTGTTAAATGGTTAACTGTAAATAACTGTAAATTGACATTCCCAGAATTCCCTGCATCACATTTTTTTAAATGTGATGTTTTTTTTTGTTAAAATAACTCTTCTTATTTTTTTCTCTAGCAGGTTTGTACATTAGGGTTGTATGCTACATCTAATGTTGTTAAATTAATGTTTATTGCATTATTTCAGTTTCATGTGTGTTCCATGATGGTGTTTAGTGTTTGTGTGAATGACACTGTGCACCTTCTATATATGTTAATATTTAAAAGCTGCTGGTAATGGGCTTTAGTTTATCATGTCACTTTTTTCAGTGTATTACAAAGGTATAAAACTTCAGTACTTCAATAGGTTGTTACATTACAATTGTATCAGTTAATGAAATTACGGTATTTACTTGTAAATTTAACTGAAAACTGTAAACTGTAAAACGTTGCTACCATATTTTATTATGGTACAATTCTGGCAACCACAGCTGCCAGTTTTCTACCGTAAATTTTACGGATTTTTTTTACAGTGTATATTAGTCAACACATCAATGAATTAATGAATGAGGCATTTATATATATAAATATATATATGCAATAAATGCAATTCATTAAAGCCCTATGTTAATGCATAAATTCAGGCTCAAGTGTGTATTTTTATTGGAATTGTAATATTTCACCCTCATTTTCTTTAATAAATATTTTACACTAGGTACAAAAAATAACTCCTCTCAGCATCTGTTGGACAAAAATGTCCTCATTGAAACCCATTAAAACTGAGACTTTTAACCCTAGGGCACTTTAACTATTAAATGATGCAATATTTCTTAATAGGCTTTTATTCTGTTGTCAAGGCTTTAAAATTAAAATTGTGAAATTGTGTAAATTTGTCAAAATTACACAAATTAGTCTATTATAGAGTCAATAAGATACATTATGCAGCTATAATTGTGAAGGTATGTTGGTATGGATGCCAGCGTGTGGTTTGTATGTGTATCCTAAATAAAATCTTTGTGTGTGCGCAATTGCAATGTTTGAGAGAGAGAAATTATACTGTACTGCATCACAAATCCCACCGCTGTGTTTGCCAGCGGAGCTTTGCTGGAATGTAAAAGGAAAAGTTTAGTACTGCACCCAAACAAAATCTTACTTAAAGCTCATTTGAGATATCAACCTCAAATTCGGAACACAAAATGTTGTAATGTAAATGTAACTTCAACAATAATCTGCCAAGGGTCTTCTTTAAAATTAGACCAAACTTAAGTCTGTACTTCTAAGCTTCAAATTTTTTTTGACATGGACATTTTTGTTCTCTATGAACCAATGTGTAACTTTTTTTTTTAATTGATGCACAAGGGTAAAGTCTTTTTTACAAGGGAGATGCTGGTCTTCTGCATGACATGAGTGCTGATGTCAAACATTACACTAGATCACCAGCCCTAACCAGTATGGAAACTGACTGTGGCCAAAGCTGGCATTTTCATCAAGGATGTTTGTTTGTAGTCAGTTCATTCACTGGCCATGTTTTGACTTTGTGATATTTCCCTTTATAGAGTGATGATGGCATTCATGGTTTAGGTGTCTGTTACATTTTAGCATAGTATTCTCACTATTTCTGCCAAATACAGATGAAGTACAGAAATAATAAGGGTACTATGGTGGTATGCTATTCTGAATTCAGTGGTTCTGTTATTCGAGGACACATGGATGGAGGAGAATGGGATGATAAAGGACCACAAGCCCAGAATCAGTTTGCCCGAAGCACTGTTGCACCATATGCCTGAGTGCTGCCCACAAGGCTATGGCTCCAACTCACAATGAATTTGAATGAAAAACTTTAATTTATTCTCATTATAGAAGAGTTGTTTTCAAGTCATTGTATGCATGAATTGCATTTTTAATAGCTTTCAGAAAAAAATAAATAGTTAGAACAAAATAATGAGCGTCACATCATCGACCCATCGGACAGCGTGTGCAAAAAAGAGAAAATAATATGAAATTTCCCAGCGAGTGTGTTTTATTCCTGACCAGAATCACTTGAATGCACATCACACTGTGATTACGGTTTTCAAACTCTTAAGTAGGAACTTCTAAGGAGGACTTGAACGCAGCATAAGCGTCGCAAAATCTGCCATTCATTTTTCCACAAGTGGTCCGTCTCCTCCTCCTTATACTTTCACTCATGTTCTGCAACATAAGTACATATTTATGCTTGGCACTACCACAGATATTATGTTCCCAGTAACATGATCTCAGAGAAACCCCCTAGAAGTCCTATAGATCCCAATTGATCTCCCAGTGGGATTGACAGCTTGGAAGCATTTGTCAGCCATTCACATTCCACTTGTTCATTATGACCCTTGGGGGGACCTTGTCTCAGAAGCCGCCGGTCAATATAAAGACATGCGAAACAGACACTGACCGTATTCACAGCCTGTAATTACAATGTGTCATGCACACGACAGCAGCGTCTCTACTCTAATTAGCCTCAGGAGCATTATTCAGACTCATGTCTCGTAGAAGTTTCTGGATTCTCTTCAGAATGCAAGGTGCGTTGCGTTCCCAGCCGGTGCCCAGGTTGCATCGACGTGCCAGGGTCCTGACCTCAGCAACTCTTTGTTCCGCCCCGTCCATTCGGTGGGTAACTGGTGTGCATGTGTGGGCGAATGTAGGCGAAGAGTGGTTCTGAATCTTTAAAGAGCCTGGCGCCTGCCTCTCGTGTTTAGCACGCCGCTCATGAGCTAGAGCGCGGCAAGGTTCTGGATATTTCAATTAAAAGCAAAGCTGAGAACTGTGGTTAAAAGCATGGAGGGAAGCTATGCGCCACTGCACCCCCCTCTTCCCTACTTCTTCGACTCTGTTGTCGCAGAAACACAAAGGCTATTTTCGGAGAGCCAATGCACAGCGGGGCGAGTGGGCAGGCCGAGCTGCTCGCCTAAAAGCACTCATGACTTTTTAATCTGTGGCTGAGGGGCTGTCGCCCGGCGGTCGCAGAGCGGACCCGAGCGATGGGGCGAAATAGTAGGATCAAACCCTCGCCCGTCGTGTCGGCTCTGTCAGAGAGCAAGAAAGGTGAGGGAAAGAGGGGAAGCGAGGATGGTTGGAGCGGCGAGAGGGAGCGAAAGTGTTAGATTAGTGCATTTCAGAAGTTACTCGGAACGGGCGAAGGCTGATAAGAGGACCGAGAAAAGCCTACAAAGGAGGACAAAGGACAGGGGACTGACAGACAGAGATACTTTGCATCATCTAACTAGAGAAGAGAGAGAGAGAGAGACGCAGAGGACAAGATGAGGACGAGCCAGGCATCTCCAGAGAAAACAAAATGATATTTCTTCCAAAAAGAGCACGCAGGCAGACAGTCTCCTGGGCGTCATTCGGTATTAACCCATCTCTGTGTCTGATTCATCTCTGGCACCTGTTTCCACCATATGCATTCTTCCCGGCGCAATAATACAAAACAAATAAATATGTTTATGCCATTCTCGGCCTGTCTGTTTCAGTTATGGCGTTTCAATTCAAAAAAAGATTTATTGAGTTTGAAAAGCCGCATTCGAAAGTGATCGTCAGAGAAGGCCTGATGAATTATGTATGCCTGACGTTGAACTCGCCCTATGAGAAGTGCAAAATGGTGTTAGTATTCGAAGTAGTGTGCATACAATGTCAGGGGTGAAAAGGTAATAGGCCATCGATTCTGAGAGTCTACGAAGAGCAGTTTGAAAAATGTATTTCCATTGGGTTTTTTTAAAGCGGCTGGTGCTCTTTTTGAGCCATGCATGTATGGACTGCCATAGCGGTAATAATTTCAATTTTGTCTTGAGTTCTGATGAAAGCAAAGCTTTAGATGTGAACTCAATAAAGCATGCTTTCTGCCATGTGGCAGCTCTTATCTGAAATCAAAATGTAATTTAGTCTATCTGAGAAAATGCTCATAAATAAATCTGAATGTATTAATATAATCCAGTGCGGTGAAGTATGCATGACTGTGTTTAAGTGATTCTAATAAAATTCTGAAGCGTTTAATGCCGGTTTAAAATACCAATGCGCTACTCACCACTGTGACGCCAATATTCCCTAATGGGTTTCATTTAAATATGTTCATTTGCGATTTTCTCCACCAATTCATTTCTATCTCGGATATTGTAGACGGAGATTATCCCTGGGATTACAATGTTGAGGGGGGTGAGGCGGGGTAAAAAAGACACTCTCCGTGTGTATTTACCCGCAGCTTAGTGATGTAGATGTAAAAAAAAAAGATGGATCTCGCATATGCAAAATAAAACCTTGACAATATCATCCCAGCGTCGCCCATCTGGCTTCCTGTCGGTTTGTCATTTGCTAATATTCATTTCCAAATGTGGAGAGCTAACAGACGTTTACAATGCAAATCGCAGGCCATAACTCTTGTCAGTGTGGCAAGCAGCATTAATCCGCCAAATCACTCATCCCGGCTGGTGCCAGAAACATTAGAGCCATAGACTCTGATGGTGGGAATCCACTGCGCTTTGTGATGTCCGTCTGCGTCAGCTTGGTAATGGTCACTGGGGCCAGTGGATATTTATGTGTACTCTTTGTGTTTGATGCTCAGGATCGAAAGTCATTTGGTGGTATGTTTGGACCTTAGGTCCGAAATTCTTGTCAAAAATTTTTGCACCTATTAAAAATAAATTCAACCTTGCATTGTGTCAATCACATGTACACACTGTCCGAAGAATCCTCTTTCATATACATCATCCTAAAAATTTGTTACGCACAGAAACCTTGCACACTGAGTCTGATGTGTATAAATTAATCTGTTGTGATAAAATTTGCAAAACAATGCAAAATTTAGTCTTCAAGTAGTGAGGATGATTTTGTTGTTCTCTCTTTTATAAAAAGAGAAAATAAAAAAGGAAATATTGGGTCCATCCAATCCTAAGATTGCGAGTAGATAGATAGTTTTGCAATTATTTGGTACAATCTTTATATTCTGTCTCTTTTATATTCTGCACTTTCTTTGTCGTACAGTGATTTGTGCTGCGAGACAAAGTGGATCAATGCATCAGGTTTTGGCATTGTCAGTTTTTCATTCTGTATTTTGGTGATAGCGTGTAAATGTAATTGACACAACGTAAGGTCGCATGCAGAAATGTTGGACAAACATTTCAGTCTCAATGTGCAAAGACCTTGACTCTGCAACTTTCATCCTTCATTAGAAAATTCAGATCAGGTTCAATTCTCTGCATTTTTTGCATCCGAAAAGATGGGAATCTTCCAAAAAGAAGGAAATTTTCAGACTCAGGGTGCAAGGACCTTTAATCAAGAAAATAGGAATGTGCACAAAGAGTCAACCCATATTCGAAAAGGCACAGAAAACGAATAACGCGTTTTCTGGAGCCACTAAAGGAAAATGGTTAGCCATAGCGGTAGGCTGTTACATTACAGTACATAAAATTTGACTTACAACATAAATAGAGTAAGAACAGATGACTGATAGGACGATGGCGAATGATTTGCAGATCCTGAGCACCACCGACAAACATCTAATCTTGTAAAATGTGTGGTAAGTACTGCCGCTCCATAGTATACACAGAGAATGTGCAATCACGAATATCGAAAGTTAAAGTAAAAACTTGAAAGCGAGCTTTCAAAATCGATTTCAATGCCCTGCATGTTAATAGCAGCTCCCTGATGCCTGCAATTCATATACACTGCCCTCCAAAAGTTTGGAAACGCCCCTGTGAAAAAAGACAGGCAAATGTGGTTTTGGACAATATCAGCATAAATCCTTATCATTTTTGGTGCAAATACATTAAATTAACTTGACATTATCATTGAAGACCATCATATCATTCAAGACCGTCATGGAATGGTCTCCTCAATCACCCGACCTCAACCCAATTGAGCTACTATGGGAGGAACTGGACCGTGATGTCCTTAAGAAGTGTCCAACCAGTGTGAATCATCTTTGGGTAATCCTTCAGGAGGCTTGGAGTAATATATCAAGTCAATGTTTGAATAAACTGACAGCTCAAATGCCCAGATTATGCAGAGCTGTAATAGCTGCTAATGGTGGATATTTTGTTGAATTAAAAAAAAAATTCTGTGTATAAACTGTTTCTTAACTTTTTCTGTTGAACTTCTCCAAATTAAGTTCTTAACAATACATATTACTAATCAAAAATTAAGTTTTGCTATATTTACAGTAGAAAATGTACAAAATATATTAATGGAACATGATCTTTACTTAGTATTCTAATTATTTTTGGCATAAAAGAAAAATCGATAATTTTGACCCATACAATATATTTTTGGCTATTGCTACAAATACACCCATGCTGACTATAACTGGTTTTGTGGTCCAGAGTCTCATATAATTGCGAGAGAAAGTACTGAAATATATGTTTTTCTCCCTATTTTGAAATATAATCCTTTTAGGGGTACACGTCATTTCCTTTCCGAACACGCTATTCAGATTCAGGCACATCCCTACAAGAAAATATATTCATTTCTGCATATCACATTGTATCACCAATAATCAAATTAAGCATTCCCCTTACTTTGTGTTCATTTAGCCTTCAGTTAGCAAGCTATCAGCTTAGTCTCCACTGTATCTGATTGAGAAATGCACTTGTGATTAGCCAGTGTAAGATATTATGATCTCTATGGTTTTCATCAGGTATTATGAAATCAGGTCCATCCTTTCAGCAATATAGACAGTCACCTTGGGCCCTGCTAAGGTGGTTCATAATAAATGAGTGGATAACTCAAAGAAAATGCTAACTAGCAAATGTACAGTGGAAGTGAGAGGCGCACTGTGACAAAACTGTCAGTCCAACTTGAATCAATGAACTGAAGAAATCGTTTTGTTTTGTCACGCTGCTCTGCTCGTTGAATCTAAAATTGCTTTGAATCTGTTGAACAACATTTATGCATGTTGTGTCGAGGGTGATTATTTTTAGCACTTTCTCTGGAAACCAAATAACCCACTAGTCACGTTGCAGTGGTTCTAGGGATGTTTTATTTTAAGACTGTTTTTGCACTGGTGGGGCCCATTTTAATGATCTTGCCTAGGGCCCCCACAGAGGGTAGATTATGGTCCTGCAAGGCCCCAGGGCACCTGCCTCTTTAAAAGCAAAGTTTTGAAGTTGCAGTTATGAGAATGAGCACATATATTCCAAATTAGACAATGGTTTGCTATATGCAGTTTTAATTTCTTAATTTAATTTATGTTGTGGCAGTAGTCAGTGGCACACTTGTAAGTCTACAATGGTTTATTTTCAAGTGTTCAAGGGAATCTTCAACGCTGGAGGCCCCTGATAATCAGAGGCCCTATTTGGGTGAGAATTTTTGAACCTTTCGAGTCTTCACTAAAACGTTTAAATGATGTGATGAAGGGTAGAAAGGGAAGAACGAAATGGTTGTGTTGTTAATTTTAATATTGTTATTTCCATCCCTCAGGGATAAAGCTGACGTTGTGTAAGTAAAATTGCTGTCTCTATAATTCTCTCTCTCACTCACTATTTATCCCCCTATTGCTTGCTCAGTCTTTGTCTCACTCTACCTTTCTTTCTGTCTTTTAAGAGCTCTTGAATATTTATAAGAGGATGTCAAAAATAGAGCTAACCTTGATTTTACTTTCACAACTTCAACCCTGCATTGAACCTCTCAGGCTGCAGTTTCCAATACTCTTGCATATAAATTGGATTTGTTAGTAGGAGGTTGCCAGTGTGACATCTGGGTGGGGTGGAAAGTATTTTCCCCCCCTACAGCAAGGTTTTTGATTCTCACCTTTGCTGCGGGAAAAGAGGGAGACATTTCACAAAACTGGTGATTAAACATTTCTACAAATGTTTAGTCCAAAAGACTAGGGAAGATATGTCAGTAGAGTCAGCTGTTGCCCTACGGAAAAGTTCTGTGTTGTTCACCTCAAGCAGAAGTTTTGTCCGTCATTCACAAAGTTTCCCAGCCTTTTCTGTATTTGTGTGTTTAGTTTGGCTAATTTGATTCTGCTTCAAGTCAGTGGTTCTCATTTGATTGGTTCACTGGTCTGTTGGAGGAAAAACAATGCTAAATGCTAATAATAAAATCTAATCGTGCATCTAGCAAAATAAATATGCTTGTTAACTTAACCCTTGTGTGGTGGTCATATTTTTGTTACTTAGCCAGTGTTCTTGGGCCTGGTGGACCCGCTGCATTTTTGGGTTTTTAATTCAGCACAACTAAAAATAATATGTTAAAATAGTCAACAGATGTTTAACACAAAACTTACACTCTCACTCACAGTCTTACAGACTCTCTCTCATACACAAACGCACATACACACACATAAACACATACTAATAGCAGGCCCAGGACCTAAAATTTCCAGTCTTTTATTGAGTATTAATGAGTTTTTATGAGTATTTTAATACATTTAAGTGTGTGATTTATTGACATTATCAGAATCAGTTCCTGAATGTACTATCTTTTTTGGATTTAAAAGGATAGTTCACCTAAAAATTGAAATGGAAAGTCTTAGGGTGTATTCACACTTGTCATGTTTGGTTCAAATAAAACAAACTCTGGTGTTATTGTTCTGTTAGTGCGGTTCATTTGAGTAACTGTGAATGCTGCAATCCGAACCCTGGACTAAACCAGTAATAAAAAAAAAAATGGCGGTATATATTATATTTCAAACGGCTCGATATCATAATTTTGCCCAGTTTAGTATTGCATACGCTGCTGTTCCGATATTCACCTGTAGGCGGCAGTGCTTCCCAAATTGCTGCAAAACCGGTGAACGTGACAACAGAAAAACACGCAATGGATCATCCAACAGATGAAACTCCATCAACGCGCTTGAAAGTAGTAAATAAAGACAACAGTAGAAGTGAAATCTGGCATTATTTTGCATACAAAACAGGTGATGATGAACTGACCTTACTCCACCTGTATGCAAGCGTTGCTATAAATCACCAAGCATTTGTCACTTGCTCATCCTGATCTTTTCCACGAATTTAGTGATCGACAGGTGAGTGCATCATTCATCAATCAAAAAATCAGATTTTAATAACTTTTATTCACAAATGAGAGTGGACAGTAGTGAAGTATTTTTACTTTACTCAAGTAAATTTTAAAAGTATCTGTAGTTTCTCAGAGTGTTTTCTTTGGAAAATTTTTACTCCATTCCAAAGCATAATGCCATTTTTTCTAAACTACATTTCATAAATAAAAGTTGTTGTTTGTTTTACCTTTAATAAAAAATATTAACAATGTAGGATTTTCTTGTACTCAAGCAAATTTTAGAACTATTTTTACTTGAGTAAAAGTAAGAAAGTAATATAGTTATAATGTAATAAAGTATTAAATATTTAATATTAAACATAGTGCAGTAAAAAGTACAAAATTATGTTTTGGAATGTTGTGAAGCAAAGTTTTCTAAAGAAAACACTCTGATAAAGTACAGACACTTAAAAAGTTCAAGCAAGAGTAAAAAATACTTTCTGAGCCTGAAATCTAAAAACAATCAGAGAGACAGAGAGATAATAACGTGATTTTGAATATTTTGACTGTTAGAATAACACTTTACAGTAAAACAAGCATTGTTAAAATTCTCTATGTAAGCTGACCTAATAGTATTACAGCACTTATTAATCTAGGTCAATAATTATTTATAAATTAAAAATAAACTAATACATGTTTAGTATGTTACTGCAGCATCGATTTAGTATCGATACCTACATTCTGGTATCGTACCGAAGCCAAAATGATGGTATCGAGCCATCCCTAGAGTGTGCTTAGTTCAGCAGACGGCATTAGGTGTAGTCGCTTTAAGTCAAACGCACCTTTTCCTTTTGTTTGGAGTGTTCACTACATATCACTATGCCTTTAGGTTTTGTATCTTGTCAAAAATGCCAGTGTGAAGTTTTTTTTTCCCCTGCAGAACACAGAACAATAATTAAACTATGTTGGTGATCACTGCCTTCCGTTGTATGGACAAAAAAAGGTGAATTATCCCTAAGCTACCAAAATAATGTTAGTTTAATGTTAAATCCATTCCACACATAAAAGTCAGCAGATTCCATTTGGGGCTGATGTTGGTGTGTACTCGCTCAGAAAAACCGTGTGGGTTTCTTGTTCCTCCTGGATGGCATTAATGTGACATACATCTATTTGATATCTGAAACTAGTCATTAAGCCCAGCAGCTGTCCACAAATTCTTCACCCTTATGCGTGGCAGACAACGAAAGTACTCGCTCATTTAAATAAATCTGTTAATGTGCCCATCAGCACATATTTCTCTTGGCCAGACCCTAACCTGTGCTGTAGAAATCTATCCCTGTGACCAGGGCACATGAATTTAAACCACATTCGTCTGCAGTTTTTACAGCAAAATGCTGATCCCAAGCAGGCTGCACCACAGTTCTTGCCCTCTCCCGTGTTTGTATAACCAGATGCTTATTTAGTCTATTTTTAAAGGTGTGGTCAGTCTTACTCAAACTCCAGAATTCCAGGAAGTTTATCTATACGGGTGCCATGTTAACCACAAGCACGGAGCAGATTCCAGACGCTGCTGCTGCTTTATGCTGACTACAGAGGTTAATTGCGCCCGCCCTCACATGCAAGACCACCGCCGGCCACTATTGTGTCCCGGCAAACACAATAATTAGTGTTTTGAAAAGAACTCCTTTCTCCTTTTGTTTCTGCGCAGTGCCTCTCAGCTACTGATGCACAATATCTGGGTAATTGAGAAGCAAGATGAGATTCAGCGAGGAGACATGTAAGATGTGTGAGAACAATGTCATTAGCATAATGTCTGAGTGTTCGGATCCGTATCTGCGGTCTGCGCGTACATCTGCGCCCAAATGCCCACCGCGTCTAGTCGGAGCTGGCCGCGGTAGTCTAAACACAGCTACGGGGTTCCGGCTGGAACAGAACTCTCGGAGTGACAGAGGTCAGGGGTCAGCGATGAGGTGTTTAGGGATGTGGAGTGCTTACTCTCAGTGAATGGGGACTGCAGCTGGAAGTGGGGTCATGGGAGTCACAGGGGAGGTATAATTACACCATCTCTGAGAACACCAACAGCCCTATTAAGAAGAATGATGGGGGAAAATGGTGGTCAAAAAGGTCTGTGGGAAGTGTGCGTATGTGTGTAATGGAGTTCCATTACACACTGTAGACTATCAGCAGACTGAGATGAGAAACTGCTGTTTGTCTGTTTCGTGAATGTTCTCAAACATAAAAGTTCTTATTTGGTCACCTCGCTTCAACTCCCAATGTGTCAAGTAGTTTATTTTTTCTACTTTTGTTACCAGCTTGTGCTCCCAGATGTACGGCCATTGTGCAGTTTTTAGCCTCAATATTGTTTTGTCCTCTGCGAGGACACATTCTGTCTCTCTTTTCCAAAGTCGGTTGTTGATGCTTCTCTGTTTCAAGTCACTGTGATGTAAAATATGGCTGACGTATCCTTGGTGGTGCAGAGCTGCATCCTTCGCTGTTCCTCCCCTACGAAACGCGTGTGACTGATGTTCCTAATGCGAACCGTGTTCTGCACCCTCATAACAAATAAATAAACGGGTGTCCAAGCCGAGCCCTGTCTGCTTTGGCACACGGACCGCTGTAAATGTAATGAAGGCGGATGGTAATTCTTCTCTCTGTCACAGCGATGCCGCCATTAGCATTTACATCCAGCCCTGCCATTCACTCAGTCACCTCGCGGCGCTCTAGCCAGCACACGCGCAATGATAAGAATCACAATCAGCGGCCTTTCCACGCACATATATTACAATGCCAGCCTCCAGATACAATGCAGAACTCCTGACTATTAACAAGTGCACTATCTCTCCAACACAGGGGTTTCAGGTGTAGGGGAGGGGTTGGAAGAAAGCGAGAGGAATCCGACAGCTTGTTCTGTGCTGTTGGAGTGTCAGTATCTCTAAGGCCCAGTGAAATGACTGCTCGAACAGATGGGGCCTAGGCCGTCCTTTCCATTTGAAATGATTGCCTCGGATGCCATTTAGTTGTGAAGAATGCAATGTGTGATTTCCTGTAGGGGTGCCTAAAAGGGCGTATCAGCCCATAATTACACTGCATATTTGTCATTTTTGTGTTTGTTTGTTTTTCGACTCGTTCTTTTGCGAGCCGAGCATTAAGTGAGTGAGGTTTTGGACAGTGCCATGTCATACGTCCAGGTGCTCCACCATAATGGAGCCAGTGAAATAATAATGTGTAGATGGAATGCTTTCCCACCACCCCATCAACTAATTAGGATCTAATTATCCAGGCAAGTGTAAACAATCGCAGCAGATGGCAGAATGCGCAGAATTAACTCTAATGACCCGGGGCTCAGTGGAATTCTCATTTCGATGCCTTTGTTTGTTATTTTCCTCCATTATTCTTTGCCCTACTTTCTAAATACAGTTCGTAGCTGCCTCTTCTGCCATGCTGGAGTGTTTTCCTGCCGCTGATTTTTCTTCTTTCCACTTCGGTTGAGGTGTTTGCAAGCCTTCAACTTACATGATGTAATTCTTCTTCACACTAAGATCAAGTGAATGTGTAGTTTGCGCTCTCGTTTTCCGGTTTTGTTTGCCACCTACCTACTTGCATTAAATTAGACGGGAAGACAAGCTCTAAGATGTAGTTCTCTATAAGTAGGCACATAATTACTGTGCACATGCCATTAAAACTTCAGTGCTTCGCTCCAAAACTCGCTACTCAAGTCCATCAAAACAGTATCTGACTTCACAGAGTCCACTGGATGAAGAGAGAAACATGCAGTCGGGGCAACTGATTGGGATTCTCAGAGGCATTGACAGAGGGGTGAAAAATAGATGTGGATGAAGTATGAGGGTGCACGGCATCTCATTAATTGATGGTTGGCGTGCACAGTTGCTTCTCCGTGTTGTGCCAAGCGCTCCGGTGCCTAATTAATCTCATGGATATCAGAGACACGTCCCAGGGCGCATGCATCCCCTGGTGTTGAGTCAGAGAGAGATTGAGAAGGAGAAAGGGAGGGAAAGATGCAAACAGAGGTGAGTAGAAAGAGAGGTTATAGAGGGAAATGCAAGGAGACAGCATATGCACAGCGCCAGAGACTGTGACGAAGTGGCAGAGAAAGAAGAAGTGACAAAAGGTAAGAAAATAGATAGGTGTTGAAAGAAAGAGAAGGCGGGGGAAGAATGTGTGCTGGCATTGTGTCGATGCCGCCTTCAGGAGGCTGTGCTCGGATAATTCAATCTGCCGACCATTGACTGCCCCCCATTCTGTCTTCACTCCTAATTAAATCTCTATTTGATAGCTCAATGCCGCCTCTAATTGTGTTTGAGTTACGTCACTGGCTGCCCGCAGCCCCCTGGATCAAAATCGCAATGCCGTGCTACATTACACCTCAATTAATCGCATCAATTACACATCCATTAACCCGCGGCAACCTACTCATACTGCAGTCATAGACAGATGTGCTGAGAAAACCTGAGGAGCTAATGAAATTCAGAGCTATGAGAGACTGCAAATTACCCCACCGATTGAATTGCAACAGAAGTCAAACAAAGTAATTCCGAGTTCCTTTATTATTCTATGCCTCATTCAACAGACCTGTGGTGCTTTTCAAAGAAAGACAACAACAGTAAAATAAAAGCTTTTTTCTGTCTTTCTCGCTGCTATCGCAATCTGCCTAAACAAAAGAACCCTTGGAGCTTTTGAAGCGCCCACCCTTGTGCCTCACACATGTAATTTTACCAGCCATAAATACACCGACAGATACTGTACGCAGTACCGTGGTCCGGAACGCCGAATGTACCGTTGACGACAGTGCTGCGGCCACACTGCTGTTGCATCTGTGTTTGTCTTAATGCGGCAACATGCTTGTTTGGCCTGAAGGGTAATGGGGCTCTTCACCTTGCTGCCAGGGTGGAGGGCACTTTGCACGCTTGGAGAGTTGATGAAGTGTAAATCGGCAGGGTGCCGGTTGTCACCGTGACAACCGCCGGTGAAAGAGAGTGACAGATCAGGCTGACCTTCAGCAGGGACCAGGAGCGCAGAGCGGGATTGTTCCTGTGCCAGTCTCGTACACTCACCTGGACCGTCAGAGAGACAAGCACACACATACACTAAGTTTAGGGGCACGGCCACCATTACACCTACAGGCAGTACAGGAATTGCTGTACTCTTTATTTGGTAAGACAAATCAGAGGTGACCATTACCCCGAGGTTCTACAATGATTTAGAAAAGGGTACCTCTTAAAAAGCAGCTTTAAGCCAGAGGTTGCCTAGAACCTGCGTCCACTCATTCTAAGCCTTTGTGATGAGAAGAGCAGGATTGGCTAACGTGCTTATGCACAGGTGCCAGAGGATTAAGCAAAAGGGGACATGGCCCCTATCGTGTTGGAATAAGAGAGGGAATGGCAGAACAAGTGTTCAGTCCGAGCCCCAAGAGTACGATTGTGTGCCAGCATGGTGCAGTGAAAGCTCTAAGGGGCATGCTTTATGGATCCTGGCTGGTGCCTGTGGCCTTTGTCTCAGAGTTATTAAAATTCTGTGTGTGCTACCGCAACAGCAGCCTAAGTGGAGCGTTGCCATCCGAGGTTGGCTGTCAGGTTAGTGGAAGTGCTTCTTTGTCGTTTCTAAGGTGGCCAGTGGTGGCAAGGTGGATAAGGGCACAACAGAATGATGCTCTCGGCCCGACCAAGCATGAAGAGAACATTAACCGCCCCCTGACTCTGGCCAGCTCAGCTTGCCCGCTGCAGGGCTCCTCCACCGCAGAGGAACCTCCCCCAGGTTCTCCATCTGGACCAGCAATCCACGCCACCCAACACCCCCACGCACAAACATGCAATGTGTGGAAGGAACCTCAATATGGCACACTTCATTCACCTAGTGCACGTAGACATACTTTCTACCTCCTGGCGCCCCCCATGAAGATCAACACAAAAAGGCACCTTCCTTTAGTTTTATCTTTTTCCTCCACTTCCGAACCACAGGGATTCTGATGAGAAATGGCACCTGCGTTATGGCTCATTAAGGCTGAGTTTAGCATCATCCTGACCTGGGGTTTCTTTCTCTCTGTGGGCACGCTCTCCTACGGACCTAGCCCGCCCACTCTGAGCGGGATTTTAGAGAGTGAGAAACAGAGCTGCTTAACCCTGCCTGAGCCCCAGCAGATCAAAGCCTGGCGTTCAAACAGTGAAGAGGCCACAGGCACTGACTGACATTCTCATTACAATATGGAGATCGCTCTCAGCACCAAGAAGCTTCCTGTGTGAGGACAATGTCAGACCTCGGCAAACTAGTCTGTGCTCTGCCTCCATTTCATGCTAACATAACCTTTCGTCTGACATAATAGGAACCCATGGGAGTGAAATTTTCACCGCATTGTGTACTCGGCCACAAAGACCCTGTTCATTTTTTTTAACCTAAAACAACACAGCTGCTCCAACCCTTTTGAGATCTCTCGACCACAAACGTTAACAGTTTAGAAAAACGGCATAACTTTCTTCTGAAGCAGTTCAAATCGAAGGTCTCAGTTCTGCCTTACTGAGAACATTTTTTGAGAGTTTTGTCTTTCATAGGGGGCATTATGGAGTTCTCAGTTTTGTTTAAAATATCTCCAAGTGTTTCTCTTAAAATTCTTTAGGAAAAAAACCCTACCTACTATAGAGCAGGGGTATTAGCCACTATTAACCACCAATAATGTAGTCCTTGCCTCAGGCTGTTTAGAAAATAATCATTTAAAGTTTCAGCCACCTACAGTAAGAAAACAAAATGGCAGCTGGCCTCTGCCAACCAAATGCTTTGACAGTGGATTAAACGAGCGATGAGCAATCCATTATTGTTAGCGTCTATTTACCTGCTTTTCAGCAAGGGCTACTTATGTATATAAATATATGCACACTCACCCACACACACCCTCTTTGTAAATGAGTCCTCTGCCTAAGTATAGTGTACAGTATCTATAAAGAGAGCATAGTACAGATCTATACAATTCATGTGCATATTATAGAAGATTGCCTCAATTTAGAAGATTAAATGAAGAGTTTGATAAGAAATATTTGAATTATTTTGGAAAATATGGGCACAGTATAAGACCTTGCTGGGTGGTATTTTTCTCAGGCCGAATAAAAGTCTCCGTTCTCTCGTCATTTAATTTGATTTTTGTCTAGGAGAAACGATTGAGATATCAAAGAAAGTCTCACTCCTGATTTTCCTTTCCCGCAGGCAGTCTAGATGAGACTTCATAAGATGGCACAAACAATCGAACAGCCAAACCACACATACACACACACATTCGCACACATATGCACAACCGTCCATCATATCGTCGTAGGGGGGATGCTGCTTTCAGCCAATCGATGTGGAGCCTGATTTTGCACCTGAGGTCTCTAATGGTGGTATGTTTATAGTGCGGCATTGCTAAGTGGATCTGCCTCTCCGCTGGCTGTGCTGAATGGCAGTGCATTTACTGGAGGATAAAATGACTGTGGTGGCATGGTTGGCGAGCGCTGTGCACTCAGGGTGGGGGGATAGTGAGGACTGGGTGGGGGGTGGATTGGAAATGACTGGCAGTCTATATCTGCTCACTGAGGAATTGTTTTTAAGAGCCTGTTAGCCAATGGCAATGATTTGGAGGGTTGCACCAGGCTTGATTAGGCCGATTACAGTCCAAAGAATGACTTATTCTTCAGGCAGGGGAGCTTGTCGGTGAATGTGTATGATTATTATTATAGATACTTATATGTATGTGCATGACCATATATATATATATATATATATATATATAATGTTTTTTTTTTTGCTATGGTCATGCACATACATATAAGTATCTATAATAACAATCATACACATACATACAGTATATATGCATATAAGAATATTCTATTAAAAAGGCCCTCCTTGTCTGGTCCCCAAACAAGTTGTTAGTATGTATCATATACTTGTGTATTTGTTTTTTGGTTTGTTTGTTTGTTTGTTTGTTTGAGACCTTAGTCCAAACTGAGATTTGTATATGCTTAGTGGCGCCCCCTTGAGGACAGACTCTGTAACATGCCTCTCAGTGCACCTCGCAGCACAGAGAAATTAATACAATGTTTAACAACCCTGCAACAGAGCTCCAGGGCTTGCTTGCTTATTGCCTCAATTAATACAAGCTTTAATTGGCTTTTCACAAACACAATGACAATCAGATCTGCGTCACCTACAGAGAACAACTCGGTTGCGATCGATAGGTCCCATCATCTGCTCCTCGTGAGGGAAATGAAAGCACTTTGTCTCCTGGCTGAAGGCACCCGCATGCAGGGCTTTGTGTTTGTCTGAGAGTCTGTATAATCCGGCTGTTTTAGAAAGACTGAAGATGAATGGATTCCCCGGCACACTATAGCTCATTCTGTCAGGTTTGCAGGCGGAGCGACTGCATCTTAAAGTTATCTTCAAAACCTTCCCTCACTTAGCCCGTCAGGGCCCTGAAATTCTCACTTCACCCTCCCTCTATCAAGACTTCAGACGTCTCTAGAGCGTCTCAGCGTCACAACAGACAAATCGTTACTTAAATTGTCTTTTATATTTTAGGAGGCCAAATTCAGTTTGTCATATCATGTTTAGCCTTTGGTTCCTAATGGCTTCTTTTGCCTATGTTTCTGTCTCTCTCACTCCCAGCATGATGTGATTCAGCAATGAGGCATGTTTCATCTTTCTTTGTTGGTGGTAAACAACATCTCCTTCGAACAATCATAGCCTGTTGAATACGTAGCCTGATGGATAGTGCACAAGCTCTGACGTGTTGCCACTATCTATATATATCAAAAGGCCAAAAATAAAACTTTAAAGATGGAAACAGTCACGGCTCCAACAGTAACTGTAACCTTTTTTAGATCTGTTTCGTCTCATCCCCTGCGGTCACTGGCTGAGTGATGCCCAGTGGTGCCGGCATAGTGAAGTCACTGTCTAAAACTATCACAATCTGTGGTGCAATGAATTTCCAACCTTCACTCAAACAACACAACCTTCAAAAAGTGGCTGAAGGCACACCTTTGTAGGTCTAACTAGCAACTTAACTAATCATAGGACCCTGTTGAAAAAAAACTGCATATGCTGGTTAGGTAGGTTTTGAGGCTTGGATGCTGGTTTGAGCTGGTTTATGCTGGTTATGTGCTGGTTTATGCCGGTCCTTAGCTGATAATGTGAACATGACCAGCATAACCAAGCACATGACCATCTTAAACCATTTAAAACCAGCATCCATGCTTCAAAACCTACCTAACCAGCATATGCTGTTTTTTTTAACAGGGGAGCCAAAGGAATATAAGTCAAACTGAGTAATGGCAAGATATACATGAAAATACAAGAGGCAGCATTATGATTGGCTGATCACTCTGCCAACAAGATAACGCCCACCTGTCTTTTTCACAGCCGGTCTCTAAATAAGCCTAAATGGGTCTAACAGGTGGCAATGGATGGACTAATTACAAAGTAAACAAGTCAGTCACTTGGACATCACCATATGAATTGAAAGAACTTAAAGTCATACCCAGGATTTGTTGATTAATGGTTCAAAAGGAATAAATAAAACTAGGCCTGTCACTAATGATCATTTGGGTAATTGAGTAATTGGTTGATTATTCTGATGATTAAGTGAGTAATTGGTAATAAAATAAAAGATTCTTCAGATACCCAGATGTGCGACCATTTTAGGTGATACTTGGATGTAAACAACAGCATTGATTGTACGATTAATGTATTAAGTAATTATTCTGCTCATTTATGCTGTCTAAACCACAGGAAAATGTGTGGAAGCTAATAAATCATATAGAGAAGGACTTAGTAAGCAGGAAAGGGCGCAATATTTTGACAAACTAAAGTTAATAGGTGGTAAAGATATGTGCGAGCAGTAATGAAAGTAATGACAGTAAAGATATTAGCCCAATATTTCACCTATCTGACCAGAAATGATAAGAACAAACACGAATGTTGTCAAGATTCTTGCCCTATTTCTAATTCAGTTTGGCAGACAGTTTTGGCAGTCTATAGTAGGCATACTGTTTTTTCAGGTCTGACCTATTAGCACAGCCCAAAACATGACAATAACTGACCATTTCCAGCAGCAATAATCAGCAAATGTTGTTCTGTTTAGTTCAGTTGCTTTGTCTACCTTCAGTACCGCCAATTGATGACAAATTGTGAAAGCACTCTATAGACCTAAGCAAACAATAGCCTTTATAGACTTTAAATACATGTAGCAATGAGGTAATAATAATTAGTTCAAATAAAGTATCAAAAGCCAGTAATCATTAGGTTATATTGAGCAAAACTGTTAAAATACATAATGTATTAGGAACAATAGAGCTAATGTACATTATAACAAATGACTGCAGAGGGCGCTATGGCCTGCCGATTGTTTTACACTTTATTGCGCGATCTAATCCTTGTTTAATATTGACTAAACAACATTTAATTCAAATATGCACTTAATCTTTAATATTTGGCCATTTCTTAACGACAGAAATGCTACAGCCACTGTAGTAGACATCAAAACGTAGAAACTCAGAGTGAATGTTTGAACTTTTATTTTGAAATCGAGATGCACAGTTAGCAACATATTGAAGAAGATATTGATGTATACTTGTGTGTTTGTGTAGGTTTATAAATTATTTACCTTTATTTTATCTATTCTGGTGAAATACCATTCGTTGCATTCCCAGATGAACGTTACAATAAACCTAAACTCACAACAGTATGCAGAGATGGAGTTTGAGACACTCCACACATGCTGATAACAGTTTATGTGGAGCTGCACAGAACCAGTGGTTTGTAGTAAATATTCTTTCCTGTGCTTTTCCATTTTCATTAACAAGACCATCAAATGCCAGCATTACACTAACTAGCATTGTTCTCCACTATTTTACACGTCCACTTCTGCTCGTATGGGGGCTATTCTGCTAGCTACATGTATTGTTTTCTCTCTTGGATTAATCTACTTGCATTATTCTGGTTTGTAAATCGCTTTGGATAAAAGCATCTGCTAAAATTAATACATGTAAATGTAACCTCAAGCCCTAAGCTTGGCTCTAAATCTCACCCTTATATCGGATTGGTTGAAAGAAATGTTGTCTCTGGACTAACAAGTATGTTGATCCAGGAACATGTCCCACTTGAGTGAAACATGCTAAGCCTCTTTCTTTCTCTCTCTCTCTCTTGCTCTCTGTCCCTCCAGACGATGTCCCACCCTACTTCAAGATGGAGCCAGTGGCAACCCAAATCCACCTGGAAGGGAACCGGTTGGTTCTCACCTGCATGGCTGAGGGCAGCTGGCCTCTGGAGTTTAAATGGCTTTACAACGGTACCGAGTTGACACGTTTCTCCCTGGAGTACAGGTGACACTTCCCATCTTCCCGCTGCTGTATGAGTGTTTCAGCAACTATGAGCACTTTTGGCCCTGTAGACATTTTGAAAATGCACTTTTCACACTTACTAGTTCATTTCATTTGTACACTAATAATGTGCAGCACTTCTGAACATACATGACTTGTTGTTGTTTTGAAAGTCAAGAACATTATCAGCACAATGTCACATTTCAAATGATGTGTTGGATTTAAAAACATTTTGTGGTGGAAATAGTGATGGAGATGGAAATGACATTTTAATTTTGACATTTACACAAAAGAGTTTTTCCGTTTTATTCGAAAAAGGACATTTTAAGAAGAGATCTGAGAACTCTTTTGTGTGGGTACTGTTTTATGTTTCCTAAATATATCTACCTTATTTTTCAATGCAGAAGTAAGCAGTTTTCTGTGATTGTCTGAGAGTTCCGGTACATTAGCTGCTATAAGGAAATAACAAGAAGAATAACAAAGTGCAGTAAACTGTAAAACTGTTTGCACTACAAGCCAGTGTGTTCATAATTAAGATTAATACATTACAATAATTTGGTTAGACACACCAGTTTGCAAAAATATGAAGCAAATGACACCGGAAGCCAGACCCATTACATTTACACAAAAAATAAGGTGGGTATATATAGGTTTTTACAAAATTACATCTTAATCCTCAAAATTACAACTATGATGCACAATAAAAATATTGTTTATAGTGAATTTCATTATTTTACGATTAAACGTCAGGGAGAAGTACAAAATAAAATCTATTCATAAAAGGCATTTAAAAAGTAGAAAAGAAAACAATTAATTTTAATATGACTTTCGTATAACAAATCTAAAAAAAAATGTAAATCTTAGTTTGAATAACAAAAACAAACAAACAAATGAAAAAAAAACCTGGGTCACAAAAGTTGCTGTAGTTGAAAAACACGCATTTATCCCTTAGACAGCTTAATCATGATCACAAATAGAACATTAACCACAGTTTCAATTCCAGCAAATTTCATTCAGTTTTTCTGGTATTTATTTAAATGATGTCTTCTTTCTTTTTAGTGAGTCAGGAGCGTTTGTGGATTGTAATCCTCTTGAGTTGTAGCGCCTCATTCCCTTCACAGCCATGAAATCACACTCATATTGCCTCTCAGCTCACATTAAATGAGAATGAGATGTATTTCCTGAGCGATCCCTGTCGTCTATGTTTTGTTTTATGTATTCTGCATAAATGTTGTATCCCTGGTGAAGGCAGTGCAGAATTATCCATCAAGAAAGAGCAGGTAGCCGAGTACCTTGTGAATTATTTTCAATAGCTTCAAGAGCTATGTAATATTTATATTTGAAAAGGCAAAGTGTTTTTCCCCTCTCTCTCTCTCTCTCTGGTCGCAATGAGGTGGCTTGGCTGTGTTCTTTTCCTGCACTCTTTGTACCTGCTGACCACAGGACTCCAGATGGACTCTTTCATATTTGCCTTTGCAATATAAGACATCCTAATAGCTAAACGTCTAAGCTACCCCACAGTGTTCCCTCTAAGTAGGGGTCGAGTCAGATGTTTTTTGGCCTTCTTGCTCACTACGGCTTTTCTGCCTGTCAGTCAAGACAATAGCAGCGTTTCTGACGCAGTCCACAGAGCATCTCCAAAAGATCCCTGGTGGCTGAAACTTCCCAGCAGTCTTCTACGTCTCAGACACTGATGTATGTGTGTGTGTGTTTGCATAGTTTCCTTTTCAGCGAGTTGGGACTTGCTTTCTTCTTTGTATTCCTCACGTCCACCGATCAAAGAAAAAGCTTGAATCCTCTTCAGCGGGCCATACAAAACCTGTGACTGGTAATGCAAGAAAACTAAAGTAACGGAAAAAGAGCTGGCGGTGTAAAAATGAGGCAGCATTGACTGGTTGAGTAAAAGCGCCACTGCCCACATGCTCAACTCTCTCTTTATCACTCCATTTAACTAATAGGTCTTGCCACAGGCTCATGACTGAAGCAGTGTGCGTAGGTGTAAAAACACACTCGCGTACTTGGTTTTCATGATGGCGGCCTAGTTTTGGTTTTTATTTCAGTAGCATACATGACTACGATCACAGACATTCAAAGCACATGAATAACCCATATCCAAGACACTTCATTTTACATTAACTGACTAAGGTGACCACAAAACATAATCATCCTAATGTTTCTGTCATCATTTACTCACTGTCATGTCTTTCCGAACCTGTATGACTTTTGTTTAAAATATCTTCTTTTGTGTTTCAGAAGAGAAAGAAAGTCATGCAGGTTTGGACTGAAATTATGTTGTAGAAGTAAAAGATGATGGAATATTTGTTTTTGGTTGAGCAGGATAGAGACTAGGACAATGGACATAGGTTATGTCCATTGTAAGAAAAGGAGCGGAATTTAACATTAAAGGAATAATTTACTCCAAAATTACAATTCTTTCATTAATTACTTTTTGTTTTCTTTGCACACAAAAAGTATACTCATTGCTTTATAACATTACGGTTGAACCACTTATGTCACATGGACTATTTTAATAATGTCCTTACTACATTTGAGGTCAAAAGTTTACATATACCTTGCTGAATATGCAAAATGGTCATTATTTTATCAAAATAAGAGGTATCATACAAAATGCATGTCATGTTTTTATTTAGTACTCACCTGGATAAGATATTTCATTTAAAATATGTTTACATTTAGTCAACAAGATAAAATATTAGTTGAATTTATAAAAATGACCAAAAGTTTACATACACTTGATTCTTAATACTGTGTTGTTACCTGAATAATCCACAGCTGTTTTTTTGTTGTTGTTTAGTGATAGTTGTTCATGAGTCCCTTGTTTGTCCTGAACAGTTAAACTGTCTGCTATTCTTCAGAAAAATCCTTCAGGTCCCACAAATTCTTTGGTTTTTCAGTGTCTTTGTGTTTTTGGAAACCTGTTCCAGCAATGTGATTTTGAGATCCATTTTTTCCCACTGAGGACAACTGAGGGACTCATATGCAACTATTACAGAAGGTTCAAATGCTCACTGATGCTTCAGAAGGAAAAGTGATGCATTAAAGTCAGGGGTGTCAAATTTTAAACAGAATGAAGATGTGTACATTTTTCTTATTTTGACTAAATATATGACTAAAAATTATTGAGTACTGCCCTTCGCAAGCTTGTTTCCTAACTCTTAATACATTGTGTTTCCTTCTGGAGCATCAGTGAGTGAATCTTCTGTAATAGTTGCGTATGAGTCCCTGAGTTGTCCTCAGTGTGAAAATATGGATCTCAAAATCATACAGTCATTGTTGGAAAGGGTTCAAAAAACATGCAAGGATGAAAAACCAAAGAATTTGTGGGACCTGAAACAGCGGCTAGTAAGGACTCACAAACAAACAAAAAAACAACAACTGTGGATCATTCAGGGGACAACACAGTATTAAAGAGTGAAGTGTATGTAAACTTTTGAACGGGGTCATTTTTATAAATTCAACTACTGTTTTATCTTGTGGACTATATGTAAATATCTTTTATGTGAAATATCTTCTATTGTCTACCTATCTATTCAGGTGAGTACTAAATAAAAAATAACATGCATCTTGTGTGATCTTACTGTATTTTGGTAAAATTATGGAAAAATTATTGGAAAAAATAACATTTTGTAGATTCTGCAAGGTGTATGTAAACTTTTGACCTCAACTGTACCTTTCTGGGCCTTGAATGTAGTAGTTGCTTTGCTGTCTATTCAGGGTCAGAAAGCTCTCAGATTTCATCCAAAATATCTTAATTTTTGTTTTGAAGATGAACAAAGTTCTTTATGTGTTTGGAAACACATGAGAGTGAGTAATTAATGACAGAATTTAAATTGTTAGGTGAACTATCCCTTTAAGATTAATAACATGCATTTTAAAGCAACATGCGAAGCAAGGTCTGGCTCATTTTCATTTCAAGTGTTGAGGGGGCCCTATTAGTCAATTCATACTGTACAAAGGTCCTGGGTCTCCCAGTGGTCAGCAAGCGGTCATCTTACATTGTATGCAGCTCTAGTGTTCAGTTTCCTTTGCTGGTCTCGGGTCATCCAACCTGAAGTCTTGTAGGCCCCTGTTAGTCTGAGGCCCCAGGGCACTGGCCCTATCCATGATCCAACTCTGCCCACATCCACATAAATATTTAGCTCCGTTGTTCTGTCTGAAGTGTTAATGGCCACTCCTGTGTTTTGTTGTGATCGCAGCACCAGAGCTGCCTGAGGACTCCTATCTATTGTTGATAAGGGTTCTTTTTTCAACAGGTTACCCATGAACACTCTGAGCTGGCTGAGTGTTGCGGCCTGATCTGCACTCAAATAGAAGCAAGGACTGTATGATTAATTATGGACCAATAAATTGCTTTTTTTGAATCAGAGGCCATTTGTTATAGCCAGTGCTTTGGGCTTGCTGCAAGCTCCCATGCTGTGAGTATGAAAAGTAGCAAACAGTGGTTGATGGGATTCTGATTTTCTTTCACCAGGTATGTAATACCGTCGCTGGATCGCTCCCATGCAGGCTTCTACAGGTGCATTGTCAGGAACAGGGTGGGAGCTCTGATGCAGAGGAGCTCACAAGTCCAGGTCGCCTGTAAGTGTCACATCATATCCTAACACAATATACACTTTTTAAATAAAGGTTTTTTATTGGCATCAATGGTTCCATGAAGAACCTTGAGCATCAGTGGAACCTTTCAAATGCTGAAAAGGTACTTTATAGTTGAAAAAGGATCTTTAGATTTTAAAAATGTTCTTCAAAAGGTTCTTCTATGGTATCACAGCAAAAACACCCTTTTGGAACCTTTATTTTTAAGTGTAAACTGGAAAACCTAAAACTTTGTTTGAACGCTTAAGAAATCACATGAGCAATATTTCGAAAACAGACCAAAGAGGTAATTGTCGATTACATGAAGAACCGTTCACAGAAGTCACTTTTGAACCAAGCAGCTTTTTGTTGGTCAGCGCAGCGAATTCGTGTGACAACTTGAGCTAGTTGCAAAATCTGTGTCAGTTCTTCCCTCATGTGAAATTCCTAATCGTTCCTATTTAAATGATTAGATTCTGTCTAATAATGGTAAACGTGATCATACTGTTAGATAAGTGATAATTATTTGAGGCAGCTTTAGTGCAAACAGTGTGAGATGATTAATGTACCAAAATGTAATACCTAGGTCTATGGATTCTGAAACATTTTGATTGGCAGTTTTGTTGCTTTGTTAATTTAGCACAGGCAAATTAGCATATAGAAAAGCTGATGGTAGAAACTTGTCACGTCAAACCAAGTTCCTAGCTAACAGGAAACTTTCTGGCAAGGTTCTCCTAAAATATATGAACAAATGTTCTTCCTATAACGTTAATAGAATGTTTGTTCAAAGTAATCTTTAGTCTTTAATAATGTTCTAAAAACAGTAGCAAAAAAATTGTATTTACATCATTCATGGAATGTTTTTTTTAAAACATTTTATCCTGATGTTCTTTGGTTTTTAGTTATCACTTTATGTACTAGTTTTAGAATCTTTAACAGTAACATTCTCATAATGTTGGAAAAACAATAAAATGGAATTCTCCTTTAATGTTCATATATAATTGGGAAAAATTTTTAAACATTTAAAAAACTGGATGTTTTGAAAGTTTAGTGGACATTCAATAATTTATAGCTCATTGGGAACATTAGCAAAACATGCCGGAAGTCCGCTCCACTGTCTATATACCGTAACTAGAGTTACAAAGTGGCAGAAATTTTCTGGTAAATTTCGGAAACATTACAGAAATTTTGGAAACTTTACAGGATTTTTTTTCTGGACTTTTAGGAAGTTTCCAGAAATTTACTGGAAATCTTCCACCCCTTTGCAACCCTAACCGTAACACTTAGTGGTGTAACCGTACACAGAAATCACGGTTCGTTAATGGAGGAGAGCGTACAACCACTAAGGGCAGAAGCTATGGCAGTACAGGACTGTAAGTCAGCCGCCATGGGCGGGGCCTAAACAATGTGATGTCACGTTGCTTAGAGAATCAAAGCAGCATGCCTAGTGAGACCGATTTGGTTTAATGGGGATTAAAAAATAAGAAGTAGGGTGGTTTTGTTCACACTACCACCACACATTCATGTCCAAACACCATGTAAAAGTGGATTTTGCATTTTAAAGCAAAATAAGAAATGGTCTGATTTTAGATTTGTGAAATTATGCTACATAAGACACCTGTACAAAATAACAGCAGATGGACTAAATGAAAATGCAAATTTATTCTCTGACAGCAGGTGGCACTTGAAAAAGCAGGGATATGGAGTTTCCTTGGTTACCACTGTAAACAAAGCAGCTGTGCTTATAAACACTACTTTAATATGCATTATATGAAATCAAAACATCTCTGAAGATGGTTAGTTCCTTTCAGAGACACATTCATATAAACCCCCACATATTTGTCTACCTATATCTCTACCTATCTTTATCCATGGTACAATATTTTCGGCCAAAACCTGAAACTTTCCCACAGTTCTGATTAAAACAAGCAGTTGGTTCTTCAAGCTTTTGCGTGCCATTCTTGTTTTAAAGGATTAGTTCACTTGCAGAATAAAGATTTCCTGTGCACTCACTCACCCCCGTAACATCCAAGATGTTCATGTCTTTTTTTCTTCAGTCGAAAAGAAATTAAGGTTTTTGAGGAAAACATTCCAGGATTTTTCTCCATATAGTGGGCTTCAATGGGGGTCAATGGGCTGAAGGTCCAAATTGCAGTTTCAATGCAGCTTCAACGAGCTCTACATGATCCCAGATGAAAAAATAAGGGTCTTATCGAGCCAAACAATCTGCCATTTTCTAAAAAATATACAAATTTAGATATTTATTGATATTTATTGATTATTGATAATAAACAAATGTACTTTTAGCAGAAATGCTCGTCTTGCACATCTTCATGCATAACGTAATCACGATGAAAATGTCACACATGGTTAGTTCTTCGCTTCAAAAAGGTAGGGTAGAAAAACTTGTTTTCCCTCCAACTTCAAATTTGTCCAACATCGTTGTTTTACCTTTTTTGTAAAGGGTGTTTGACTTTCTTTGCATGTTCGCTTTGTAAACACTGGCTGGGTACTTTAACCTACATCACGCATGCATACTTACATGAGGTTAAGCTAGTGCAAAATGAGCATTTGTGGATAAAAAGTAATAACAGTGAATTTTTTTTCTTTTGAAAATTACTAGATAAGACCCTTATTCCTTGGCTGGGGTTGTGTAGAGCCCTTCAACACTAGTAACAATTCTGCTACTTAATAACACTTTTCATCACACAGTCTGTGGATTGCATGGGCAACAGTACATATGCGAGCCATCTAAACATTTCAAAAGAACGGTCTACGTACATTTCACAGTCACAGTCAATAGAGTATGCTTTGGAAGACCTGTACACTCCACTGTGTGGAAGACAGAGCGGAACACAGAAAATGATGCCTTAAGTGTTAGCTGCTGAAAGAGTTATATCACAAGATTGGAACTTTGTGTTTTCTGTCACAATGGTTCACAATGAGCCTGTTCTTGTACATGTACTTTCCCTTTTCCTTCTGATTTGTGCTTCCTTTCTCTGTTTCTCAGACATGGAAGGCTTTGTGGAGGGAGAACGGTCTCAGGTGGTGTCCCAAGGGGAGGCGGCGATGATCTTCCCCCCACAAATCCTCAGCTTTCCACGGCCCGGGATCACATGGTTCAGGGATGGGCGCAAGATCCCCCCCAGCAGCCGCATGTAATCTTCTCTTCATTTGTGGATCAGAGTCAACTTAATGGCCCCCGTTCTCACAGACAGGCTATTATACCTTACAGAAATAGAGTACAATGCTGTTGTATAATTACTCTGGAACTTGCAGAAACACTCCAGGAGTGTTTACTGCGGAAAGTCTCATTGATAAAGTCTGTTATAATAAGAACCCCTGTTGGCTTTAGACTAAATGTGATTGAAGGCTAGAGAGGAAGCCGGCAACATGGGAGCCAATTAGACAAAGTGGACAAAAGGCCTTTATTGATGACCTTGGATGATTGACAGAGTTTGCGCCTGAGTGCGCACCGCCCCATGTGTGCCTAAATGTGTGCACAGTCCATGTTTGAAAGGTCTTAGTAATCACCTGAGATCAATTTACCTCATCCGCCAGCAGAAGGCTCGACTAAAACAGCCAGCGTGTTGGATGATCTATAATTCATGCTGATCGTCCGGCATGTCACATCTGACATGAGGGCTTTAGACACTTAGGATTGTGTTCGCCCACCCCAGCGCGCAGAATGGAGAACATTCAGACACTGTTTTTCAGCTGGAGTATATGAGGAATTCCCAATGAGACGCTGAGCGTTGAGGCAGGGGTTATATAAACATCTGAGGTTCCAGCAGCGCTGCTCCAAGCTTCATTCTGTCTCGCTCTCTCTGTGTCTGTCGAGCAGCAGTAATGGTCCTATATGATGGTGAGAGGGCCTGACAGCATACGATTTGTTTGCCGCTTGTTTGTTGCTCCTTCGACGCATTGATATTCCACGGCGCGTTTGGTTTGGACTCCGTGAGAGCCCTCACTCTAATTGTGCTGGAGTCGGTTTAATCTGGGCTGATCAGGCCTGTGCTGACAGATACACAGGCTCTAATCTCGCTGCACTCCAAGTGTCGACTCTCATTTAACCACACGCACTCACGCATGACCTGCATTTTAGCTCCAGCAATCCTAAAACACTTATCCACTCGAGTCTTCAATGCAAATAACATTACCATCGCAGCCTATTGGACGTAAACAGTTTTCCTCAGCGCTGCTGTGTGTTTGAGATGTTTACTGACATGTTTGCTGCTTGTAGGTTGTGTTTTCTAGTTTTGTGACTCCTGTTCTTTCTCAAACGTCATAGAGCCCTCACTTTGGACAACACCCTTGTCATCCTGTCCGCCGTGGCCCCTGATGCGGGCAGGTACTACGCCCAGGCCGTCAACGACAAGAACGGAGAGAACAAGACCAGCCAGCCCATCATCCTGAATGTAGAAAGTGAGTTCCGAATAAAAAAAATCAATACACTTTTTGTGATGTCCAGCCTTCAAAAGATTGTCTGCGACCTCCCAGGGCAAGGGTTCCCAAACTTGTTTGTCAGCCGAACACCTTCCCTAAAATATTTACTTGTACCTGCTTAAATTTTAAGTTAGGTCTAAAATTTAACAACGCATTGGCATGTTCACAGTTCTCTGATGTCAGTTATGGTCATATGGCATACTAATTCTTACTATTAAAGGAACACTACACTTTTTTTGAAAATAGGCTCATTTCCCAAATCCCCTAGAGTTAAACAGATGAGTTTTACGGTTTTTGAATTCATTCAGCCGATCTCCGGGTCTGGCGTTAGCACTTTTAGCAAAGCTTAGCATAAATCATTAAATCTGATTAGACCGTTAGCATCTCTCTCAAAAATGACTGATATGGATAGGAACAATCTTAGTACACAATGTAACTACAGAAGAGTCAAGTTTTAAATAGGAAAAATATCGAAAATCTTTGGTCATTTTTGATTGAGATGCTAACGGTCTAATCAGATTCAATTATTTATGCTAAGCTATGCTAAAAGTGCTACTGCCAGACCCGGAGATCTGCTGAATGGATTCAAAAACGGTTAAACTCATCTGTTTAACTCTAGGGGAGTTGGAAAATAAGCCTATTTTCCAAAAAAAAGTGGAAGAACGTGTTCCTTTAACTAGTTGCTCATTAGCATGCCTATTAGTAACATATTGGCTGTTTATTAATACATATAAAGAATTTATTCTGCATGACCATATTCTACCCTAATCCTACCAAATACCTAAATGTAACAGCTACCTTATTAACTATTAATAAGCAGCAAATTAGGAGTTTATGGAGGCAAAAGTCGTAGTTAATGGTTTATTAATAGCGGCAATTGAACCTTAAAATAAAGTGTGACCCAAAATATTTACATATTTCGGTTTTTATTTTAAAATATTTTATTTGTTAGCTTTTCATTTACCCTGTCTTACTGGGGTCTATGCCAGTACTGCAATTGGTCCATCATTGTTTGATCTCAAACATATATTAAATATTTGTTAAACAAAAATAAAATATTCAGTCAGCTAAATGATTCATAAAATTATATGTTACTTATTTATATTTACAGTGCTGATTACTTTCAATTTGTAGTCCAAGTTGTAGTTAGCAGTGTAATCCATTACATTACATATTGTAGGTAATATAATCACACTACTTTATGATTACTTTTAGATTACTTCTCACCTAACTCATCCATCACATTTAAATAAGATAATCTCATACCATACTGATATAAAAATACAAAGAGAAAGAAAATGTATTTCATTTGTTGTTTTCAACAACATGAAGTGCATTAGACATTACATTACATCAAGGTTTCGCAAGATAGGGTTCGTGAAGGAACTGCAGGGGTTTATGAGTTTAATGAAAAGCTAATAATAAAAATAATCAAATGATAAAGAATAGGATCAAACAGACGCAAGCTGGACTCGAACACACGTTTGCTACATAAGCACCACTTCCAAATGAGCTGAAGCATTTACACAAACTGCTAGGCAATCTCATATATTTGCAAATGGTTCTTCACACTATCCAACAGGTGAATTGGCATGTTCAAAAGTAAACAACTCCATCGCCCCCTAGTGGCTGTGCATGACACCCAATGCAGTGCACACACTGGGTCAGACTCAAGTTTTCCAAGAATCAATATTCCCCAACTGGCTGCGCAGTAGATTGCGAGTATGTGGCGTGTGGTGAAGCTTCATGGAGCTTTGTATGATAGCTGTGGTCCTGCGGTGCCACAATGGCAGGGTGATTAATCACCCTCATAAAAACGGCCCCTTTCTTTAATAGACCCCACAAAAACAGATTTATGAAAAAGAGAGGCGGACCATAAAGTCCCTCTGTGAGAACACGGCCCACTGTAACTCTTATCCAGGGGTCCAACTATGGAAAAGGAAGCAAATAAAGGGGAATAAGATCAAGACGGAAGAAAAGAGAGATCACTGATTGAGGGCAGAGAATCAATGGACAGCTAAAGGTTTCCAGAAGCCAGCAAATGATTGCATGGCATTTAATCATGTCGACGCTGTCTCTCAATCAGGCCCCATTCGGCAGCGCGGCACATTAGCGGAGGTATTACAGTGCACTTACAGGAGGAGAGGGTCTAGACAATTACATATATAATACTAAGCACATAATAGAGAGGGCTGTGAGAAAGAGGCGAACAAGTGCTCTGAGCTTCTAGATTATCTCTATGTCTGCCTTCTTTCACTACCTCTACCTTTACTCTTGCTTTCTCTCTCGCTCTCTCTTCCCAGAAGGAGGTTTTATTGCTCAGAGATTGCTCGTTCAAATGGTTTCTCTGGTTCTAGGTTTCACGGGCTCCCAAATGGCTCCAGTGGGGTCATGGAGCGGCCACTGAGAAGATCACTACATGTATGCATACTGTAAAAGTGTAGACCTGGAAAATTCATGTTAGTAGTAAATAGGGCTGTCTCAATATCAGATTTTTCACTACACGATTGCTTTCAGTGATTTTTGTTAATTTATTTTTTTCTTTTTTTGACCAATGAATCACACCACTGCATACAAAAGGAACAATTACACTAAAAAGAAGAGACTAAAATGCCAAAGGTTTTTAGTCACAGTGTCAAAATAAGATAATTTATGAACATATTTTAAATAATACATGTTTGTATTCCAAACTTGTGTTACAGCGTTGATCGACTGTTTGAAATAACTTCCATCTATGAACTGATTGTTATTTTCTAGTATTCTATAGAGGTTACACCACTTACGTCAACGATTTGGCCATATGGCAGTACTCGGATATAAACAGCATGGACTGCATGGTTAATGTACTACTGAAAGCTTTGTTCTTCTAATTTATTCTGTCTAAACCTAAGAAAAATGTGTGGAAGCTGCTAAATCATATAGAGATGGACTTAGCAGGAGAGGACGCAATATTTTTGACAAACTAAAGTTAATAGGTGGTAAAGATATGTACAAGCAGCAGTATTAATTAGGATATTAGCCTACACTGTAAAAAAAAAAAAACACACACACAATTGGTTGAGTCAACTTAAAATAATTTGTTACCCTGCTCCCTTCAAATTTTAAGTTAAATCAACTCAAATATCTAAGTTGTCACTTGGTACAACCTATCATTTCAAATTGACTAAACTTCTTTGAGTTGACTGAACTTAACATTTGAAGGCAGCCGGGTAACAAATTAATTTAGGTTAACTCAACAAATTGTTTTTTTACATTGTAATATTTCACCTACACTGTAAAAAACTAAAAACACTATTTGTTGAGTCAACTTAAAATAATTTGTTACCCTGCAGTCAACTCAAATAAGTTCATTCAAGTTGAAATGTTAAAGGAACATTTTTTTTTTTTTTTTTTTTTGAAAATAGGCTCATTTTCCAACTCCCGTAGAGTTAAGATGAGTTTTACCGTTTTTGAATCTATTCATCCGATCTCCGGGTCTGCCGTTAGCACTTTTAGCATAGCTTAGCATAAATCATTGAATCTGAATAGACCATTAGCATCTTGTTCAAAAATGACCAAATATTTTCGACATTTTTCCTATTTAAAACTTCTGTAGTTACATTGTGTACTAAGACCGGCAGAAAATGAAAAGTTGCGATTTTCCAGACTGATATGGATAGGAACTATACTCTCATTCTGGTGTAATAATCAGGGAACTTTACTGCCGTACCATGGGTGCAGCAGGCACAATGATATTACGCAGCGCCTGAAAATAGTCCCCAACTAGGTAACTTCCAATGTGACCAGCACTAAGCCACCAAGCTAATAGTAAAATAGCTGGGGACTGTATTCAGGCGCTGCATAATATGCAATGAGAGTATAGTTCCTAACCATATCAGCCCGGAAAATCACAACTTTTAAATTTTTGTTGGTCTTTGTACACAATGTAACTACAGAAGTGTCAGGATTTAAATAGGAAAAATATAGAAAATCTTTGGTCATTTTTTAACGAGATGCTAATGGTCTAATCAGATTCAATGATTTATGCTAAGCTATGCTAAAAGTGCTACCAGGAGACCCGGAGATCGGATGGATTCAAAAATGGTAAAATGAGCCTATTTTCAAAAAAAGTGGAGTGTTCCTTTAAGTTGTACTAAGTGACAACTTAGATATTTGAGTTGACTAAACTAAAAATTGTTTGTTAAACTTAACAGCTGTGTTTGTTACTCGGCTGCCTTAAAATTTTAAGTTGAATCAACTCAAATATATGTGTAAGCATACTTGGCTATAAAGCTGTTTCTGATTCAGATTCTGATATATAAGTTGTCACTTAAAACATATTTTAAGTTGACTAAACTTTTTTTCAAGTTGACTGAACTTAAAATTTTAAGGCAGCCAGGTAACAAATTATTTTAAGTTGACTCAACAAATAGTTTTTACAGTGTACCTGAATGGAAATGATAAGAACAAACAGAAATGTTGTCAAGATTATTGCCCTGGAAGTCCTGGTTCAGTTTGGCCAACCACAAAAGCCTTTGGTTCCTCAGATAGTTTTTGCTCTTTTCTCCTTGATTTGTTATAAATTTTGGCAGTCTATAGTACCCCAAATGTTTTTCCCAGTCCAACCAATTATTACAGCCCAAAACATGACAATAATGACCATTTTCAGCGATATAGCATCAATATATGCAAGTTTCGTTCAGCTCAGTGGCATTTCTTTCTGTATTTTATTTTGCTACAGTGACAGCTGAATGCCATTGTCCATATTTGAAATTTTCTAGAAAAAGTTTGTTTTATTACTCCTATGAGTCTCGCTTGTGGACTTTCTGTGTAAGGATGCCCTCCGGTGTCGAGTATGAATGAAACAAATCACTCGTCAGAGCTTAATACCCCATAATGGCACTAGCGCTGGATTGTTCCAGTCATGTTATCATATGTGCACTATTTATTTTCTAACATCACCAATATTGCAACACTCCTAATTAACATCATAATGAGAATTTGGATGAATGTTCATGAGATCATATACTGAGATCATATCTCTTGCTTTGTTAATTCTTAGTGATATTGTTTTGAAAGACACATGGGAGATTATTAAGGTGTTTTTCCTCATAAGCAAGAGAATACAGCGAAGTCTTCCTTTGCACTTCATTTAAATTCACTGTGAAACGCTTTTGGTAATCCATTTTACTTCAATACTTTCACGTTTCACAGCAAAAATATGATTTAAACAGAAAGAGATCCAGGTTGGGGCTTGTTTTTATTCGTTGAAGCAAACGACTTTGTATGGAATAACACATTTATAATCGTGATAAAGATAGTAAACAAGCTCATTTGCCGCTGTGAACAAATTCTGATGTTGTCAATCACAATGCAGTTTTACTTAACAGTTCAAAAGTTTCAAGTTGGATTTTTTACATTTTTGAAAGAAGGCTCTTATGTTCACCAAGGAAAATGTGACATTTTGTTACAAATGCAATATATTTTAATATGAAATCAGCATCATTACTCCAGTCTTCAGCTCACATGGTTCCTTAGAAATCATTATATAATACTGATAGAGACTCTTTTGATGAATAGAAAGTTCAAAAGAACAGAATTAGTTTCAAATAGAAATCTTTTAAAAAAATTTCAAATGTCTTTACCCTCTCTTTCGATCATTTTAATGCATCCATGCCAAATAAAAGTTTAATTTCTTAAAAAAACTTTCCAACTTTTGAAAGGTACTGTATATAAACAGCCATTTCAATTGATTTCTATTAAATATTCAGTATTTGAGTAGCCCAGGAAGCCAATTTACAGCTTGAGATGCATCTTGCCCCATTACAGACAGCAAGCTGAACCAATTTAGGAGAAACTACAGAGATCTGGTTGTAATTTTCTTGCCTATGTGCTGCTTCTTCTTCTCTTCAGATGTTGGCGGCCCAGCAGACCCCATCGCTCCCTCTATTATAATCCCGCCGAAGAACACTAGTGTGATGGTGGGCACGTTTGAAGTCACACTGGAGTGTGTGGCCAATGCACGGTGTGTATGTGTGTGTACACAAGCACTCAAAATGACCTCTATCAAACTATTAAAACTCAATTCTGTTTATTTGTTTCCTTCAGGCCACTCGTATCTCTCATTCCCCGTTTGTGTTTATCCGTATTTCTCTCGCTCTACCTCCAGGCCTCTCATTAAGCTCAGCATTACATGGCGAAAAAATGGAGTGCTGGTAAACCGAGGCCTCCGGGACTTTGGTCGCCGTCTGACCATCAGCGGTCCCCTGGTCAGCGACAGCGGCTACTACGAATGCGAAGCCTCCCTTCGGAGCAGTAGCGCCCCCTCTGTCAGCGCTGGAGCGTATTTGCACGTCCTAGGTAACCCTCATGTTCCTTCTTCTTGTCAAAATTGTGTTTGCCTTGTACAGAAAGTATTCATCCCAGTGCTTCATTTTTTTCCCCTTTTAATCTTCAAAAATGTCAACACACATGCACGCCAAAAAAAAAAAATTCATTCAAGAACCTTCATTTCTCACAGATGAAAGCCTCATTTATGAAAGTATTCATCTCTTAGAGTAAATACTGGCCCGCTTGCAGCAATTACAGCCTTGAGTATGTCTCTTCGAGCCTTGCACATTTACTGTTTTTTTTTTTAATTTCCGACCATTTACCATGCAAATAGGTTCCAACTCTACTAAATTAAATGGAGGGTGTCTGAGGATTGCAATTTTAAGTCTTACAACAGATTTCAATTGGATTCGAGTCAAAGTTCTTGCTGGGTCATTTCAAAATATTAACCTTCTTTTATCCTTTACTGCTGTGTGCTTTTGCTCGTTTGTTCTGAAAAGACGCCTTTGAACAAAACCTAGATATCTGGCAGACTGAATGAGGTTCTCTCAAGGATTTGCCTGTATTTGGATCTCTCCATGTTGCTTTTGATGCCAACAGCTTATTCGACTGAAAAGAAACTATTATTATGAACGATGGTAAGGGATGGTATTACTTGGGTGTTGGAGCAAAGACAGTGCTTTCCTTTCAAGCCTCACATAGCTCAAGTTTGGGCACAAGATGTTCCTCCAAAAGGTTTCATGTTTTCTCATCTGGATTTGAGCAAACTCTCGGTGAATCTTGGCATTGGTCTTCCTTCTAGGAAGGTGATTCTGAGAAGAGCTGAAGATTATTGATGTCTGAACAGTTTTAGATCCTCACACTGCTGATGTTTTTGGTTACTACTCTACGTTTGTTCTCTGAGAGATATCCTGGTCCATTTGCTGAGTTTGTTGAGATAGCTTAATCCTAAGGCTGTCTCGGTTGTGCTGTGTTTATTCCCTTTTGTTATGATGGGCTTCATGGTGCCTAAAGGAAGATTTTAGGCTTGCCAGTCTTTTTATAAACTTGTCCAGGTGTTTTCCACGTAGTAACATTGTCTTGAAGTTCTACAAACAGCTCCTGGGTCTTAAGAAGAGCAGGGCTGTCGGCGCCAATAGCCTCGTGGGCAGTGCGCCGACATATAGTGCTGTTGCGCTACGGGCGTCCCGAGTTCGAATCCCGGCTCGAGGACCTTTCCCGACCCTACCCCCTTCTCTCTCTCCCACTTCACTTCCTGTCAATAATGATCTGTCCTATCGCAATAAGGCCAAAAATAAATCTTTAAAAAAAAAAAAAAAAAAAAAAGAAGAGCAGGGCTGATTTTATTGCTTTTTGTTGCACTGTTTCTTGAATTGAGTTAAATTGGAAAAGTTTTTGCTTAAAATCCAAGAGTTCAAATCCTAAAGTAAAATATACAACCATTCAAAAAGGAGTCTCTTATGCTCCCCAAGGTTAAATTCATTTGCCCAAAATTGCAGTAAAAACAGTAATATCGTGACATTTTATTACTATTTGAAACAGTTGCTTTCTATTTGAATATATGTTAAAATGTCATTTATTTCTATGATTCAAAGCTGATTTTTAACATCCTTACTCCAGTCTTCTGTGTCACATGATCCTGTTTTTGTAACATTAAAAGTGTCTTTCAACAACTTAAAACCCTTAATCCCTTCATCAAGTCTGTTTTCGCTGTGCGTTTCAAAGCGAAGCTCACACTTCGTTCAGGCGATCAGCTCGTGATCCGGTGTTTTCCACGCCTCAGAACGGCTCAGTTCACAGTAAATGCAGTGCATGTGCTGTGAATTTAGCGTGTACAGTGCAGCTGTTTTACAATATATGGCTAATACTGTCATAGGAATAATAATAATATAAAATATTTTTTTATTATTATTATTATTATATTTCAATAAGTTTGGCTTCCTAAAACACCAGTGTGAATGTAATTTAGACCGAGACAGTATACCACAAATAAAAAGATTTTTTATTTTAAATATCGCAATAAATATTGCATCATGGACTTCATATTGAGATATTATTGTATAATTAGATTTTGATATTGTTACATCCCTAGTTGTTATACCACAATCGACCACAATCCGCTTCTTCCGGTCATGCGTATGTGGGGGTAAAACAGCGTTGTTTTGTCATACTAGATACGTTTCAGTGTGTTAAAAGTTCTGTTATAGTGTAGGGTGTCCTGTTTTTGGACTTAAAAAAATGTGTCCGGCCGGGAATTCCTAAATTGCCCAAAATGTCTGGGATTCGGCTTTTGCTTTCGACACTCGCCATTCATTGTGTGCGTTTTTGTATTAAAGCCTTGCGCAGGACTGTTTTCCTAATCCTGCTCCCGCAAACATTCTAATATTGAATATAATTTTTGCCCGTCACAGAGTCGCTATCAATATGCAGAGTATTTAAATCATTTCGGATCCAGCTCGTGTTGGATGTAGGGTTGCCAAATCCACATTTTTTCCATGAAATTTGGCTGATTTTAAACTGTTGCAACGGGTTGATTTTCTACCGTGGGTTAAAAATTTGAAATATTGCATAAATTCCATTTGACTGAAATGCTTGTACTGAAACATTTTGCATTCTACCTGCAATAAAACTGTGGTAGATATAAGTTTTGTGAAGGATGGGCACTGTGGTAGGAAGCTTTTTAGCTGTGTTTATGATCAATCTGCAAAATATGTAGTTTTGGTATGGAAAAGACATATTTTGATAGCAAAACTAGGACCCCAACCCCCCCGTCCAATGTCCTCTTTTTTAAATAAAATATTGTCACCCTTTTATAATGCTACTCTGTGTGTTCGTCACCTGTCTTAATAAAACGCATAACATATTAAAGCGTCTTTTCCATGGTGTTTCTGTTTACTACAAAATTAAACTAGAAATCAAGGGTGTATAATGTCATTGGCAGGCAATCCAATGACAAGGGATGGGCCACTCGTTAAAACTTCTTATTTCTCTGAATTTAATCGTTCTTTGAAACATTTGGGATAATGTTAGTACACAAGTCAGCAAAATAAAAAAACACTGTTCTAGTGGGTTTTAGATCTTAATTAAAAATCTTACATATTGTGCCTTTAACTTTTTATCCACAATATGTAAAACTAAATTATTAAGGGTACAAATGTCCACAAGTGCCTTCTTAGTTTGAATGGGCATGATGCTTCTGCACATTATTATTATATCTAGTGTGATCTATCATATCAGATAATTAAACACTCCACTATACATACAATGCATTGTTAAAAAAAAGAAGTGAATGTTATAAGGACTTTTTGACAGCCACGTAAAAAAAACCCTGCAGGGTTTCTTTTAGTCTGCTGCAATAATGAAGTACTATAGATAAGGTGAATACTTTTTGAAGGCCTTGTGCATACTCTATATCTCAGTGTTATTAAGTGTTTTAGTTCAGTCCGGTCAAGTACTCTCATGACTGACTCAACTGAACTCTGTGCAGAACATCCCCAGTTTGTGAAGGAGCCCGACAGACACATTACCGCTGAGATGGAGAAGGTGGTAGACATCCCATGCCAAGCTCGCGGTGAGTTTGTGCACCTCTGCTGTATGTGTGTGTGTGTGTGAGAGAGAGTGTGTGGATGTGTTAGATAACACTCCTCTTCCTATGCCCCTGCAGGTGTTCCTCAGCCAGATATAGTGTGGTATAAGGATGCGGTGCCCATAAGCCCCGTGAAGACACCTCGTTACAGAGTCCTGGTGGGCGGCAGTCTGCAGATAAATGGCCTGCTCCCGGACGACACCGGAATGTTCCAGTGCTTCGCTCGCAACTTAGCGGGAGAGATCCAGACGAACACGTACCTCGCTGTCACCAGTACGTCAAAGCACCATCTGGGCCTGTCAATAACTCTTGTCTTCATTTATTACACTTCTCCTCTACATTCATCTTCTTCCTTATCTCCTGTCAGATGTGTCATTTTATAAAGCCTGTGACTTATCAGCGGCTTTTACTTTAAGAAAGAAGGAAAGATTACGACGAGTGATTATTCCAAGTTTAAGAGTGAGAGATTGTAAGAATAATGGTTGTTTTGTCTGCGCTGGACAGGTCTTTATTATGTCCACCATTTGTTTAATGCTTAATAGACAGCTTGAAAAAGACAGCTTTGATGATTCAGTCAAGTTAGGGAGAAAAGGCTCTTATATTTTCACATTTAGATGCTCTGGAATGTGCCTGTGTGTTTGTACATTACTATTGCACTTCAGATGTTAGATAAGTCTGACAAAGCCTGACAGCGATAATTATGAAAAATGTAATAGACAAATATTTCTTATTCTGTGAATATAAAACAAATAGAAGTGTATTGTATGTTCCCTGTTAGATAGTCAAGTGTGTTTTTGGGATATATATACACAGTTGAGGTCAAAAGTTTACATACACCTTGCAGAATCTGCAAAATGTTAATTATTTTACCAAAATGAGAGGTATAATGCAAAATGCATGTTATTTTTTATTCAGTACTGACCTGGATAACAGATTTCACATAAAAGACATTTACATGTAGTCCACAGATTTTATAAAATTTATAAAAATGACCCCGTTCAAAAGTTATTCTTTAATACTGTGTTGTTATCTGAATGATCCACATCAGTGTTTTTTTGTTTAGTGATAGTTGTTTGTGAGTCTCCTGTTTGTCTTGAACAGTTAAACTGTCTGCTGCTCTTCAGAAAAATCCTTCAGGTCCCACAAATTATTTGGATTTTCAGCATATTTATGTATTTGAACCCTTTCCAACAATGACTGTGTGATTTTGAGATCCATCTTTTCACACTGAGGTCAACTGAGGGACTCATATGCAACTATTACAGAAGGTTCAAATGCTCACTGATGCTTCAGAAGGAAAAACTATGTTTTAAGAGCCAGGGGTGTAAACTTTTGAACAGAATGAACATAATGCAGTTTGTATGATCCTCCTTATTTTGGTAAAAAAATTTATTTTTTTCCGTGAACCGTGATTCATAAGAACAGCATTTATATTATAAAACTGAAATCATTGCAACATTATAAATGTATTTACTGTCACTTTTGATAAATTGAATGCATCCTTACTAAAGAAAAGTATTCATCTCTTTCAGGAAACTTACACAAAAAACTTACTGCCTCTAAACTTTTGACAAACAAAAAAAAATAAATTTAAAGAAACATGCACACATATATCAAAATCCATTCGTGTTCATAGCTTTTATTAAACCAAGCAAAATTGTTGCTGCATACCAGTGGCTGTTTCTCAGAAACGAGGCATATTTGGTTGTTTTTTATTTTGTTATTTTACTAGAACAGAGAGCAACCCACATAGTGACATGGTGAGAGAAAAACACAGCACCCCTTTTTTTTGAGTGATTACACTTGTTAAATAGAAACATTTTGTGTCCACGGTGAAGCTAAAACTGAACCGGAGTATATGTGGATGAATTAGATTGAATTAGTGCCAAAATGTGATTCAGGATCATTCTGTACTAATTTAATTTCTGTCTACAAGGATAATAAATGAAAATGGCTTAATAAACATACTAAATGTCTCGCAGGAAAGTCTAAAAATACGAAACTAGTTTCTATGAGGTTTAGGGATAAAAGTGGAGTTAGAGAATGTAATTAGCTCAATATGACAACAATAGAAGTCAATGAAAAGCCTCTACTGTGTGTGTGCGTATTTTTGGGTGAATAAGTGTCTCACCAGCCCCTCTCTCTGCCACAGGTATCGCCCCAAACATCACAGCCGGCCCTTCTGACAGCGCCGTGATTGATGGCATGTCCATCATTTTACACTGTGAGACCTCAGGGGCCCCACGGCCCGCAATCACATGGCAGAAAGGTCAGTCTCCAATCAGTCATCTCTCTCAGAGAAAGATATTCATCAGTGTCTCGTGGACTTACGAACGTTAATGTATCTTTGCAAGCTTAGGGATGTCAGCTAAATCAAGTGTCCAATCAACAGTCTTCTGATGAGCTGGGGACCGTCTTGTCCGTTTGATCTTCATTTTCATTTCTCTCTCTCTCTCCCTCGTGTTTTGCCATCCCTTCATCTTTGCACAGCTGATCGGGTTCTGGCAAGCGGCTCGGTGCAGTTGCCGCGTTTCACTTTGCTGGAGTCTGGCAGTCTTCTGATCAGCCCCTCTCACCTGTCTGACGTTGGATCCTACACCTGCATGGCCAGTAACTCCCGCGGCATTGATGAAGCCTCGGCCGATCTGGTGGTGTGGGGTGAGTGCATGGCTAGTCTCATATAGCGTGGTCATATAGCGTGTGATTTCTGTTGCAGCTTCTGTCCACCCGTTTAATAAGGGTCTGTCTGAGCGGCAAGAGAAGTGACCCACTGTTCGCTTTCTTACGCCTACGCTGTGTCCTAATCAGGGAGTCAAGGTTTGTCTGGTTAACATGGCCCAGTTAGTACCTGCTAGCAGATTTTTAGGTCAGTGATATACAGTATAAGAGTGTCCATGATAAGAGGAAAAGAAAAGGAAAGGAAGAATAGAAATCACACCAGATGACATTTTATAAACTTGAACTAACCTTGATTTGTCATAACACATTTGTCAAATGATCTGATATTTTAAAGAGACTTTGACACACAGTCATGGGGCTCTGCATGCAGGGATCCACTTTATGATGTCACTTTTTATGTTTTGGTTTGTCTTTTATTTGTTTGTTTTTTTGTTGTTGTCTTTTGTTTTGTGCTTTGTTTAGGTTTTGTTTTGTTTTGTGTTTTGATTTGGATTGTGTTTTGTTATTTGGTTTGTGGTTTGCTTTGTCTTTTTTGTTTTGTTTTGTGTTTTGATTTGTCTATTGTTTTGGTTGGGTTTGTTTTTTGTTTTGTTGTGTATTTTGTATTGTTTTGTCTTTTTTGTTTGTGTTTTGGTTAGGTTTGTTTTTGTTTTGTTTTGTTTTGTATTGTGTCTTGATTTGTCTTTTGTTATTTCTTTTCCTGTTTTGGTTTGGCTTTTGTTATTTGTTTTGTGCTTTGGTTTGTCTTTTGTTTTGATTCGTCTTTTTTAGTTTCTGTTTTGTTTTGTCTTTTTTTATCTTTTGTTTCGATTAGGTTTGTGTTGTATTTTGTTTTGATTTGTCTTTTGTTATAATTTTATAATTTTGAAGATTGCATTGCATGACTTTATTTTGGTGGACATTTTTGTTTTTAAATGTTTAAAAGCAATAGTTGTTTTGCTTTTTTTCTAAGAATAAATGTTTAAAAAGATTACACATTTTTTACATTTATTTTTATAAATTTAATTGAGCCATTTAAAGTATTTTTTGCTTTTTCTTAATTTGAACAACATTTGTACCACTATTGCATGTTTGACTTTATGCCCCAAAATAATATCAAAATACATTTTAATTTAGAAATTGAAAACATGCTCATCATAGGAAAGCTGTATTCAATTAATTTTAGGTATGAGTACAATTTTAATGTATTTTTCAATAAATTAATAGGACAGAAAATTTAGTGAACAAAGGACCAATGCGGTCTGGAGCTTTAAAAATAACGTTCATCTACTCTTTCCTTATGTTGGGATCAGAAGGAAAGCAGTGCAAACTTATTACAAATATTTTCAAATGCAGGACACACAAGTTTCAGTAGAAATTACATTGAAGTATATTTTAGTTAGTCCACTTATGTCAGTACATTCGGCAGTTCACTTTAACCATTCCAAAGACAATACAATAAATGTTATTATGAAATTTTATATGAGTACGTACTTATGGCTTACCAAAGTGGGTCGAAAAGCACTCTATAGTTCAGGTAATTGCATTTAATAGAAATTCAAACCATAGTACATTTTCATTGAATTGCATATAACAATTATTGCATTCAGTTCACACTTACGTATGTTCTTTTAAAATGTATGATTTCCATAATAAGTACTCTTTCTAAAACCTTGTCCTTCTTTTTCACAAGGCAAGGCTGTTGCTTGTCTAACAGAAATTGGAAGGGGAAATCAATGCCATTGATTAAGATACTACACTGTGATTTGTGTGTGCAGCTCGAACGCGAATCACTAATCCACCTCAGGACCAGAGCGTGATCAAGGGCACAAAAGCAGCCATGACCTGCGGTGTGACCCACGACCCCAGCGTTACCATCAGGTACAACCTCCGCTCTCCTCAACATGCCTTTGTTGTCATCTCTGCCTAAACGCCTATTGTCTTTCTCTCTCTCTCTCTTTCTGTCACACCCTGCCTTATCTCACACTCCATCTTTGATCAACGCCTGCTCCTTCCATTCTTGTCCTGTGTGTTTATTACATTCGGTCTCATAAGACTTGATTTAACTGTCACCTGCTGGGCTGCTGTTATTCATTTGATCAGGGAAAACGGATGAATATGTAAACAAAGCAATAACTTAGATGGAGACTTTAATTAAACGCAAGACAGATGAGATTAAATGGGGAAACGATGTGGCTGCAATTAAGAAGTGCTGATGTGTATGTATGAGTGCATATATGTGTGCCGGACAATTTTCTGTTGTGTGTGTTTATTAAGTAAACAGCTTTGCCATGTATTGTTGCTGTAAACAAGAATACATAAATAGGCCTCTATTATACACAGGCACATCTGGGAGAAAGGAGGAACAGTTATCGACGTGAAATCGAGTCCTCGTTTGCGTCTCGACTTAAACGGCACCCTACATATAACTCAGACCTGGTCGGGAGACATTGGGACCTACACATGTAAAGTCACCTCTGTGGGAGGCAATGATTCTCGCAGCGCTCACCTGAGAGTCAGGTACATGTTCAAAATTCTCTTCCCCAGCCAATTACCCACTGTGTCCTTCGCCTTACAGATTTACATTCTCCCTTTGGTTTTCACTTCCTCCTGGACATCGTTTTGGATTGTATCTGTGAGCTTTGTTTTTTCTATTGGGATTTAAAGAACTGAGACAATAGGTTGTTGAGAATACACAATGAATAGTAAACAAACATCCAGACACTGCTTTCACTTTTCTCTCTCTTGCTCTCTTTTTATCAGTGTTTCATTGTTTCAAGTAGAGAAGTGCATTGTATTTTATCTGCGTCATAAATAATGGTGAATTGGCAAAGCCGTCGAGGCAACATTTATATAAACAAGAGAGTCAATATTTATTATAAAAACTCTGTTTATCTCTGTCTCTGCATCATTTGGTATGCTTTATTGACATGAAAAACAATTGGACATTTGTCTTGCCAAATTGTTCGCAGCCTAGGAAAATAGCATACAAATAAATAACAAATAATAAGAGTTTATTTTATGAAAACATGTACATGTACACTACCATTCAAAAGTTTGTGGTCAATAAGTTGCATTAGATTAGTCAAAAGTGACAGTGATGACAATTATATTGTTACACTGATTCTTTTTTTCAACTTTCTATAAATCAAAAAATCCTGAAAACAAAAATATTAGGCAGGACAACAGTTTTCAGCATTGTTAGGGATAAAAAATGATCCTCTGAAGGATCATGTGACACTGTAGACTGGAGTAATGATGCTGAAAAATGACATTTTTTAATATATTTATTTAAGTAGCGAACAGGTATTTTAATTTGTATTTTTAATGTATATTTTATCAAATAAATACAGCCCTGGTGAGCTTTCAAAGACAAAAATCCTCCAGACTTTTGAACAGTAGTGCATTTTTAAAATTGAATTAAAATGCGGTGTAAACTCTTGTAAAATGTGTGAATTATTAATTCTCACTTTTTATTACTTTCCTCTTTCTCCTTCTCTGCAGGCAGTTGCCTCATGCTCCAGAGAACCTCATCGCCACCCTCAGCAGCTCAGAGAGACGAACCATCAACCTGACCTGGGCCCAGGCCTTTGACGGGAACAGCCCGCTCATCCGTTACATCCTGGAAGTGTCAGAGAACAGTGAGTTTTCTGGCCCGCTGTATTTTTCTGTCACTCTTCACTCGTCATTCAGCTCTGGAGTCCATTGTCAATGTCTCTGTTCGTGACAGACGCGCCTTGGACTGTGCTCTTGGCCAACATCGATCCAGAAGCCTCCAGCGTGATCGTCGGGGGCCTCATCCCGGCACGTTCTTACCAGTTCCGCCTGTGTGCCGTCAACGACGTGGGGAAGGGCCAGTTCAGCAGGGAGACGGTGCGGTGAGTCTGGGAATCAGAAAGCGAGAAACTTTGGATCATCTTTTCTATCCTCACAGCTAAGGCTGAAGCATAGGGCGTCAAACTGTGAGATTCAGTGTTAGCAAAATGATCGGTTTCTTAAAGGCCTAAATACATTAACGGAAAAAAGTGTTTGCGTAGCCAGTTTTTTGACTATAGTATGAATTTTATTCAGGTTAAGTACTGCCCACTTTGAGAGCAAGAGGCCATCTGAATGACATGGAAAGCTGAATCACAGTTCAGTTTGCTATTACATGCCATTTAGGGGCAAAGTTATATATATAATGAGGAAAAAATAAGTAGAGTTGAGGTCAAAAGTTTACATAACCTTGCAGAATCTGCAAAATGTTAATTATTTTACCAAAATAAGAGGGATCATACAAAATCCATGATATTTTTTATTTAGTACTGACCTGAATAAGATATTTCACATAAAAGACATTTACATATAGTCCACAAGAGAAAATAATAGTTGAATTTATAAAAATGAGCCTGTTCAAAAGTTTACATACACTTGATTGTAAATATTATCTGAATGATCCACAGCTTTTTTTGCTTAGTGATAGTTGTTCATGAGTCTCTTGTTTGTCCTGAACAGTTAAATTGCCAACTGTTCTTCAAAAAAACTACAAATTCTTTGGTTTTTCAGCATTTTTGTGTATTTGAACCCTTTCCAACAATGACTGTGTGATTTTGATATCCATCTGTTCACACTGAGGACGACTGAGGGACTCTTTTGCAGCTATTACAGAAGGTTCAAAGGATCACTGATGCTTCAGAGGGAAATTGATGCAATAAGAACCAGGGGTGATAACTTTTGAACAGAATCTTATTTTGCCTAAATATCATATATTTTTTCATTTAGTACTGCCCTTTAAAAGCTACAGAAGATACTTACATGTTTCCCAGAAGACAAAATAAGTTGCATCTACACCTGATTTTAAAAGTCCAAAAGTTTTCACCCCCTGGCTCTTAATGCATTGTGTTTCCTTCTGGAGCATCGGTGAGCCTTTGAACCTTCTGCTGCATGTGAGTCCCCCAGTTGTCCTCAGTGTGAAAAGATGGATCTCAAAATCATACAGTCATTGATGGAAAGAGTTCAAAATAAACTTTTTTTAAATGAATTTTTTTTATAAATTCAGCTACTACTTTCTGTTGTGGTGTTGTGTTTGAAATAACTTATTCAGGTCAGAATTAAATAAAAAAAAAAAAGTATTTTGTATGATCCCTCCTATTTTGATAAAATAATTAACATTTTGCAGATTCTGCAAGGTGTATGTAAACATTTGACCTCAACTGTATGACCTGTGCTGGCAAAATGAGTCGCAATAAGCAAATTTTCAAAACAGAGTTTTTTATTTCCAATCTCTATTAAAAAACCTTCAAAATGATGTAATGACTGAGCAACAGGCATTTGAAATCGATAGAGTCAGCAAAGTTTTCTGAAGGTTCCAAAGCAAAATCACCATCTTTTCCTCCACTTCTTACTAAATTAATAATCACATTATAGCTATTTTTCTTTTCAAAGAACAAATAAACAGTAGAGCAAATATAAGAGGAACAAATAGTGCATTACCTTTTTCATCTTACATCTAAACAGTAATGTATCAAATGTAATCACTTTAGTGTATTCATTACAAATAAACTGATTATTAAAACTACAAACAGAGTTTAATCAAGAGCACCAAGTGATTTCCTCTTTTCTCTTATTATTAGATTAACAATTTTAAGACCTACTGTAATGCACGGATCTTATTGAATGTTACACATCAGATGTTTTTCCCCAACTGTTAACAAAAAGTTTACTTAAGACTTAACAGATTATGTTTGTGTGAATACTCGCCAAGACAGATATTTTGAAATACTGTAATACTGTGTACATCTAGATCATGCGCTATGTGAGAGACGTGTCTTTATGTGCACGCTGCGGATGTGTCAGTCAGTGCGATAGGTTTGTTTACATCAGCATGAGTTTGAACATCACATTTGACTGGTGCAGACTCATGCCATCAAGAATTCGCTATGAATATTCACAAAGCTGGAATGCTGTGCTTTACAACTATACTAAACTTGTGCTGAGGGGAAGCAGTAGTTGCTAAGAAGCGAGCAGAAAAAAGATGCACCTCTCAGAAAACAGATAATTTTAGATGTTTAATTAGTATTTTGAGCTCATTTTAACAGCATGGGTCACATATATATGTAAAATGTATGTAGTGTAAATAATAGTGCGTGCATATAGATGAACGCTTATGCTTTTAAAGTTTAGACTCAATTTGAGAACATGCATAAACATCGAAGTACTCTGAACATGCAAACTTTAAAGTTTCATGTTTGTCCAGTGTCTGCACAATTTTTGCTCCAGGTGTTATGACCGATAAAAATGTCTGTACTCCTTGTTGCTGCGTCTCCAGACGTTTGATTTTGTGGTTGTTGTGTACTTTTTCTGATATAGCAAAAGTGCCGCCACCTTGTTGACAAACTATTTTAGTATTAGCGAGATACTATTATAGCTCTTTTACATTTTTTTAAAATTACATTATTTTCCATTTTCATTTTATTTTAAGTTTTAAGTAATTTTGTGTTTTAGTAATTTGTATTTTTTTTTTACTTGTCTTTGTTTTTATCACTTTTTATTTTAGTTATTTCATTACATTAAATTACACTAAATGAAAGTGAGAAATATTTATGGTTTAAGTTTTTATATATTTTATTTCAGTTAGCGTTTATTTAATTCTAAACTGTAATCTCTGAGCTGTAGTCTATGGAAGCACATTTCCACTACTGAATAAAAAAAAGTAAATAAAAAAGTAATTTTTATCTCACAATTCAGACTTTTTTTCTCACAATTGTGGGATATAAACTCACATTTGTGAGTTCTAAAGTCAGAATTGCAGGATATAAACTCACAATTCCGACTTTTTTCTTGCAATTTTCTTGCAAGAGTTTCTATCTTGCAGTTCTGACTTTTTTTCTCAGAATTGTGAGTTTATATCTCAATTTTATTCAGATTTTTTTTCCCCTCAAAATTGCAGGAAAAACTGAGTTGTGATACAAACTCGCAATTATCACTTCTTTTATCAGAATTGCGAGATATAATCTCACAATTGCAAGTTAAAAAGTCTGAATTATGGGATATAAACTGATCATTCAGATTTTTTCTTGCAATCGCGAGTATCTTTCAATTTCAATTCTGAATATTTGTCTCAGAATTGTGATACAAACTCGCAGTTCTGACTTTTTTCTCAGAATTGCTGGATTTAAACTCAATTGTGAGTTATAACATCAGAAGTGTGTGAAACAATTCTGACCTTTTTTCTCACAATCGTGAGTGTCTATCTCACAATTCTGAAAATTTCAAGTTTATATCACACAAAAGTAAATCTCAATTCGCAATTCTGACTTTATAACTTGCAATTTTGAGTTCATATAACACAATATTGAGAAAAAAAAGTTATAACTTTGAGATGAAAAGTCTCTTTTTTTGTGGTGGAAACAGGTCTCCACAGTAGTCTATAGCAGGGGTTCCCAAAGTAGTGGTCGCGAAACCAGGAGGAGGGGGTCGCAAGATGATTTCCAGAAATCAAATAATTTTTAAAGCATTAGAAATAACATATTTTACCCACAAATAAAAAAAATATATAAGTTGGATAAAAAAAAAAATCCAGCATGTTGCCCACCCAACTCATTAGGTAAGATTAATGTTCAAATGTAAATAATGAGTAAATTACTATAAATAATATTATGGTTGATAGACTGTTGTGTTCCTTTGTGTTGTCATTATGCTTCTGCCCCATTTTGCAAAACGTTCATATACTTTAAAGTGGGGGTCCTGAGGTACTGGCACTGTTATTTTGGGGGTCGCAGGCTGAAAAGTTTGGGAGCCCCTGGTCTATAGTGCCATGCAGTCTTCATAAATAGCTACATGAAAAATACTGAAAATGTTCTTATACTTCTTATGCTTATTTACAAAATCAAACATAAATTGCCTGGCAAACCTTGGCAAATCTATGGTTTTCCTCATTGCACAGACAAACTGCTCAGAAAACCGTTGTGCTTTTACTACCAGAAGTGAATAATCCCAACCAATCAGATTGGAGCTAGTGATTTCAGTTGGAGCTTTCCATCAGACGGTCAGTGAACAAGGTTTCCTGGGGTGTCCTGAGGACTAGCGCAGACATGTCCATGAGAATCGCACATAGGCGTAAAAGAATAGCCACAAAAGCCTGGCAAAAGTGGGAAGACTTTCTTCTCGCAGACCTACAGCCCCCGTGAGGAAGAAGGTAGTGCATTATTCAGCTGAATCGGAGCCTGCAGCCCGCAGTGCTGTGAGGAATGGAACTGTGCACTGAGAGATTTTTAGCAGCTTTTGTACAACTGCTTTCCACTCTGTCTACTACAGCATTACAAAGAGCGCCAAGTGACTCGCGTCTTCAAACGTGCTCAGATCTCAAGGGAACGCCTGTGACGTCTGAGACATCCTGACTCAAAGATGCCCCAAAAACCGAGAAAACGCCAAACAACATTTCTGCGTGAATATGATGTGTTTGCGCATTAATATTCATAACTGCCTGTGTCTTAAGGGATCCTGCTATGAAGGAAGCAGATATTTGATTCGTGTAATCTGATAGAACAGTCACATTTGGAGTTGCTTCGGATCAGCTGGAGAGTGTAGCGTGTTTCGCTGCCTTACAGCGGGAGACAGGCTGATTGAAAATGGAAAAGTCAAGCTCGAATCAATGATTGAGGATGAGATCTGAAAGCATGTGGGAAGTAAACATTCTTTGCCCGTCTACAACATCCTGCGCATGCACAGCTGTGGCAAATCAATAATCTGCCGCCCAGGATACCAAAGTCCTCCACGGACTTAAAAAGAAACAGACCGGGAAAATATTAGGAAGAAAAAACGTGTTGCTGATGCAATGCCCCGTCAAGAGCTAACATCCCTAAGGGCGAAACTGAACAACACGCTATTATGAGAGTGCCACATTGTTCTCCAACACACTTAATAGTGGTCGAAATGGTGTGGAAGTGAACTCTTCGTGGAGGTTTCATCATTCGACACCTAATTTATCATGTGAATTAGCATATGCAAAACCAGGTTCAAGGTTTAACTGCTTAGCAACTACTCGCTCTGCAGGAAATCTCTTATGCTCACTGCATTTATTTGATCAAAAATACAGTAAAACTGTAATACTGTGAAATATTTCAAGTGTTTTCTATTTTTTGTGATGGCAAAGCTGAATTTCCAGCATCGTCACTCCAGTCTTCAGTGTCTCATGATCCTTCAGAAAAGGCATAAGTTTGGCGGCAAATGAACATCTTTTATCTATTATGGCTGAGTTATTGCATTGATTTAAACCAATCACCCTAGAGCAACGATGGCAGATTTAAAAATCATGTACTTTCTGAGCGAGCAGCTGCCATTGTGATGAATGGGAACGCTAACAGGTATTATGAACCTCCTTGATTCTAACAAACGCGCCCCAAACTTGCGCATTGATGCAAAACAGTGCCATCCGTTTATTCCCACAGACTCTGAGCTCATCTCACACCAGATCTATTCTCTCAGCTAACAGCTTCCACTCGTTTTGCAACTTGCATGCACGCAGATCAGAAGACATTTCTTCTCTCAGCGCGTTCAGACGGGGAACCCGCAGAGGTGGGGGTGACATAACAGCACTGCGCCGCTCAAGGATCCGCGCCTATTTCTTTGATCCTAAAACACTGCGCTTTATCTCAGCCACAGAACTGCGGCTCTCACGCAGGAGATATCAAGATGTCAAGTTAAATAGATTTAAGAAGAGTCTTGCTGTATTTTTTTTACTCTGTGGCATTAGCCAATTTCGGCTGTGGTGTCTTTGATCATCTCCACATTGTGAGGAGGCACGTATCTCCAGGGCCCCTGCTCGAAATGCAGGCTTCCGAGATGGAGAATCAGGGTTCTTAATCGTTATTCACCTTCAGCTTGAGCATTACCAGCGACACACAGATACAGTCAGCACATACATATTCTTTTGCAATGTTAATGGGACATTCATTCAAAGTTAAATGGTCTGTAATGTTCTCAAAATGTTAGCACAAAAACATATTTACTTCATACAGGGAATGTTTTTTTTTGAAAGTAACAATTCAAAAGTAACTTTCTCATAATGTTTGCAGAATGCTAAAATAGAATGTTCACTTAACCAAGAAAAGACATTTAAAAAACTGAAAATTTTGAAATTTCAAAGAACAATCAGAAATAATATCTTCAATTAAGGGCTGTCACAATATCAGATTTTTCACTACACAATTATCGTGGCTAAAGACTAAAATGCTGTTTTTAGTTTAGCACAGTGTCAAAGTAAGACAATTTATGAGTATAACTACATATTTTTACTCCAAACTTGTTATAGTGTCGATCAAGTGTTTGAAATAACGTCCTTTAATGAACTGATTCTTATTATAGTATTCTATACAGTGATAAAGGCTATGTCGATTAGCATTGCAATATAAATATACATTATTCGTATGAAAATACCTGAGATGGCCTGAAGAACTAGATAAACCATATACTGTTAAAATCGTGTGCTGATTCTCATCGTGTTTCATCATAAAAAAGTCGTTCTGCATTTTATTCAGCTACAGAAACAACTGGATTCCTTTGTCTATATTAGGGATTTCCTGGAAAGTCATTTGATTTATTACTCTTATGAGTCTCCCTTGTGGTCTTTCTGTGCTAGGGCACCCTCTTGTGTCGAGTATGAATGAAACAAATCGCATGTGAGAGTTTAGCGCACCATAATGGCACTAGCATTGAATTATAATGTGTCATATCATCGTATGTGTACTATTCACTGCCAAAACCGGTATATTGTGACACCCCTAATTAACACAATACCAATATTTCATTATTTAAATATCACGACTATCGTCAATACCAGTATATCGCGACACCTCTATCTTCAATATTAATTATACATTAAGGGGAACATTAGCAAAACGTTATTCATTTTCTACCAGCTTTTCTTATTATGTATTTATTTACAGTGGTGGCCAGAAGTATTAGAGCACTAGTATGTTCACCTACTAAGAAATGTTTTTAAGTTATTTCTGTCTTTTGCTGTAGTGTGTCAGTAGGAAATATCAGTTTACATTTCCAAACATTCATTTTATATGAAAGCATGTTTCCTCCACTGACTAAAAACATGTAAAAAACGCTATTGTGACTTATCTGACAATTCTGATTGTAAGATTGTTAAATATAAACAGTTCCGAGTTATAAAGTCAAGATGCGTAATATGAACTCGCAATTGCAAAAAAAAAAAAATTAAATAAATAAATAAATCAGAATTGTGAGAGAAAGAGGCACAATTGCAATTTATAAAGTCAAATTTACATGATATAAACTCACAATTGCGAGTTATAAAGTCAGAATTGTAAGAAAAAAAAGTAATGCGAGTTTATTGCGAGTTTATTATGACTTTATTATAAACTCACAATTCTGAGAAATGAATTGAGAATTGTGTTATATAAAGTCCGAATTGTAAAATTCAAACTCGAAATTCAGTGAACATATCAGAAATGGTCTTTATAACTCGGATACAAACTCACAATTGCGAGAATTTTATTATGTTTATTATGATTTTGTTTTACTTTATTCGCAGTTCTGACTTTATTTCTCTTTTATAACTCTTGTGTTTATATCTCACAGTTCTAAGAAAAGTCAAAATTGCGAGATAAAAAGTCACAATTACCTTTTTTATTTTTTATTCAGTGGTGAAACAGGCTTCCATAATTTTGTAGTACAGTTAAAAGTTTAGGTTTAGGCACGTGTGTAAAAATGCTGTGAAATGAGGATGCTGTCAAAAATAGTGTAATAAAGAGATTTCCTTTATCAATTAACCTCTGTTAACTAAATTAAATCCACATTTGGTGTGATTCTTCTTTGCATTTAAAGTAGCTTTTGCCCTAGATGCACTTGTAGCTTTCAGGTAGCTTTGTAAGCAAAATAAATATTTCCTACTGGCACACTACAGCAAAAGATAGAAATAACTGACTTAAAATCTTTTTTAGCTGGTGAAAATACTAGTGCTCTAACCATTTCGGCCACCACTGTATTTTCAAAATCCTACAACTGTTTATTGTTTGTTGCCAGGTTAAAAAACAAACAAAAACAAAAAAAAGCACCAGTATCAGTGTGGTTTGAGATATCCAGACGTCACTGTTTGCAATATTAATCTTCCAGAGACTCCTTTCTCTCTGTTTTTTTTTTTTTATGATAGATTTTGGATTTTTGCCTCTGTATCTAGATGGTACACTAAAACAGGGAAATGATTGAGTAGAGAGAGAGCAAACAGACTCAAACCTGCGTCACATGGCCTTTCCACTTTCTCTTTTAATCTCTTTTGCTCTTTCTCCCAATTCCCTGTTTTTAGAGTATCATTACCCGAGGAGCCCCCCAGCGCCCCTCCTCAGACAGTGATAGCCAGTGGCCGAACCAACCAGTCCATCATGATCCAGTGGCAGCCTCCCCCTGAGAGCCACCAAAACGGGCCGCTTCAAGGCTATATCATCAGGTGAGAGATCTCTGGGACTGTCCTTTACACAATCAAGCTGCTCTCAGCAGCACTTCATCTTCTAGAGTAGACCGGTCCTCGCCTGTTTCACGTCCCATTGGAGCCAATACTGTCCTCTCAGCGAGAACGCCTGTTTTTGAGTCTCAAAAGTCATGGGGCTGATGCTTTTCCCGGGTCTCATACTGTTCCCGCCATGCCGCTCAGGTACTGTCTGTCTGGATTACCAGTGGACTGTCAGATGAAGAACATCACCAACCCAGACCAAACTAATCTTCTGCTGGAGGACCTCATCATTTGGACCAACTATGAGATTGAGGTGGCTGCTTATAATGGGGCGGGTCAGGGCGTCTACAGCCCCAAAGTCACAGAATGGACCCTGCAAGGCGGTGAGGACCTTAATAGTATTTTATATCAACAGGTTTTAAGTTTAATTTAAAGGGATAGTTCACCCAAAAATAAAAAATCTGTCATTAATTACTCACCTTCATGTTGTTCAAGAACCGTAAGAACTTTTAAATGAAGATCGAGAGCTTTCTGACCCTGCATAGACAGCAACGCAACTGACACATTCAAGGCCCAGAAAGGTAGCAAGGATATAGTTAAAATAGTCCATGACACAGTAGTTCAACTGTAATGTTAAAGCTACGAGAATACTTTTTATCCAACAACGTCTTCTCTTCTGTGTCAGTCTTCGAAGCTTGTTCCACAAGGGTGAGTAATAAATGACAGAATTTCCATTTTTAGATGATTCAATAGTTTGAATAGTTCTCATTAAATAAAGAATGGGTTTGATATTTTTTTCCTACAGAAATAGGGTTGAATATGTAAGTTTATCAAATGCAATCAACACTGCCATTTATGTAAAAAGTGAGAAAATTAAACAAGAAGACTTAATTTTCTTTGTCATGTCGAAAAAATGGTTCACACTTCCTGTGTGTTTACATTTTTCGTAATACCGAAAAATCATGCAGGTCACAGCAAAATAAATGTTTTTGGTTATTAAAATGACATAACAATTTAATATGAATATAACTGATTGAACAGATTGAATGTCAAATTCAATATCAGATAGTTTTATATTGTTTAATAGTTCTTATAAAATTATTATTTGTGTGATCATTTTTTGTTATAATAACTTGGGTAACAGGATTGAATAGTTCGTACAAAAGCCATTAAGTAGCTTGACAAATGCCATTAACATTACAGTTTGTGTAAAAAAAAAAAACATGATGAGACTATTTTCTTCTTGCCATGTTGAAGAAAGGGTCTAAAGGGTCCAAGGAATCATTTTAAGGAATATAACATTTTTATTTAATGCGGAACAGTCATGTAGCTACAGGGTTGTGCACAACTGAATATATATTTTTGGTCATTAAATTTAGTTTATAATTAAATATGAATATGATTAAACATTTAAAGGCATAGTTCACCCAAAATGCTTTACTCACCCTAATGTTGTTCCAAACCTATAAGACTTGTGTTCTTTGTAAGAACACAAATTAAGATATTTTTGATGAAATCTGAGAGCTTTCTGATCCTGCATAGACAGCAATACAACTGACACGTTCAAGACCCAGAAAGGTAGTAAGGACATTGTCAAAATGCGTCATGGTACTCTCATAAACGCACATTGAAGATTGACACGGAAGAGAAGAAATTGTTGAAAAAAGCTGTTCATTTTGTTTTCTTTGCGCACAAAAAGTATTCTCGTAGCTTAATTAAGGTTGAACCACTGATGTCACATGGACTATTTTAATGATGCCCTTACTACCTTTATGGGTCTTGAACGTGTCGGTTGTATTGCTGTCTGTAGGGTCAGAAAGCGCTCGTATTTCATCTAAAATATCTTAATTTGTGCTCTGAAGATGAACAAAGGTCTTAAGAGTTTGGGTGAGTAATTAATGACAAAATGTTCATTTTTGGGTGAACTATCCCTTTAATATCAAATTTAATATTAGCTATAGTATGTTGAGAGTTTTTGTTAAAAATGATGACATATAGACCTGTGATGTGTGACAGGCCAAAATCACAGATTTAGACGGACTACTTTTCATTCTAGGTCCCTTTTTTATGAAAGATAAGTTTATATACCATGTCTAATAGATCTCTCAAAAAGAAATCATTGTCCACTCTTTGATTTCCCTCACCATCTCACTTCGTCAAATCTTCTGCTTTCAAGTGCCCACGGTCCCACCAGGGAATGTCCAGGCGGAGGCTGTCAACTCCACCACAGTCCGTTTCACATGGAGTGCTCCAAGCCCACAGTTCATCAATGGAATCAACCAGGGATACAAGGTGAGCGTCCACCCACTGCCCTCTAGTGGTCGAGCACGAGAGTGCAGTGCCCCTTTTATAATAATGCTTTCATTACTTCCAATATATGTCATGCTGAGACAGCAGCAGGATTCACATTGGCTTGTGCTAAGCGATAGTGGTCACATCTGTCCGTTTTTTTACTTCAGCTGTTGGCATGGGAACCAGGCCACGAGGAAGATGTTACCTTGGTTACTGTGAGACCCAATTTTCAAGACAGTGTTCATGTAGGTTACATCACCGGGCTGAAGAAGTTCACGGAGTACTTCACCTGTGTGCTCTGCTTCACTACGCCGGGAGATGGCCCTCGTAGCACTGCTCTACGTGTACGCACCCACGAAGACAGTGAGTGTCCTTTTTAACATACTCCATCCATCTCAACCCATGATGATGTTCTGTTCAGGCCTGCAAGTGTCTGACTCAATGCGGATGTTTGTATACTCAGCTCCAGGACCTGTAGGTCACCTAAGCTTCACAGAAATCCTAGACACGTCTCTCAAAGTCAGCTGGAAAGACCCGTCGGAGAAGAACGGCATCCTCACAGGTATCTGAACCAACTCTTTGGTGATTCTTTTTATCCTCTGGCTGTCTGCTGAACCGTTTCCTGTCTTGTACCCGCAGGGTATCGCATTTCCTGGGAGGAATTCAACAGAACAAACACTCGCGTCACGCATTACTTGCCCAACATGACGCAGGAGTACCGGGTCACCGGTCTGACCGCACTTACTACCTACACCATTCAGGTGGCCGGTATGACCTCCAAAGGTCAAGGTCAGCTGTCGTCCTCCACCATTTCCTCTGGTGTGCCGCCAGGTGAGTTTCTTCTCATGTTTTCTCTTACTACAGGATTGCAGTGAAGCCTTCATGTATGTCATCATTCTCCAGCAGTCAAGGTTTCTGTATAATATAATAAGAATACAATAATGTCATGACTATTGTATAAAAATATAATAATATTAAATTATAATATAATGACTAATATTTTTGTAAAGTAATAATAATGAAAAATAAAATTTTAAATGGTAAATCTATGCTAAATTGCATAACTGTTCAAAAGGTTAGGGTTAGTAAGATTTTATTTTTTCCTTTTTTTTAAATACTTTTATTCAGCAAGGATGCATTCAATGTCAAACGATTTATGTTTACATACTATATGTGTGTTTACTTAAACATTTAGATTAGAAATAAATGTAAATAATATTGATATAAATCTAAAATATTTCCCCTTAATATATACATGCATGTGTGTATTTATATATCCATAATAAATATACACCGTACACAAATATATAGTATGTAAACATAAACTTTTATTTTGAATGCGATTAATCACGATTAATCGTTTGACAGCACTAATATATATATATATTGATTATAAACAAATTTTATTTTGAATGTGATTAATTGTGATTAACTGAACAGCACTAGTAATCATTTCTTTAGCAGCAAATGATTTCTGAAGGATCATGTGACACTGGAGTACTGAAGACTGGACTAATGATGCTGAAAATTCAGCTTTGCATCACAGAAATAAATTACATTTAAAATACTATACAGAATTTTTTAAACTGTAATAATATTTTATAACAGTACAGTTTTTTACCATGTTTTAATCAAATAAATGCAGCCTTGCTGAGCATTACAGACTTGTTTAAAATACAAGCATTAAAACATTTTACCACTGACAAACTTTTGAATGTATATATTTATCTATAAATTAGAAATTTGGCCCAGTAGAAATTGAAACAGCTGGAAAGGATGTAAAAAAAATAATTACTGTTAAGCCCTAATGTCAACTGGGTTGTACATCTCTTAGAACGTTAACTTTCTACTGTGTAGCCTTATTAACCTCACTCTTGATACTGAAGTTAATGAAGGCACGCTGAATATGATGGCTTTGTGCATTAATATTCATAATCTTAAGCCATCTCTTAGACAGAAGCAGACACTAAAACAGTGAGACGAGACAGCGTGGAAAGATGCTTTGGCGTTGTCCTCTGTAGATGCTTGTAATGAACCATCGGTATGCTGGATGGATCACACTGTTTTTAAATCAAACCTATCTTGTCTCACTTTTTGTTCCCTGTGATGCTAATTTGCAAGCTTCTGCTTCTGCATGCAAAAATTAACTGATGGCAGACAGAAATGTGTGTCATGCAAATAAGTACAACGTGCGTCTCTCTTTGATTCCGAATGCATTTTTTCCCCGCGCAGAACACGAGGTAGATAAGCGTGAGGGGGGAAGTAAAAGTTTTTCGTACATTGTTTAATATAGTGTGACTTACTTAGTTTTTTTCTATTCAGCAGGAGGTATTGTGAGTGAATAGCAATAATATTATTCCCAGGTCTTTTATTTTTCCCACCGAGCCATTTCTACTATTCATCTGGCATGTTTCACCTCTCCTGTTCCCATAGAGATGCCTGGACCTCCTACCAACATTGCCATCTCCAACATCAGCCCGCGTTCAGTAACCCTGCAGTTTAAACCAGGCTATGACGGCAAAACATCCATCTCACGCTGGCTGGTAGAGGCTCAGGTAGTACAGAACTAATTTTGGTTGAACAATCACCTCAAGCGGTCACCTTTTTATTAGCCATCATTGATTTCTCTCTCTCTCCTCTGTTGCACGGTCAGATCGGTGTTATTGGAGAAAACGAGGAGTGGGTCATGGTCCATCAGTTGACCAATGAGCCTGATGCACGATCCCTTGAGGTCCAGGGCCTGAACCCCTACACATACTACAGGTCCACCCATTGAATTCTGGGATATACTCACCTACATTGTATATATGCTGCATCCTAATTTACCATCTGATTTTAGATTTCGAATGAGGCAGGTCAATATAGTAGGCACAAGCCCACCCAGCCAGCCATCTAGGAAGATCCAGACCCTACAGGCTCCTCCTGACATCGCCCCCGCAAACATCACTCTCCGCACGGCCAGCGAGACCAGTCTGTGGCTCAGATGGGTGGTGCGTATGTGTCCTGGATTGTAATCGATATGTTTAAGGGTGGAAAGGATGTGGAATTGATTGTGTGTTTGTTTTATTTTATTAAGTAGTCCTGGGATTGCATTTCCACCCAGAGGAAAATTTTATTGCTCTGTGTTTGCTTGTTCATAGCTCGGGAGACTTAATGGACGTCCCAGTCTCATGTTTTATTTAGGTAGCAAATTATATCGATATTTCAGATGTTTCTTATTCCTTGTTATTCCTAATTCCTCAGGTGAAATTTATGGGAACAAGTGAGACTATGTTTTATTAATTTGGAAGCCTCAGATAATTTGATTTAGGAAGAAATGAATGAGAAACACTGAGTTTATATTTACTTTAGTATGTTATCAAATCTGAAAATGTTTTGAGACATTTAGACTCATTGATTCACTGTTTACATACAAAATGTTATTTTAGCGAAATAAGAGGGATCATGCAAAATGAATGTTGTTATTTTTTTATTTAGTACTGTCCTGAATAAGATATTTCAAATAAAAGACATTTACACAGTCTACAGGAGAAAATAATTGTACAATTTATAAAAATTACCTTGTTCAGAAGTTTACATACACTTGATTCTTTAATACTGTGTTGTTACTTGAATGATCCACTGCTGTGTTTTTGTTTGTTTGTTTGTTTAGTGATGTTCATGAGTCCCTTGTTTGTCCTGAACAGATGAACTGCTTGCTGTTCTTCAGAAAAGTCCTTCAGGTCCCACAAATTCTTTGTTTTTTCAGCATTTTTGTGCATTTCAACCCTTTCCAACAATGACTGTGTGATTTTGAGATCTATCTTTTCACACTGAGTTCAGCTGAGGAACTCATATGCAACTATTACAGAAGGTTGAAGCGCGCACTGATGCTTCAAAAGGAAAAACAATGCATTAAGAGCCAGGGGTGTAAACTTTTGAACAGAATGAGAATGTGTACATTTTTCTTATTTTGCCTTTTCATTTAGTACTGCCCTTTAGAAGAAAAAAACAAAACAGCTGTGGATCATTCACAACACTGTATAAAGAATCAAGAGTATGTAAACTTTTGAACAGGGTCATTTTTATAATTTCTACTATTATTTTCTCTGGTGGACTATATGTCTTTTATGTGAAATATCTTATTCAGGTCAGTACTAAATAAAAAATAACATGCATTTTGTATGATCCCTCTTATTTTGGTAAAATAATTAACATTTTGCAAATTCTGCAAGGTTTAGGCTATGTAAACTTTTAACTTCAACTGTATGTATTAAAATGTATTCTAAATATGCAAAACACTCAACACCATACATGTGCAGAAAATGCATATATGCAGCTTGCTAGATTCTAAATCTGGGTCTGTATAAAAGGTGTTTATTGCGTTTGAACTGGTTTGAGGATGGTACACTTGACATTGCTCGAGGATTGGGTTTTTAGAAATCTTCATATGTTTGCTGATAGTCACTAAAAGCCATAAAGGAAAGGTTGTGCAGAAAGGAGATGGTTTGGGCGTGTTTTATGCAAATATCTAGCCTCGGGTACGTGATCACTCATTTCGAAACTCATTAACATTAACGAGGTTAAAACAAATTCATGTGCATACGCACATGTTGTGAATTAAGCAGAAATGTTTCAAGAAAAGATCACCTCTGTGTGTAAATACAAATAATCCATGCAGTTATTAGTGAATGAGGCGCATTAAATTCCTGGGAGATAAATCTCAAAATGTAGAGATTTGAAGGGATAGTTTACACAAAAATTTAAATTCTGCCATTAATTTCTCACTCTCATGTCATTCTAAATCCATAAAAGCTTTGTTTTTCTTCTGAACACAAATTAAGATATTTTTTATGAAATCCAAGACTCAAAAGGCCCAAAAAGGTAAAATACTCTGTGACATCAGTGATTCAACCACTGACACGGATAAGATAAAATTATTCAATAAAGTCATTATTTTGTTTTCTTTGCACACAAACAGCATTCTCGTAGCTTTATAAAATTAGGGATTGAACCACTGATGTCACATGGACTATTTTAACAATGTCCTTACTACTGTTCTTGAAAGGTTTCTGTCTATGCAGGGTCAGAAAGCTCTCGGATTTCATCAAAATATCTTAATTTGTGCTCTGAAGATGAGCAAAGGTCTTACGTATTTGAAACGACATGAGGCTGAGTAATTAATGACAGAATTTTCAATTTGGGGTGAAGTAAAAAAGCCTCCATTTGCATTTTTTTCTTTTGGCAGACAGTTTGGGTATTGAAGATGTTTCATTCGTGATATTACATTCCTAACAGGGAAAGGACCTGGTCGTGTGGTGATAAATCTTCTAAGCTTTTAGAATTTCTTATCTAAGTTGAAATGTGTTTGTATTCTAGCCGCTGCCAGAGTGGGAATACAATGGCAATCCAGAGCTGGTGGGCTACAGAGTGCAGTACTCTCGTCTAGGCTCCAAGGCTGGGGTCCTGTCCCACATCATCCCTGACAGGCAGGAGAGGGAGTTTACCATTGAAGACCTGGAAGAGTGGACTGAATACGAGGTCAAAGTGCAGGCGTTCAATGGCATCGGGCCGGGACCGTGGAGCCAACCCGTTCACGGGAGAACCAGAGAGTCAGGTAAGAAATCTACTGTGCTTTCTTTCCTTCCTCTCTTGTACTTTGTAAAAACTTCTCAAATGCTTTCACAACATTGCTGACCTTTGAATTGATTATAATGGCTGCCCACAGGAACACTTTATTGCTCAAAGGTTGTTCTTTTATTGCCCAGGAGTCTTAATGGAGTTTACAGCTATGATTCAACTGACTTTGTATCTCTTAAAATTGCTTAGGAGAAATAAAAATAGATATAAATGAGACAATTGCTGGCACACAGTAAGAGAATATTGCTATAAAATGAATGTGGATTGTATAATTCAGATAACTGACAAGACGCGAGTTCAAATCGACGTTTGATTGCAATGTTTAGTGTCTTGCGCAAATCTAAGTTTGCGAGATTGTTGAGATCTCATTTGAAACTTTAGAGGAGATGTGAAATTCCCAGGGGTCTTTTTCTCCATTTGTTCTCCATTGCTTAGTCCATTAAAAAGTTATTTGTTTCATGTGAAAGTTTTTTTTTTTTAAAAGAAGTTATTTTCTCATCAGTCAAACAGTCTGTCATTTACAGTTTGATTAACAGCTGGCAGCACAGTCGGCAACACGTTTTACCATCATGTACTGAATTGTAACCAGACTGCATTGGCATATGCTTTATCTTGTAAACATATGACAGATACAATGAATGACAAAATGCACGCTGTTCCTGTTTGAAACTCTGATCGCTCATACGGTTGTTCATTGCTTGTTTACTTGTTTTCTCCATTTGTTAGTACCCTCAAGTGGCCCTGCAAATGTTTCAGCTTTTGCTACCACCTCCAGCAGCGTCCTGGTCCGCTGGGGCGATGTGCCAGAGACTGACCGCAATGGACTAATTCTGGGCTATAAGGTACATTACAGGCTTTTTCTATCAGATTCAAAGAATCCATTGAAGTAGTGAAGAGATGCATCTGTTTTCCTCTCATGACTTTCAGGTGGTATACAAGGAGAAGGATGCAGAGTCAGCCCTGCATTTCTGGATGGTAGAGGGAAATACCACTTATAGTGTCCAGCTCACTGGTCTTGGGAAGTACGTGCTTTATGAGATCCAGGTTCTAGCCTTCACCCGTATAGGAGATGGCATGCCTAGTTCTCCGCCAATCTTTGAGCGCACACTTGATGATGGTAAGACTCTAAATCACAATTAACAACCACCGTAAGTTGTTAATCTTGCTTATGGTTTGCTATATACATTTACATTTTTTTTAAACAGTACCTGGGCCTCCAGTTGGAATCCTTTTCCCTGAAGTCAGGACTTCCTCAGTGAGACTGATCTGGCAACCCCCTGCCCAGCCAAATGGCATTATCCTTGGTAAGTTGGGTGCACACTAAACTATTTCTATAGTTCTTCACTAATATTACTTGTCATACTGTACTACATGATCACAGTGTGATTATTGGTAAAATCCATCACACACTCTGCAGGCCACCCAATAAGTAGGACCACCTTGTTGAAGCAGTCACACTGAATGACTGTGATGTACAATATCTAAGATTTAGTGCAGTTAATTAGCCTTCAATGAATTTGTTAAACTAGATGGATGATTAAAGACTTGCAACAGGATCATTTACTTTTTAGCGTCTTTGTTGGCATGCTCTATGCCAGTTATCCCTGGTTCAAATCTCACTTGGAGTGCTGCGAGTAGGAACAGTTTTATTGTTGACGTGACCCAAGGTTTAGTCCGTATTGTGAGCATTTAAGACATGCAGCTGCTGCACAAGTAGCATATATCATAACCCGTTGCAGATCTATACAGGTGGAGCTGTGGAAAGTGGAGGGTTTCAGAGGAACTCTGAAAGTGTGCTGTGAAATGTAAAGCATCAAGCTTTTTGGCTGCACATAGAACATGAACAATCAGCTTATGCCAAGTAGTTTTACACTGTGACTGTCATCAGTTTGTATTAATGACCCATCAGCCTGCACCATCTAAAGTTTCATGACAGAACTTGACATTTACATGTTGATTAAATTCAGAATCCTCTAATTGTAATGTTTATGTGTCTCCAGCATATCAGATTGCTTACCGGAAAAACTCCTCCAGTATTACCTCTGCCAACGTTGATGTGCTCAACCCAAGTGCACGACAGTATACAGCAACTGGACTGAAACCAGAGAGTGTTTATGTGTTCCGCCTTACGGCCCAGACTCGAAAGGGATGGGGAGAAGCAGCCGAGGCTCTGGTGGTCACTACAGAGAAGAGAGGTACTACTTCATCTCTCTTTTTTTAAAGACAGGTGCTTTGTACCACATGTCATGGATTACAACTGCTGGTCTGATCTCCTCTCAGCACGCCCTCAGCCCACAAGTCGCCCCGTTGTGCCTCAGGAAGAGGTCCAGGCCCGCAGTGTGCTGTTGTCATGGGAACCAGGCAGCGATGGTCTGTCGCCAATCCGATACTACACCGTCCAGTACAGAGAGTTGCCTGACAGCAATTGGACCGTCCACTCTGCATCAGTCAACCATGAGGCCACTTCCTACATCATAGACAAGTAAGCCTGAAATGAGCCTGTGCTGAACTTTCTAAACTTTGAAGGTTATAGAGAACAAAACTGATGGTGCCACAGTAGTCCTACTGAGCTTTTTTCTATTCACAGACTCAAGCCTTTCACTTCCTACCAGTTCAGAGTGAAAGCCACTAATGATATTGGGGACAGCGAGTACTGCGAAGAGAGCGAGGCAATCACCACTCTACAGGACGGTAGGGGCAACTGCTTTAATGCTGTCGGGGAACAGGTTCCTGAGGCCTGAGATGAATCATAATGTGGCCAAAATAGGACACAGTCAGTGAAGGGGAAAAACTGCAGGGCTACCTCATGCTTGACCTTTGGCATGTAACCAGAGCGCTGCTAACAGTTACACCACGATTAACTGGTTTCCATTCGTGGTTATTCCACTCTTATCAGGGACTTTGCAGCTCCACAGTCATTAACTGAACAAACTGTCTGTTTGTGTTCCATTAGCACCCGACAAAGCTCCCACAATCCTCTCTGTGACACCACACACAACCACATCTGTGCTGGTCCGCTGGAAGGTAAGGTCCGATTCATCACACTGTTCTGAGAGTGAACACTGGTGTTTATCTGTTGTTGAGCATTGTGTTTACAAATGGGAGATAATGACATAATCTGTTCAAACCCATCCAGCCACCCCCTGAGGAGGAGATCAATGGCATTTTGCTTGGTTTTCGAGTACGCTACAGAGAACTGCGTTATGACCGCCTACGCAGCTTCACAGTGCGCACAGTTAATAGCCCGGCGGGCAACTGGGCCGAGCTCACAGGTGAGTCTTCATTCAACTTACTCAAATAAAAAACATACAATTTAGCAACTACTTGTCTATCTAGTCCCTTACAAAATTTACAGTGATATCTATAGAGCAGGGGTGGGCAAGCTTTTTGACTCGAGGGCCACATCAAGTTTTCCACATTAAGTGAGGGGCCATATAATGTTTATAATGTTTTCCACATTAAGTGAGGGGCTATATAATATGCTTATGACAAATGAAGTTTTTACATATATATATATATATATATTTTTTTTTTTTTTTTTTATATAAATTAACACTCAGGACTGTCTTTACGTATACCTGTACATACATAGCAGTTCTATTCTTGTACTATTTTGTTATTATTTTTTATGAGCACTTTATGACACAGATAAGTTGCATTATTGTAGATTGATGTATAAGACATTTAATTCCTTTATCATTTCATTCAGAAATAATGTAAATTACATTCCAAGATTTTTCTCCATATAGTGGACTTCAATGGGAGCCAATGGGTTGAAAGTCCAAATTGCAGTTTCAATGCAGCCTCAAAGAGCTCTACACGATCCCATCTGAGTAATAAGTCTCTTATCTAGTGAAACTATTGGTCATTACCAATACTTTTTAATCACAAATGCTCATCTTGCACTAGCTTGACTTCACACATTATGTAGTCAAGTTAGAAAGTTCACACGTAACATTGGCAGAAGTACTGACCCAGTGTTTACAAAGTGTTTACAAAGGTAAAACATGTTATTGGACGATTTTGAAGTTCCAGGAGAAAAGTACACAAAAACTAACGAAGAACTAACCATGCATGACCTTTACAACGTGATTACATAATACGTGGAGTCACTTCAGCCTGTTGATCTCCATTGAAGTCCATTATATGGAGAAAAATCCTGGAATGTTTTCCTCAAAAACCTTCATTTCTTTTGACTGAAGAAAGAAAGCCATCAACATATTTTTTTTTTTTAATTTTGGAAGTGAACTGTTCCTTTAAAAGAATAAAAATATGTAACAGTACCATGATATCTTGTCCAAAAAAGAAAAACATGATACTACTATGGTACCTTTTATTAATTATATTATATTTTATGCCAACAACATTTAACCCTGTAAACCAAGTAACTGCTGTACAACATGAAGAGATAAGCTAATTCAGCAAAAAATGCTAACTCATCTGTTTTGCGTTTCTCTGTCACGGTAGATTCTATAGTGGCTCATCTCATTAACATGCATGTAATGAAAGCATTACAGTGTTTGAGGGCTGTGTTAATTGTCTCCTCAGCAGTTAGTTTCTTTCTCGGAGTCTGTAGAGCTGCCAGACTTTCTGCTAGCATGAGCTAATGCACTAATCCAGCTCTCTTACTTTCTCTTTATACTCCTCCCTCTTTACCCTTGGTCTTCCTCGCTGTCAACCTTTGCCTACTCTCCCCTCCACTCAACCGTCTTCAGCTCCCTACAGTGTGAGGAACCTGACCGAATCCTCACTTACCCAATACGAGCTGGACAGTAAGTCCTGAGATTCGCTCTCGCTCTTTCATCAGTGTTCCTATCGTCATTATTTATACAAGTGTTGGGAAAGCTCATTTTTACAAAGATTTGCACAGGGACTCAAATCTGTGAATCATTTTTCACACTGGATCTTTTAAATGAACAGTAGCTGGAAAAATTACAGTTTTTAAAACAGCTGAGCAAATGTCACGCCACTGAAGAACAGCTACCGCTGATGTTTTAGTTAGTCACTCCCCAATACTGCTTTCCACTCATCCATTCCCTCATTCTGCCAAACTCAGTCTGAACTCTAGTAACATCTCTTTCTCACACCTCGTTTATTTGCTCACACGAGAGCCCAGGCTCATTTGTCTCTCTTCTCACGTCTGGTCTTGTCTGACTGTGCCCATTTCTCTCCACACTGTCATTGACTTTTCCTCTCAACATCTCACTTCATTGGAACGGGATCATTATGTTTTAGCACCACTTAAGGTTTTATCATGCTATATTGAATAGAGTGTGTATGTGTGCACATTTTCTCCATTGTTCAGATCTGAATAAACACAAGCGCTACGAGATCCGACTGAGCGTGTATAACGCGGTAGGGGAGGGGCCCACCAGCTCGCCACAGGAGGTGTTCGTGGGAGAGGCGGGTAAGGGTGCAAATATTCCTCCTTGATGCTCTAAGTCAATATTGTTGATTTCACAGTCTAATAAAAACGTGCAGAAGTGCTGTCAGTCACTATAAAGTCTTATAAATCAGTTCAAATTGTCTGGGTGTTGACGGATTCATTGTCTCTCTCTCTCTGTCTTCATCAGTGCCGACCGCTCCACCTCAGAATGTCGCTATCCAGTCCTCAACAGCTACTCAGCTTGATGTCACATGGGACCCTCCTCCAGTGGAGGCCCAGAATGGGGATATTCAAGGCTATAAGGTACAGCACTTCAATGTGCTTCAGCAATTCAAAGACTATAATATAAAACAGTGGTTCTTTAAATCAGGAAAATCCTTGTTTTTCTGATAATATTTTAGCAATCAATCCAGTTGGCAATTCATGTTGAAAAGACATCAAAATTGATGCAGAAAACAGGTCTAATATCCAAAACAAACTGATGTCTAAAACTTGACATGACTTGTTTCACTGATCTGATGTAAGTTGAATGTCAGTTAGCCTATGTATACATTAAACCAGTTTCAGTGTGGGATTAACTTCCTGTTTTCACCCAATTAACCTTTCACAGAGTGCTTGACTGACAGGTGATCTGATCAACTTATATCATAGAATCCGCCATTTTGTCTGACAAACAAAACAGACAGGAGAGTAGATTAACTCTCGTATTGACGTCTTACTGCGATTAAAATAAAATACCTTTTATATATATATATATATATATCTATCTATATATATATATATAAAATATGAGTGGGCAGTACTGGGGGATACTGATGAAAGGCTAAAAATGTTCCTGCTTTGAAAACCCCCTGATGGTGGATAACACAACTCTAAAAATGCTGTCACTTACCTTAGAAAATAATTCTAAACATCCCTCAGGTTGAGCAGACAAACAAATAAAACATAACTATTGTTTATAATGTAATGGCTATTGTTTATTTGAGCTGGTCAACACAGCAACAGTGATGGTCACACTTTATTTTAAGGTCCAATTCTCATTATTAACAAACCATTAACTACGACTTCTGCTTCAATATACTCCTAATTTGCGGCTTATGTAAGGGTGTAATTGGGTTATTTTCATACTATTGCCGCGGATTGTTTTTCATGTCCACGGGTTGAAGCGACCCCAAAAGCGTAATATTTAGCCCCTGGAATATTCATTTTACCAGAAGAACCCCACCACAAAATGCAGTTTTTACCAGGGGACCCCCCTCAAAACAATTGGGCTTCTTTTGGGCTAGTTTTGAGTAGCAATTGGGCGGGTTTTGTTGTGAAAACCTGGCAACCCTGACGTGGAGGCTAATAACAACCCGACACGAAGCGGAGGTGCATTTAAAATCCTTTAATGCATAGCAAACTGTTGATTTTCCAACTTATTCCATGGTCAAATTTATAGACAAATTAAAACTAGTATTGCTCTTTGCCACGCAGTATTTGACCGAATGGGTAAAAATGTGTTATTTTCAGTTAGGCACATTGTCTCTAGCATTCTGCCAGCATCAAATCAGACACAGAGATTAAATAGTGCAGTAAGATCACATTTATTTGAATGAATTATAGCATTTATTTCAATAAATTATCGATCTATTGAGAAAGAGAAAGAGAGAAGGCGAGAGAAAGAGAACGAGAGAGATGACAGTTTTGCGTGTTACCTGAATGCTGGATCCTGAATGAATTAACAATGAATTAATTCCAAAACAGCGGTTTTACCACCTCGTTGCTGAGGTATATTATGTAGCGATCTAGTATCTAGGCTATTTCATTAATAAGAACCGCTGGGAAGCGCTGACACCAAGTTTATGTATGTGCGCAGTGCAATGCAATCTCTGACCCCTCTCTCTATGTGTGTTAGTTCAATTAAATCAATTAAAGCAGCGCATTACTATAGAACGGTGATTAAACTGACTTGGAACTACCTGTGCATTAAACGGTTTTACTGCACACCTGCCAGCCAATCAGAATCCAGTATCCAGACATTCCATGGAAAATTAATAGTTAGTAAGGTAGTTATTAAGTTTAGGTATGGGGTATATGTTAATAATAGGCATGCTAATAAGCAACTAGTTAATAGTGAGAATTGATCCCTTTGCTAAAATGTTACCACATTAACTAAACCAATAAGATGAGTTTGTGACAGCCTGACAAAGGCAATATACTGTCATTGTGTAATCTTGAGGACAGTGGAGTTTCTTTCAAAATAACTCACTAAGTCGGCGCCGGTAGCCTAGTGGGCAGCGCGCCAACATACAGGGCGTCGCGAGTTCGAGTTCCGGCTCGGACCTTTCCCGATCCCATCCCGTCTCTCTCTCCCGCTTCACTTCCTGTAAATTTGATCTGTCCTATCTAATAAAAAGGCAAAACGCCAAAAATAAATCTTAAAAAAAAAAAAAAAAATAACTCACCAAAATTCAGAAATGTAATTAATGTGAAGCCCCCTAGAGCTCAATCAAGGCTCGTCAACCATCCTGCCTAGAAATGCCCTAACAACTATCTATCAATGCCCTAGCAACTACCCAGCACAACCTAGTAACCATTTTTGTACCCACCTAGAAAGGCTTCAAATTCATTCAGATGTCTCTTCAGGCTGCCCAAGAATACCAAATACTGAAGTCTTATGTAACCTTCAAGCTTTAAACCTTTCTTCGGGCTGCCCAAGTATTCACTACAAAAGGCTTATGTAACTTTCAAACATCAAACCAATCTTCAAACAGTTTTAAACTTTCAGGCGAAGCTTTGTCAAACCAATATTCAAAGAATGTCTTGACAAACTTTATCTTTTAAGTTGTTTTTGGCAGTTTGGTTTAGTGCCACTAGTGGTGCATAAATTATACGTTGCAACTTTAAACTTGTTGATACAAAACTAGTGTGACCTATGTAATATCCAACTGCAGTCATGACCACGTAAAGCCAGTAAACCCTTTTAACGTTCACACGTTAAGTGGAAGGGCTGTTTATATAAATAAATCCACGGGAATTACGCCTTGAATGCATAATTTGAAGTTCATAAACAGTAGTACCACTGATAAACCAAAAATGTAGGCAACTTTACAGCTCAAATAACACATATTTTGATATGGAAGAATAATATATGTGTTTTAGGGTGTGTTCACACTTGTAGATTGATTCGTTTGGTTCATTTGGTCCGGACCAAAACGGCATAATAATAAGTACACAACCTGATTAGTCGGGTTGAGTGACGTACATTTGTGATGGAACTCACTGAACACATTACAAACAAACGGAAAAGGTGCGTTTGACTTACAGCTTTGCTTATTTCACCATCTGCAAACTCACAAAGAGCTCAGAAAAGTCACTTTGGTCCATGTTACGTACATATTTCAATCGAACCGCACCAGAGTTCGTTTTTAAGCGGACCTATCTTTTTAGCGATATCGGTCCGCTTGTTTAGGGCCCCCCAGGGTTTGGATGGCGCTCGCACTTACTCAAATGAACCGCAGTAACAAAGTAATCGCAGTTTGTTTTAATCGAAACAAACATGACAAATGTGAACAGACCCTTAAAGGTGAATTAAGTTGTTCTAGCTAGAGTTAAACGCTGTAGTGCCATCTACTGACATGGATCAGTAAATTAGCATTTTATGTAAAGCATACTAATACAAACAGTCTTTTCTGCTTCTTCAGCCATACAGGTATTGATTATTTGATTTAAAGTGACAGACATCATAACAAAGTCATTCTTCGTGTGAATAGGCTAAGAAAGCCTCATTCTTCTATTCTACACTGTTCTATTAGAATAGAATAATAACTAGGTGACTAAGTGGTACTTAGCCTGATGGACTGATTTAATCAGACACAGTCAGACTTGGTCTGAAAACTTTGCTGAGTTTTGCTTAAAATATTAAGCTTGATAGCCCAGCAGATTTACATATTCAGAAATTATTAATTTGTGTGATTTGTGATCTGTCTCTGTAGATTTATTATTGGGAGTTTCAGCTCCAGAATGAGACTGAGCGACTCCGCACTCTCTTTCTGCCGGAGCTGAGTGTGAAGCTGAAGAACTTGACTGGCTACACCACCTACATGATCAGCGTGGCTGCTTTCAACGCGGCGGGGGACGGCCCGCGCTCGCTGCCCACCAGAGGGCGCACTCAGCAAGCAGGTAATCCATTGGACACAAGTCCATGCAAAATACATCAATCAACAAGCAGTGACCTTCATGCTAAACCCACTTACTCTGAAATGCTTTGGGGGAATATTCTAGATCTTTGATTTCACTGTTTTCCCAAAGCTCCCTGCTGGAAAGGTTATTAATTTTCAATTGGCCGGATCACATCATACGGATTGCATGAGGGCTGTGCTGTTAGATTGTAGAGGAGATGAGCTGTCTCTGAGTATTGGCGGGTAGCGTGTAGGAACGGAAGCTCGTTGACAGTTCGTTTAGGATGGGGAGCTGGGAACTGGGTTGGAGAAAATGGGCCTCATATTGAGGAAGTGCTTTTTGGCAGGTCAGCATAAGGAGAACTGTGTTCCAAGTGATTGAGAAAAGTTAATTCAGCCTTTTCCGCTCCCTTAAAGACTGTGACAGAATAGTGAGGAAGGAACAATGAGAACAGTACAAGCGAGACTGAATCTTGGCTCAGCTTACACTAAGACACTGGGAGATGAGCCAACGCAAGCCCCCGTGCCAATCTTCCAGAGGGCAAACAAACTCCTTACGTTACTGCAATGCTACCCTGACCTCTAACAGAAGAAGAGTGCTTAAATATACATGTGCTGAGAAGTTTTTTTGCTTTCTGCTTCTAGCTGTATCCACCTGCCAATAGTGGCTGAACTGAAATAAAATATAAATAATATTAAAAAATTATCTTACCAGCACAGTATACTTACTGAGTTTCACTGAATATCAAGTGTTTTTAAGCATTTTACATTCATTCCAAAATAATACCTCAAGACAGTAACTTAAACAGTATATTTTGTTGGTGAGCTTATGCTCAGCTATTCTTTTTAATAGTTATCTTTTCACTAATTCTAAAACTCTCACAGATCATGTTTTCAGGCCATTTTAAGTCATATTTTGATGTAACAAAGTGTGTCAGTTGTTCACTTACTTTTTTAAATTAGTTTTTCATTAACGCCATTTTATTGTTCATTCAGATTGATTTGTGAATGTGGAGCGTGCATGAATATAAAAGGCACGTAAGCTTTCATCTGTAGTAAATCCTGTCAAAAGCACACAACATGTTTTTACTTTAGCAGACTCACATCACTTACTTCAGCAAGATTTATATTATTGATCTTATAATTTGATATACCATGTATTATGTTGCAGTTCCTAATAAAGTTACCGGCCAACTGCGAGTAACTGTTTTATTTACTCACCAAGGTCAATTTTTACTCGCATTTGCCATTTGCCAACTGGCAACATTTTGAGCCCTGACTAGATCTATTGAAATCAGTCAATCAAAATGCACTTTGTGAGAAATCGTGTTCAGGGTATAATGACATCTTCTTTTACTCCACAGCTCCAAGCGCTCCTAGTTTCATACACTTTAGTGAACTCACCACCACCTCGGTCAACATGTCCTGGGGTGAGCCCAAGCAGCCCAACGGCATCGTGGAAGGATACCGCGTGGTTTACGAGCCCTGCACGCCTGTGGATGGTGAGAAACTACACCACACTAAAAGCTTTGGCTGAGTGGATTATTGAAATAACTTTCAGTCTGCAGCTGATTTACACCTTTTTGAGGCCTGTCATGCTTTTTTGGTCTTACAAATGTCTGAAATTTGCGCTTCAGATGTGTGTAAAATTAGGCTTCTTTTGGCGTTTGATGAATGGCATTCCTCTGTGATGTTCCCTCCCTTTGCCCTGTTATTGAGCAAGGCATGGTTAAAAAATTGCCAAGTGTGGTCCATTGGCCAAATTCCACCATAATTGGGATCAGAGGATGAATTGCTGTGGTCCCATAATGACTCCAGAGTGGTCAAGCCTTTGGGGGAAAACAGATGTGCTGGGCTGCTGTTTACCAATGGCTGTATCTCAGAATCTCGAGGATACGCCTCAAAGGCAATGGCCCAACTTTCTCTATTAGTTTAACCCCTAGAGCATGACCTCGTGCACTGTTCACACATATGTGAATTTGAGTGTAAAACCCTGAAAGCAATACCAGTGCTTGCAAAGTAACAAAAGAATAGTTTGACAATGTGATTTCAGCTTTCAGCCTTTGCGGCTGTACAAATTAAAGAATAGGATTGAATTCATTGTTATAGTATATACAGTTGAGGTCAAAAGTTTACATACACCTTGCAGAATCTGCAAAATGTTAATTATTTCACCAAAATAAGAGGGATCATACAAAATGCATGTTATTTTTTTATTTAGTACTGACCTAAATAAGATGTTTCACATAAAAGACGTTTACATATAGTCCACAAGTTGAATTTACAAAAATTACTGTTCAAAAGTTTACTTAATGATTCTTAATACTATGTTGTTACCTGAATGATCTACAGCTGTGTTTTTTTGTGTGTAGTGGTAGTTGTTGATGAGTCCCTTGTTTGTCCTAAACAGTCCCTGCCTGCTGTTCTTCAGAAAAATCCTTTACCAAATTCTTTGTTTTTTCAGCATTTTTGTGTATTTGAACCCTTTCCAACAATGACTGTATGATTTTGAGATCCATCTTTTCACTGTGAGGACAACTGAGGGATTCATGTGCAGCTATTACAGAGGGTTTTAATGTTTACTGATGCTTCAGAAGGAGACACAATGCATTATGAGCCAGAGGTGTAAACATTTGAACAGAATGAAGATGTGTACATTTTTCTTATTTTGCCTAAATATCATATTTTAGCTTCAAAAGCTACAGAAGATACTTACATGCAAATACACAAAAATGCTGAAAAAAACACAGAATTTGTGGGACCTGATGGATTTATCTGAAAAAACAACAGGCAATTTAACTGTTCAGGACAAACAAGGGACTCATGAACAACTATCACTAAACAAAAAAAACACAGCTGTGGATCATTCAGGTAACACAGTAGTAAAAGTGTATGTAAACTTTTGAACAGGGTAATTTTTATAAATTCAACTACTATTTTTTTATTGTGTAGACTATATGTAAACATCTTTTATGTGAAATACACTATATTGCCGAAAGTATTGGGACACCCCCTTCTAACGAACAGGTTTGACTACTTGCCATTTCCATGAGTACTAATCTTAATGTTTAAACAAATAATGATATTCTAGGGAATTGTGTCCTTCTAATTTTATAGTAAAAGTTTGAACAGGACCCTTTTTTTAATCTAACATGACAATGTCTCTGTGTATAAGGCAAGGTTCATAGAGAAGTGTTTGATTCAGTCAGTGTGAGAGAAATTGACTGGTCTGCATAAAGCCAAGTCCTAATCCCAGCTGAAAACCTCCGGTGTGACTTTAAATGCAGACCTTGAGCCAAAAACTCATCACCAAACACCAATGACTTGTACATACACTATATGGACAAAAGTATTGGGACACCCCCTTCTTTAAAACAGAAAAGGCACTTCCAAAACTGTAGCAACAAAGATGGAAGCATAAGTCATGTATTTAAAAGTTGTATATCCATCTCTGTTGATTCAGTTTTGGGTTGATTTGAGTTTTTGGCTCAAGGTCCACATTTAAAGTCACAGCAGAGGTGTTCGGCTGGGATTAGGATTTGGCTTTATGCAGACCAGTCAAGTTCTTCCACACTGACTGAATCAAACATTTCTCTATGAACCTTGCCTTATACACAGAGGCATTGTCATGTTAGAATAAAAAAGGGTCCTGTCCAAACTTCTGCTATAAAATTAGGACGACACAATTCCCTAGAATATCATTATATACTTAAACATTAAGATTAGTACTCCTGGAAATTTCTAAAGTAGTCAAACCTGTTCATTAGAAAGGGGTGTCCCAATACTTTTGGCAATATAGTGTATCTTCTTCATGTAAGTACTAAATAAAAATTAACATGCATTTTGTATGATTGTTCTTATTTTGGTAAAAGTTAACATTAACAATAATTAACACAGGTTTATGTAAACTTTTGACCTCAGCTGAATATAATGTCAAATAGAAAGAAGTTTTAAACTGTATGTTATACTGCTGTCACGTGATCTCATCCTGTTGCATGTTTCTCAAATCTGATCAAATAATAAGCAGAAAAAACAAACTGCCGGCGCATTCATCACACTGAAAATGGAAGGTCAAATCACATGCATTGCATTATGTGATATAGTACCCTACCTAGTATGCTGTGTTGCATACTGGACAATTTGGCCAATGTAGATCAATCAAATATTCTATGCATATAGAAAATGTGCATAGTACTGCATACATTTGCATAGAGCAATTACAAATCAGTATGCAAACAGCTGTAAAAAAAAAAAACAAAAGAAGACCAATAGTAATTCAAAATACAAATATTAACATTGTTATGGCTGTCAGATTTATTTAATACTGAACATTTTGTCAGTGTAAGTCTTAATTAAAACCTTGATTTTAGAGTACAAAATATATAACCAGAATTTGAATGCCATTCTATTAAAATGCACCTTTGTTCAAAGGACAATGTCTTTTATGTTCAAGGAGTTTTGAATACCACATTTACAGTTTATTTAAAAAAAATAAATAAATAAAATGTAATGTTGTGGAAACAGTAGTGCAGTGTAAAAGTGAGCGTTTGTATGTGTCATTGTTAGTGTTTCACTCTAGCATGGTATCTAGAGTTTGAGTGTTTCCTCTACAGACTCCTCTCCTCACAATTCAGGTGTCAGTAAGGTTGTCACTGTGGATGTGAAGGGTAGCGCCCCCTTGTGGATGAAAATCAAGGATCTGGCAGATGGAGTGACCTACAACTTCCGCATCCGTGCTAAAACCCTTACCTATGGACCAGAGATCCAGGCCAACATCACCACTGGTCCTGGAGAAGGTCTTGTTGCCTTACATTTAGCTACAATATCACTAAATCTAAAGCTGAAGTGTATTATTTCTGCACCACTAGCATCTCATTGCCATATTTTCTGACACAGGTGCTCCGGGGCCTCCGGGGGAACCGTTTATTTCTCGTTACGGCTCGGCCCTGACTCTCCACTGGTCCAACGGTGACCCCGGCCGTGCTCCTATCACTCGCTATGTTATAGAAGCAAGACCATCTGGTAAGTTAACAGGAAAACAGCATAAATTATTCAAATTGTTACAGAAGGAATAATGGCATTCTTACCATCTACAGATGAAGGACTGTGGGATATCCTAATCAAAGACATCCCTAAAGAAGTAACATCTTACACTCTTAACCTGGATACCCTCAGAGAAGGGGTCACGTATGACTTCCGTGTAATTGCGGTAAATGACTATGGCTACGGTTCTCCAAGTGCTCCTTCTCCTTCAATATCAGGTCAGTAGATTGCACACCAGAAAGACTAAATAATTATGTGGTAGATTGTGCAAACCCAATTTTCAGCATCTTTTCTCTCTTACCAGCCCAAAAGGTCTCCCCCTTTTATGAGGAATGGTGGTTTCTGGTGGTTATAGCTCTTGTGGGCCTCATTTTCATCCTTCTGCTTATCTTCATCCTCATCATACGAGGGCAGAGCAAGAAATACACCAAGAAAACAGACTCAGGTGGGTTGATAAGTCAAAAACACTGAAAATGGATCCATAATATCTCTCAATTACCCTGATTGCTCTTTGCTTCTCTGCTGACTCACGTGACTAAATTGAAATGGACTCAGATTTAGCTCCATTTTCCCATCACTGGTGGGTATTGCCATGGTGCTCTGGGAAAAATGTGATTTTCCACTTGAGAGAGGCTCAGAGAATCAATAGCAGCGTCTGTTTGCTTCAATTGGTTGTGGTCATTACTATCAACATGATTGCTGACTCATTTTGCTGCCTCAGAGGGAGGCAGTCTGCTGCCTCACGCAAAATGACATCACTTATCATTTCATGTCTTGTCTCTGCTTAGGAAAGGAGGTGACAATCACATCTTTTCTCACTATTGTTGAGTTCGTTTCACACAAAACTCTGAGGTTTTTCACCACTTGCGAAATGGACCACAAACCCTTAAGGGTGCAACACACCAAACCGTGTGTGAGGCTATGTTGTCGCCTCACATTGAAAATTAAGCTTGATCACAGGAGAAAGACTGCATTGCAGTCTGTATTAATCATTCAGAAAGGGAAACCAAAACTAGGACTGCAGATATACAAACTAAGGTTAACATGCAATCAGATTGAACTTTCTCACTGACCCCTATTCAGCTTAATAAAAAAACACCATTGGGGTACCACTAGTGCAAAAATGCATTGTATGGGTCAAAATTATCGATTTTTCTTTTATGCCAAAAATCATTAGGCTATAAAGTAAAAATCATGTTCTATGAAGATATTTAGTACATTTCCAACCGTAAATATATCAAAACCTAATTCTTGATTAGTAATATGCATTGCTAAGTGCAAACTTAATTTGGACAACTTTAAAGGCGATTTAGATTTTTTTTTGCACCCTCAGATTACAGATTTTCAAATTGTTGTATCCAAAATATTGTCCTATCCTAACAAGCCATACATCAATAGAAAGCTTATTTATTTCGCTTTCAGATGATGCCTAAATCTCTGCTTCGAAAAATTTACCCTTATTTACCCTACATGTGACCTTTTTGTGGTCCAGGGTCACATGTTGTCAGCCTTTTGACTGACTTAGCTTTTTGTTTTCTGTTGGATTGGTTAATATAATAAAATTTATTGCAAAAAAATTCCATAAAACCAGCCAATTAGATTAGAGCTTGCCTGATCGATAAAGTGCTTCTAGTTTTGTGTCCAATATGGACTGTGGGCCCCATGCATGTTGCAACTTTCTGCTTAAAGGTCTAGGGAGATCAGGTTGCGGGCTGATCTGTGTGTGTGGGAGGGATTCTCACATGGCTGCTTCTGAGCTTGGTCAGTGTCTAGTGCTGTGCCAGGGTCAGTAAACAGGGCTGTGGATGTGTGAGTAGCACAAGGGAAGTGTTTGTGTAGGACACAAAGGGCTTCTCTCAAGATACGCCTCACCCGCCCGACTCTGTTCGGTCCTGATCTATTGGTGGCGGTTTGTTTTAGTGAAGTCCAGTGAGGACAGAAGTTCTGCAAGGTGGGAGATCACACTGTCCATCTAGGCGGAGAGGTCACTGCTCTCCTCACCTCCGTGGAATCACACTTCAGTTCGACCCTTTGAGATCAAAGATCTTTTGAGTTTTGAAGATGCGTGTTGAATGACCTAGTGAGATTTGACTTGCTTCGCTGCCATGGTCATGTACACAACGAAGCCAAACCTGGAGCCATGCAACTGGTGATTAGTGGTTCAGGATCTGGGCTGGTAGGCTTAGTGAGAGATTAATTTGCATGAAAATGTTACATTAGATGCACAACATATTTTGACGTCAACCGCAAAGTGAACTGAATTTATAATTGGATGGATAGATGACAGAAAACATAAAAAAAAATACTTTGTAATTTGATGTATTTATGAATAAAACTAGATATTTAATGAGTGAATGTAGGATGGGACTTCCAGAACAAAAAAAATTCCAGATAATTTACTGACCTCCATGTCATCCAAAATGTTCATGTCTTTATTTCTTCAGTCGAAAAGAAAGTTTTTGAGGAAAACATTCCAGGTTTTTTCTCCATATAGTGGACTTGGGCTGAAGGTCCAAATTGCAGTTTTAGTGCAGCTTCAAAGGGCTCTACATGATCCTAGCTGAGGAATAAGTGTCTTATCTAGCGAAACGATTGGCCATTTTCTAAAAACAATTAAAAATGTATATACTTTCTAATGACAAATGCAAAATGAAATTTTGGGAGGTAATGTAGGGAGTTTTTGACTCCCTACATTACCCTACATTTTTAACAAATCCTGTAATGTTTTCCTCAAAAACCTTAATTTCTTTTTGACTGAAGAAAGAAGGATATGAACATCTTGGATGATATGAGGCTGAGTAAATTGTCAGGAAATGTTTATTCTGGAAGTGAACTAATCCTTCAATTACGAGAAATGTAAGAGAGAAAAAGAAAAAAAGAATCTATTTATTTGGATGGATGGATGGATGGATGGATGAATGAATAGACAGGTAGATCCTCATTGGTTATCCTCTTATCTCTTTCTGTAGGTTCCCACTCAAATTGCACATCTCTGCCCCTCTCCCATGGAGAGATGGTACGGCTGGATGAAGGACGCTTTCCTGCTCTGGAGCTCAACAACCGCAGACTCTCGGTCAAAAATTCCTTCTGCCGAAAGAACGGAATCTACACCCGGTTAGTATATCTGCATGTATCACAATTTTCATTGATTATAAACATATCCAATGGTATCACTTCACAGAGAGCATACATCAGCCTCAATCAGTATCTACTGGAGTAGTTTGTTCTGCTAATGTAATGTTTTTTTTTTTTTTTCTGGAATGTTCTTTGAGGTAAACACTGTCAGTATGCTGTTCAGGACATTATGTGCACAATGGGTTTAATTCCCAAATGGCTGCAAACAAAGAGCTAGAGAGGAATGCATTCTGTCCACACACAGAGCTTAGGCCGGCCGTTGATTTAAATTCTACTTTAGGCTTCCTTTAAATGGATTGAGTTGGCATGGATTTTAATGACAGTCGCTCTTTTCAAATCTCCAACTGCAATCTGTCAGCTGAAAGAACACACTACACTATGAAAGTTGGACCGTTCAGACCCCCCTCCTTTGTGTCTTATTGACATTCAAAGTGCATTCTGTGGAAATTGACCATTTATGTAAGCTGCTTCAACAAAGCATCTTTCTTCACATTCTCTTGAGCTTAGATCAGACCATATTCATGATGAGACATACCGTGTCCCCTATAGCTTAAGGACTAAGAGAAAGATCTTCAAGACAGTGAGTTATTCAATGACTTCAGTTTGACAGGTAATTTTCAGTACACAGTTTTTGAGGCTTGCCACAGGCAAACCAAAGTGTCTTTTCTCGCTTTTAGCACATTTGGCCAAATGACTTGATGGTCTTCTTTTCTTGTGATATCTACAATAAAGTAATTGACGTTGTCCTAACCAATTGCGATACAAAATGTTTTCACACACAGTGCAAGCCAATCAGAGCAATTTGATACTTATAATGCAATTTTGAAAAAAGGTTTTAGACAATGAGATTTCTTGGTGGGAGGCCGGGCCAGCACATTTGCAGTCCTTGCCCCCACCAAACAAGTTACTGTGATCCCTCCCCCTTGCTGAATATAATCGATTTCACAATTTTGTGAGTGTCAGTGACTGCCCATAATCGCACATTGCATGCTTCCCACCCAAAACAGCTTGCAAAACACTTGTCCCGCCTCCATGCTCTTCTGATTGGTCCACTGTTTTGGAACTGACATTGATGGCACTGTGTGTAAAAGTTTAAATTCTGTTTGACCAGGCTGTACCTGATAACTAAGGCAAACATGCCAGGAAAATGTAGATTTCAAGAGCTTTGGCTACAAAATGACCACTTCAAAGACTGGGTGTGAAAGTAGATGATAGAGAAGCAAAAACTAAATGTGAAGAAATAAAAAAAACTGAATGATGAACTTGATTACAAACAGAAAATCCTTCAAATTGTTTAACCCCTGAAATCATAAAAAACATAAATTAATTTCTGTAGAAATAGTACAGAAAAAGCCCATTTACGTCTCTAAATAAAAAATCACAAAAAGTTATTGCGACCTAGCTCACAATTTTGACTTATTTTCTCACAATTGCATGATACAAACTTGCAATTCTGAAAAATAAAGTCAAAATTGTGAGATAAAAAGTTGCAATTGTGAGTTTTAAAGTCAGAATTGCATGATATAAACTCGCAGCTGCGAGAAAAAAAGTCAGAATTGTGAGATAAAAAGTCGCAATTGCGAGTCATAAAGTCAGAATTGTATGATATAAACTCACAATTGAGAGTTAAGTCAGAACTGTGTGATATAAACTCACAATTCTGTGAACATTTCTCCTCAGAAATGAGTTTATATCTCATAATTCATATGAGAAAAAAAAAATTGCAAGATACAAACTCGCAATTGCAAGAAAAAAAGTCAGAATTGCGAGTTTTATCTTTGTCTTTTTTTTTTATTTATTGGCAGAAACAGGCTTCCATAGTTTTGCACTAAAAACGTCTGTAAACAAGTAAATAAAGCTTGCAAATGGATGGATCCGTTCATTATAGGTCATGGAAATTCAGCTTTTTAATCAGTGAAAGTCAGGGAAAAGTCAGGATATTTGACATTTGGCTTAGAGTGAGAACCCTGAAATAAGCTTTCCATTGATGTATGGTTGTTAGGATAGGATAATACTTGGCTGAAATACAACTATTTAAAAATCTCGAATCTGAAGGTGCAAAAAAATCTAAATATTGAGAAAATCGCCTTTAAATTTGTCCAAAAGAATTTCTTAGCAATGCATATTACTAATAAAAAATTAAGTTTTTATATATTTGCAGTAGGAAATTTATAAAATATATTTATAGAACATGATGATTTTTGGCATAAAAGAATAAACTGATCATTTTGACCCATACAATGTATTTTTGGCTATTGCTACAAATGTACTCGTGCTACTTACGACTGATTTTGTAGTCCAGGATCACAAATTAAAATGGTTTAATATCTCATCCTTTGAAGAAGTTCAGGTGTTAATTGGTGAGGTTAGACCTCCCCCAAACCCCACTACAGTTCACACCCTGCTTCAGCACTTCTCCAGACACTTTTTTGGGCTTATTTGCAGGAACAGTGTGCAGTAATAGTCTATGCAGTTCGCATTATTCTAATGAACCAAAGGACTTTGCAGGCAACTTAAATTGATTGGATGAAGAGATGCTTCAAGCTTCCTCTGGTGGTAATTGGAGAAGCCGCTTTGGGCCCATTATAATGGAATGTGCTGGGGGGTTTGTGCTGGTTCTCTGCCCAGATGCAGAGGCCCAGGACGGGGATCAAAGAGCCTGGGCAGTGAAGGACTTCCACTTTGGATGCAGTCCTGCTAATGAGCTCCCATCAAGATGGAGCCACGAGAGATATCTTTGATGGAGGTAGGAAAGGAAAGGGTTTGGTATGGGACGGAAGAGATAGAGGCGAGAGATGAGGGTAGATAAGAAGAATGGAAGACCTCAGTGCTCGTGAATAATTGAAGCCCCTTTCTGGCTGCTGAGGGGTGTTGGGGGCTGTTTGACGTGGCTCCGCCTCTCTGCTTCAACCTTCCTCAAACCTCAGCCTCCTCTGAATTTTAAACAGATACAATGTCATAACCCTCCCCTCCCCCTAGTGCTCCTGCTTTATTCCCATGGGCCCAATTTTTGTTGGGACAACCCCTCCACCACCATGGCTTTCCATTAGTATACAGCTCGCGCATGGTCCTCTTGTTCATTTTCAGGTTGAACAAAGCATCCTATGCTTCCCCATTGATTCCGTCGGTTGGTAGATGCCATGTTTTATATGAACTCTCTTGCATATTAGATATATTCCTTTACTCATTAGCTCCCCGCATGGTTCTTTAAAGCCTCTTCCCCGTGTGTGTTATTTCAGCTTGATTTATAAGCCAACTGAAGTAAAGTACTGAAGCAGGGCAGCTTAGCAACCTCAGTTCAAAAGCTGAAGTCTCCAGTGACCTTGGCTTTGAGCATATCAGATCTCATTATGGCAAATCAAGTAAACCCACCCTGGCATACGCCGATCCTTCTGCCTTCTTTTTTAACAAACAAGTGAACTGGTTCAAAGAAGTACAGTCCAACCCCCTGTAGCCCCTGAAATTGGGGGATGATTCGCTGTCCCTTTGCCTTCAAAAGGCTTGTCATCCTTCGTTTCTCCTGGACTGTGCAGAATGAGTGTATTCATCCAATCAAAATAAGCTTTGAGAATTGATCCATGAGGATGCTGCATCATTGGGTCTTTATGAGTTCCTTGTGATGCCTTTTAAACTCCTGGATAGCCTAGTCCACACTAAACTGATTATTCACTGTCTGTATCAAAGAAAAGCACCATTGAAGTATTATAAAAGTGGTCCGTGCGATTTCTGTGTTCAATTCCAAGTCTTTTGAAACTATGCAGTTATTTGGTGTGAAGAATAGGATGAAATTACACTTTAGGTCAAAAGTTTTCATACACCTTGAAGAATCTCCAAAATGTTAATTATTTTACCAAAATAAAAGGGATCAAACGAGATGCATGCTATTTTTTATTTAGTCTGGACCTAAATAAGATATTTCACATAAAAGACATTTATAAAAATGACCATGTTCAAAGGTTTACATACGCTTGATTCTTAATACTGTTAATGTCGTTACCTGAATGATCCACAGCTGTTTTTTTTTTTGTTTAGTGAAAGTTGTATACGAGTCCCTTGTTTGTCCTGAACAGTTAAGCTTTCAGCTTTTCAACATTTTTTTGTATTTGAACCCTTTCCAACAATGACTGTATGATTTTGAGATCCATCTTTTCACACTGAGACAACTGAGGGACTCATATGCAACTATTACAGAAGGTTCAAATGTTGCTCCAGAAGAACAAACGAGGCATTAAGAGCCAGGGGTGAAAACTTTTGAACAGAATGAAGATGTGTACATTTTTCTTATTTTGTCTAAATATCGCTTCTTCTTTTTCGTCTTCCTCTTTAGATGCTACAGATTACACGAACGTATTTCCCAGAAGACAAAATCAGTTCAATTTACCCTGAACTTCAAATTCAAAAAGTTTTCACCCCCGGCTTAATGCGTTGTGTGAATAGTAAAGTTCATGAATAAATAGTAAAGTTTTTCTGTGTTTTTCTCTAGATCTCCACCACGACCCAGTCCCGGAAGCCTGCACTATTCTGATGAAGATGTCAGCATCAAATACAATGACTTAGTCCCAGCCGAGAGCAGCAGCCTGACCGAGAAGCCTTCAGAAGTGTCCGACTCACAGGTGATTCACCCCAACAAGGTCAATGATTTTCTTAAAATAGTTTTTCTGATGTTATCTGAAATCAGAATTGGCCCTGTTTACTTCTTAAACTTCCTTCTTATTAATTCATCAGTGCATGTTATTGCAAATTTAAAAAAAGTTTATCGTCATAATCTTTAATCAAAACCTAATAACTTGCTCTGCCTCTGAAACGGCTTTCTGTTTTTTTGATACGTATCCCTCGTACACATTAGCCCCTCCCTGCAACTGCCTCACTAAATTCTGGCATAAAACTCCCGCTATTCCCAGTTCAATCAATTGCTAAAGAATACAATCAGCTTCTGCCTTACATCTGTCTCAATGAATATCCCATTTCTCTCGTAAATACACAGGGATTCACTTGGCTGTCCGTATTAATTACACTTAACGTTTTCTTTTGTCAGTAGGTTTGTGGATGTTATTTAACGTTTTAAATGAAGTGTTCAACACACAACACACTAAAGACAACCCCCCACAGGAAAGAAAAACCACAAAAGAGCTTCTTTTAACATCTGAATTGTTTCTATTAGGCAGCAATGAGATTAAATGGAGAGCAAATGGAGATGTTTGCTCAACTCTTCTGCCTCTCAGGCTTCTCCTGAGAAAAAAAACATTCCTAGTAATCTTACTTGACTCCCACTGAGATCATTCCTGGTACTGAACATAAACTCATTTGTATAAATGTCTCATTTATATAAATTTTGAAGGAATTTTAACAGAAATATTTACGAAAAAATTTAAACCTAAAAGCTGAGACATTAAGTCTCTTGATGAGAAGAAGAGGAGCTTCCAAAATGCCATTCTTTTATGCTGAACTATTATTTCTGCTAATACATTAAATTAATGATGATAAGAATGACCTTTCTTTTACAAACCAATGTTGTTCATCTCATTCCAGGCCAGCTGTCTCATTTCTATGTATTGCACCGGAAAATGGTTTAAATGAATCCTCATGACTGAAATTTCCTTGTCATAACAAATAGTGTAACATTTTATCCAACAGGAAGTATAATGTAGTATACTAGAATCTCTTTTCTTAATGCTTACAATATCTGTCTCAATAACTATGAAACTAGAGCTTAAATTGTCATGGGAATTTGTGAATCTTTTGGCCCAAGCTGTAAGAAAGTAGGGGGCACTCCTCTTGTTTGAGCATTTGTCTTTCCTCCCACAGTCCCATTGGGAGCTTTTTGCCTGTTTGTCAGGTACCTATACTGTCATAACATTACTTCTTTAAAGAAGTTCCACCATACCACATAATGTCACTGTAAATAAGCGATACGAGTCTCAATTTAGACCTTCTTTGGCAGAAGACAGCTGGTGGACTAATACAGTTCATGCAGAGGGTTTGTGAGAATCATTTGTCATCATTAAACCCCCTGATTTTTTGTTTTGTCATCTATGAGGCTCTGTAAATAATGATTTTGCCCTTTCAGGATTCACGTATGTTTTCATTTAAGGTCGTAAATTTGAGTCAGTAGTCTAGAAAAGCAGTACTTATCTGTAGAGTAGCCTGAACCCTCACTCATATGCGAATTTAAATAATAGTTTATCCATAAATGATACACTACCAGTCAAAAGCTTCTGAACAGCAGGATTTTTAATGTTTTTTAAAAAGTCTCTTTTTTTTTAATGTTTTTTGAAGTCGTTTCTGCTCACCAGATCTGCATTTATTTAAACCAAGGTACAGCAAAAACAGTAAAAAAAAAAAAAACTTTCTATTTGAATATATTTTAAAATGTGCTTTATTCCTGTGATTTCAAAGCTGAATTTTTAGCATCATTACTCCAGTCACATGATCCTTCAGAAATCATTCTAATTTTCTGATTTGCTGCACATGTAGTATTATTATTATTATTATTATTATTATGTTGAAAACATCTGAGTAGAATTTTTTCAGGGTTTTTTGGTGAATAGAAAGTAAAAAAAAAATAGCATTTATCTGAAATAGGAATCTTTTGTAACATTACAAATCATCCCCTTTGATAAATTTAAAGCATCCTTGCTAAATAAAAGTATTCAAATCCTATGATTTCCTCATTAAATTAAAGATATTCATCAAAGAATCCTGAAAAAACAAATGAATCAACCGTTTTAAACATGACAGTAATAATAATAATAAATGTTTCTTGAGATTTAAATCAGCATATTAGAATGATTTCTGAAGGATCATGTGACACTGAAGACTGGACTAATGATGCTGAAAATTTAGCTTTGATCACAGGAAAATTACATTTTCAAACGTATTCTCTTATGGATATCAGCCCATAGTGAGCATCAAGCTCAAAAAATAATGAAAAACATCCCTCAAAAGTCTAAAAAATATGTTTTGTTTCATATAAAAATAACACCAATACAAATGATTAAGTTTCAAAGGAATTAAAAATATGGAATATTATGTCATCTTGTGCATTTTCAAAAAAATCAAAAGAGTTTTTTGAAAGATGCTTACCAAGGCAACTTTACTTTGATCAAAAAAAAACCGTAAAACCTGAAAATATTAAGAATATATTGCAATTTAAAATCACTGTTTTTCTGTGTGGATATATTTTAAAATGTAATTTATTTCTGTGATGCAAAGCTGAATTTTCAGCATCATTACTCCAGTGTTCAGTGTCACATGGTCCTTCAGATATTAATTTAATATGCTGATTTGCTGCTCAAAACACATTTCTTATTATTACATTCTTATTATACATTTTTCAGGACTTTTTGATGAATCGAAAGTATAAAAAGAAAATCTTTCAGAACGTAAAAGTCTTTACTGTCACTTTTGATCAATTTAATGCTTCCATGGTGAATAAAATGGTCATTAAAAATCTATTAGCAGAGGTTTTTATCCAAATGGAAAATGCCACAAATGCACATTTCCAAAATAGGCTAGAGAAATGCAACCCATTACATAAAATGAAGGTATAACAGAATGTTTCTTCCTCATTCAATTAAAGGGCAGTGATAGCGAATACGAGTTGGATCCAAACCGGCAGAAGACCCACTCTTTCGTCAACCACTACATCAGTGACCCCACCTACTATAATTCCTGGCGCCGCCAACAGAAGGGCGTCTCTCGGCCTCCAGCGTACGGCTACGCCCAGCCCGACACGGTGGCGGAACAAGAGTCCCGACCTCACCCGCCCCCTCTGCCACCGTTACCACCTCTGCTGCCCCACAGCAATCCATCCCCCCAGCCCCAGGGCCAGGGCACCCTGTTCAGGCCCAAAGGCAGCCGGACTCCCACCCCGTCACTGCTGTCCTCTGACAACCACAGTCAGCACACCCAGTACAGGCCCCCTAGCAGCCTGGGCACCTCTGCCCAGGTCCCGGCCACAGGATTCTCCTCATTTGTTTGATACAAGACTCTCATTCCAATGACAACACTCCTGGGAGAGACTCCTGCAGTATTACTGGTCTGTAATTATTACTATTAATTTTTTTTGCTGCACCTTGTTGGACATCAAGAGCTGCTTTTGGATTTCATTTTGCCAGGTGTGCAGGTGTATTGTGGGTTTATATGTGCGTGCAAGAGCATCGAAACGCAGACAATCATTCGGAAGAGAATCATTTGTTGATTGTACATTTTAAAATACATTCACTTCATCCTTCACTGAAAAAGAAATTTTGTGGCCAAAATATTGACTGCATACAGAGTCCAAAAATCTGAGACCGTCTGGAGTTTTTCATGTTTAATTTTTTAAGCTACATTTAAGTTTTAGTATTTTGAAATATTTAAGACCAAGAAAAGGCAACACTGAAGGTTTCATACTGTTGGACCCCCCTGTAAATGTTTAAACAAACTGCATTTCACATAATGCTGCAGATTTCCAAAGCTCATCTTCACAATTCTGTTTATATGGTATTACTCTGATGTCATTCACGCAGACATCAATGACAGAATATTTCTGAAAGCAAAAACATTGCAACTGATTTTGTAGTAGTGTCAGTCTCTTGTAATTGAAAAAAAGAGAAAATTCAACTCCTTAGAAAACAAACTTAGGGCTTTTCACACTTGAAATGGTTAGCCATGGGTTATATGTTTCACATTTCACGTTGTTCAAAATTTCATAACTGACATTTCATACTAGGGCTGCCCCCTGTTTCCTGTTTGTGTGATTTTTTTTGTCGCTTAGTCTCAGAAAAGAAAAATTCACAGGAAGTGGCGAGGTCATGCAGTCCATGACGGATAGATTGTTAACAGCTGGTCTATGTGGTAATACAGTACATCGAACAGGACATCCAAACGCTTACTTATCATTCATCAACCTCAGAAATGGCTTTTTATCTAAAAGATGTATGTAGTAGCAACTTAACATGGCCGCTCATTCTAATGTTAACCGAGAAAAATGTGCGCTATTTAAGTGTCTGAAAAGTAGCGTGCTTACTGCACGACAGATGGAGACACCAGTACGGTCACTTAAAATATTCCGTCATTTTTGGTCATACAGATAAAAGTAATACATTTTTCTAATCTGTAAAGACTTTACGTTTATTTGTGTGAACTCAGAATAACAACTAAACATTGCACTTTTGTCAAATAATGAAGGAAACCAGGATGTGCTTTCTGCCGTCTTTTTCTCTGTGAACTTGAGCGAGAAACTTCGAAGCCCTGTGTATACTTGCCTTACAGACATGAAAAATGTATCTATAGAGAGTGAAATGTCTACTTTTAAATGAACCAATTCAGATAGAACACAATTATTTTCAAATTATGTCATCAGAATGAAGCATGCATATACAGGTGCATCACTACTGCAGAGATGACGAAGTCAGTGTTGTCAACTTTATTTCTTAAGCCAAAAACAAAGAAAGCACTAGTTTATCAATAAATTATTAAAACGTTAATGCGCTCTACTTGTTACATAATCATTACTTCTGCCGGTGCAGTGTGATTTATATTGTTTATTAATAAACGTGCATCTAATAGTCAACTAATGCTTAAAATGAACGACTACTAGTCGACGAGGGCAGTCCTATTTTATACTATACATTACTAAATCCTGGGTTAAAGGGATCGTTCACCTAAAAATGAAAATTCTGTCATTAATTACTCACCCTCATGGTATTCCAAACCCGTAAGACCTTCATTCATCTTTGGAACACAAATTAAAGTATTTTTTATTAAATTCAAAAACTTTCTGACCCTGCATGGACAGCAACTGACACAGACCCAGAAAGGTAGTAAGGACATTGTTAAAATAGTCCATTTGACATCAGTGGTTCAACCATAAAGTTATGAAGATTCCCTGGAAAACTTGTTGTGTGCAAAGAAAACAAAAATAACTTTATTCAACAATTTCTTTTCTGTCGTTCACGAGAGTATCACAACGCATGCGTATTGTGCTGCTGGATCAAATATGTAATGCGGGGCAAAAAATTACAAGTCATCCTTTCTGTTGAAATCTTTAGCCATGTTTACGAAAACTGTTTTATGTACAGTGTGTGTTGTCTGCTTGTAAACAAGGTGCAGTACTTCTGCATCTACTTAAAATGAACGATGGTCTTAGAGGTTTGGAACGACATGAGAGTGAGTAATTATTGACAGAATTTTCATTTTTGAGTGAACTGTTCCTTTAAGGTTCTTTAAGGTTCTCTTCTTCAATCTAATTCACTTGTTACCTGTCACCATTTGATATTTTAGCCATCAAAACACTAAAATAACTGTTTATACAGCGCACAGTGTTTCTGTTACTGTCCAAAGCACATGAATATGAGGAATGCAGGCTGTTTCCTGTTGCTAAGCATCTAGTCGTAAAATTTTAATACTGCATCATATCACGTTGTACAAGTTTTACACCATAATGCAGAAGTAACAGCACAAAAGCAGGCTTTCATAACCCCAGGTAAAATCGGTGCTAAAAAAAAATGACGAAGTGTAAAATGTATCTTTACATGGGGTTAAACACGGGGTTTAGAATGATGATAACCCAAGACAGGGTTGCCAGGTTTTCACAACAAAACCCACCCAATTGCTACTCATAACACCGCCAATTCGCATTCCAGGGGATAAATATCACATAATTGGGATAGCTTCAACCTGCACACATGAAAAACAACTCTAAGTAACAGTTTTAAAGTAGCAGAAAAACCTCAGACTTGGCTGCACTGACCCAGGGTGAAGTGTAGTTTTGCTGTTTTGAGGAGGGAAAAGTGTGGAATTTCTTTTGGATTTTTATTTATTTTTGCTTACTATTTGCTTATGTCCAACCAAGGAGATGTTGCAATGGATAAGGCTTTGGCGGCTAAAATTTTGTCATTATTTTCATCCTGTGATACATGTGGAATGGAAATTTGCTACCATCACCAAACTCCAGTTTTCAAACCCATTGACAAATAAGAAAGGGTTTTGTCACTTTTAATGGAAAATATTATAACAAATATTGCCAAACGTATTGATGCATTATTCATGCATTTGCATTAAGCAAAGTGTAACAACTGTGAATTTGTGCCAATATCGGTCTCTGTGAGAGTTTTTCTTTTCTTCTTCTTGGAGCAGCCAAACTTAAACACTAAGGAGCAGAAAAGGAAAAGTAATTTTGATAGCAAAATGGAAGTTCAATACAAGGGCACTTGCATTTATGTTGTCCCATTGGTGATGTCTTTGTGGTTATAATAACGCATTTGGGGGGGAAAAAGAGCAAATAATCTTGATATTAACAATACGAGTGTCTTAAAGAAATAGTGCACTGAAAATGTAAACATTTTGTCATCATTTTGTTTAACACAAAAGAAAATGTTGAAGAAAATTGAAGGTAGCAATTGACTATTTTTGTCACACTATGAAAGTCAAAGGCTACCAGCAAGTGTTTGTTTACAACATTCTTCAAAATATATTGTTTTGTGTTCAAAAGAAGAAAGAAACTCATATAGGTGATGACAGAAATACATTTTTTGGATGAACTATCCCTTTAAAAATACTCATGCGATCAAGAAGGACCACTCGAAATGTCTGTGCCCTTGCGAATCTGTATGTGGCAGTGTAAAGATACTGTGTGGGTCAATATATTTCATAGGTTGCAAACAAGCTTCATGAACTCGGTTCCCAGGTGACGTCACACTGTGTCAGATGATTTTGTACAGACGAGTCGCAAACGTCATGGAGTCAGTCTCACGTTCAGAGACTGATCAAAATGTCTGCTCTTACAAATGACATTGTATGTGTTTCTCTGAATATATTGTAGAATGTGTTTTTACGGTTCACAGTTTGACATAGTGTACACATACAGTATGCTTACGTGTATGTCAGCAGATATGCTTAATTTATTTATAATCGATTGGTTTTATACTCTAACTTAAAGAAGAACAGCAGCAGCAGTCTTATGTGGAAAACTATTTTAAAGGACTTGAAAATTACGATGATCATGATTCACAATATCTCCTGTCTTGTTCTCTGTGAGGTGACTATCACTGTACAAAACCTTGATGAATTATATTGGACCAAGGCATGGTTCATATCTAAAATAAATTACTCTATTTTTCAGTGTTTTTTGTTGATGTCTTGCTTTGGCTTTCGGAAGTTCAGCCAACTGACATTTTGTGTCATTTTAATGGGGAATAAGTACAGTAAAATTGTAGTTACCATATTCAAACGTTTTGGGTCAGTATACATCTTATTTTTCCCATAAGAGCAGGCACTGCAATTTGTAACTGTAATGCATCTGCAAACTACTGTGTCTTACCATATTATTTTAATGTATTATCTTAATTATGAGCACAATAGTTTGTAGTGCAAACAGTTTTACCATTTACTGCATGTTGTTATTGTTCTTGTTATTTCCCTACAGTGGCTTATGAACTGGATATCTCACACATTACCAGAAAACAGCTTACTTACTGAAAAATGTGGATGAGATTTTTATGCTTATGCTCACCAAAGCTGAATTTATTTAGTTAAAAATACAGTAAAAACGGTAATATTGTAAAATATTATTACTATTTAAAATAGCTAGTTTCTATTTTAATATATTTTACATTTTAATTTATTTTTGTGACGCGAAGGAGATTTTTCAGCATCATCTACTCCAGTCTTCAGTGTCACATGATCCTTCAAAAATCATTTGAATATGATGATTTACTGCTCAGTAAGCTAATTTATAATTATTATCAATATTTACAACAGTTGTGCTGCTTGTTATTTTTGTGAAAACCTTTATATTTCCAGGATTCTGAAATGCATTTATTTGAAATGAAAATCCTTCATAACAATATAAGATAGATAAATATATATATATATATATATTATTTTATTTTTTATTTTTTTTGACTGACTGACTGACTGACTGACTTTTTTTTTTGACTGACTGACTGACCCTACATTTTGTACAACAACAATAATAATAATAATACATGCAATTTTTCTGTAAAATACTGTACAAATTTTGTAAAAAGTGTTAAGTATGACACATCATGTTATATTTTATTTCAGTAGTAACATTTTTATTTTTATTTATATATGTACGTTATGGGGTTTTGTGTTGTGTTTGTATAGTTTTGTATAATGTGTATTAGCTACAGTTCATGGAAAGACCGGGTTTTCATAATATAATATAATACAATACAATGTAATCAAAAATAGCCAAAAATACATTGTATGGGTCAAAATGATAGATTTTTCTTTAATGCCAAAAATCATTAGGATATTAAATAAATATGCTCCATAAAGATATTTTGTAAATTTCCTACCATAAATATATTGATTAGTAATATGCATGGCTAAGATGCAGACTTCTTTTGGACCATTTTCTCAAGTTTGATTTTTTTGCACTCTCAGATTCCAGATTTTCAAATAGTTGTGTCTCAGCCAAATATTGTCCCGTCCTAACAAACCATACATAAATAACTTTATGTATTTAAACAACTTTTTTTTTTTTCAGCAGATGATAAATCTCAATAAAAAATGACCCTTGTGAGCGGTTTTGCGGTCCAGGGTCACATATTTGGCCATTATAGCACTAGTCAATAACTAGGGTATATTTTAAGTCTCATTTAATGCATGGCTCTACTTGTTTTGACATAAAAAAACAACAAACTACTCAACGAAGAAAAGAGACACTTCAGCAGCTCTTGCCTCATTTCCCTGCAGCCACAGTGGAGATAGATTTGGGCCAGATGAGAATGGGTAAGTGAGCGCTGAATCATTCAACATCCAAAGAAACTGAGCTTAGATGTGGGAGAGTTCGCCTGGAGATAATCTCTTTATTCCAGGCCGGAAAGCATCGATCTGGACATCAGGGGGTAAGAGCAGAGATGTCACAAGAGAGATGAGAAATAATAACCCAGGAGGAAGGAGAGGCCAAGCTTACAGTGCGGCCTACACAGACAAAACCCATCAGTAATCATAGCTACAAACACTACAAGTGTGCTTTATTGGTATATGTAAACCACACTGTTTATCCAATTTTGACCATGAAAGATGTTTAGTAATAATGTGCTGCTTCATTTGTGTCATTTAACATGTGAATGGCTGTTTCTTTTACTACGTAACTGCCTCTGATGGTTCAGGTTGAAAAAAAAAGACCACTGATATACCATACTGTTTGCCTGTTGAGAGCAGATAGTGATCTCACTGTTCAAACATGCCTTTCTTCTGTACACACAGTGCCAAAGGCCTTGAACTGCAAGAGGATACTCCTCTTTAGGCGCATGTCTGAGGTGCAAATTACACATAATGGCCTTTTGCAAATTGATTTATGTGAATATACAAACAACAGTTAAACCCTGCGGGCACTGACTAGGCCTTCAATGGCACAGTGACTAACAGTTGTTCCCCGCAAGATCCCTATCAAGTTAACTGCATTTCAAAGAGACACCCAAAGACAAAGGCAGGGCCACTGAGAGGACAGACACAGTAACACCCTTTTTGCACGCAATATGGGCTGTTTAAGGATTAATTGTGACAAATCTATTCAGGACAGAAATTAATCCGAACAGGATGTTCATCTTTAATAGTTTTACAAAAGCTCAGAACGATTTGAAACTCATTTACAATACAAACGCAATGTTACGGTTTGATAATGAGGTAAATCTGATGTAGTCTAGGTTTACACATTCACATTACATTCAAAGAAAAAAAAAACCCCGGATGTGTTCATGACAGATTTCGTTAAGTTCACCTACTTCAATTTAAAGAGACAGCAGCCAGTCAATAGCGCGCTTGATGTATTAATTATGCTGTTTCTTTAAGTGCAGTGTGTATAGGGGCGTATCTAATAGAAAGAAGGGGCGTGTCTGTGGAGAGAAGGGGCGGGGTTGAGTGAATTATTGCACAGAGCGGTGAGTTTACAGCAGAGCTTGACACAGGAAGGATGCGGGCGGCTGTCTGTGTGTGTTGTCACAACTGAGATATACATGTGTTACGTCTAAAGAGACAACAGAAAAGAGCACCGGGAAATATTTAGCTCAAACAAACAGAAAAGCTTTTTAAATACATCCCCGAGGGATAAAACCAAAAGCGGCACAGTGTATGGATCACACCATTACATACAGTAAGTTGTTATAACTTCGTTTTAAACAGAGCGACATATCTTACACAGTTAAAACCTGCTTGAATAGCGACTATTTTAGTACTCCTGTGACATTTGTGAACGTAAATTGGGTTTATGCTTATTAAAATCCAATTTAGCTGGGTTAGGTCAAAGTTTTTATTAGTTTGTAGAGACAAACCACTCATTAGTTTGCATTATATTAACACGAGACCTCCATCAGTCTTCAAAGCCATGGTCGAATTAGGGAGGGTCACCGGTCTCTCTTTGGAAAGCTGTTTATCATTTTGAGAACATATGGCTCTTACAATACAAGAAATAGTAATAAACAATGCAACCGTTAAACATTTCCATGCATTTGCATAAAAACGTTTCCTTTCCTCTGGTAGAAGCGCATTCTGTGTGTTCATTGTTTATTTCTATGAGGATCCGTCATCGTCGTCATCATCATCACTGCTCCACATGGTCAGCTGGATCATTGTTCTTTATGTGCTTGTGGGCTTCACGCTACTCACGAGTCAGACGCTCTTAAATATTGATTTTCTCCCTCTTGTTCCCTATCAAGAGCTCAAATTTGCTCAATCAACACACGTCATTTGTGTTGCGACACGGTCGCTTCTCAGTCACCGTGCTGATGTCCATGTGCAGAATGACTGCTATGAAATATTAGTAGTAGTAATTGGCGCACAGCATACGTAGCATAACATTTCTTTGTAGTGAATTGAATGCAGGTTTATAAACGGAACTGAGGGAGACCACTTGAGAGGTTTGTCACAAAGGGAAGATCTAGTGCACTTGGAGTGGGAATAATGGCAGTGGTGCCCATGGCAATGTATGATTGCAATGAACTTGAATGTCCTGACCTACATACGAATGTCGTAATCATTAAAGTACCATTTTAAGTAAAATCAATATTTAAAATGGCTGAGTAAATTTTTTCAGGATTCTTTGATAAATAGGAATATCCAAACATTTATCTGAAATAAAAAGCATTATACCATTCAAAAGCCTGGAGTCAGTGTATATATATATATATATATATATATATATATATATATTGGAAAGAAATTATAGAAATTAATACTTTGATTTAGCAAGGATTCTTTGAATTGATGATAAAGACATTTATAATGTTGCAAACTTCTGAACTTTCTGTTCACCAAAGAAACCTGAAAGAAATTTTCTCAGCTTTTTTTCAACATAATCATAATAAATGTATTTTTGAGCATCAAATCAGAATATTAGAATGATTTCTGAAGGATCAGAATGATGCTGAAATTCAGCGTTGAAATCACAGGAATAAATTACATTTTAAAATATTTTTTAAGATTTTTAAATAGTAAAAATATTTCAAAATGTTACTAAATATTTGTAATTGCAACATTGTAAATCAAAATTATGAGAAGAAAAAACTCAGAATTCATTTTCTTGCATTTCAGAATTATCTTGAAATTCTTTTTTTTTTTTTTTTTGCAGTGGAATAATAAAAATGTTTAAAGTAATTGCATCTTTTATCTTACAATTGTGAATTTTCTCACAATTGTGATTCTATATCTCACATTTCTGAGTTTATGTCTTGCAATTCTAAGAAAATTTGTGATAAAAAAGTCTGAATTATGAGATAAAACCTCACCTTTTGTATTTTTTACCCTGTGGTGAATTTGTGTGGTCATTTGTTTAAAGATGTCACTTTGATAATTTGATGTTTTGTTTTTATGTAATGAAATGCATCAATTACACAAAAGGGTAACACTTTACAGTAATGTTTATTAGTTAACTACATCAGTTAACATGAACTAAGAATGAACAATACTTCTACAGCATTTTTAATCTTAGGTAATGTTAATTTCAGCATTTATTTGATTTGTAAATGGTGTAATAAATGTACTGTTCATTTTCCGTTCGTGTAAGTTAATACATTAACTAATGTTACCAAATGAGAGATTATTGTAAAGTGTTACATTTTAGATCCCATATTCATTTTTCATATTAGTAACAATAGCCGTAATAGCTGTTTGTTACTGTGGTAAGTTATTGTAAAGGCCTAATCACCATATGAATTGATAGTTGACTTTGGCAATGGCATATGGAGCAACACTCAAGTGCGTCTAAAGGTCTGTGTTTACACACGTGTGTCCACACATGTGCATATGCACCAGTTGATAAATGTGTTTGTTTAGTTAGCGAAGTTCAGCACCTGCTGGTCATCCTGGTACCCAGGTTAATGGGTTTCCTGTTCCTCACTCCCCCTCAGTAAACAGACCACCAGGAACAGATGTACAAGTTCATTGCTCACATATGTTTTCTTTCTGTTAGCTTACTTGAAACGTCTTCCTCTTAACTTTTAGAAGAACAATTTCTCAGTTTGACCCGCATTTATGTCCGAATGAGCATAAATGTGTGTTTGCCAGTGCAAGTCAGTGCTGTTGGCACTTTTAGTGTTTTAGCTTTCTCATTTGTGCTTGAATAATGTGGAGTGAAGCTCATTACTGTACTGTTCAACAGCCGCCCTGGGCTTTTTTCAGAGTATCATCTTAATTATGAGATCTTTTGTCGGCCTCTATGAGGATACATTTGGATACATGTACAGTGCTAATTTGTTCCACGTCGCTTTTTTTTGTAAAAAACAAATGAAATGGATTCAATTTAGGATTTTCTAGTGAACAACACTATGTTTATTATGGATTGATGTTTATGAGTTCCTTGTTTGTCGTGAACAGTTAAACTTCCCACTGTTCTTAAGAAAAATCCTTCAGAAACTATTACAGAAGGTTTAAACGCTCACTGATGCTTCAGAAAGAAAAATGATGCATTAAGATCTGTGGGGTGAACACTTTTTCAATTTGAAGATCAGGGTAAATTTAATTTTTTTTGTCTTCTGGGAAAGTTATAAGTTTCTTCTGTAGCTTCTAAAGGGCACTACTAAATAATAATAAAAAAAGATATTTTGGCAAAATCTTCATTCTGTTCAAAAGTTTACACCCCTGACACTTAATGCATTGTTTTTTTTGTTCTAAAGCATCAGTAAGTGTTTGAACCTTCTGTAATAGTTGCATATGAGTCCCTCAGTTGTCCTCAGTGTGAAAAGATGGATCTCATAGTCATATACTCTTTGTTGGAAGCTGTTCAAATACACACAAAAGCTGAAGGTTCTGCAAGGTGTATGTAAACTTTCAATTGTATAATTTATTTCCGTTAATGGGAAAATCAGATAATCCGGTGTTAATAGGATGATACTAGTTTTCCATTAAAACAGCACAATGATGTACAGTAAAACGAAGACCACGGTATGTTTTTACAGTGGTATTTATCTCTGTGCTGTGTGTGAGCATGTCCTCGACCTCGACAGTTCTGCATGTCTGTGTGTGGCTGAATTTGCGTCCAGCCTTTTCACGTTCCAGGAAATTCCACATAAACTGTAATTTTTCCCCAGAACAGGGCAGTGAAAGCACTGTCAAGCGCCGGAGGCTGGAAAATGGCTGAAAGAGCTGTTAGTATGTAGTGTGGAATCAGAATCATCATACAAATACAAATGCTATGAGGACTCTGATTAGGTCTAAATAACATGCATGATAAAGCCAATTGCAGATGGAGATATCACATGAAATTCATTTACCATGATGCAGTAGGCAGGATAAAGCTTTGTGAATTCAACCTCATCCAAAGCCACAATCACTCTCTCTGATCCACTGCCAGTTCACTGACTGCGTTAAACTTTACGTAACCTCTGCAAACAAACCCTGAAACTTCAGAAACTTGCACTGTTTAATTAGTGGCATTTGACAAGGCAAGCATCGGATTCTCATAATTAAGGTTAAATTTTAAACTTATCCTTCTAACTTATCCTGCACTAGTTGTACTATGGGCATGCACTGCAATCATGCAGCTTTTGTTGAGGAAACTGCTCAACTGCATGTTAGTTTTCTGGATTGTTTAAGTGTAAAGAGCTACATAGAGCAGATGCTTTCACTTGCTGATGAGTCTCGGTCACTAAACAGCGCAAGAAGCACTATATTTTGTGACTAAATGACTAAATGTTTTAGACTACTGTTTTTCATGCAAATACCTTGGAACAATATTACATTTTTACCATGGTATTGAGGTGCTATATTTGTGGTTTTTACTGTTATTATCATGATACTATGGAAGAGAAATGGTTAAAGGATTAGTTCACTTTCAGAACAAAAATTTACAGATAGTGTTTTTTGAGGAAAAGATTTCAGGATTTCTCTCCATATAATGGACTTCTATGGTGCCCCCTAGTTTGTACTTCCAAAATGCACTTTAAATCCAGCTTCAAAAGGCTCCAAATGATCCCAGCCGAGGAAGAAGGGTCTTATCTAGCGAAACAATCAGTTATTTTCTTAACAAATTGACAATTTATATACTTTTTAGCCTCAAATGCTCATTTTGTCTCATCTCTGTGATGCGCATGCGTAGTCTGTGGTCAATACAGTTAGGGCATGTCGAAAACTTCAAAATCGTCCTACATCGCTGCAGAAGTACCAACCCAGTGTTTACAAAGTGAACATACAAAGAAAATCAAATGCCTTTTACAAAAAAGGTAAAACAAAAGTTTTTCAACATACACCTAACTGTATTGACCCGGATCACACAGACTACACATCGTCGCCGTAGAATTATAAGGTTCTATCTGCATTCTGAGCACTTTTGAGATATTGAGCTTCAAAGTTTTTGCGTCCCATAGACATCTGTAGATAGGACCATTTTTGTTTTCTAAAAAAAGGCCCAAAATGTACACAGCTTACATAAGAAACATCACATTATGTAAATAAATTGTCACAGAATACAAATATGTGAATAACTTAATTTTGACAAAAATGTCAGATAGACCCTTATAATTCTAAAGCGACGACATGCGCATTGCAGAGACGAGACAAGACGAGCATTTGAGGTTAAAAAGTATAGAAATTGTCAATTTGTTGTTTCACTAGATAAAACCTTTCTTCATCAGCTGGGAGCATTTTGAAGTTGGATTTAAACTGCATTTTGGAAGTTCAAACTTGGGGGTACCATGGATAGGCACATTATATGGAGAGAAAGCCTGAAATATCGGCCAGCCCTACTATCGGGTAGGTTTAGGTGTAGTACAGATGGTATGCTATTTTAAAACATAACGGAGCATTAGAGTTATAGCACCACTCAATGGACATTTTAAGATGATTTATGCAATCTCACTTTCATCAGAATACAATGTAAATAAGAAACTCGTTAAGCAGTGTAAACCAGGGGTCTCCAAACCTGGTTTCTAAAAGGACGGTGTCTTGCAGAGTTTAGCTCCAACCCTAATTAAACACACCTGAACTAGCTAATCAAGGTCCTACTAGGCATGCTAGAAACTTCCAAGCAAGTGTGTTGAGGCAAGTTGGAGCTAGTTTGGAGACCCCTAGTATAAATTGTGCCATTGATTATAATGGATGTTTTGGCAAATATGCAGAAATGACAACCACTCTACTGCAGACTTGAAGAAAATTCCACCAAAACACTCAATTACAGCTTCACTATGTTGTGCCTAAAAACAAATGGATTACAACTGAAAGAATTTTTACTCTTTGTATCGTTCCTGTTTGCTTTGTTTCTCATTTATATGCAGTGTAATGGCTTCATACATTGTCGCATTTGCCACACTCTGAGCTCCTGTGAAAGTGTTGTAGAGTATGACGAAATAAAAGGGAAAGGTCTAGACAAAATCTTAACGCAAGTGGTCACAGGAGATGCATTTTAAATGCATGTTAAGTCCAGCTGTAAAAGCTAATGCGTCTCAGCTGACCACTTGTGATCAGATCACTGAAAATGCATCCTAATACCAGGTAGAAACAGGGCCTATAGACTGTTAATCTTTTGTAACACTATTTTTGTCTTTTATATGTCAAATACAATAAGTATATATGTTAGTAGGGAAAGTTGCATTGTGTGGGTTACTAGGTAGTTGTAAAAGCATTTTTGTTGTTCTTGTACAATGAAACGTTCCCTGGAAGTAACAAATACGACATTGTTTGAATATCCGAGTGTGGTTTGTGGCGCATTCTCTGTTATTTTTTCCGTGACGCATTAACATAAAAGCAAAAAAACTCCAGATCACCTCTCGAGTGTCCAGACCGCATTAAAATGATGCCTTTCATGGATCCCATCACTGGAAACATCCCGGGCATGTTTTATGACTGCAGACCGTGTGTTTCTAAAGACACTTGGCAGTAGCATCACACCTGGTGAGGATGAGAGTAGTTAATGTTCACAGCTGGGTGTCAAGCCTGCCTTTAGGTGAAATAGACTCATTAAAACAAGGGGTGAAAAGGAAAGTTCTAGTAAGTTACAGTTGAGATGATCCCATTTGTGTTTGTAGTTTCATAGCCAATGTGTGCAAATACATCACGATGTTAAGCCCTAAATACGTTCTCTCACAAATTTATCGTTTGGTAAATATACTGTATATAAATTGCGGGGTATTGAAAACACATTTGAATGAGCGACGCATTTTTAACTTTTACAAGATTAGATGTATGTGAGTAGCGGATCTGCAAATCATTCGACATCGTCGCATCATTCATCTCTCCTTACTTTATGTGGTAAGTGAAATCTGTGTACTGTAAATGTAACGGGTTACGGCTAGCAAGCGGCTAATCCCGCTCCGTAGAACCCGTTATTTGTTTTTGTTATTTGTTTGATTCACTCTTCGGGCACACCACGTTTTGTAAGCTTTGCACATGTTAATTTTGTATGGAAAATAATGTAGCCTAAATAGGCTATATGAAGTTGTATGAAGTATATCCTAACGGTCACTGATTGGAGTGCCAATAACAGTCGCGTTTACGCAGGCCTGCTGTGCTGTTTGTTTGTTTTAGTGATGGGGAATGAGTTTATGGTGTGTTTATGCTCCTACGGAAGGGCAGGGAGCTGATTTCTGTTGGGATGGGAGGGCGTAGACACTTGCCCTTCCTGTTCAAAACCCTCGTTTACAATCTCTGTTTCACATCATTCTGTCTCTGTCGCTACACCAGAAATCAACTGTATTTCACTTGGTACTACAGACTTAATGTACTGGTTTTAAAGAGCTAATTCATCCTTTTACTCAAAGCCGTTAAAGTTTAATGACTGACTTGTTTAGCAAGTGCCAGTTTAAGATGATTTGGGATGTGTTCAGACCAAAAACGGTAACTTTAACGTCTATATCAACGGATCATAATGTTCTGTTTATTATAAGCACGCCGCCGTTTTGCGGTTTGCTGATTTAAATGCTTACCTCCTTAAAGCAAGATTAATGTTTTCATCATATCGTTGTGAAAGTGAATGAAATTGTTCCTCTTTAGTGTTTTACAGTAACGTTAGCTGTGTTGTGGCCCTCCCCATTACAAATAGACTGATTATTAAAGCTGTAGTTATAGTTATCGTCCTGTGTGTATAGAAATACAGAAAGGCACTTAAGCACCATTATTTGACTGCTTGTTTTCCCACACTTGTCTGTTGTGGTGTCCTCTATTTTTAAAATACAGACTCCACACTGCATGTAAATATGAAACAAACTGTGGTTCTCTTTGCAAGTCTCTGATCAGATGGTCATTTCCTGTGCGAGTGACTATAGTTCATACTAGGTAGATAGAGGGTAGTTGAAGATACCTTTCTTATAGTCATTTGTTGGGTTGGATGTGTGTTTGTCTCGCTGTCATCTGTCTGTCGGTGTTTGGGAGCAGTATCAGAGGACTGTCCTCTTTATGCAGCTTTGAAAATATTTTGCTTTGGAGCAGAATGAATATAGATGCTGACGTGATTATTCCTGCCGATAACAATGGATTGTGTGTGTAAACGCCAACATTTCTACTGTGTGAATAATCCTGTACATGGCTTTATTGTTCTTTGCTCAAAAACAACAATGTGCAGAATAAATACAGTGCAGTTAGTAGAGTGAAAATTGTTGCAGTTATTTTAGGATTGAACCTTCATAAGTACTTGTTTTCGCTCTCCACCATTTGAGTACACATAAATTAAAGTCAAAATGATGGATTTGGGGAGGCCAGGGGCAAAGAAGGAATGGAAAGGGTGAAAGAGAAATAAAAATATGATTATATGAAAGTTTATAAAGATAAATATGCAAATAAATAAAAGTAAATATAAATAAACCTGAAAAAAAAAAAAATGAAAATGTATTAAAAAAATCTAAATATAAGAACAAAAAAGTAAAATATACAAATAAATGTAAATAAAAGAAAATATGAAAATATAAAAACAAAAATAGAAATGTAAAAATAAACAGAAAAATAAACAAAATAAAATATACATAAATATGAAAATATAAATAAATTTAAATTTAAAAATAAAAAAGAATAAAAATAAGGATAAATAAACAAATACATAAGAAAAAAAAAAACACAAATAAATATGAAAATGTGTTAAATATATAAATAAATACATTTAAATATAAGTATTAAAAAAAATCATGTAAATACAAAAATATAAACCAAAAATATAAATGTGGAAAAACAAACAAGAAATAAAATATACATAAATATGAACTATTGTAAATATAAAAACAAAAACATATAAAGATAAATAAACATGGGAAAAAATATAAATAAATGTGAAAATGTGTTACATATATGAATATAAATCAATGTAAATATAAGAGCAAAAAAAAGTAATAAATGTGAATATAAAAATCTAAACCAACAATTAAATTGTGAAAAGAGAAAAAAAAAATTATATGAATGAATATATATATATATATATATATATATATATATATATATATATATATATATATATATATATATATATATATAAAATATAAATATGTATGTATATGAAAATATATTAAATATAAAACAAAAATGAATTAAAGTAAATATAAAAACAAATACAAATAAATATGAAAAAAATTAAATTAAAAATATAAATAAATATTTGTTTTAAATATAAAAATATAAATCAATGTAAATATAAGAGCAAAAAATAAATAAATATTAAAATAAATGGAAATAAATGTGAATATAAAAATCTAAACCAACAATTAAATTGTGGAAAAATAAACAAAGTAAAATATACATAAATATTAATGTATAATTAATATTTATTTGATATTTAATAATAAAAATACCTAAACAAAAACACATAAACTTTGAAAATAAATAAGAAATAAAAATATAAATAAATATAAAAATGTTGTATATAAATAAATGTAAATATAAGAACAAAAATGAATACATATAAAATAAATGTAAATATCCGATAATATCAGTTAATATCAAATTCTAAAGTCAATAATGGAAAAAAAAAATAAAACATACCTAATAAATAATATATATATATAACAAATACTGAACTAAATGAACATGGAAAAATAAATGGTGAGAAATGCAAGTATAAACATGAAAATGTATTGAATATAAAAATAAAGATAAATGCATATAAAAATAAAACGTACATGTAAATAATAAATATAAAATAAATATAGTAGGATTCAAACAGATGAACAAAAGATAATATGCTTTATTGAAGACAGTTGCATATTTTGCATATTAATTTGATTCTTCATTTTGATTGGGTCTTAAAAAGCTCAGTCAACCAATCATTATTTATAACCAGTACCACTTCATAAATGCATATATAACTGCCCTCTTTTTTGCAACCTAGATAAAACCTTGTATGCTCAAATCTTTGCACTCATTTTCTCAAGCAGACACCGATTTTGTGCTGAAGTCTTATCACTCTTGCTGTTCTCCCCCAGTTACAATCGACCCTGGTCTCATCTGTGACATAAAACTAGAGCAGAGGCAAGGCGGGACACCATTTTTAGCTGCAGCCAAGATGTTTACATCACCACAAAGCTATCAAGATATTGACACCTAAGATAATGCCGACCTGAACCTTTTGACTGATCTGTTTGAAAGCCCCATCCTGACTATTGTCATGCTGTTTCAGCTCTGTATAAGAGGCGTGCCACATTCAGCCCAATAGCCTTTTGTGAGCAAATGCAGATGACACCTCAGGGGAGGAGGCGTCACGCTGAGGTGTTGCGCAATGTGTGACGGGAGGAAGAGAAGTTAACGAGGGACCATGGTGTGAAGATTATCTTATCTCAGGTGAATAATATTTACTCGCCCTTCCCCCTCATCCTTTTCGCATGCAGCGTCAGATCTCTACCAATAATGGCAGGCTTAGCATTATCTGAGGCACTACTAGATTAACTGGCTTTTCAGAGCTGATTTGGTTTTTAGGGTTATCAGCATTTGGGTGGACAAATGGGCTGAGAGGACGCTGTAGGTGCTTAGTCACTCTGCTGTGGAGAAAGTGCATTATGGGTAATTGAATTGAGCTCTGGTCAATGTCTGCCCTCCAGATCAAATATTTAGGCTATTTCTGGTTACACAGATGTAAGATGTTCATGAACAGTTGACACTTACATCAACATCCATAATCCTGCTGCTATAAAAAAAAATGGTCAGATATTCACATTTTTGACACTCTCTTTAAAGGCCTGTTACAGCACAAAAATACGTTTTTTCTTTTTTTTTTTTTTCGTCTTCTGTGTGAAATTTTTGGTGAATTCTAGGTCTTACTGCTTTAAAGTGAGCGGGGTTTTTTTTCTTTCTTTTTCCCCTATTTTGTTCTTGATGCAAATAGGCCTTTAAATGATTAGTTCACTTTCAGAACAAACATTTACAGATAAAATACTCACCCCTTTCATGTCTTTCTTCAGTCGTAAAGAAATTATGTTTTTTGAGGAAACCATTTCAGGATTTCTCTCCATATAATGGACTTCTGTGGTGCCTCCAAGTGTTTACAAAGTGAGCATATAAAGAAGATCAAACGCCCTCTACAAAAAAAAGGTAAAACAGCGTTGTAGGATGATTTTGAAGTTAAAGACGAAAACGAGATGGGAGTTTTTCAACATACCCTAACTGTATTGACCCGGATCACACACAGAGACGAGCATTTGAGGTTAAAAAGTATATAAATTGTCAATTTTTTGCGAAAATGACGATAAGACCCTTTGTCATCGGCTGGGATCGTTTAGAGGCCTTTGAAGCTGGATTTAAACTGCATTTTGTAAGTTCAAACTTGGGGCACAAGGCAAGACGAGCATTTGATGTTAAGAAGTATATAAATTGCTTTTTTTTTTTTTTTTTTTTTAGAAAATAACCGATTGTTTGCTAGATGAGAGCCTTATTCCTCATTTTAGAGCCCTGAAACTGAAAACTGAATTTTTAACCATTCAATCCGTTGAGCACCATTGAAGTCCACTATATGGAGAAAATCCTTTTCCTGAAAAATCGTAATTTCTTTGCGACAGAAGAAAGATAAGAACATCAGACTTATGATTTTCGTTAAACAGATTATCAAAACTACGAAAAGTCCCATAGACTTTCATTTCTAGCATGCTAAATCATGCTAGAAACATACTAAAACATGAAACCAAATGTTAATCATGCTAGAAACATGCCAGCAACATGCTAATCATGCTAACGATATGTTAAATCATGATCGGACTTCTGTTAAATGTTGAAAACCATAGACTTTCATTGAGGGGGTGAAAACTTTTGCATAATAAGACATATAAAGTGTTTACGCTGTCTATCACTGGCTAAAATTTTATGACTATCCTAGGACATGCCAAATGATGCTAGCAACATGCTAAAACATGTTATCAACATGGTTACCATGCTAACAACATGCTAATCATGTTGGAAATGTGCTTCTGACATGTTAATCATGCTTAAAACATGCTACTTGCTGCTTTAAAGTGTATTTTTTTGTTTCTTTTTGCCCCTATTTTGTTCTTGATGCAAATAGGCCTTTAATTCCAATTTCTGTAGGGTTTGTATATAATTATATAATTATTGCTGAAATTCTTTTTAAGCTGCTTTTTCTGAGACAAAATTTGAAATGCATCTTCTCCTAGTGTTTTCAAGATGCAACTACCAAAATCATGCTCTCAGACTCGTCTGACTCGGCTTGCTATATATTTTCTAACTGATTAGACTTCTGATTTTCATTAAACATGATCAAAACTACAAAAAGTCCCATAGACTTTCATTGAGGGGGTCAGAACTTTTCCGCAATAGCACTTAAAGGCTTACTCCACTTCCAGAATAAAAATTTCCTGATAATGTACTTACCCCATGTCTTCAAAGATATTTATGTCTTTCTTTCTTCAGTCACAAAGAAATTAAGGTTTTTGAGGAAAACTTCAATAGTGCTCAACGGATTGTAGGTTAAAATTGCAGTTTTAATGCAGCTTCAAAGGGCTCTAAACGATCCTAGCCAAAGGATCTTATCTAGTGAAATGATCTGTCATTTTCTTAAATTAATATTTATACACTCTTTAACCACAAATACTTGTCTTGTCTTGTTTGCTAGATAAGAGCCTTACTTCTCAATTTAGAGCCCTTTGAAGCTGCACTGAAACTGAATTTTTAACCTTCAATCAGTTGAGCACCGTTGAAGTCCATGATATGGAGAAAATCCTGGAATGTTTTCTCAAAAATCTTAATTTCTTTGCGACTGAAGAAAGAAAGACATGAACATCATCAGGAAATTTTTATTTTGGAAGTGGAGTAAACCTTTAAAGAGTGTTTAAGCTGTCTATCATGACCAAAACTTAATGACTTTCCTAGGACAGCGTGCTAAATCATGCTAGAAACATACTAAAACATGAAACCAACATGCTAATCATGCTAGTGACATGTTAAATCATGATCAGACTTCCGTTAAACGTTGAAAACAATAGACTTTCATTGAAAACTTTTGCATAATAAGACATATAAAGTGTTTACGCTGTCTATCACTGGCTAAAATTTTATTTATCCTAGGACATGTCAAATGATGCTAGCAACATACTAAAACATGTTATCAACATGGTAATCATGTTGGAAATGTGCTATTAACATGTTAACAACATGCTAGTCATTCTAGAAACATACTACCAACATGCTAGTCATGTTAGAAACATGCTAACAGCAATAATCATGCTAGCAATATGTTAAATCATGCTATCAACATCAGTTTAATCCATCTACATTTTCAAACGTAAAGCTTTTACAACTGCTTCAAACGTTCAGGCTAGGATTTCTCAACTTCAAAGTTTGTTCACAAACTTTACTATAATCTAGTTAGTCTGGCAACACTTTATCACATAGTGTTTATTTTTTTTTACCTGATCTTGTGACAAAAATGTACCTGTGGGAACTTTTGCGCAAAAAGTACATATCACTGCAGTTTCCAACAGAAAGAGTTGAAACATGATGAAAAACAAGCTAAAATGACATGCTTGTGGTTGCATTTGTACGTCACATTTGCTTTTGCTCATACTGGGTAGGTTTAATTGTTATGCAGATGGTACGTTATTTTAAGACCTCACAGAGCATTACAGTTAGTATAGCGCCACTCAACGGACATTTCATAACAGTGGTGACACATTCCATACCAGCGTCACACGTTGATCTGTTTCAGAAAAAAAAGAACACACACAGTGGACATTTTACATCGAATATGTCAAGAAACGTACCTGGTGGTACCTATTTCACATCTTGCGAAAAAGTTCTCCCAAGTATGTTTTCGTCATGAGATCAGGTTATTTTGGTAGCACTTTATGATGCAAAAATATAAGGCAAATCCAAATTCTGCTGTAAAGCAACACTACAACTAACAACTTTAATCCTAACCTTATAGTTAGTACACATTTTTAGTTAATGTTAGTCAATACTCAATTGCAGAATTACACTGTAACAAGGACAGGTTAAAAAAATGTAACCATTAGATTCCTTACCTTACCTTGCTATTTAAAGATCTGTGGTAATGTAAGTTAGTTTGTACCATATGGGTCTATCTATGTGGCCCTGGGGTCATGAGGACCTTTGTCCAGGTCATTGGCTCCTAATGGACCCAGGCAGACGGATCTGTCCCAGCTGGATGCACACACCTCATCGCATCACATCACACTACATCACATCACCGCTGACAGATTTATGTCTAGTAGGAATCACTACTCGCTTCTCTATCCTCTCAATAATTGATGAACTGAGTGGCTTGTAGTTCATTCAGTTTGCTACTGCAAGGTGATGCAAGGAAACAACTCTTTCAAGTTGCAGGCTTTTCACAGCATAATTAACCTATAATTGAATGAAAGCAAAAAGGAGCATTTTTAGCTGAGTTGAGGATTCTGGTATTGAACGGAATGCATGCGATTAATAATTTATGGTTTAGACATTTAATGAAAGAGGACGGCTCACGTGGCTCTGGGCGCCTCTGCTCAGGCAGGCAAAGAAAAACTTTCACAGATCAACAGTAGATCATTCACTGTCTGAGTGCTAGGATGCACTCAGCACTTTTGTTTGATTCACAGAGAGACGCTTGTTCAGAGAGAGCAAGCTTTCTGTTCGTCCACTGCAAAGACTAAAGATGACTTGAAGTGCATGTGACACGCCAGTGTGCTTCAGCCTTAAACAGCATGTTTCACTGTCTTAATGTTGTCTTTAAATGAGACTAATTTACCCATTCTTCATGTTTTAATGCGAAGTGTGTAATTCTGCACCAATAAAGGCGGTCAAAGCAGGTCAAAGTTTAGCAGGTCAGCATGGCCAAGTTAGTCTTGTTTGCCTATATTATGCAAGGGAAAAATACATAGGGCAAGCAAATTATATTGTATTATATTATATTACATTATATTATATTACAAAATATAATCTAATAAAATAACAAAAATAAAGTATATTATAATTTAATACATTATATTATATTATACAACCCTACATATGACAGGCAAATATATATATAATATTATATAAAGCTACAACTTTACTTTAGGAAAGCGGGTTATGTTATATATTTTGTTATAATATACTATAAAATATGATATGACATAAAATATCCATGACCCTGTGTATCCATGACAAAAATATTATATTACATTATATTATAGGCTATTAAAATACCTATAACCCTATATAGGTCAAGGAGATAATATAATTTTAAATATATGACCCTATTTTAGACAAATATTATATTATATTATATTATATCCATATTTTATATATTTTACACAAAAATATCATATTATAGGCTATTATAATACTTAAAACCTTATACAGGTCAAGGAGATATAATATATATTATTATATTTTTATATTATAATATAATATCCATGTCCCTATTTTAGACAAAAATATTATATTATGGGCTATTATAATATAAAATAATATTTTTGTCCTATATAATATAATATCCATATTTTATATATTTTACACACAAATATTATATTATAGGCTATTATAATACCCAAAACCTTATACAGGTCAAGGAGATAGTATAAAATCTAATATTTTTTCCCAATAAAACAATATAATATAATATAATATAATATAATATAATATTTTTTTCCAATATAATTCACTTTTTTTTTTTTTCTTTGCTGCTAGTTGGGCAAAAATACACACTTTCTTCTTTTTATGTAGATTAAAAAAATGTTGAGATACAGTATTCAAACAATCTCTGGATCATGACCTTAAAATCAGAATTTGTGGCTCGCTCTGAGATGCTGGTTGAAACCGAAGCAATCCCAAGTGCGTTATGTGTGTATGTTTTCTCTGAGATTTGCTAAACCTCCTAAACTCACACAGGGGTCAGAGGTTAGTATGTATGGGGTCGCAGTGATGTAAAAAAGGAGGAGCGGATAGTGGGAGAGAGGGAGGTGTGTTTAGTCTGTACAGAGGAAGTCCAACTGCACCCTATGAACTGCATTACTATCACAGACGTTGCAAGGGTATTTGGAAAGTCACTCACCCCTTCAGAGGCCTGTTGTTTCCCACGCTGCCTTCCCATGCTCCCCGTACTTACTTCATATTTGCACATCTATAAATAAAGCTCCTCCCAACCAGAAGCATTTGATAAACTAGTCCAGAGACACACATGAACCGCTATTTGCCAAAGGTCATTAGCCTTTCCCGCAATACGTGCTAACAGGATGCTTTTGGACAAATTAACATTAGAGATTACAGTGCGTCTATATGGAAGTGTTGTGCCAGAAACATACTTTACTCACAAACAATAAGTAGATTTCATGTAATAACAGACAAAATCAAGCTTAGCTAGACGGGTGTGTGTGTGTGTGTGTGTGTGTGTGTGTGTGTGTGTGTGTGTTCACATAATTGTGTATGTTTGGGGCCTTGGTTTATGTGGGACAGGACAGAAATGCAGCGGAACTGTGTGTCTAGGGGATTTAGGGCTTTACATCTTTCATCTACTGCTTGTTTTTCTTCCAGCTCATGCCACCCAGCAGCAACACCTCATATAAACACTGCCGCCTTTGTCCAGAATGCTGTGAACTGTTGTTCTGCATTGTAATTTGTGTCGTCTAACTGAATAATTTTGCATATTGATTACTCACTGTCTCTTTTTGGCACTTCGTGCCCTTTTTATGAGAAATAATTTGTTAGTCTTATTAGACTTCCATATTTCAATTTAGAAATTCTATTTAGATGATTTTGCAAATTAGTGAATAAAAAAAAGACACTGCTGCTTTGGGGAAGTGATGATCATTATAATTAAAGTGTTTTTCATTTTTCTTGGTTGTGGTGGGGGGGTGGGGGGGCATTGTTGCTGACTGTATAAAACAACAACTTTTAGCAGAAGCTAACCAGATTGCAACGGCAGTGGTCTGAACTAACATGCAAGTGGTAAGTGGTAACCTACTATGGCTAGCACTTTTTACCTGTGCTTATGAGTTTGGACTGGTAGATAAGTTTATTTAGTTAGTTATGGTTGATTTTATACCAAAAAATAAAAAAGGTTCAGGGTTCCCATGGGTCATGGAATTTCTGGAATACCATGGAATTTTAAAAGGTCTATTTCAGACATTGAAAGTCAGGGAATTTTATTTATTTTTGTCCAAGTCATGGAATATCAGGGATTTTTGTTTGTTGCTTTAAGTGTTTTGTTTTCATTTATCAAAATGTAATTTTTCTATAACACATTTTGTTTTATCAGGTTGTTTCACGCATTTAATTATAATGATCATCACTTCCACAAAGAAGCAGTCTCTGTTTTTGTTCATATGGTTATGGTTAGGTTATGGTTAAGAAAGCATAAAAACCATACATTTTCTATAGAAATAGTAAAAAAATAAAAATCAAAGTGCAATAACTGCAAATGGATGGATCCGTTCAATATAGGTCATGGAATTTCAGCTTTTTAAGTCACTGAAAGTCAGGGAATTAGACATTTGGCTTAGAGTAGGAACCCTGAAGGATAGTTCATACACAATCTTGAAAAAAATCTATTATTTTTACACAATTAAGCAGCACAACTGTTTTCAACATTGATAATCATAAAAAATAATAAATGTTAATAATAAATGTAGAGTAGCAAATCAGCATATTATAATGGTTTTGGATTTTGTGGCACTGAACCCTGGAATAATGATGCTGAAAATGAAGCTTTGAATTCACAGGAATAAATTTATATCAAAATATATTCAATAGAAAGTTATTTTAAACTGTAATAATATTGTACAATATTACTGTTTTTTTTTTACTGTCAAATAAATGCAGCCTTTGTGAGCATAAGAGACTTCTGTCAAAGACATCTAAAAATTGTACTGACCCTGATCCTGGGGGTCATAAGGGTCTTTTTTTTTTATGAGATTTATACATTACATAAAAGCTAAATAAATAAGCTTTCCACTGATGTATGGTTAGATGTTAGGACAGTTTTTGGCCGAGAGACAACTATTTGAAAATTTTGAATTTAAATAAAATAATCTAATCAAAAACATTAAATTAGTCAAAACCATTAAAATACTGAGAAATCGCCTTTTAAAGTTGTCCAAATGATGTTCTTAGCAATGCATATTACTAATCAAAAATTAAGTTTTGATATATTTACGGTAGGACATTTACAAAATGTCTTCATGGAACATGATCTTTACTTAATATCCTAATGATTTCTGGCATAGAAGAAAAATCGATACAATGTATTTTTGGCTATTTCTACAAATACACCCGTGCTACTTAAAACTGGTTTTGTGGTCCATCATTTTGGAGGCTATGCAAAAGCTTGCTTAGTTTTCAGGTGGGCTTGTCATCCCCTGCTCAGAGCATCCGTGAAATGATGTCATGGAAACGGGTGTGTGCAGCGGAGAGCCGCAGGACTTCATCTCTCATTGGCTGAACCTTATCCGTGCTCTCTCTTGCCTTCAGGGAGGGTGCTGGCTGCATATTCAGTCAGTCTGTAACAGAAGACACAACAGAAGATGTTCATTATCTTTTATTTAACCAGTGATTTCTGATATTCAGTGGTTCTGAGACATGGTATGTAATTTACACTGTGTAATTAATCTTTAATGCCAGAGAGAGTGATAATACTATTCTAGTCATTGAAGTGCATAATTGATAAAATCATTCAAGTTTTTAATTTGGTCATTGACCATGCAGACATAATTTGATTAGTGAACAGTACAGTTCGAGAGAAGCATCTTGGTTAATGCTAAAAGGAGGAAAATGCATGCATGCTGACAGGAAACGTTAACATCTGTGTGTGTGCGGAAGGGTGTTGCTATAGAGACGCAGGCAGGTAAGGGCATTATGAGGAAGTGCAGACGAAGCTAGTAGAGTAAGACTCAGCCAGAAAGAGGTCATGAGTTGGCTTGGCACCTCAGTGCAATTCACTCTTGCTGTTCGTATTCGAAGACTTCATGAATATTACAGCAGATCAGTGACAGGAAAAACTTGTCTGCCAAGCATTTGGCCCATCTTTCACACTTAGTGTTCATTTACAGACCTGGGAATAATGCCACAAGACTCTCCGGTGAGGGTAAGCATTTTATTCTTTCAAAGTGAGGTTTGTTTAAGAGCGTCAGACCTTGTTGTGGTGTTTTGAGTCTGAGGTTTGCTTGTTTGTCTTTGTGTAAATATGTGCGTGCTTAGTGATGTTAATTGTGGTTGTCCCTGATGAGCTACTTAGTTCAGGTAATAGAGGATAAGTTTAGAGTCGTGTGAAATAATGTTACCCAGAGCCATCAGTAGGGTCATGACTTACGATGTTCCTCTGTCTCTGCCATTTATACAACCATGGATGATTACAGAGGAAGTAGCTGTCACTTGCTAGACAGTCTTATCTCTACTGCAGAGCAGTGGCAATGGTTTGATGAGATGATATTGTGGACTGAGTACCATTAGCTGCTGGTCACAATGTGTGACGATGTGTTTGTGTATTCATTCATTAATTCCTGTGTAGTTATTGTTTATTTCACAATAGTCATTTCAAAATAAAAATGTTAATTATCCTAATAGCATTGTGTAAAATTATATTTTCCTTTAAAAAAAAAAAAAAATTATTTTCCTAACCCTAACCTTAAAGGGTTACTCCACCTCAAAATGAAAATTTTGTTATTAATCACTTACCCCCATATCGTTCCAAACCCGTAGAAGCTTTGTTCCCTGGAGCTTTTTGTCTATCCCATTGACTGCCAAGTAAATAACACTGTCAAGGCCCAGAAAATTATGAAAGATGTCAAAATAGTCCATCTGCCATCAGTGGTTCAACCATAATTTTACTACGAGAATACTTTTTGTACGCAAAGAAAACAAAAATAACTACTTTATTAAACAATTTGTCTCCTTCACGTCACACAAACAAAGCTTTTGTAGGTTTGGAACATCATGGGGATAAGTGATTAATGACGATTTTTATTTTGGGGTGGAGTAACCCTTTAATTTTATGAAGCCAAGAGAATACTTTTTTTGTGCAAAAAAAAAAAAAAAAAATACGACTTTATTAAAAATATATATATTTTTCTTTTTTTTAATCTTTTTTTCTCTGCACACAAAGTATTGTTGTTGCTTCATAAAATTAAAGTTGAACCATTGGGCCTTAAATGTGTCAGGTGCATTGCGGTCTATGCAGGGTCAGAAAGCTCTCGAATTTCATAAAAAAATTCTTAATTTGTTCAGAAGATAAACAAAGGTCTTACCGGTTTGGAAAGGCATGAGTGTGAGTAATTAATAACAGACATTTCATTTTTGGATGAACTAACCCTTTAAACTCTCCACTACATTCTTTGATCAGCCTCTGCTTATTTTATTAATAATTGAAACTCCAGCTGCCTGACCACAAGAATCCTGACCCTTGCCTTATCTGAATGCAGAAACACTTCTGCAGTGTAGCTCAGGGAAAAGAATGACACTGCAGCTTCTGCTGGTATTTTGGCCAGACGCATTGATAAGACATCCTGGAACTGCCTGTGTTCTGCCTGGACTGCCAATTTCTTCTGTCTGTATTGATCTCGCACCCAGAAAGTCAAACAACCCAGCACTATAATTAACTTAAATTCTTGGCTTTGCACTGTGGTTTTACTTTGAGTCAAGATGTCATCTCCAGTTAACTATGAAATCTGATTTTGATCTTGTTTGTTCCCACAGATTATCTCCTGTCTGACAACTGAAGTGACGGCCATCAAGACTGGACAGAGTCAGGCTGAACCAGGAACCTTTTAGGACACTTATTAGTAAAACCACAACATCACCAGTTAAACGCAACTGTAGAGCTGGGTTACTGAGTTGTGCAATCCAAGATGCCCATCTTAAAGCAGCTAGTGGCAGGGTCTCAGACCAAGCGGCGCTCTCGTATGGACCTCACCACCGAGATGATCAGCGCTCCCTTGGGTGACTTCCGGCACACCATGCATGTAGGGCGCAGCGGGGAAGCTTTTGGAGACACCTCTTTCCTCAGCACTCGATCTGGAGAGCCATCCCAAGAAGGCCACACCTATCCTCGCTCTCCGAAACCGGGACTGCTGACTCGTACCTTCCGAAGCAGCAAGCGTTCTCAGTCCGTCACCAGAGTAGATCAGCGAGACAATACCCTCCTTCCTCCCAGTGAGTCGCCTACTTTTGTGAAGAATGCCATGTCCTTGCCCTTTCTGAACAATGAAGAAGGACAGGAGGGAGATAAGAGGGTGCTCAAGAGCTTGACCTCTAGCCCTTCCAATGGAGCATCTGCTGACGCATTGGATCTGGAGCTCCATGAGAAGCATTTCGGGGTGTTGACAGACCTGCGGCCTTCCCCATCGTACAACGGGGGAGGAATGAAGAAAGCTGAATCTGTGATGTCCTTCCATGTTGACCTTGGGCCCTCAATGCTGGGGGACATCCTGGGGGTCATGGAGAATCAAGACGACGATCAGGGGTTTGAAGAAGGCAAGGGCAGTGAGGGACGTGCATCTCCTCTTCCCTGCATCCAGGGAGGAGTGGAAATGGATGAGGAAATGAGGGAGGTTGCTGTGGAAGAAGAGGAACCGGAGGGGTTAGTTGCCCACGACGAAGCTCCCCTGAGGGCTCCCAGCTCTGTTGACTTGGAAATCCAGAGCGAAGGCACCAGCACCCCAGAACCTCACCACAAACACCTGCATCACCTCGACAGCTGCTCAGTTTCCAGCTCAGGTTCAGCCGCTATGGAGGAGAAACCTACCAGTGAGCCTTACGAGGAAGATATCGGAGTTACCGACAACCCCTGCAACCCAGACAATGAACCAGCCTTCTCCTCCTTCATGGAAGATGAGGATGATGAGATTCGGGTATGAAACCCAACAATCAGTAAACCTTCCTGGGGATGGAGAGATAAATATCTCAGACCAGAATTTGACATTGTGTAAAGAGGAGACATGCAAAGACGGGGTGTAGATGTAAGCACGTCAAAGCTGGACAGATGCCTCAGGTTGCTGTGTCCCTGTCGAGATAAGTTGGGGAGACTGCTTTAGCTCAGACACCAAAGCCATCTGTCACACTACTGACCAATGCCAAGATGAGCAGCTGGATGTGTTCAGTTCACCAGGGACCTGCTACAAGTTCCACTGATAGCTCTGCTAAAGGAAAGACGTACATATGGGATACATACGTCACAGAAACCGTAAAATTCACTTGTGCAAACAGATGCAGTTTTAAGCCATTCTCCCCTAGTCCCAGGCGGGGTTCCCACAGTTGTAAGCTGGAAATATCAGGGATTTGTTTAAAGGTCATAGTTTTTTTTTTTCCCCCAATCTGTTCTTGGTTCTAAAACTCTCAATTTGTTACAAATCTTTATCCGGTAATCACAAGCAACTGGAATGGTCAAATTCATTGGTCAAAAGATGTGGGAACCCTGCTCATGACTTGGTGCCTAAAGATAATTCTTCTTTTGATTTAGAGCACTAGAGTATTAAAGTAAATCATATGATTTGTTTAGTATCCCTCTCCATAAAGGTACTGTATTTTTCAAAGTTAAAATCAGCACTCTGCCATTGTCAGAAAAGTAACGTTGTGTTGGGAGAGAGAGCTCTTACAAGATGATCCAAAATGCTCTGTTTTATCATTTATGTTCTTGGGGTTGCATTGTCAAAACCCTACAAATACTTTCTCTAGATTACACATAATTCAGTCATGCATTCGTTAATACTGTCATTTTAAGAGCTACTGTGGTTCAGAAGATCCTTGTGCGCTGGTCTAGGCACGAATGGTGATGATTCGAAGGTGGTGGATGTTTGAGAACCTCTCCAGAGACTGATCATAGTCCACTTTTGGGAAGAGTGGCAACAGGTGTCCCTCCATCAGATCTCATTTTTCAGTCTGTACGTGTTTTGCATAGTAGTTGTTTGCTCAGTATCTTGCATATCTCACCACTTCCTTCCTGCACTTCATGGCGTGCGAGGGGAACTACTGCTGTTTATCGCTGGAGTTTTTGATCAGTTTGGCTGTTGCTGTCATAGAAACATTTAAACCTTTTGTTAAACAATAATGACGAAAAAAGTCAGTTGTGTTAAGTTATGTCTCGTAGTAAACATGACAGTTGTATTAATTGTGCTAACTCTGACATTAGCAAATTATGGCACTGGTATTGCTCCTCAGAACTTTCACTGGGGTGCTTTAATACACTGTTGAGCAAAGACACTAAATGTATTGATTCCGTTTGATATTTTGACTTTTTCATGTGTACATACGTGTCTACATACAGCATAGCAGATGATCATTACTAAAAGGAGGCCTTTATTACTGTTATTACTGCAGACCTTCATGTGTGAATTAACTGCACTAGTCTGCAAGCTTACCTTCTCTGAATTATAGATCAGGCACTGTGAAGACAAGTCTTCGACGTCAAGACTAACGTAAGACGAGATTTACCAGGAATTCTCAGCTGCTTCACACTTGGGGTCACGTCAGCCTTAAGCAGAAAAGTGCCAAATCTAATCTAGCATGTACTGCCTAGTAAGCCTGACTTTTGAATATCATTTAACATGGTGAATGAATAAGGCTTTGCCTTAATCTACTACTTCAGATATGGGCCAAACGATCCGTCTTAGTTTGATTACTGTAGACAGAAGTGCTTAGCAAGAATTTGCCTAATTTGCTTCAAGATGAACCTCAGGGAGAGAGAAAAAGACATGAGGTTAGCATTATGTTTTATTTGCATAGCCTTGTGCTAGTGGTCAATTTTAAATTTGGCGAGATGAAAACAAGTAAAAAGAGAGAAGTCTGTTTATATCTGAAAGCGTGTGGCTGTGTGTGAGGCAGATTTAATGAAGTTTATCTTCGTCTTTTCCCTATTTGTGATAGCGCTGTTTGTCTCTTTGCTACAATTTGTATGTTCATCATGTATATATTCAAGCTTGCCAGCCTTTTCAATGCTATAACCGCTATATTTTTAAATAAAAGAAAACATTGTCCACAAAATTGTCTTTTTTCATTTCAGAAATGTTTTCCTTGTACGATTAGGTTGTTTTATGATGTATAGAGGGTTTGCACTTATGTCACAGTTTGGTCAGTTACGCAGATGTGCGCCATATTGGCGATACTCAGACGTAAACAACAGCATGGATTGCACAGTTAATCAGGGTTGCCTAAAACAGAAAAGCTAACAATTAATTAAATCATTAAAAAATTCAAATTAAAAGAAATCGTTTTAAAACAAAGTCCTTTTCTCTTTACTTGGTGGCTGTATTTGCAATGCCTCCAGCTCATACAAGACCAAATTCTATCTTAATGAATGGGGGGGGAATCCTGAAATCTCAAAAACTGCTTGCTGAACTCACAATTAAATTACATATCAAATCAGCAGCAAAAATCTTAAATTAACTGCCCCATGAACATTGTTTCTTATTCTCAAATAGTGTTTAAAAGGCTTATTTTTCAGGCTAGACCAGAAAATGCGCATGCGCAGTCATAATGTACTTATTTTTGCGTATTGGCTGGTCTAGCCTTAGGTTTCTATGGGAAATTTGTCTCTTTCATTTTTTAGAAGGTGGGACTATTCCTCCATATTGTGCGTTGCAGTTTCTCCCATTTATAAGTATAGGAGTAAACCATCATTGTTTCATTAGTCGTCTTATTGTTAAAATAACAATTAAAATAAAACGCTTACTAAAAAAGATTAAATATTTTCATTTACCTGCATGCCATGTGACCATTAATCAACATCAAAGAACCCGTGAACAAGCAAATGTGAAAATTATTGAAATATAAGGTTTAGATGACAAAAAGTTTGGGGATGCCTGCATTGCATGTAAATGAGAAATAATGTTGCATTTTAATGAGTATGAAAGGTAAATGCCTTCCAAAAACACAAAAATACATGGTTAAAAATGAATGAATTAATTAAAAATTAATATGTTCATCAGTAGCTGATGCAATGTTGAAACCCTTTTGCAAAACCAGTGGTCAAATGCTGTGTCGCCACCCGACTAATGACTAGTCTATGTGTGAATGTCCACAACTGGACTTTCTGAATGTATATAATGGGTAGGTTATTTTAGAAAGGAAAATGTAAAAATGAAAAAGAGAAATTAGGGGGAATCAATGAATTATGAAGAATTTATTGCTATTGTGTGAATAATATGTAATCATGTAATCCATAAAAAAGTAACTGTAGTCTGATTACGAGTACTTTAAAATGTAACTTACTCTGATTACAATTACTTCATTTTTGGAATCTGATTACGTAATCCAGATTACATCTAATCAGTTACTTCCCAGCTCTGAATACTCTTTTTTTTTTTTTTTTTTTTTTTTTTTTGTCTGTGTTCTACTGGTAAATTAGCATTTCAGGGGCTAAATATGACGTTATTGGGGTCGATTCAACCCGCGGACATCAAAAACAACCCGCGGCAACAGTGTTAAAGTAGCCCAGTATCGCGGGAAAACCGCGGACTTGGCAACACTGCAGTTAATGTACTAAATACGTTGTTCTCCCTCCTGAACAAAACAGCATATGCTGGTTAGGTAGGTTTTGGTGCTGGTATGCTGGTTTAAGATGGTCCTTTGCTGGTTTATGCTGGCCTTTAGCTGGTTTATGCTGGTCCTGTGCTGGTCCTGCACCAGCATAAACCAGCTAAGGACCAGCAAAAACCAGCATAAACCAGCGACGGACCAGCTTAAACCAGCATCAAAACCTACCTAACCAGCATATGCTGTTTTTTTCAGCAGGGCTGCCAATTTATGCTGTAAAACCACTAAAAAAAACATGTGGAAGCTACTAAATCATATAGGACTTAGTAAGCAGGAAAGGACACAATATTTGGACAAACTAAAGTTAATAGGTGGTAAAGATATGTACGAGCAGTATTAACTATGATATTAGCCTAATATTTCAACTACCTGACTGGAAATTATAAGAATAAACACCAATGTTGTCAAGATTCTTGCCCTGAAAATCCTGGTTCAGTTTTGGCCAACCACAAACGCCTTTATTCCTCAGTTTTTTAGACTCTTATCTTTGACTTGTTTTAACTTTTGGCAGTCTATAGTACTCCAAATGTTTGTCCCGGTCAGACCGATTAGTACAGCCCAAAACATTACAATAATTGAACATTTTTACCAGCAATAATCAGCTAAATTTGTGAGTTTTGTTCGGTTCAGTAGCATTGTTTACGTACAATGGCGCTTGAATAAGCGTCGTGAAAACATTGTGTAAGTGGTTTTAAGTTATTTTGCTGTTTCAACTACTGGAGCAAGCATAGATTTTTTTAAGCTTTAAATTGCTAGGAAATCAGCTAGAATAAATTCGTTCACTGCATAGATGAGCACAGATCCATGGACTAATTCAATAGACATAGGCCTACCTGAGGCTGAGGGTATCTCAGCGTTTGTCAACACGTGCTGTTGAAGGAAAGAAGACCTCCGATTAAGCGACCTCATGCAGCTCTTTTAATCGGATCACTGCGACTGTAGACCAACATGAAGGGTTTCATGTGAGTAAAGAGAATTCACACACACCTATTTATGTGATATCAGCTCTCACGTTTAATTTTTTCTCACATATTGTAGCTGCGTGTAGTCTACAGGTGAAAATCAAAAGCCCCTTATTCCCAGCTTAAATTTACAAGTGAATATGTATTGATTCGAGTGTTAAAAGCAAAGTGGTTTGATTGATCTTTTTTTTTTTTTTTTTTAGTTTGATTGATCTGCCTGGTGCCCTACAAAGTTTGTTAGGTGTTAATGTTCCTTCGGTTCAGATAAAAGAGAATTTTATGAATCTTGGCTTGACAAAAAGAAAATTCCATTATTTCATATACACGCTGTGTGTTTCATACATGCTGCGGATACATCCTGCCACCTAGTGGCCAGCTACGTGCAAAACTCTCTCATTGCCATTCCACACTTAGGGTATGATCAAAATCCTGCTTCCTGCAGAGTATTTGAGTGTTTCTTTTTGTTTTGTTTGTTTGTGATGCGAAATCGTTCTGTATTGCATTTAGAATTGATTAAATCTTTAATCTAAAAGGTTTTTAGAAGTGGTTCTAAGGCCTTAAAAGTATTTAAATAATAAATCATTATTAAATCTTTAATCTATAATTGAAAATCAAATAAACACAATGTAAACATACACTAATAATTATAGTTTTTTAAATTGAAGAACATACAGTTATCGAATCACAGTATGAGTTGTGATTATTTTTTTAAAATATTTTTTTAATCCAGTATATTAATTAAAAAAAAACAGCTTTGTTATATTTACAGCAGAATACTGGAAAAATCCTGCTGTATATGGATGATGGCCTTTAAATGAAAAAGTTTAAGAACCACTGTGATATATATATATATATATATATATATATATATTATTTTCAAAAGTTTGTAGACACTTTATTGTGTTTCTGAAGTTATTTTCAAACCTTTTAAATCTCAAGCTTTAATACAACTATTTTATTAAGCTTGCATTTGTTTAACATTTTTATGTATCATGCATTCATTAATTCATTAATTAATTCATAGTTTTTTATGATTTAACTATTACTTAAATATTTGTAAATAATAAAATCAGTCAAAAACCACTGAAAAGTTTTGAACAGTAAGATTTGTAATGTTTTTTTAAAGAAGTGTCTTCTGCTCACCAAGCCTGCATTTATTTAATCCAAAATATAGCAAGCAGTAATATTGTTAAATATTTTTAGTATTTAAAATAATTGCTTTCTATTTAAATATATTTTAAAGTGTAATTTAATCCCATGATCAAAGCTAAATTTATTAGAAATGAATACTTTTATTTAGCAAGGACACTTTAAATTGATCAAAAGTGATGGTAAACACATTTCTAATGTTACAAAAAATTTCTGTTTCGGTTAAATGCTGTTCTTCTGAACCTTCTATTCATCAAAGAAACCTGAAAAATCCTACTCAGCTGTTTTTAACATAATAAATGTTTTTGAGAATATTAGAATGATTTTTGAAGGATCATGGGAGTGGAGATGTGACGCTAAAAAATTAGCTTTGAAATCACAGGAATAAATTACATTTTAAATATATATTCATTTTATATATTCAAATAGAAAACAGTTATTTTAAAAAGTAAAACATTTCAGAATTGTACTTTTTTTTGCTGTACTTTGGATCAAATAAATGCAGGTTTGGTAAGCAGAAGAGACTTCTTTTAAAACATTACAAATCTCTTCAAAAACATTTGACTGGTAGTCAGATTCTAATTGGAAAGTATTTGAACATTGCTTGTTGCTTGAGCTAAAAAGCAATTACTGCACATGTTTTGTGGAACAATACTTTAAACAGATTACAAGGTATTACATATTGCAAGCACAAGAAGATAAATTTTTAGGACATTGAAGAGAGTTTTCTACTGACTCTAAAAAACACCAGAAAAACAATGGCAAGGGTTCCTGATAAGGAACCCTTGGAACACCACAATTAGCCCTATCGTACCAGCTGGTCCAGGCCCAGAGCATGTGAGCGGAGCGGAGCGTGAGCGGAGTGGGGAGCGGAGCGGTAATATTTCCTTAAAAGCGCAGAGCGCCTTTCTGAAGATTCCGCTCCGCTCGCTCAATACGCTCAGCGCCGCTCGCTCAACCCAGAATACCCTTTGGTGATTTACTTGTTCGCGATCGAGAAGCTGTAGAGGTCGAGAATAGAGCAGTTATGGAGTTCAGATATTGTTTCAACGAAGTTGCAAGCCTTATACATAAATGTAAAGTACTACGCAAACATGGTGTAGGCCAGTGGTTCTCAAACTTTTTTGGTCGTGCCCCCCTTTAAACGTATAAAAAAATCTGGTGCCCCCCTTCTTCCCGAATTTCCATCCCACCCGAGACTAACAAATAATTTTATTACCATTACAAAAAAAAATAATGCTTTTTTAATTGTAAAAATCTAAAAGGGAAAAAAACATCTGCAACACTTGAAACTTAAAATAGCACTGAGAGAATAACTGTATTACTTTTATTTTTGCTGTTTTATGCTGTCCCCAAGGCATAGGGCACACACACACACACACACACACATACAGACCTTTCCTCCTCACCTACGCAATTAACACCGTTTCTACACCAGACGCGAGCGGCAAAATACAGTAGAACCTATTTTAATCAGTACCCATTATAAACTTAAGTCACCGTGTCTAAACCGGACTCTACAGTTGTCGCGTCGCGTCACAGCGCAAAAGCTCTTCACTGGACGCAACAAAGCGAACGTTGCAAATCATTTTAACTTTGTGTCAGTACGTCATAAACAAAAAAAGGCATCAGCTTAATGTCGGGGATTTATCGCGCTCCACATTGAGTATAGACAGCATGTTTACAATGGTAGTTTTGTTGCGTCCCGTTTAGAGCTGTTGCGACGTGAAAACTGTAGCGTCCGGTGTAGACGCAGAGAAGCTGTGTTTAAGATACGTCTCCTCATATTTTCTGCATTTAGCTTTTGAATGACTAGCACCTGCCTGGGTCTGTGCGACTTCATTTGTTGCTTTCACAGACCAATCCGTCTCCCATTGTAAGTTACGCCCGACATTTTTCTTTATTTTTTAATTTTTCTGCAGATGGACCGCGCCCCCCCTGCAATACTCTTGCGCCCCCCCTGGGGGGCGCGCCCCACACTTTGAGAACCACTGGTGTAGGCTAAGGTTATATTCGGTCGTACGGAGCCCCGATCATCACGGCATGCAGACAAAATCACGGCCACGAATTTAGAACAGTTCTCTTTTTTTTATGCGAATTAAATTCATTTTTTCGTTTAGTCTAAATTATGGCCACGAATTAAGCATTCGTTCTCTCGTTTAGGCTTAGCTGCCAGCCTGCCATGAATTCATTCGTTCATTAATTCGTTCCTTCCCTAGATTTGGCTTAAATTTTATTAGGCTATATTTCGTAATTAGGCCTACTTATTAAAATAATTATTGCTTAAAATTAATAAATATAGACCTACAGAATGTAGGCTAGATAGGCTATAATCATCAGTAATTTATAATCTAATATAACGCACGCAGATTTGTTCTTTACAAAAAAAAAAACTGCAAAAGGCCAAAGGGAGATAAATAATTTTTTCCCTCTCAATTGTCCCCAGTTTCCCGTGTCCGTGTGTTTCCTTTAACAGGCTTTATAATACAGGTGAATTTTGTAAAGATCTGCGCACAGTTCATCTCATGTGTGTCCGTTTGTGTTTTAAATGTTCTATCGAACAACAACGGCAGCTATTCACGGAAATAAAGTTAACAAAAATCAAATACAAGTTTTTGCATTTTAGGTAGGTTTGCTAAGGTTATTCGTGTATTTAATAGCCTACATTTTAATTAATACAATTAAGAAGAATGTAAGAATTTTGCTCTGAAACATGCATGCTTAATTTTAGACAATTATCCAACAATTTCGGTACAATCAGTAAACAATTAGGCCTACTAGAGAAATTTTATGTCAGAGCGGGATCTGAGCGGGATTTAGTTTACCGGTGAGCGTGAGCGGAACATTAGCGGAGCGTTTTGCTTTGGCCATGAGCGACTGAGCGGAGCGCACGCCCCCAGAGCGGAGTGCTGAGCGGAGCGTCACGCCGCTCCGCTTCGCTCACATGCTCTGGTCCAGGCTCAGTATTTTTATGCTGTTCTACTATATAACCAGATGAGGGCGCTCTTTGTAAATATTTGAAGCATTATCATCAACGCGAGCTGCCAGAACCGCGGCCTCCTCTGCTGAATCTCATGACAGGAGTCAAGCCTTCCAGGAGGAAACCAGCATGAAGAAATCTGGAAACGATTAAGCAACCTGCTAGAGCCGAGATTTGAACGAGCGAGAGATAGAGGACGGGAGGGGAGAAAGGGGGATGGGTTAAAACTGGGAGTGGAGCAGAATGCACGATCAACTTCTTTTTCTCCCTCGACTTCAGACTCTCTATAGACAGACACACATACACAATTCTACAGCCTTCTTTGGATTCCAGTACGACCCCTCCCATCATTTTTCCTGCGTCTCCAAGCGCAGCACATGCAGGGGTTTTCCTTTTGTCTTCGCAAACTGGTTTGTCTCAGGATTCATTTCTCGAATGCTGGAAAGGGTGGGACATGCTGCAAGCAAACAGGAGGGAAACTCGCCTATGGGCTGCAGCTGTGGTCCACCCTTCTGTCATGATCATAGATGGGTGACACCATAGACACTTAGTTTGAAAGCCTGAGCTGACAGTAACCAGACAGCAAGTCCTTTCATTCTGTCATCTCCAGCAAATAATGACCGTATTCATGGCGCAACACATGTCTGAGGCTTTCCCACAGAAACAATAAAACAGTTGGGACACATAAGATGTCTGTATCTTCCTTTCCGGTCCATCACAAAAACAAGTGCTGTGTGTGACTTTTTTTTTTTTTTTGCGATGTTAGCCTGATTTTCTAGTACAAGTGTGCAAAATGTTATTTTACCAAAATGCATGTTGTTTTTATTGAGTACTGACCTCGATAAGATATTTAACATAAAAGACATTTAAATATAGTCCACAAAAGAAATAATAGTTTATAAAAATTACCCCATTCAAAAGTTTACACACATTGATTCTTAATGCTTGTTGTTACCTGAATGATCCTTTTTTTTTTTTAATTGATAGTTCATGAATCTCTTGTTTATCCTGGACCGTTAAACTGCCCACTGTTTTTCATAAAAATCCTTCAGGTCCCACAAATTATTTGGTTTTTCAACATGTTTGTGTATGTGAACTCTTTCCAACAGTTCATGATTTTGAGATCCATCTTTTCACACTGATGAAAACTGAGGGGCTCATATGCAACTATTACAGAAGGTTCAAACACTCACTAATGATCCAGAAGAAAACACAATGTATTAAGAATGAAAGATCAGGGTAAATTTAACTTATTTTGTCTTCTGGGAAACATGTACGTATCTTCTGTAGCTTCTGAAGGGCTCCTAAATGAAAAAATACGATATTTAGGCAAAATTAGAAAAATATACTCATCTTCATTCTGTTCAAAAGTTTACACCCCTGGCTCTTAATGCATTGTTTTCTTCTTCTGGAGCATCAGTGAGCATTTGAACCTTCTGTAATAGTTGCATATGAGTCCCTCAGTTGTCCTCACTGCGAAAAGATGGATCTCAAAATCAAACAGTCATTATTGGAAAGGGTTCAAATACACAAATATGCTGAAAAAACAGAATTTGTGGCACCTGAAAGATTTTACTGAAGAACAACAGGCAGTTTAACTGTTTAGGACAAACAAGGCACTCAAAAAAAAGAAAGAAAGAAAGAAAAAACAGCTGTGGATCATTCAAGTAACAACACAGTATTAAGAATGTAAACTTTTGAACAGGGTCATTTTTATGTCCTATTAGTATTATTTGTTTCATACATACTATATGTATGAAAAGTCTTGTTTTATGTGAAATATCTTATTCTGAATTAAAACTGTCAACGCTAAACAGTTTTTCACCATTTTTGTGTACATCTTATTTCAGATGGTTGAAATAGAAATATTTTGTCAAGTCAAGTCAAGTTTATTTGTATAGCGCTTTTCACGAAACAAATCGTTTCAAAGCAGCTTAACAGCAAATTAAAGTTTGTACAATAATTAAGGTTTGTTAAATTAAAGTTTGTACAATAATTAAGGTTTGTTAAATTAAAGTTTGTACAATAATTAAAGTTTGTTAAATTAAAGTTTGTACAATTTGTATAATGTTAACAGTAATGATTATATGTTGCAATCAAATCACTATAGTAAAATTCGGTAGTGATGTATGGTGTTTCAGGGCTGATATCATCTAAAGTCCTCTGAGGGGTTGGCATCATCATCTCTTCTTAGATGTTCCTAATCCAGACTGTAGCTTGTGTAATTCCTAGTTACCACAGGATGTCAAAAACAACAACAACAGAGAACAAATAGGAACATAATTAGCGTAGCTGCTGTTCAAATATTTTGTCACATTATAAATGTCTTTCCTCTCATGACTGATCAATTTATTGCTTCCTTACACAATAAAAGTATTAGTTTGGCAAAAAAAAAAATATTATTCTTGTTATTATTATTATATTTTCAGAGGATCTTACTGTTGGGTGTGTGGTGGTATAAAACAAAAAGGTTAGAAGGTTGGGAAACACTGGTTTTAGTCCAGCTCCAATATGTTATAGCATAAATCAAGACAATAAAAAGTAAGGCTCAACCCTAGAGTCAGGATTCTCTGTTCCACTCCCTCGCCAAAATACAGTTCACCGCTGATGATATGCAGATGGTCCATAAAGCGAATCAGCTGAACCTTTTGGGCTTCATATATACACTGAGCTGAACATCCACAACATTTCTGAGCAGGGAAGCCACAATATCCACTGCTGCAGAAACAGTTTTGTTCTTGTCCTTCGTTTGTTTGCAGATCTAACCGCTATGAGCAAAGGGCTTTGAATTTTACAGCCCTACGGAAAGTGTATTAAAAAAATTATAATAAAACCCAAATGGAAAGAAGACTCGACTGCACTAGCTGTGCTTGAAACTCATTTAACAGTAGAACTGCTTTTTCCATCAGGCATTTTCCAAAAGTATTTTTTAGCTGAGAGTGCAGCCGCTCTTGAGTACATGGCGATGGACGACTCCAAATTGTGGTCTGAGAAGGATTGGAAAATGTAAACATACGGCAGTTTGGCAGTGACCTCTGACCCTGGGCCCTTGGGACCACACACATGGCCGAGGAACAGTTTGCTTGGGACGAATGCTTGACGTGCCATTTAAGGGTTTTAAAATCACCATGGATCAGAGCGGAAAGCACAAGGCGTGCGGATCTCACCACTTGTAACCGTGCTTTATGTCTACAGTTTGTATGTATGATTGCGGTTGGGATTCTTTTTTATGTTCACATTGTAATTCTTTCTCTCTTTTCTCCAGAGTGTCTGTCTGTTGCAATAAGCAGTTTCCTGTATAAATCACAGCCCACTGGAGTGGGCTCAAATACTCGCTCCTAAATCCTACTTCTACACTCGCTTGAGAAGCATTTGCCACTTTAGTGGGACTGTTAACTTCAAGTGTGAAATGAAAAGCTATTTAATGTACTTTAATAACAGCTTACTTAAGTGTGCGTTTTTGTGTTTAAAAACATGAGATACTGATATGTGACCCTGGACCATAAAACACGGGTATATTTATAGCAATAGCCAAAAATACATTGCATGGGTCAAAATGATTGATTTTTCTTTTATGCCAAAAAATCATTAGGGTATTAAGTAAAGATCATGTTCCATGAAAATATTTTGTAAACTTCTTACCGTAAATATATCAAAACACTGGTGGTCATTGGTCACATATAATTGATGCGTTTTTACAGATTATAGCATTCAAATTCACTAAAATGAAAACAAATTCGGAATAACAGCACATTTACAATGCACTTTGAAGTTTTTAGCTGTATTTTTCATTCAAATCCTCACAAAATTATGTGCAGAATAATACTGTTTATTGGAAACAAGAGCATCCACTTATTGTAAAATTTCACAAAACCAGATATAGTTGTATACCTTTGAAGGAAGTAAAACATTTGAAAAGTATTAAGTAAATTAATATAAGCAAATGAGCTAAGGAAAAATGACTAAAATCCACACAATTTGTGTTGCACATGGAGTCCAAAGTGGTTAACTATTTAATTTTTCAGGATGTCAGTAACTAGTTTGCATTGGAATATTAAAATCTATAAAGAAACCTACAGTATATGTACTGATTTTAATGAAAATTGTCCAGATTTTGTTGTAGGTTAGCTATATTTTAATATATATAAGCTGTGTGTGTTATATATATTGTATTTTATATATATATATTCTAAATATGTTTCAACATATATTGACATAAATATATTTTCTACCAATATATATTGGAGCCTATTTTGGTATGTTTTTGATCATATTTTATCAAAATATAAATATATATTTAAATATAGCTGCAAGCAGTGATTACTGGGGTTCAAGCACTTTAAGGCATTTAAGCTCATGAAATAAATACATTTAGCCTGTAACCAACTAAATAAATGATTTCAAAAGGCATTTTTGGCAAATACACGTAATTAGCCATAGAAATATGAGGTTTTTTTATGTTTATGACTGTTATAGCATCAGCTGTGGTCCAATCTCCCTAGAACCTTGCATGCTTTTTTAGAATCACATGTGGCATGTGCTCACCAGGTTTTGTAAAGTTTTGAGTTTTCTTTTAGGCTTTATAGGCTTTTGAAAATATTCGGACAGGCCCCTTTTCTAAACAACCCCGTTATAGCTTTCCAAAAGGTAAATTATAACATTTATTTGAAAATTATTGGCCTAAAGTGTCCAGAGAATTATACTGCAGTGTTTTTTTTTCCAGATTGAATGGAAAAACCTAGGAGTAGTTCACAAAAGTATGTTCTTTTTCACATCTTCTCAAGCAAAATTCATTGACTATGGTGGCCTTACAGTATATGTCCTTAGACGCTACACTGTTGTGTAGTTATGGACATTTGCAACTTTTTTCATATGACCTCATATTCAGCTCTTAAATACGCATCATGAGTTTGACAAGGATATCTCATTCCAGTCAAAAGTTATAGCCTTTTTAGTAAAGGAAGCCCTGCCCCTTTCAAACAATTTGGCGTCTTAAAAGTGCAACAATCAAATGGCCGTCTAGACCAGGGGTGTCCAAACTCGGTCCTCGGTCTAGAACACTAGAAACTTCTAGGGAGGTGTTTTGAGGTAAGCTGGAGCTAAACTCTGCAGGACATTGGCCCTCCAGGACAGAGTTTGAACACCCCTGGTCTAGACTCTAGAGAATGTTTACATAGAAAAACAATGGAAGAGCAGCAGAGTGGAATGCAAAAACTGAAAACACAGGGCAGTGGAATGAACACACAAAATGCAAAGTCTCTAGACGCATTTTTAAAAGTTTAACTTTTTAACTGTCATACATGAAAAAGGCAGACGCAAGCGCAACGGTCAAACGGTCAAAGCATGTTTGCGTATAAAAACTATGGGAAAGCGCATGGTGGTGTTCTTTGTGGATTTATTCGCATGTACTGACACAGACCCTTTTAAAGCAAGTTTTGGGCAGGTTTGCTGACGCACTGTCCAGTTTGGAAAATAGCCTAGCTTTCACAATAACCTGAGCTAAACTAAAATATGACGTCAAATGGACTCAAAACACCCACAGTCTCTCAAGACTTCTCAATCAAATGTTTTCCAGACTTCCCACATGCGTTTGACATTCTGGATATTGATAATCGTCTCCTCCCACAGATATTGCTGATAGGGCCCATTAAATGCTTCCCCTTTCCATTTCATTCATACCTCCCTCCCCTCAGAGGAACCTTTACTGTCTATATGCTAAATGCATTTAGCATTGCATTGTGCCATGTGAGAATACAGATGCCAACACCCAATGTATGTGCATGGTTTGCTTCTTAATCTCTCCCTTACTTTCACCCGTTCCCTCACTTATTCATTTTTTATTATTATTTTCTGTGGCGTACTTTATGATTTGTGGAATCTGCCTCATGAACTTGAACAAGTTTCCACCAATAAAAAGACAACACCCAATACATGCATGCTTTCCTGTTTACAAAAGCCACATAATGCAGGCCTTGTTCGGCACTGGGGTTGTGGTATGTAGTCCAATATAGAGAAAGCATGCAAGGTGATGACGGGGTCAGATCTGGCCAGGAAGTGGGAGATCACAGGGGGTCACTTGCTTTTGGCATGTATTAAACTCTAACCCCTGCAGACTAACCCCTCCTTTACAACTCTAGTCCAGCACCATCTGTTTTATTTCCCATAGGGTGTGAACGCAGTTCTTGTTATACTATTCAGGCTCCGCCCACTGACAAACTGTCCTGTATTAACGTATTTTTGCCCTCAGTCAGTTGTACACTGTCCGCATTTTCTTCACGCTTGAGCAGCTGTAGTGACTACAGTCACTTGTAAGCAATGCAGGTTGATGTAAAAGCGAATATAACAGTCTTAATTTTCTCCTGACATCAGAGCCACTGAGTACACAAAAACTGAAGAGAGAGGCGGGGTGAGCAGTAGCTCATTATCATTTAAAGAGACATGCATTGAAACAGGTTGCCGTGAACAGAGCTGTTTTTGACAAGGTAAATGGTGTTGTTTACCCGACCATTGAGGAATTATGCCAGTTGCTGGCGACAAGTGATTATAAATCTGAGTAATTGAATTATTCAACCGACAGATTTTTTCTTTTTTTTGCATACTGCATATTATGGTGGTGTGCAAAACACCAGTCAAAAGTTTGGACACACCTTCTCATTTTTTTTAGAGAAGTTTCATATGCTTATCAAGGCTGTTTTCATTTGATCAAAAATACAGACAAAAATGTAATATTGTGAAATATTATTACAATGTAAATCAATGTTTTTCTATATTAATATACATTAAAATGTAATTTATATCTGTAATTAAAGTTGGATTTCCAGAATCATCATTCCAGTCTTCAGTGTCACATGATCCTTCAAAAATCATTCTAATATGCTGATTTATTATCAGTGCTGAGAAAAGGTGCGCTGCTTAAAATTATTATTTTTTAAATTATTATTATTATATATATATTTTTTTTGGAACCTGTGATACTTTTTTCCAGGATTTTTTGATCAATAAAAGGTTAAAAAAGAAAATAGAAAGGTATCAATATGCACTACTGTTCAAAAGTTTGGGGGCAGTACTTTTTTTTTTTTTTTTTTTGAAAGAAATTAATACTTTTATTCACCAAGATTTGTTAAATTAATTAAAAGTAATAGCATTGATTTACAGTGCTAGAAAAGATTTATATTTTAAATAAATGCTGTTCTTTTTAATTTGTTATTCATCAAAGAATCCTGAAAAAAGAATCACAGGTTGCAAAAAAATATTTGGCAGCACAACTGTTTCCAACATTGATCATTCTAATCATAAATCAGCATGTTAGAACTTGACACTTAAGACTGGAGTAACAGCTAATGAAAATTCAGAAAGTATATTAAAATAAAAAACATTATTTTATTGTAATAACAATGATGAGTCTTGACGAGCATAAGAGACTTCTTTAAAAAACATTCCAAACTTTTGACTGGTAGTGTAGATGTTTAAAATACAACCCAGGCTCATTGGAAATACATGCTACTATATACATTTCTGCAACAGTGACAGTTTCAAAGTGAAATGTCCAGAGAGTGGTGCAGGCACTTATTGCTGCGTTTTTATTACGCTGCTTGAGGTATTCAGAATTCAAATAACCAGTTAGTGTCGCTAACACTCTGTTGTGTTGGAAATATCCCCTAAACCAAACCCAACCCTAAACCTAACCGATAGTGTGAACAAATGCAAAAGTGCTAAAAACACATTAGTTGATGCATCCATGCTATTTTAAATTCATTATCCAGATTTGCGTTTTTTTTTTCCTTTTGTTTAAACCTTAGTTTCACGGGGAACGCTCTTCATCACTTAAGTGCAATGCATAACACTATCATATGAGCTACGGAGCAAACCTACTGAATTAGAAAACTCATGCATATGAAGCTGTATATGCGACGACAATGTTCAAAAGTATCAGTTTTCAAATCACGCAGGATGTTAAAATTGTTTTGAAGCCATAATATAAAATTCTACAAGCAACTGTGTGAAAATTAGGATTTATTTATCAACTCTGTGTAAATCATACTTTGTGTAAAAAAAGGTGTAAAAGTTGTCAGAGTTTTACTGCCTCTAGTGTTTATTTCAACTGGAAACTGCAGTGATTTGTACATATAGGTATGTTTTGTTTTTTTTTTCTCAGTTTTGCAGAAATGTATATAGAGGCACATATTTCCAGTGTTAAAATAGCATCTTCTGTTTACAGAAATGGTCTGTCTTGGTTTTCTGCTTAACATGAACTGTACGTAGTCTAGGAATAAAGACTGCTCAACACAGGAAGAGAGGAAGACTGGAATGAATCTATTTTATAATTCCCTTTTAACAGAAGAATTTCTTCCTGATTCTTGCTTTGATCCCTGTGACGTTTCTCAGGCTTATGTATGAGCGGATGGCTAGCTTATATTTACACTTTCTCTAACTCTCCTCCCAGAGGGTAAATCAAAGGATGTTGTTTTTATATTTCAGACTCCTGTTATGTGCGAGAGGCCCTGAAGAAGGCAGGGCTGGGCTCTGAACCCGCTGTGCATTCCTTCAATGGTTTTAAAAGGCACATAGTGTCCACTGTGCATAAGCATGCTGATCTTACAGTGGCTCATTAACATGAACTCTGGCTCCGAGCTCACAGCAAAACACAGACTTTTCCATTACTGCACACTATTTCCTGTTTTTACTTGGTCTTCACACGTCCTCTCTCCAAGATTGCACACAATGAGATGGATTGTCTTTTAGAGCCCTTATTTTATCAGTCCAAGTCCTTGCTGCGAAATAATTGGCATCCTCTTGGTCTGTCCTGTTCCATAAGCTGACGTGTTCCCAATGCTGGGCTGGATGAGCGAGGAGGAAAAATACTGGTGCGTTTGACATTTCCCTGAGCGCTTCCACCAGCTCGCTTCAGCATTGCACCAAGGCATCTGTAAAGAGTCAGGAGCAAATCACAGCTGGGCTAGAATGTATTGCCAGATGGGCACAGGTTTATGAGTGCACTTGTACAAAGGGGACATGAAAAATGTACTGAATGTACTGGGTTATTCAGAAATCATGATGGCATTTGGACAGTCACACAAGGGAAACCTATCCTGCTTTATCAAAATGTCCTCAGTTTAGTGGATTCTCTGTGTCACATGTTCGAAAGCAAAATACAGAAGTGGTTTTAACCACCTTTCTGAATCGGAAATATTTTTGAGACCTTAACCCAAGCCCAACCCCTAAACATAGCATGGGATTTAGTTACTCTACACTCTTAAAAATAAAGGTTTTTTAGATCATTTAGATTTTGATTATTGAAATGTTCTCAGAACTAAAAAAAAAAAACGAAGACGATTGTATCCGAAAGCCTAGGCAGCTGACTTGCTGTTCTCACTGCCTTATCAGGCAATGACTTTGCAGGCAGCGTTTTTGCATGAAGGTGCCCCATAAAACTGATTTCGAACAGGCTTCTGAGGCAGTGTAATGGTTTAATGATCTACCACAAAATATAATGTGTTTTGGTGATACTACACAAATATTTGTGACCCTGGGTGACAAAACCAGTCTTAAGGGTACATTTTTTAAAATTGAGATTTATACATAATCTGAAAGATGAATAAATAAACTTTGCATTGATGTATGATTTCTTCGGGACAATATCTGGCATTGCTACTGTTTGAAAATCTGGAATCTGAGGGTGCAAAAAATCAAAATATTGATAAATTGCCTTTAAAGTTGTCCAAATTAAGTTTTAAGCAATGCATATTACTAATCAAAAATTACGTTTTGATTTATTTATGGTTGAAAAAATTACTAAATATCTCCATGGAACAGGATCTTTACTTAATATCCGTATGATTTTTGGCATAAAATAAATTCTGATAATTTTGACCCATACAATGTATTTTTGGCTATTGCTACAAATATACCTGTTCTACTTATAACTTTAATTACTATAATACTGATTTCTCACTAGAAACAACATCAAAAGTTAATCAGAAATATACATTTACACACAAACTGACCCCCAAATGCAACATTCAGATGATATCTTTATTTTTTTAGCTCAACCGTCATGGAATGGAATGGAATGCACAGGATTGTGGGATATCAAATGCAGCAAAGGATACATCTATGCTGCCTTCAAAAATTGATCAGATGGAATTATCTCATGAGACAGAAAGTTACGCTTGGATTTGAACATACATCGAGGCCCTTCTACCTTGGAATGTGTCCACCGAAGGCAGCATTTTTTCGTTTTCAAATGCAGTCTAAGAAATAAATGTTTTTTTTCTACTGTACCTTTAGACTAAATATAATTAAAGTCACTTTTTATGATTGGCTGTGCAAGGTTTATGGAACCTCAGACACTTTGATCTTCTGAGACAGACAATACATGCACAGTGTATTAAGACACAGACATCTGTTTCATCTCACTGAGAGAAGACGTGAGAAAAGTCCCTTCTCACCTATCCTTTCCATCCATTTCCGCTCACCCATCTCTTCTCACTCGGCTCACAATGGTCAATAGCATAATATAATGTTCTACATGAATACAAGTGATATTCATAGTCATGTATGGGATCATTTGAATTGTCACTGTGCGTCTGGTAATGGTCTCATTCTTAAAAGAAGTAAAGTAAAAGCAAAACAGAACCTAAGAATTTAGAGATATTTTGCTCACAGTAGAGGGTGTACTGTTTCCCATGTCTTTCATGCAAATTACCATTTGTCCCCAAAAAGGTGTAAACGATCATGTCTGGGACTTGATCAATGCAAATTCCAATCGTTAGTTCCTGTCTGCATTCAGATGAGGTTTGTCTTGGTCTGAGGTACTTAAGGAAATGTTGCAAGAAGATCAGGGTGATTCCTATGCTATGTATTTTTCTAAACTCAGGTATGCATCTTTAACACTTAGATTTATCTTTGAGAATTTGTAATTGGCATAATACATATTACCTGACTGATAATAAATTGTTACATTTGATTTTATTCTGATTTACTCTTATTATTTTCTCAAGTAGCTTAAGTGACATAGACTCTTAAAAATAAAGGTGCTTCACGATGCCTAAGAAGAACCCTTTTTGTTTAAATGGTTCCATAAAGAACCTTTAACATCTGAAGAACCTTTCTGTTTCACAAAAGGTTCTTTGTAGTAAAAGAAGGTTCTTCAGATTATAAAAAGATAGGAAAGAGATGGTTCTTTAAAGAACCTTCGACTGAATGGTTCTTAGTGGAACACCAAAAATGGTTCTTCTATGGCATCACTGTGAAGAACCTTATGAAGCACCTTTATTTTTAAGAGTGTAGATTTTTAATGAATGATGAAGTATACAGTAAGAGTTAAATAGAATAAAATTACACATGAACAAACAACCAATTTGCATTTCAACCTAAATTCGAGGTCATAATAAAATGGAGTAAGATTTAAATTTAACCTAAATTAAATAACTTTGCACTCTGAAAAGTTCGAACATGCAAGGAATCTTCAGCCACCATTGGATACCTCCAATAGCAATAGCATGGACTCTATTCGCTTTGTGGTTAGTTAAAGTGGTTGGAGTGTAAAGAATATACCCAAGTGCAAACACACACATTTTTCAAGTTTTTCACTAAATTGTTCCACCCTAAAAAATAAAATTCTGTCATTGATTAATCACCCTCATGTCATTCCAGACTGGTTAGGTATGTATTTATTTAGTTGAAGTGTAAAGAATATACCCAAGAAGTTTTTCCTAAAATTGTTCAACCCTAAAAAGCTGGTTCACACTCAAAAAGATATTTTATTTTACTTTAGCTCACCCAAAAATTAAATTCTGTCATTAAATGCTTACCCTCATGTCGTTCCAAACAAGTAAGACCTTCATTCATCTTCAGAACAAAAATTATGATATTTTGGATGAAATCCAAGAGTTTTCTAACCCTGCATAGACAACAACACAACTGACAAGGCACAGAAAGGTAGTAAGAACATCGTTAAAATGGTCCATGTGACATCAGTGGTTCAACTGTAATGTTATGAAGCTACGAGAATACTTTTCTTACTGCAAAGAAAACAACTTTATTCCACAATTTCTTCTCTTCTGTGTCAGCCATCGATGCGCGTTCATGAGAGTATCATTGTAGCGAAAGTACAGTATTCTCAAAGCTTTGTTGCTGTCTATTCTGGGTCAGAAAGCTCTTGGATTTCATCAAAAATATCTTTATTCCTATTTCGAAAATGAACGAAGACAGGTTTGGAACAACATGAGGGTGAGTAAATAATGACAGAATTTTAATTTGAGGATGAACTATCCCTTTAAAAGTAAAGGCAGTTTTGAACCATGGAAGAACCATTCTGGGTTGCCCAAAGAATCTTTCAACAGTTCTTAAAAGTACAATCTGTTTAATAAAAAGGGTCAGAAAGAGGGTGAAAAGTTTAAATGCGTAAAATGTAATTGCTATGACATTTTCATGCAAAAAAGGGCTGAAAGTAATACTAAAAAAGCATTTGTAGCAGAATACGGCCCCTAATATTTGCTGGTATGTGTATATACTCACATGCCTCATGTGATGAAGATCTTTCTCTGTCTGTCTGAAATACAAACATTTTGTGAACTCTTGACTCCCGCCTAGCTCTCATGTGATTTAATTCATCTTCCTATTCATCTGTGTGCAACTTAATTTGGTCAAACTTCCATGAAGGCATGCAAGTTCAATCATAAAACATTCCTCTCTTTTAGGATAAATAAAATGTAGAGAGTTAAAACAGGCATATTTATTTTCTCTTTGGGAGGCTGCTCTTGGGGTACATGACACCCAGAATTCCTCCCCAAACAGTTCACCTTCCTTTGACCTTGACAAAAATGTGGCGATGCTAAAACACCTCAATTTCATTCATCCGCCTTCATGTAGAACCACAACAGAAAAAAAAAAAAAAAAGAAAGATTAATTAGATCAGCATGTGGGTGAGAAACCCCAAAGTTGACTGAAGCCACTTGAGGAAAAAAGTGACTGCAGAGGCGATGTGTGGAATGTCTCTTTTGCTCTCATTCTTCTGTCTGTGTTTATGGGTGCGTTTTGCACAGATTTGTACATATGTACAAAAATTAAGAGGGTTTTCGCAGAAGAACCATTTTTGGCTCCTCAAAGAACCTTTCAGTCCAAAGTTCTTTTTGTCTTCTAACGAACCTTTTATGGAATTGAAAGATTCTATAAATGTTAAAGGTTTTTGATGGAACCATATAGATTCCAATAAATAATCTTTATTTGTAAGAGTGCTCATCAGTATGTGTGCTTTTAATTACCACTTAATTATTCTCCAGTTTCAGTGAGTGTGTGTCAGAGAAGCAGGGTGGAGTAGGGTCGTGTAAAAGGGGATGGGTGGAGGCAGGGTGATGTCACTGCCCTTCTGGCCCATGGGGCGTATGGAAGGGCTACATGAGGACACTGAGAGATGTGCTTCATTCTCACCAGCACACATGTGTTCAAATGAAGCATGTGCTCGGCTTTAAAGTGATCATATCGTACTTTATTATTTAATTTTGCCCTCTGAGGTCCACTTATAATCAGTGTTAATCTTGTCAGTGAAATTACTGACAGAAATGTTGGTTGCTGAAGGGCTGTTTGATTTCATCAGTGATTGGATTCACATAATCCAATCATAGTGTGTTGAGGATTGAACTGCTTAAACTGAAAGAGATGAACTCTGGTAAACTCAGTTGGAGGCTAAAACATAATTTCATAATTTACACTAAAGTTCAAAAGTTTGAGGTTGGTAAGATGTTTTTGAAAAAAGTCTCGTGCTTACCAATGCTGCATTTCAAATAGAAAATACAGTTAAAAAAATGAAATATTATTACAGCTTAAAATTATTGTTTTCCTTTTGAATATCACGTAAAATGACATTTATTTCTGTAATGCAAAGCTAAATCTGTATCTACTTCAGTCTTCAGCGTCACATGATTCTGCAGAAAGCGTTCAATGACATTTTTTTCACAGATGAAAACGAAACGATAACGAACTAAAATCCTTTTTGAATTACAAAAACTATGACACAAGTCTACTGCCATTTTCTGGCATAAAAAAAATGTTTTCGAGGGACGAAAGAGATTCGTTCAGAAAAATCTGTTGCGTAGTAGGAGGTTATGCGTACAAAACGACGGGACACAAGCTAAAATACATTTGCTGCCCATCTTATAAAACGTTCAAAAATGTCAATATGTGGAAGTACGACAAGTGCAGACATATGGATAAATTTGACGACGCAAGAGAGAACTCAGTTCGGTCTCGTTTTCTGAGCGCGTACACCGAAGCATACACACAGAAAGCAGGTTTCACACTCTTTCACGTTGCATGAACTAAGAACTAAGCAAAACATGTCGAATTATCCGTTTTGACGAGTAGCTATTTATGTAAACACAGCCGATTACGTCTTAAATTAACATAAACAGTAGAGAGAAAGTGCATCAGTACATTGCATCCATTGCATTCGTGCATTTGGTTTTAAAGGGATAGCAGCCACATGTCCGAGTCACCGATGTTAATCAAACAATAAAAGAAAGACAGAAAACCACACACTACTCTTGATTGAGTCACTTACGTAGCCCTAAAGATGAATTTAAATTCATTTATAGAAATAAATATGTATGTTTGAAAGAATGAAGAATATGGTAAACAAGTTACTATAAATAATGCATAATTAGCCAATATAACCATTGGTATTTAATTGAAAAGAAGACCATGTTCTTTATGAGAAGTGGTTTTATTTAATTGTAATGTTAAGGCATGTTGTGTATCACCACAGTTAAATTGTGTCTTTATCATGATTAAACCTTAATATCAAACCTATATAATGAGTTTGGAAATTTGAGAAAAATGCTTAATAAATGCATTGCACTGTAACTAAAGCCATTTCAGCCGACTAAATTTACTGTAGATTTAGTCGACTAAAATCTTAGTTGACTAAAACTAAAAACAATTCAAATGACTAAAATATGACTAAAACTAATGTATCTTAGTCAAAAGACTAAATCTAAATTAAAATTTGCTGTCAAAATTACAAAATACTATACGCAGAGTATGCAGTCTGCGTATAGGGCACTAACTCCCAAGGGGGCACCATCCCAGTTGCTTAAAAAAGACAACTATGCCAGAAAAAAAAACATCAGTAGTCTGGTGCAGAGGGAAAAAAAGGAAATGAAGCCTGTGCATCAGTTTCAGGTCACCTACTTTCATATCCTTTTTTTATTGGTTTTTGACATTAATAACGTGTTTTAATGTCAGTAATAATTTCACCACCAATGCATCTGCTTTAAAGGAACACTCCAAATTTTTTGAAAATAGGCTCAAAGTTCCCTGATTATTACGCCAGAATAAGAGCATAGTTCCTATCCATATCAGCTTGGAAAATCGCAAATTTAATTTTCTGCCGGTCTTTGTACACGATGTAACTACAGAAGAGTCAAGTTTTAAATAGGAAAAATATAAAAATATTTGGTCATTTTTGAACGAGATGCTAATGGTCTAATTAGATTCAATGATTTATGCTAAGCTATGCTAAGCTATGCTAAAAGGGCTACCGGCAGACCCGGAGATCGGCTGAATGGATTAAAAAATGGTAAAAGTAATCTGTTTAACTCTAGGGGAGTTGGAAAATTACCCTATTTTCAAAAAAAGCGGAGTGTTCCTTTAATATTCTCTGAGATTCTATGTTCCCTTACAAAAATTAGCCATGGTTTTTACTATGAATAAAAACAAACAAACAAACAAAACAAAACATGGTTCTTGTAGCCAAGGTAATTTGTTACTTCAAATAATGATTTACAAAGAAGTATTATTTTGTGTAGTAATAAAAAGAGACCTTAGTGAACAACAGCCTTCAAAATTACTTAAAATGCATGATATAAAAAAAAAACAATGAATACCTTCTGTAATGAATTACCTTCTGTAATAGTTGCATATGAGTTCCTAGTTGTCCTCAGTGTGAAAATATGAATCTATCACTGAAAAAACAAACAAACAAAAAAACGCTGTGGATCATTCAGGTAACAACACAGTATCAAGAATCAAGTGAACAGGGTCATTTTTATAAATGCAACAACTATTTTTTCTTGTGAACTATATGTAAACATATTTTATGTGCAACATCTTATTCGGGTCAGTATTATATATATAAAACATAACATGCATTTTGTATGACCCTTCTTATTTTGGTAAAATAATGAACATTTTGCAGATTGAAGGTGTCTGTAAACTTTGGACCTCAACTGTATAACTGATGCACATTTAATAAATATTAGTATTTTTTCACACCATTTGGTCTGCTGCAGTTCCATGATATTGCATACTGCATTTTAGCAAAATTCTATTGTAAAAAAAAAAAAATATATATATATATATATATATATATTATTTAAATGTAAATTTTATAATTTCCTATCTTAGTCAGAGTAAAATGGACTAAATGAATGAATATGGCATGTAAAGGACATCTTAAGGACAAAACCAAACATCAAGCTGCAAAAATGGAAATGTTTATAATGTTACTAAAGTCCTAATTTAATTAATGACTAATTAGTAAATGCTGATATTAACATTAACTAAGATTAATAAATGCTAGAAGTATTGTTCATTCTGTAGTTAGCTAATGTTAACCAATGTTTTCAGTTTTTCAGTATACTTTTTCCACTTTTCTTTTTCTGTTTTACATATTTTTTCACTTTTTTCTGTTGTTGTGTGTGATAATGGCAGCAGCGGGGATCATCGTATGGGGCAGAGAGAAACCACTGTTTGCTTATCTGCTCATGCATCTATTTATTCATGTGAGGAGCTTATCTGTCCATTCATCTTAGCTAAATATTTTGGGAACGGCGCAGTGAAGCTGGCCTACCCGTCACCTTAATCGCTTATTTTTGTTCTGTATATGCATGTGCACTTTTTTGTGTTTTTCTTGTGTGCAGTTTGGCAGGGCTGCAGATGCGATTATGAATATACATGTTGTTATTAAGCTCAGTAGATCCACATAAAGACTTGTAGGAGCCCGGCTCAAAATGACCTTGTAATAATGCTAACGTTTCAGCCAGGCACGCTATAATGAGAACCCAGGTAGTTTTGAAAGGTTAAGTTTATAATGGAAAAATTCAAACAAACACAGGCTCTGGTTCCAATTACACCGCCGTTTCCCACCCCCAACCAACAAAAGAGAAAGAAAAGGGCTAACTTTTGATTCCCCCTTTGCAATCCACAGAACTCGCTAGTCATAAATAGATACATCCTTTGTGGCGCTCAAGTTATCCCAAGCAGGACATTGCTTTTTGTTTCATTCAGTCTGAAAAGGGAAGGGTGGAGTAAGGTTGGGGAGGTACTTTTAGAAATTTCTTTTTAAAGAATTGTAAATGTAAAAAACTGGCAACATGATATATGTAAGAAAGAGAAGAAGCCTCCCAGTTGAATCTACATTGGGCTGAACAAACGACACGTTTGCAAGTGTCTTATGGTAATCTCAATATGGCTAGCGTCCATTGGCGTGAAGGAAATCCACCCAATATTTGGGAGCGTGCCTGTAAAATGTACAGCTGTGTGGTTTTCTTCAGGTCTATGACTGTTTTAAATCATCATATTGCACGCTTTGTTTCCAAATTTCCCAAAAGTCTTTCCAAATTGTCAATTTAGCACACTTTTGCAAATCCATTCACAGCCTAGCCAGAATAAGTGTGCATTTCGAATTGGAAATACTAAATTTGCTTTTCTGCATTCTCAGTTCTCCTAATGTTGAGGAATGCGGTTTAATCCATAAGTTTATGAGGTTTCGTGGAAGCTGGCTGGCAAGGGGCCTACCTGGAATGTAAATCAGCCCCATTTAAACACATTGTATGGCTATGTACCAAAAGTGTGTGTGTGTAGTCAGTAATTCTGTGATGCTCAGAATGCTGCAATCTGATAAGTTTGTTTGAATATTTGCGTAAGTTTCAAGAAACAAGCTATTACGTGAACTTTCCTTGCATGTTTGCTGGTAAACAGCTGGATTAAAAGCTTAAGTGAAATTTCCCTTAGTTCACACAATCTAGATCATCTTGTTGTTCACAAACAATGACTCACATAATCCGTCTCAGAAGATGCAAAGGAAGATAAAAATGGGTTGGAATCCATTCGTACAGTAAGAGAAATGTATGTCTCTGTGGATCTTCTCAGTCAAAAGTTGCCATGCTGTTGTGTCGTTTCATTAAATTAATAATGCATATTAGGTAATGGCATAAATGCTTGTTTTATTAATTTGTTTTCCTTTGTGATTGAAGCTAAGTTATGTTGAAAAAATGAATGACACTGGAATAATGAAAATAAATAATTATTATTAGAATATGCATACTCTACAAGGTTAAATGGTCATGAAACCCACTGTTTCAGCACAGGTTAGTTCTCATCTTTGATTTGCAGTTGCATCACAGTTTGGTCAGTTACCTAGATGCGTGGCCATAGTGGAGATACTTGAATGTAAACAATAGCATTGATTGCACAGTTAATGTACTACTGAATACGTTGTTCTGCTAATTTATGCTGTCTAAACCATGGACTTGCTAAATCATATAGAGGAGGACTTAGTAAGCAGGAAAGGGTGCAATATTTTGAGAAACTAAAGATAATAGGTGGTAAAGGTATATGAGCAGTATTAATGAAGATATTAGCCTAATATTTCACCTACCTGACCGGAAATTATATGAACAAACACAAATGTTGTCAAGATTCTTACCTTGGAAACCCTGGTTCAGTTTGGCCAACCACAAACGCCTTTTGTTCCTTAGACAGTCTTTTTGCACTCTTCTTCTTGATTTGTTAGAACTTTTGACAGTCTATAGTACTCTAATTATTTTTCTGGTCCGAACAAATAGTATAGTCCAAAACATGACAATATCTGACCATTTTCAGCAACAAAGTTAGCAAACTTTGTGAGTTCCATTGAGTTCAGTGGCATTGTTTACATTCATTGCCATTAATATAACTGATTGATGACGTGTCATGAAAACACACTATACGCAGCCTTATAAATAATTATGAGTTAGACTGGATTGCAGGTGTTTAGTGAAAAGATGTTTTTGCATTGAAATACCACACTAAAATCTGTGAAACAATGGTTTCTTTCTTTGGCAAAATGGATGTAACAACATATCTTTTCTTCAGTATGATGCATCTGAATAAAATGGATTTTCGTGCTAACAACGGGTGCCGATATCTTAACTCCTTTATTTAACTCTATAATATTAAATAATATTCGAATGCTGTTCCTTGTAAATTTTCCCTCTATAAAATGATATGTATTAGCAACAACTCGAAAACAATGGTGATACTCATAATTTCAAGGTAATATCATCTCTAAATTGGACTAAAATAGGCAGACAAACAAAAGGTGTGTTATTTTAAAGTCCCCATGAAATATAAATGTAAGTTTTTTAGTATGAATATGTTAGGTTTAAGGTTATCTAAAACCTAGTGTGATCCAAAACAATGACAAAATATAAGCATAAAAAAGTTAGTCTCTAACTTCTGCCAATATGGATCAACAACTTTGATGACATCACCCTACACTTTAGCTTCTCATTAAACCTTTTGTCCAATCAAATGCTCTCTAGAATCCAAAGTGTCCTACCCCATAGATGATGAAGCTGCAGCTGCACTGTAAAAAAAAAATTTGTTGAGTCAACTTAAAATTATTTGTTACCTGGCTGCCTAATTTTTTTTAGTTCAGTCAACTCAAAAAAAAGTTTAGTCAACTTGAAATGTTATGTTTTACTAAGTGACAACTTGGATATTTAAGTTGATTCAACTTAAAATTTTAAGGCAGCTGAATAACAAACACAGCTGTTGAGTTTAACAAGCAATCTTCTAAGTCATCACTTACAACTTAACATTTCAACTTGAATTAATTTATTTGAGTTGACTGAACTTAAAATTTTAAGGCAGAGGGGTAACAAATTATTTAAAGTTGACTCAACAAATTGTCATTTTTTACAGTGGCAGCAAATGGCACGTAGCGCACTATATAGGGAATAGGGAACGATTTAGGCAGTGTGAACAAAAGAATCAGATTTCATATTGTGATAGTACGGAAAAGATCCTATGTGCAATTCACTGCAGACCATAAAACATAGTGGATCTGTTTAAATTCTACACAGAATGCTATATTTTATTGTGATTTGGATGAGATTGTGGCTGTCATACGGTGTAAAATGCAGCTTTACTAAAAAGCTAATATAAACAAAACACTATTGGCTGTTTTAAAAAGGAGGTGGAACTGCTTGATATGCCCCACCCTCTCTTCCTGTTTCAGTGTTTCAAAGCACTTCAGTGGACCTTTAATATTTAAGGCTTTGTGTCTGTAAACAAGAATAGCCTACATTTAGTGTGTAATATAATGACTGCAACCTTGTAACTATTCTTATAGCTGACCCTGTAAACAGAGTCAATTCCAGGAGATGAAAATATGCTACAGAAATAGTCTTTGTTATAATGTCTGTGCATATTTAAAGACAGTGGTGTTCCGCACATCTGCGTTCCGCTGAGATATTTGATAGATTCAGACAATGAGAATGGCCTTCCCTGTGCGTCATACATAAAGAATGAACTTTTTTTTCACAGATAATGAAGGAAAATGATACTCTTTATTCATTCCCCCTCATTCTGCTCTAAAAGCAAGAAGCGATTAGCATCAATGCTTTTACCATATGAAGCCAGCACCCTGAGATGAAGTAACGACATGCTGAGCTGTCCACATTCGGGGACAATTCTGTCAAAGGTATGCAGGAAATGCTTCCCACAGGGGTCTACCATGATGACCTCTGCTGACCCTCCCCATCCCTCATGAAGCCCAGAGTAATGTTAGTGCTAACAGTAGCTTCCATTAATGGCTGTTAATAAGTGGGCTCTCACTTTTTGGGTGGCATTGGCTGTGTGTTACACAACAGAGTGCTGCAGGGGTTTTACATGCACATTTTTGTAGGTCAAAACTCAGAAATGAGTTGGCACTTAAGCTTAACTTTAGCCTTTTAATGGGTTTTGGTTAATTCCTGAAATGTGACCCTGGACCACAAAACCAGCCTTAAGTCGCTGGGGTAAATTTGTAGCAATAGCCAAATATACATTGTATGGGTCAAAATTATCAAAAAAAAAAAACGTTATGCCAAAAATCATTAGGATATTAAGTAAAAACCATGTTCCATTAAGATTTTTTGTAAATTTTGAACCACAAATATATCAAAACTTAATTTTTTATAAGTAATATTCATTGCTAAGAACTTTAAAGACAACTTTAAAGGCGTTTTTCTCAATATTTTTATTTTTTTGCACCCTCAGATTTCCGATTTCAAATGGATGTATCTCGGCCATATATTGTCCGATCCTAACAAACCATACATCAATGGAAAGCTTATTTATTCAACTTTCAGTTATACAAATCTCAATTTAAAAAAAATGACACTTTTGACTGGTTTTGTGGTCCAGGGTCACAAATAAGGTCTGTGGTTCACATAAGCTCAGCATAATTTCACGTTGTTTATACAACATAAAACACATCAACACGCTTTTACTTGAAAAAGAGGTTGCTAATAAGTGGCTAAGTGGGACTACAAAGGTTGTTAAAAATGTAGTTAGTAACACAATCCATTACTTTACACATTTCATGTAATATAATCAGACTACTTTTAGATTACTTTTGACCTAACTTGTTTATCACATTGATTTAAATAAGATAATCTAGTACTATATTCATATAAAAATACAACGAGTGTAGTATAATCAGTAAAAAGGAACTGTAGTGAACCAGGGTGAACGTCTGTACTGGCCTACATGATGAAAACATATTAAACATAATTGCAAAACTTTAATTAGTTTGTAATCTTTTTTGAATCAGCTCCTTCAGATGAATTGAAACAAAGTCCAATGTCATCCAGTAAGAGATGCAATGTTTATAGTACTGTCAGACCAGCAGGAATGTGTTATTGGGGTTTGGGAGGGAACAATTGCTGTAATTCGAGTGGTCTTCAGCTCAGAGTTGGTCTCAGTGGACACCATTCAGCCAGATGAGTCTGGGCGAATCCAGTCCCTTCCAAACCTTTCGCTGGTGCACCGTTGCCTCCTCGGGCCGCTATCAGAGTGAGTCCTGCAGCTGTGTGACAGCCTGACGCGGTGATAGGGATGTGTGTGCTGAAGACGTAGTCTCAAACAGGAAGCCAAGGCTAATGATTCACAGATGGTTGGGGTGGCTGGAGCACTGAGGACTGGGCTTCGTCATGGTGCATGTTTGTGATTTATTCGGCTGTTACTGAGGAAGGGGGCTGTGGCGGAGGGGCTGAGCTTAGGGCTGGATGGGGGTGGGCAGTTAAGTTAAGCCATCTCCCTTTTGGTCATGGTGTGATTCGGGAGGTCTCAGGTTTACCCTAGAATGCAAAGGACCCCCAAATATGACCAGTCCCTTGCAAAGGGCCCCCTGACTAAAATATCAAAGCAACTATGTATTTGCAAGTATAAAGTTTCATTTATACTGTGTGAGAATTGCAAATGTGACTGTAAAAAGACAAATTCATCAGAATTTTGGAAAAAAGCTGTTTTTCAAAATTGATAATAGTAAGAAATGTTTCTTAAGCAGCAAATCAGCATATTAGAATTATTTCCAAAGGATCGTGTGACACTGAAGACTGGAGTAATGATGCTGAAAATCAGCTTTGCATCACAGAAATAAATAACATTTTAAAATATATCACAATAGAAAACAGTTATTTTAAATTGTAATAATATTTTATAATATTTCTGTTTTTACTCTGCTTTTTATCAAATAAATGCAGTGTTGGTGTGCATAAGAGACTTCTTTTAAAGACATAAATCTTACCAACCTCAAATGTTTTAATAGTAGTGTATATACAGTTGAGGTCCAAAGTTTACATACACCTTTCAGCTTCTGCAAAATGTTAATTATTTTACCAAAATAAGAGGGTTCAAACAAAATGCATGTTATTTTTTATTTAGTACTGACCTGACTAAGATATTTCACATAAAAGATGTTTACATATAGGCCACCGGAGAAAATAATAGCTGAATTTATAAAAATTACCCTGTTCAAAAGTTTACATACACTTGATTCTTAATACTGTGTTGTTACCTGAATGATCCACAATCATTTTTTAGTGATATGTGACATGAGTCTGTTGTTTGCCTTGAACAGTTAAACTATACCCACTGTAGTTTTAGTTTTTAGTTAAAAAAAAAAAAAAAATGCTTCAGGTCCCACAAATTCTTTGGTTTTTCATCATTTTTGTGTGCTTGAACCCTTTCCAGCAATGACTATGATTTCGAGATCCTTCTTTTCACATTGAGGACAACTGAGGGACTCATATGCAACTATGACAGAAGGTTCAAATGCACACTGATGCTCCAGAAGGAAAAACGATGCATTAAAAGACGGTTTTCAATTGAAAATCAGGGTAAATGTAACTTATTTTGTCATCTGGGTAACATTTAAGTATCATATGTAGCTTCTGAAGGGCAGTACTAACAAAAAAATTTAATTTTACGCAAAATAAGACAATTATACACATCTTCATTCTGTTTACACCCCTGGCTCTTAATTCATCGTTTTTCCTTCTGAAGCATCAGTGAGCGTTTGAACCTTCTGTAATAGTTGCATATGAGTCCCTCAGTTGTCCTCAGTGTGAAAAGATGGATCTCACAATCATACAGTCATTGTTGGAAAGGGTTCAAATACACTAAAATGTGGAAAAACAAAACAATTTGTGGGACCTAAAGGACTTTTCTGAAGAACAGTGGGTAGAACAGTTTCTTACTTACTTACCAAAATCTATTTCTTACTTATTTACCAATCTCTAAAAAGCAGAAATAAACCACAAAAATGCACAATTCTGTACATGTATTCACATTCATATCTTGCTATGGTAACTTTGACAGTCCCAAATATGTATAGGCTATTGTTGACCATATTCCTATAAAACTGCAACAATCTTTGAATGAAGACCATCCATACAGTGACTGAATGAGCTTCTACACTTGGCTTAGAGTCCATATCTATCCCTACTCAGGTGCTTTTCCACACTAGCCCTGGCATTTAAACACCGCCATGGGAAGCGTGCCATTGTTTTCAAGTATAGGCTGACTCACAGCCCCTCCGGCCTGATATCTGATTACAGCTGAGCGAAACGCAAACATCCAACACAGATCTCAAAGCTAGACAGATTTGGTCTGAGAGAAAGAGTAAAGCAAAAACAGCAAGCCTAATTACAGCCCTACCGCTACAGACAAAACCTTATCTTTCATTATGCCACTTACACAGCTGTGAACTTTTGTCCAAGATACAGCAGCCTTCAGGGACTTGTTATGCAAAACCTGCTGGTAGACCAACAAAGTTACTCATATTTCTATCTTGTTGCGTGGGAAATTTAAGGAAAAAGGGAATGCCGTTGACGGATTTCAAGGCGACGGCCAAAGCCCGTACCGTGATTTTGTTGATCTAACCCATTTCAGCACTGAGACATATGTGAATTAATGCTCATCTCCTCCACCCAGTGCATTTCAATATGTTCGCCTCATCTGTTCAGCACTGCTCTAGTGACATAATACTTATTTCAGCCCACACCCATCAAGTTTTTCTCTCTTTCTCTCCGTTGCGAGTCAATGACTTCCATTTGCTCTATTTTTCGCTGGTTTCACTCCAGCGTAATGGTCGCTCCTCCCTCTCTCCAGACACATGTGAAATTCCCAAGGTCGTTCCGCATCCAAAACTAATATTGAAACCTCCCTGATTACTGTCACGCTCTCCTTATGTGGCGTGACTTTGCCATGAGGCATCGTTCCTACTAAACCGGCAGACGTGACTCGGCGATGTGACTCACTAGGACAGACCGCTACGAGGAGGAACGCTTGCTAGCGGCTAATAACGGAAAAAAAAAAGTTTTAGTCACAACATGTGTTTTGAGACATCAAGCTTTTGGAATGTGATAAAATGTAGTCAGTACAAAAAATATCTGAGATTTGAAGTGGTGCGGAAGTTAGATGTAATCGTACAGTTAAGCCAAGTGGTTTCCAGCAAATAAACAAAGCACACACTTTGTTACTACAACAAATATGCAAAGCACTGTATTGTCACTTTCTCCACTGATTGATATAAAGAGTTCATGAGGAGAGTACTTGTATAATAAAATACTTTTTAAAAGAATATACTTCAGTATGATCTGAATGTGAAGTTTTCAGACACTTCAGTTCATGTTAAAGTAGTTGGGGTGAAAATTCTGTCATTAATTACTCACCCTCATGACATTCCAAACCCAACATTCGCTCACCTTCGAAACACAAATTAAGATATTTTTGATGAAATCAGAGAGCTTTCTGACCCTGCATAGACAGCAATGCAGCTGACACGTTCAAGGCCTAGAAAGGCACGTGTTGTTACTCTTGTGAATGTGTGCCAAGATCAGTGTTGGGCACGTAACTTTAAAAAGGTTAATAGATATAGTTACTAGTTACTTCTCACAAATAGTAACTGAGTTAGTAACTGAGTTACATCATTATAAAAGTAATGAATTACCTGGAAAAGTAACTGTTGTGTTATTTAAAAAAAAACATTGTACACTAATTTACACTATTTTACACTATTTTGATGTTGTTGTGGGACAATGCAAGAGACATCTTCCAGGGGTCTGTTAAATATTGCGTTATTGGGGTCGCTTTAACCCGTGGATATGAAAAACATCCCGTGGCAACACTGTTAACCCTCTGGGGTCGAAGACCGGTGTGGTCTGTCTTTTTTTTTTTGATGACTGCAAAACTACTCCGTGATTTTAAAACTGCAAAGGGTCTTCTTTTATTTGTGCATAGTCATAATAACAAGAAAACAATGTGCTTTTGTACAATAAATTAAATAAACAGGGTGCGCTCTTGGCCGTCTCGGTCTCTGTCATCTCTCTTAACAGACATGTAAATAAAACAACCTGAATCTCCACGAATATGTGCCTCACAGACATAAGTAATATATGTATAGAAAGCTTGAAATATCTACTTTTAAATAAAGTCATGTCGAAAAGAAATATTCTCTGGTAAGGTAAAGGGAACCCTGGGTATTAAGACTTCTATGGCTTTATATAACGTAGATGATGTAATGAAATATGTAGTAGAAAACCTATGAAAAATTTACATTATTAAAAAATCCACATTGTTTTATAAATATTTTGGACTATGGGAGACGCCAGTATTTTGATTACATAGAATGATTGTTCTTGGCAAGCTACTGGCACTATCTGTTGCTATTTTTACCGCATCACAACTCAGAATACGCAACCTGGAAAATAAAATACTGATTCGATGCCACATTTGGTTGAAACTTTCAAACGAAGGGCAACAAGAGAAGCGATTTAAGTCTCCACTGACTTCCTAGCCATAAGAAGAGGAGAAAAGAATGGGAAGATGCCTGTGGAAGAATAAAACTTCCTAAAGACCTGCGTCTTTGTTCTCTCCACTTTAGCCCTGATGCCTTTGAGGCTTTTAGATGACCACAGCTACTGAAAGAGCTTACAAACAGCAGAGAAAAACGCTAGATGCCATCCTGACAGGATGTAAACATACCGACACTTAACATGACAAATGCCGCAACCACTGATGGAGTTTCTCTGCACGGATTTCACTCGATATGTGAGTGTGTTTAGACTTTTTGTGGGGAAAATCAATGTCCAAAAGGAGGAAAATCCATCGCCACCTGTAAGCCATACTATCAGTATTTTACTTTCAGAGTTGTGTTGTAGTAAAAAATAGCTCACCAAGTGCACCCATTCTATGTAATCAAAATAATGGCGCGCCCATAGTCCAAAATATGTATAAAACAATGTGGATTTTTTAAATAGCGTAAATCTTTCATGGGTTTTCTACAACATATTTCAGTAAGAGACATCATTTGGGTTATATTAAGCTATATACAAGACTTAATACCCAGGGGTTCGAAGTAAGAAAACGTTTCCTGACTCGCTCCTCCAAAACATCCCAAAGTGCCTCAATAATATTCAGATCTGGTGACTGTGCAGGCCATGGGAGATGTTCAACTTTACTTTCCTGTAAACCTCTCTGTCACCAGTCTTGCTGTGTGTATTAGTGCATTATCATCCTTATACATGGCACCACCTTTAGGGTACAATGTCTGAACCACTGGGTGCACATAGTCAACCTTCACACTTTGCTCTTACTGGTGGAATGTGCAATAAGTGAAGATTGGCCACCAGGCTGCGCAAATGTATTGGCCGGTGTTTCAGTTTCATTGTCCAACCCCTGTATTTCATTAATATTATATATTCTGCAAGTATTTTTTTAAATGTACACTTTTAGGATTTGAAGTAGACAACAACTACAAGTAAATACACTATTTGTTCACAACGGACGTTTCCATACTAGAGTTTTTGGTACGGACATGTTTGACGTCAGTTTGGTTGGCATGAATGAGATTTTCCAAACTCTGTTTGCAATTGATATGAGCACAATCTGTCCTTAATCACAGAAGTTAAAACCTGAAGAACAATTTGAAATCAGGAATGTGACAGAATCAACTTTAGTTTGTTAAAACCACGTCATTGTGCTTTAATGTTTATAATGTGGAAGATGAAGTTTAGATAACTACATTTAGCCTTAAACTCCAGGTCATGACACTTGGTGCTGGTTTAGTGGTCAATAAACTAAATGAAGCCAGACCAAGAGCTCTCTTACTCGAGCAGCACGTTGATTTAAACCATACACGCTCATCTCAGTCTCAATCATGACTCACTTTGGCATCATTGACTGCTTCGGCACAAGGAAATGTTTAAGTCAGAATATTGAATTTTCTTATAGTAAATAGATGTTGTGCTAATAAGATGGAGTCATATGGCCTGTGGCTCTTTCTGTCAAGCTGTATTATAAACAGCCACATTGCATTTCTGGCATCATTCATTGTGCACATGCGAGGCATAATTAACCTTCACAGGGAGGAACCCCGTCTGTTTACAGTGAGATTAAAAAGGCGGAGATCACATTAAACATTTGGGATGCAAAATCTAATTTAAACTTGGGAAAAAACTGAAAGTTCTAGGATTTTTAAATTACCAGCACAGCATCCATTTAAAATCATGACAAAGCATTTAGTCAGTGGGTTTTACATTTTCCCTCAAATCATAATCAAGTTTACATCACATGTTGGGTAACAAATTTATGAAAATATGATTGACTGTGGCTACTGATCCAAACAGAGTCTTATTAAGTTCTTATGATGAGCTTCATTATTCCAGGGATTCCCAGACTCTGTTTTGTCAAACCCTTTTGGCCTATAATTTAATATTTATGGTTTTGATGTTGGTTAACGGTCACATGACATACTGGTAAACAAACTGTAGACAGATAGATAGATAGATAGATAGATAGATAGATAGATAGATAGATTTTATTGTTCAATTAATTATTAGCTATTCATCAACTAAATATAAACAATATATAACATAAGCAAATATAATATTTCATCCTTTTTAAGCAACTGATTATTTGTTTTTATTTTTAAATTATTTATGAAATTGTAATTATTTATTTTACAATGAATGAGTTATTAGTTTTTCATCATCTCACAATCCTCTTGCAGTTTATTTCTAATATTTATTTTCCATTTTATAATTTAATTAATTATTAGCTTTTCATCAACTCATAAACAAACAAAATATTTCATCCTTTTTAAGCAAATGTTTTAAATTATTTATGAAATTATAATTACTTATTTATTTTACATTTGCATTATTTAATGAATCGTTAGCTTTTAGTCATTTCACATACCTCATATTTTATTTAGAATATTTATTTAGAATTATTTATTTCCTATTTTATGAATAAACTAATTATAAGCTTTTCATTCACTCATAAACAAACAGAATATTTCATGCATTTTAAGCAAATGTTTATTTGTTTTTCAAAATTATGAACTTTATAGTATTTATTTTACATTTACATTTTACATTTAATAAATTATTACTTTTTCATCATCTCACAAACCTCTTGCAGTTTATTTGTAATTATTTTATTTTCTTTCCCATTTAATGATTTAATGAATTATTAGCTTTTCATCAGCTCATAAACAATTATTTCATCCTTTTTAAGCAAATGTTTTTATTTGATTTGGTTTTATTTTAAAATTATGTATCAAATTATAATTATATATTTATTTGATATCTAACAAAAACTATAATATTTATTCATACTTATTTATGTCCCATTTTATGATATGATAGTTATATGATTTTATAACTCATAAAATTGAATATTTCATCCTTTTTAAGGAAATGTTTTATTAATTCTTATTTTTAAATTAAGTATGAAATGACAATTATTTATTTGACCTTGTAATTGTTTAACGAATTACTAGCTTCTCGTCATCGCACAAACCTTTTGCAGTTTATTTATATTATTTATTTATAATTATTTATTCCCATTGTTATGATTTAATTAATTATTTTCACCAACTGGCACACCTCCAGTAGTTCCCTCATGGGCCAACAGGGGATATATCAAGTATATTTGTCACCCTGAACCACAAAACCAGTCATAATGGTAAATTTTTTGAAATTGAGATACATCTTCTAAAAACCGTTAGGATAGGACAATATTTGGTGGAGATACAACTATTTGAAAATCTGTAATCTGAGGGTGCAAAAAATCTAAATACTGAGGAAATCGCCTTTAAAGTTGTCCAAATAAAGTTTTTAGCAATTCATATTACTAATAAAAAATTAGGTTGTGATATATTTATGGTAGGAAATTTACAAAATATCTTCATGGAACATAATCTTTACTATATATCCTAATGATTTTTGACCCATACAATGTATTTTTGGCTATTGCTACAAATATATATATTGTGCTACTTAAGACTGCTTTGTGGTCCAGGGTCACATTTATTTGTTTATTTGTCCTTTAATAAGTTGTTATATTTCTAGGATCTGCTCAGCAATTCATAAGTGTTACTGATTCACCAACAAAATCTTGCTGAGCACCATGTATAACACTTTTAATGGTCCACTGCCAGTACAGTGAGTGGACAGCCAGTGAGTCAAGTCAGTATATTTACGACCCTCCCTATGACCTGCATCAAACGGGAAGATCAGGCTAAATGTATTGCCCTCCCGCCACTAGACCATTACTCTGACCCATAATCCATCCATCTCACAGAACAGCCGAGCTCCTAAGCCAACCCACAGCAATGCCGTCCAACACTCAAACCCTAAGCAGAGCACAGAAAACACAGGGCTGGCACAGGGAACGCCTCTTTCACTGTATTTACAAACACAGCTGCTGCCATGGGACTCCTGATGAGGGCGTGACAAAGTAGGGGGCGCTTATAGTCACGCTGACTGCTCCAAAACATGTTCAAGCATTGAGAAGATCAAATGTTTACGAGGAGGCACACAAGTCTTGCGTATGTTTTACTCAAAAAGTTTAATAAAAGGCGAAATCCTGTTTGCATTCGACTTCAAAGCGACTATTACGGGATTTGTTCGCTATGCAGTCCAGATGCAGAAGTAAACAGACACATGCCAACATTCTGGGCATACCGTGGGGCCACTGGGAGGGACCTATGGGGCTCCACACACACTAGTACACACTATAAACACTCGCACATAGAGACGCTCCCTATGTTACTAAATCGCAATGTTTAAAATGAAGGACAAAGCTGACCTTGCTGGAAGTGTGCAAAACGCAAAAGCTCTAATTTCATGAAGTTATGACAAAACCAATGTCATTTGGTGATTATTAAAGGGTTAACTCTCCCCTTAAACACTACCAACATACGTTTAAATCCTTTTTAGAAAGTCTCAAGCGATTTGAATAAATGCTTAAGCTATTTTTCTATCTCAGCTTTTAAAATTGAGAAGCTGTGAAGTTTGGGAGGGAAAAGAAAGAGTGTGACGTAGTGACGCTCCAGGGCGGTGTTCTCACGTTTCCGAAAAAAAAAAAAAAGAAAGGAGGAAAAAAAGCAAATACTGCTGTGGTACTACATCTGGAATACAGAGACTCGTGCTTTGAGAATCTATAGTGGGATCCCATAGTAAAGGCAACCCAGTGTTTTCTTCCTGCTCTCTTTCGCTTTTCAAGGATTTGTTTCCTCTCTCCCTCACCTGTAAGTTGGAGAACAATGGACGTTTTCTTCCTTCATTTGGTTCATTTACGGAATATTTGTTCGTCGGGATATACACTAGTAAACATTTCTGTTTACTATTTTCCTTCTGGAGACGTCCTGCTCTCACTTAGCTCATCGTTTGTCTTTTCTCGGGAAGTTTGCTGTTTTATTCAAAGTTTATTATTATTACTATTACGCTTCTTATTCTTACTCTTTTTAAAATTAAGTTTGTTTATGTGAATTATATTCTTAGTATTCGTTTCATATTGTTAGTCCTAATAGTGGTGTTTTGATATGCGCACATCTAAAGTTTTGATTTCAGTCATAGATCGTTCACGAAGTTTTGCAATAACTCGTCTGGATGAAAACCAAGTTCTTTGGAACTTTTCCCTCCTTTTCTTTTTGTCTGCGAAACCTGCCTCAGTTCGTAAACAATACTTTTATTTATTAAATATGTGTTAGCTTCTCATAATCTTTAGTTTCCGAGGGAATTAAAACCCCTCACAGATAAACAGTAAAGACGTGACGAAAAAAACGCGGCACCTCGACAAAAAAAAGTGACGTGACTGCATGTGGGATGTGTTTTTCTGATAAATATAGACGTTTAGATGGCTTTTTCAAACATTGCAGCGTGAGTAGTGTAATTATCAACGTAATGTATGTACAATACAGATGTTTTCGATTAAAACGTAGGAGACGAAAGAAAGAAAATAGACAGAACTGACGGAGTGTTTGGGTGAGATAAGTTTGAAAGCAGCGCGATCTGGTGGCCAGACGTGTAAATGCATGAGTAAAAGTTGCCCCATATAAAGCCGCCAGGTGTGTAGCTTATTTGAGTAGGAGTTGTGATTACTTTCTCTTTCTGTTCTCCTAGACGAGCCCCAAAATGCTGGCCATTCTGTTCGCAACGATAGTCTTGCATCTGACAGACCTTATCATTCTCTTCATTGCCACATGTGCTAATGTGAGTATCACCTTGTTTGCTTTGGCCTTGGGTTATTGGCCTTATGTTTTTGAGCTGGGGTTTAGTAAAGGTGGTTCATGTGTATGTAACCATATGGGTGTTTCTTTTTCAAAAAAAAACAAAAAAAAAAAAAAGGCCTGGAGAACACATGGAGTTACGACTTATGACCTCTGGTATGACTGCACACAAAATAACGGAGGATATCACTGCCATGGGACTAGCGATGCTGGTGAGTTAAGTTTAGATTTTAAAACAGAGTCTAACATTATTTGAAAACTACCAAAGTTCCATTTATATTTAAAAGTTCCAAATGTACGCTAAGTGCGAAGCGAAATGCGTTCTTATACAAGAAATAGAAAGTGTATAAATGTCAATTAATTCAGATTTTTTGTCTGTGTTCCTTTACAATCTGTCAGACTGGCTTCAAGCTGTTCAAGCCCTCATGGTCCTAGCCACCATTTTCTGCCTGATCTCCTTCATCATCTTCCTCTGCCAGCTCTTCACTCTCGTAAAGGGAGGTCGCTTCTTTTTCACGGCCGTCTTCCAGGTCCTCGCCAGTGAGTATTTCCTCAGATCCTGTTTCACTTGTCCCACCTGAAGGACCCTGTCTCCATGCTTTTATCGTTCTCTTTCTGTCTCCCGAAGGTCTGTTTGTGATGAGCGGGGCCATCATCTACACGGTGATGAGTCCGGAGTGGAAAAACGACAGTGAAACTTACGGATACGCCTTCGTCCTGGCCTGGCTGGCTTTCCCTCTCACGCTCATCAGTGGCTTCATTTACATCGTCCTGAGGAAGAAAGAATGAGAGTTCAGGCCTCAGGGATCGTTGTAGAACTGAGAACACTACTCAGATGACAGACTCTAACCTAACGGTCGTCTCCTCCAGGCCTGAATATTTAGACCTTAATGTGATCAAAGAAACTGACAGTTCATGAAGATTGAATACAGCGAAGACACACTGTGCATGACACACAAAAAAAGGTGTCTTTGGCTGGTGAGCCTATTTATATCACTTCTATATGGCTTTTTTGTAAATAGTAATGCTATGAAGTGTCAATGAAGGCCCTGGCTTTTTTTAAGATTTTGGAGGAGAGATATAGGACAGGTATCGGTCTCTTTTTGTTTTGTATTGTGTGTTATAACCCTTTTTTAAATATCTTGTTTTAAATAAAGTGTATTCTCAAAGGGAATTTGTTGACGTCGACTTGAAATTTCTCTTATATCCAAATTCCAGAGTACTAAAACGAAGAATTGTGTTGTTTTGTGTTTGAAATTCTTTGGAAATGGTGCTATGTATTTACCATTGCTGAACGTTATAGCTAGATATACCTATAGGCTCAAATGTTGTGTTTAAATCTCACAAAAACATTTTATAATGCATATTTTACCTGTGATTATATCACTTTATGAGATGCCTTCTTTCTGTATTATTTTTTGTTTAAGAAAAAAATAAATATCTAATTTTTTTTTCCTCGTCTCAATTTTTAATACTTCAGGAAGACCAAATATGTGACCCTGGTCTTAAGTAGCACAGTTGTATGGGTAAAAATTCTTGATTTTTCTTTTATTCCAAAAATCATTAGCATATTAAGTAAAGATCATGTTCCATTAATATATTGTATGTTTTGTACTGTAAATATATCAAAACTTAATTTTTGATTAGTAATATGCATTGCTAAGAACCTTATTTGGACAACTTTAAACGCGATTTTTTTGCACCCTCAGATTCCAGATTTTCAAATAGTTGTATCTCCAAATACTGTCCTATCCTAATAAACCATACATCAACGGAAAGGTTGTTTATTCAGCTTTCAGATTATGTTTAAATGTCAATTTAAAAAAAATAAAATATTGACCCTTCTTACTGGTTTTGTGGTCCAGGGTCACATATGCAAAGTAGACACAATTCATTTTGGAGTGGTAGTTATTCTTTAGTGTCCAGCTAGAAATACAGTGTATAAAAACATGAAAAGTCAAGCAGACTTCTCCCAAAAGGAAGCAAAGAGACTGAGGTCAGTGAAGGAGAAAAACAGATATGACACAGTGATGACTTTTCATGCACTACATGTGAATCATCTCAGAGTTTAGAGGATCAGACACCAAAATGTGAGTAAATAAAAGTGAATGTTTAAAAGTTGTCTGTCTGAATACAATTATTGACAGAGGTAAACAAAATTGTGCAACTTTAAATGCGCAAGTTTCAGTGTGAAATGAAAAACAGAATTACACTGGGAAATCTCAGAACAACAAAACATTCTGAACTTTCTCATGAAACCCAGAAGCTGTATTTTAAATGAGGGCTATGACTCAGCTATTGGGCTATACACTAAAAAAAAAAGGCTTATCTTAGTAAAAATTCTAGTCAAAATATCTAAAAATTAAAAAAAAAAACATGTAAGGTATTTAGTGCTGTTTTAGGAAGAAAATAATTTAAATAAAATTAATTTAGCTTAAAACAAGTAAAATTATCTCTTTTTTTTTTTTTACAAGATTATTTTTTAATTGTATAATAATTTAATTTAATATAAGCAAAGTGCACTTCATTTAGACCGATACCTGATATTTGTCTATTTTGTTACCATTGCCGATTAAATGATCCAGTCCTAATATGGCCAATCCCACTTTCAACATTCATTAAAAGTAAAAACTACATCTTCACAATCAGCAATTTGACAGTCAGAATTACTGTAAATGTTGATATTTAAACCCCATCATAGAACTCACTTAGAGGTATCTGGAGAGACAAGAATGAATGTGTTGGAATTGAGTAAATTAATAAATTAGTTAATAAATGAATGAAACTAAGTGAATGAATGAATGAATGAACGTAATAATAATATCAATAAATAAATAAATACATAATTTGTAATAATTCATTATAACATATTAATAAATAATATATATTTACACTGCCCTTCAAAAGTTTGGAAACACCCCTGTGAAAAAAGACAGTCAAAGTGTGGTTTTGGATGATATTGGCATAAATCCTTATAATTTTTTAGTGCAAATACATTAAAGTAGCTTGACATTATCATTCAAGACCATCATGTCTGTCATAGAATGGCCTCCCCAATCACCCGACCTCAACCCAATTGAGCTACTATGGGAGGAACTGGACTGTGATGTCTGTGAGAAGTGTCCAACCAGTGTGAATCATCTTTGGGAAATCTTTCAGGAGGTTTGGAGTAACATATCAAGTCAATGTTTGAATAAACTGACAGCTCTGATCCCCAGATTTTAATAATTTCAATAACTGCTAATGGTGGATATTTTGATGAAACGGAAAAAAAAAAAAAAAAAAATCTATGTATAAACTGTTTATGTAAATCGGTGGGGTGTATTTGAGGGGTTAACAATGAAGAGGACACTGGATACATTTGAAATACCACACTACTAATACTACATACATAAACAACAACAACAAAACATTCTGAACTTTCTCATGAAACCCAGAAGCTACATTTGAGATGAGGGCTATGACTCAGCTATTGGGCTATACTTTTTCGTAGTTTGTGTTGTGCCTTAGTGCACAAATCACAAATTAAAAAGGATTCATACCAATATTGTCCAAAACCCCACTTTTCTAGGGCGTTCCCAAACTTTTGGAGGACTGTGTATGTATGTATATATATATATATATATAGGCTAGTACTGTGTGAAAGTCTTATGCCACCTTCAGAATTATTGTAAATAGGAGTTTCCTAGTCTGAAATTAGACATGAGCAGGCCTCTCATATCTAATTTCCGATTAGGAAAGTCGTATTTATACTACTGGGAAATTCGGAAATAATTTTGATACCAGAGTTTCCGAGTTGGGCGGGTCATAAATTTTAAACATGGTAGAGGAGGGGACAACTATTGCTGCTGTCAGTGCTGTTCTCACAACAACTACATCCCTTTGTCTTTTCGCTAAAGTAGTGTATTTATAGACTAGATATGAACGATCATTCGAAGCATATTGCATGTTTTATAAGCAATAAAATAAGGATGTATTTGACAGAAATTCCATAATTGTCAGCAAACTAAATGAATAGCGCGGTGAATGTTTATGATTGTCAACCAATGGGATGCTACATTTTATTCTTTCACGACTTTATAAGTTTCCAAATATTAATATTTCCACTAATTAAAATAATCCACATCTGATCTCATCATCATCATCATCCATTATGTCTGGAATAACATAAAGAAACAGAACAAACTGAGACAGACTAAATCCACAAGAAGGCAACGTCGCCAAGATGCTTCAAAAAAACCTACCTGCAAAGCTACAGTACTGCTAAAGGTTAAAAATGCTGTAAATGAGGATGCTGTCAGAAATAATGTCTAAATATATTAAACATAAATATATTTCCATTAGCAATTAACTTCTGTTAACTAAATTAAATCAACATTTGGTGTGACCATAGTTTTTCGGGTAGCTTTGCAGGTAGGTTTCTTAAAGTAGCCTATCTTGTAGACGTTCCCACAGTTCTTCTGGATTTAGTCTGTCTCAGTTTGTTCTGTTTCTTCATGTCATTCCAGACAGACTGGATGATGATGAGATCAGATCTCTGTGTGGACTGTGGAGCACTGGCTGTTGTCAAATCTCACTGGATTATTACAATATTAATGCCAACATAAATGTTTGAAAACGTAAACTGATATTTCCTACGGCAAAACATAGAAATAGCTTAAAGTTAAACCCATTTTTTAGCTTGTGTAAAATAGTGTTATAATAAGTTTGGCCACCACTGTATATATAACCAATGAATAAGACGCACCACACCCTTCACATTTCAGCTGTTTTAGATTTGACGACTAGATGGCGCCAGACACTTGTTTGAAGGTTCGATTGTTCGATGGTTCGTCTCTGCTGTCAAAAGATCACAAAACAAGAGAAAAAATGACTTAATTTAGTAACTTTAGCTAATCTGGTGAGATAATGATTTCTTCTACAAATGCCATTAAAAACGTTTCTGTAATTCTGTAATTTGTTTTGGGACATATTCCTAGGATTTTGTGGCTTTAACAGCCAGAATGTGACCAATTACCAATAGAAACCCACAGGGTCCGTTACAGCTTCAATTAAAACCAAAACAAGCCCCATTATAACCAGTAAAACCATTACAAATGTTGTGATAGTGTCTATTGTTTTTTGTGACATCATTTAGAGTCTTGATTTAGAAATACTGTGAAAATAAAGTCAGCAAAGTATTTTTTTCTAAATCCACTAATTATTATTATCGCTAGTAGTAGTAAGTTTCATTATAGCACTATTCTAAAACTCAAAAAAGTCACCAAAAAAAAAAGATTATAATAAATTATTCAATGTGCAACCATTCACACAAAAAAACAGTTTCTGTGCCATAACCTTTTGCAAGTTATCATAACATTCACATCAACCCTCCATTACAGAAACACTTCAGACACACTTGCGATTCAACACGTTCTAAAAGCATCATTTGTTTTACACACATCCAGTCTGTTTCTTAACACAAAACATGTACCATCAAAAGTGCTGAACCAAGGCCGAACATGCTGATAACATATTGGCAATGTCAAGGAAACTCTGGGGGCCCATAATGGTCTCACAGCTCCATTTCAAACGTGGTTAACCTTCGAGGTTATTTATCACCCAGTGGGTCATGAGGGTTGAACAGTATTTACAACAGGACATAGAGACTTTCATCTGGGAATCGGTGGGGTGTATTTGAGGGGTTAACAATGAAGAGGACACTGGATACATTTGAAATACCACACTACTAATACTATTTCTGCAGTATGTATACTATGCACGGTATGCAACTTTTGTGTATGTTTAGAATATATTGATGATCAACTACATTTGTAAATTAGGCATTTATTAGGCAAGTCCTCCTTGGAAGTGTTTATGTATGAGTTGGGAGGTCATAATTGTGATGTCAGGTGCTTTCAAATCACTTTGGTTGGAACAAGATGACCATGAATCTTTTCTACATACAATTTACTACAAAATGAGGAATAAAGAATGTGCATCTGATGTTTGAACTGTTATACAGTTGAAGTCAAAAGTTTACATATTTCAGAATCTGCAAAATGTTAATTACTCTACCGAAATAAGAGGGATCATACAAAATGCATGTTATTTTTTATTTAGTGCTAACCTGAATAAGATATTTCATATGCTCAAGTTTACATACACTTGATTCTTAATACTGTGTTGTTACCTAAGTGATTTTTGTTAGTTAGTTAGTTAGTTAGTTAGTTAGTTTGTTTAGTGATAGTTGTTCATGAGTCCCTTGTTTGTTCTGAACAGTTACACTGCCTTCTGTTCTTCAAAAAAAAAAAAAAAAAATCCTTAAGGTCCCACAAATTCTTTGGTAGTTTTTCAGCATTTTTCTGTATTTGAACCCTTTTCAACAATGATTGTATGATTTTGAGATCCATCTTTTCACATTGAGGACAACTAAGGGCTCATATGCAACTCATATGCAACACTCATATCCAACTACAAAAGGTTCAAACGCTCACTGATGCTTTAGGAGGAAACACGATGAAATATAGAATGAAGATGTGTACATTTTTCAGACAAAGTAAGATAAATTTACCCGGAACTTCAAATTCAAAAAGTTTTCACCCCCAGCTCTTAATGCATTGTTTCCTTCTGAAGCGTCAGTGAGCCTTTGAACCTTCTGTACTAGTTGCATATGAGTCCCTCAGTTGTCCTCAGTGTGAAAAGACACATCTCAAAATCATAGTCATTGTTGGAAAGGGTTCAACTGCACAAAAATGTTGAAAAGCCAAAGAATTTGTGAGACCTGAAAGATTTTATTTAGGAACAGCAGGTCGTTTAATTGTTCAGGACAAACAAGGGACTCATGAACAACTATCACTAAACAAAACAAAACAAAAAAAAACACAGCTGTGGATCATTCAGGTAACAACACAGTATTAAGAATCAAGCGTATGTAAACCTCTTATGAATTCAACTATTATTTTCTCTTGTGGACTGTATGTAAACGTCTTTTATGTGAAATATCTTATTCAGGTCAGTACTAAAAAAATTACATTGTCTTTTGTATGATCCCTCTTGTTTTGGTAAAATAATTAACATTTTGCAGATTCTGCTAGGTGTATGTAAACTTTTGACAACGGTGTATCTTTTCCTATGTATCTTTGTAAATTAAAAAAAAAATTAAAAAAATAAATTTGGAAACTAAGGGCTTAAAGAAAATTTCCCACTTGTAATTACGACTTTGTGGTAACATTCATGTACTTTCAGCTTATAAATACAATCTTCCCAACATGACTTGAATGCACCGTAACTTGTTTATCTATTTCCACTGACCATCTATTTCCAACCAAGCGTTCTGTTGGTCAATATGGAAAAAAAAAAACGTGTGTTCAAACTGATCACTTTGCATGGATTCTTAGTAAATGACTAGATTTCACCTGAGAAAATTAGCAGAACAACACTAAAGGTTTGGTCACATTAGCAAAATTTTGAGGACAAAAACAAGGTCAGATTGTCAGTAGTTAATAGCAATGTATGAAGCAAAACCCACAGAGATGTCACTTTCCAACCAAACAGCTGCTTTTGGTCAGTTCGAGCAACCAACTTGAACTGTTGTAAAATCGTTCGCCTTCTGCGCCAAATTCTAAAATTGGATGAACTGACATGACTGGATACGCCAGTGAAAATCCAACTCTATCTAATGACCAATTTGTACGTATTTTACGAGGTAGCTAATTGCTAAATGAATTTGTATGGCCCCGCTTGCACGATTTTGTACAGTTTCTCAGTAGGTTTAGAGTCTGGGTTAGGGGTAAGTCATTCGTACAAATTCATACAAATAAATACAAAATATGAACGATTTAGCAAAAGTCTTACAAATTCATACAAGTGAGGTCGTACAAATTGGCACGAACTGGTATGAATTATCCACCTTGTAAAATATATTTGAATTGCCATGAGATCGGGTTGCTAAAACAAATGTGATCACACCTTTATGTCATTTTACATATCCTATATTCAACTTTGAAACACAAAGCTAGTTTTCTTTTTTTTTTTTTTTTTTTTACTACAGTCATTCTTTTCTTATTGGTTAGTAGGCATTCAGATATGGTAACATCTTAAAGCCACATGCCCGTTTCATCATGTGCTTAGCAAACATCTTGACATGGAGTTGAAGTAGAACGGGACCTCTAAAGGACCCAGCGTGTTCTTTCTTCTCCTGTGATCCCTCCTCTTTGATCCACGCTGGCCCACATCAGCTGAAGGAAACCTGAAAAGAGCATCTCCGGTCAGCCGGGAACCCTCCCCTCACCGCCCCTCTTTCAATGTATCGTCTTTTCATCCCAGGCGTCCGTCTCCTGGAACAAAAGCAGTCCATTTAGATCTTAGTAAATGATATAGAAAATGGGAAAAGCACGTATATTCAGGCCTGATTTCATCATGCCCATAAATCTCAGACAAATCAAAGCCAGCCCCTCCTGCGCTCTTTGTCTTGCTAATACACATTAGGGTGCGGCTGGCTGGTCGCTTTGACCGACAGCCGAGCGGCTACAGATGCACATCTCAGACGCCTTTGAACTCTGACCCGCCACTTAAACCACCGCTGGAGTGAGTGGAGGAAACTCTGAGCACCCAGGAATCTCTCTGCTCCACTTCCAGCTTCCAGGGAACTGAGACATAGATATCTGAATGCTGATGGAGAGGAAGATAAGGGACAAAAAAAAGACGTCTTGGAGTTTAAGACCCTACAAGTTGGCACCAACAGAAGGATAATAACCCTGCTGCCGGCAAGGACTGGAATGCATTTCATGAAGAGCGTGGAGAAGAGGCTTTTTCAGAGGCGCTAAATAACCCATCTTGCAGACCCTCGCTTTCTTTTCTTCTGGATGACCTCTTCGCCTTCCGATTCAGTTGGCGAGTTAGACAGAGCTGAAAGGGGACAAAGCATTCCTCCGCAGTCAGCTAAATTGAGTGATCTGGGGAATGTTTCTTGCAGCCGTATTCTTTAGCTTTATGACTTTCAAAGGCTCAGAGGAGCTTTCTGTTCTACGGACAACACTACAGGCTCGTCCTTGCAGTAATGGAAACAAATGGCCTAATTAACTGGTGTTTTCGAGCCCCAAAGAAACGCTTAGTTCTGATTCAGATTAAACCTAAAACAAAATACGAGGGAGGACTTTTTGCAAGCTTGATAAACTACATCAATTATTTGAGCTCCTATTTTTATACATAATGAGTCTGCCATCAACACATTACATGACTAAGTTGGTGTGAAAAGGAAAAGGCGGATAAACAATGTTGTTTTCTTCCACACCTGCTTTTACACCTATAAACAACACAAGGTGAAAGTATCTGTATGATCTACTACTTCCTGTACCAGAATCTGATTTGAGCATCCAGTGGACACTTTACTATCCCATGAGGTCAAAGGAGAGGATTTATGAATGGCAGTGAAGCACTGATGCTGTAGGTGACATGACAATGTCACTATATTTGTAGCAATAGCCAAAAATATATTGTATGTTTTTTTTTATGCCAAAAATCATTAGGCTATTAAGTAAAGATCATGTTCCATGAAGGTATTTTGTACATTTCCTACCGTAAATATATAAAAACTAATTTTTGATTAGTGATATGCATTGCTAAGAACTTCATTTGGACAACTTTTTAAAAAAAAAAAATAAAATTTTCTCAATATTTGATTTTGTTGCACCCTCAGATTCCATATTTGTGACCCTGGACCACAAAACCAGTCATAAGGGCCAGTTTTTCAAAACTGAGATTTATACATCATCTGAAAGTTAAATGAATAAGCTTTTCATCGATGTATGATTCAGCCTTCAATCAATTCAGATAAATCTGTATAAATTCAGATAAAATGTATAAATTTCAAATGTAAAAAAATGTGTCCTTGTGAATGGTTTCATGGTTCAGAGTCATATTTATTATCTTAGATTAGTTGTTTGGTTATGTGTACAATCATACAAACCAACTCTCAGTTTTGCTCAAGAGAAATATTGAGCACAGCTCCTATATCCCCAACCAGCTGTAAGGTGAGTTGTCTCTAATTCTCTGGTTGTGGGTGGTGTGGGCATCTATTCTGTGCCGTAAGATTATAATTATGGATTGTTATGTCTCTCTTATTTTCTCTCCACATGCTCTAACTGAAGGTGGCAGCCTGGACTGAATTAAGACATGCATTAATTAGGTTTACCACAATGTAGCTGCATTAAACATGCACTCATTTAGAAAACCACAAAAATGTATTATCAACAGACATGTGCAACATTTTGGTTGTATTTTATTTGCAAGATACAGTGAAATGTCAGTCCATATCCACCTTATTCTTCAACGCAGAAGTAAGCCTATAGGTGAGACTTCCAGTTCATTAGCCCCTATAGGGAAATAATGAATAACAAAATGTAGTAACTGTTAGACGTTAAAACGGTTTGCACTACAAACCAGTGTGTTTCCCTTATAAAGATAATACATTAATATAGTAAGACACTAATTTGTTTTGTACAGATAAAAATAGCTAGACAGACATGGATGAGACCCATACAATTTACAAATGGCCCACTTTCATTGAAAAAATAAGGTGGTTAAACTGAATGATCTGCACATTAACATAAATATTAACGGTAATTTGAGGTGGAACTTAAAGCTTAATTTGAATAATAATATTATTTACAGTGAATTTACAGTAATTTTGGAGCCTAAAAACTCTTTTTTTCTGCTCATCTTCCATATTTATGACCATCAATGGGCCACTGTAATGGCATTAAATTGTGTATATATCTGTTCAACCGCAACCGCAAAAGAGAACTTAATTGTGTATTCACGCGCTTTCTGAAACGTGACTGTCCTACTCCAGTGCGCGCGTTGAGTGTGCTCGCGCAGGAAACAGCGAGCTAGTACCGATTTAAGTTTTCTTTTGCCTCTTCGTGCGTGTGAATGATTAAAAAAATCACTTGAATGTTTCAACTATCATCTTTTGAACCCCTATATATGAATCCACACCAGGTCCCAGAAAACATTTTACAGATTTCAAGTTTGCATTGGATGTGAATGAAGCTTCGTGAATCAAGACAGCGGTGAGTCTGATTACACACATCAGGGTTGGACAAAGAAGATGGTGAATCGCAAATGAATGTAGCGATTCAGAAACGTTCATAATACACTTGTTTATTCACATAACGTACATGTAGAGAGATAACTCCAACAACGCCCAAGTGAGGAATAATGATAGCTATGCTTCACCTTCTCCACAAACAGATGTAAACAAACTTCTTTTGCTTCCGTGGTAGTTCAACTAGCGGTTTGAATGTGTAATTGCAGAACAACGCAGACAAATACAACGCAATGCTGATGTATCACGCAGAATAGCCTAGCAGCAATACTTTCTCCAGTGGAAGTCATGTAATAAGCCAATCACTGGCTGTATCCGAATTTCTCACTGATGATGCTAAGGTAAGTGTGTTCATTGTTTCTGTGAAACTGGTAGTCTGTTCTAGGTGATAGCTAGGTCGTTGCTAGCGTGTTAACGTTGTTGATTAATGCATATGTTCTTCATTATTGTAAATCTGGGGGATTTGTTTACCCATTTTATATTCTGACAGGTAGTGATGAGTGAAACAAAGCTTTTTGAAACATGGAAACAACTGAACAAATTGCTTTACAAAAATTTTTTAGCAGGTTAAAGCTGTGTAAATACAATGAAAACTCAAACATGTTTTTACAAACCAATAATCTATTATATGCATTATATGCAATATGCAAACAGATTGCATATAATGCATTAAATATAACAGCATTAAATATTAAGCGTCTATATAGTATGTGTAACTTTATTAAATTCTAGGACTTCTTTTGTTTGCTTTATGAAGAACTTGGGCCAATAATAACTGCATCTCTTCGTTTTTATTATGCAAATGTGTCATTAAAATGTCTGCAAAAACTGATCTGAGATCAGGTTAAAATCTGATTATTGCTGCTATAAATGGTCAATTGTTTTCATGTTTTGGGCTGTACTAATCAGTCAAAAAAGGAAAAACATTTGGAGTACTATAGACTGCCAAAAGTTCTAACAAATCAGGAAGAAGAATGCAAAAAAGGAGTTTGTGTTTGGCCAAACTGAACCAGGATTTCATGTTTGTGTTTATTTTTATAATTTACGGTCAGGTAGATGAAATATTAGGCTAATATCTTAATTAGTACATCTTGTGTGTATCTTTACCACCTATTAACTTTAGTTTGTCAAAATATTATGCCCTTTCCTGCTTACTAAGTCCTTCTCTATATGATTTAGCATCTTCCACACATTTTTTCTGTGGTTTACACAGGATAAATTAGCAGAACAACTTATTCAATAGTACATTAACCATGCAATTTATGCTGTTGTTTACATCCGAGTGTCCCAAGTAATGTTTAACAGAGCAAGAGAATGTTTTCACATTATTTCCTATTATTTTTTTCTTCTAGAGAAAGTCTGATTTCTTATAGTTGCTTGAATAAAAGAACTAATAAATAAATAAATAAATAAATAAACTGCTAAGGTCAATATTATTAGCCCCCTTAAGAAATTATTAGTTTGATTAGCTATAGAACAAACCACTGTTGTCCAATGACTTGCCAAATTAACCTAATTTGCCTGATTAACCTAATTAACCTAGTTAAGCCTTTAAATTGCTCTTTAAGCTGAGGATTAGTATCTTCCGAAACAACTAGTAAAATAATATGCACTGTATCATGACAAAGACAAAATAAATTAGTTTGGACTTGAGAGAAAGAATTGTCAATGCTCATAAAGATGGAGAAGGATACACACGTTTATCAAAGCATTTTCAAGTGTCAAGAACTGCAGCGAGATGCATTATCAAGAAGTTTAAAGAGACCAACACAATGCAGAACAAGACGGGCAGAGGTAGGAAGCGAAAGAAAACTAGTGAGAGAGGTTTCTAAAGACCCAAGAACAACTGCCAAGACACTAGTGAGTGACCTAGCCAAGTGTGGAATTGATGTCTCAATGAAGACAGTCACTAGAGCCCTGCACAGGAATGAACTGCAAGGTTGCCGACCAAGAAAGACTCCACTTCTGAAGAAGAGACACCTCCAAGCTAGAATGAAGTTTGCTAAGGACAACCTGAGGGAATGTGATGCATACTGGAAACGTGTCCTTTGGTCAGATGAGACAAAACTAGAACTTTTTGGCCATAGAGATGTTGCCTATGTTTGGAGAAAGAAGGGAGAGGCATTCAACCCCAAGAACACCGTTCCCACAGTGAAACACAGTGGTGGGAGTATAATGCTGTGGGGATGTTTCAGTGCGTTTGGAACAGGGAATCTCATCAGGGTTGAAGGAAACATGAAAAAGGAAGACTATAAGAAGATTTTGAAAGACAACTTCAGACAGTCTGCAAGAAAACTTGGTTTGGGTCGACATTTTGTCTCCCAGCATGATAACGACCCAAAGCAAGGAAATACCTCCAAATGAGCAAAGTGAGTGTATTTGACTGGCCTGCACAAAGCCCAGACTTGAATCCAATAGAAAATCTGTGGGGCACACTAAAGTCCAGAGTTTGTGCCAGAAGACCAACAAATCTGGAGGAGCTTGAGAGATCTGCTAATGGGCTATCATTCCTCAGGAGACATGCTTGAAACTTATTGAGAAACGACTAAACAGCAAACGACTAAAGGCTGTTATCAAGCAAAAGAGATACACTATTGACTATTAACATCAGAGGGCTAATAATTTTGACCAGTACACTTTTTAAAATTCTTGGTTATACATTTATTTCTATTTGTATTACAAACCCTAAAAGCTTCCTGAATAAAGTATTATGTTTTAAAATGCTGTGTTGATAAAATCGTCTTTCTGTTAAACAACACTTAGGAGTTATTTGAAAAATAATGAAATATTTTATAAGGGGCTAATAATTTTGTCTTCAACTGTAAGTGCAAACCCTCTATAGCCAATGGTTCATGGGTTCACAGACATTGGCTCCTAGCAGTGAATTTCAAAGTGTTTTTGAAACAGTTGTCATGTAACAAAGCCTTGATTGCTGAAATAACATAACTCTGGCAGTTTGATACGAGCACCGAATCACTGATTTGAAACAGATAATCTATTAAGGTTTTAAAGCTTCACAAAGCAGTGTTTTGAAAATCACTCACCATTACTACTAAGTGTAAATGGTGCAACAGCACACCTTTTCTCAACACCTTTTCTTAACTTTTTAAGTTTTAATGAAAAAAAGACAGAAGTGATGGTTTTTGGAGGCACCACTGGGACCCTGTTGGTCAGTCTGGGTTCTCTGGCTCAGTATATTAAGCCAACTATTACTAATTTAGGTGTTCAAATTGACTCTGACCTTAAGCTAGATACTCAAATAAGGACAGTTGTAAAATCAAGCTTTTTTCATCTGAGGCAGTTGGCCAAGGTAAAGCCATTTCTCTCGAAACAGCATTTTGAGACTGTAATCCATGCCTTTGTTACCACTCGGCTAGATTACTGTAATGCACTGTATGTGGGTGTCAGTGGGTCATCTGTTGCCCGTCTGCAGATGGTGCAGAATGCTGCAGCGCGTCTTTTGACAGGTACACGTAAATATGAGCACATTTCCCCTATTTTAGCCTCACTACACTGGTTGCCAGTTCATTTTAGGATTCAGTTTAAGATTCTTTTATTTGTTTTTAAATCCCTACATGGTCTTGCTCCGCTGTATATTTCTGAGCTGCTACACTCATACACTCCAACCCGTTCTCTCAGGTCAGCTGATCAGCTGTTCCTGACTGTGCCTAAAACAAAGCGAAAGCTTAGAGGGGACCGGGCCTTTGCTGTAGCAGCTCCTAAAATGTGGAATAGCTTGCCTTTGCCCATTAGACAGGCCACTTCATTGTCCATATTTAAATCTAATCTTAAAACGTATTTTTTCTCTTTGGCCTTTGAATCATGATGTCAGGATTTTACTTTTAATTATTTTATTTTATTTTTAATTTTTATTTTTTTCTTTGCTTTTTGTGTTTTAATTTCCTGTACAGCACTTTGGTTCACTTCCGAGTGTTTTAATGTGCTTTATAAATAAAGTTTGATTTGATTTTGATTTGAACAAGCCGGTTTGTGGTATTATTCATGTCAGTAGCATGACTAGTTTCAGGTACACACTAAACTTTATTACTTGGGGTTAGAGGTTTGTTTAAATGTCTAACCTTTGGTATGAGCAATTGTAATTGGGGGCCGTTTTTAAAGGACTACAATGGATCAATTTATTTCTTTGCAGTGGATGGCTATATTGGTCGTTGTGACCTCTCTGAGTTAGTTTAACCCCATTGACCTCCTTACCTACAGCCCAGAGTGTGTTAGTGTTAAAGTGCTCCAGGTTTGTGTTCAAGAGGGGTTGCTTAAATAGGTTTGTTTGCTTGGCCCCTCTGGACCCTCATCCTCCATGAGTAATGATGAGGGGCCCGTTGGACCTCGTTCAGGAATTAGATAAATGAGAGCACGCATTACTCCTTGAGTAAACATTTTAGCCCAAATGACTGATGGAGACTTTGGTTAGAATGGCACAGACAGATTAATCTCCTGACCAAAGACTGACAGTTGGAGACACTGAAGATCCACCGCCAGCCCGAATCAATTGTAAGTGACTCACCAGCATTAGGGTCCACTAGCGGGTAGTGTCACCTCTGCTTAATGACAGACTGGAAGTATTTGGGATGTGTCATACGGTTTATGTATAGTATTTGTCTATGTATTAACCTTCTAAAGCATGGTATAAGAGAGAATTTTCAGAAAAGTCTATTAACACCAAAATATACACTATCAGTCAAAAGTTTTTGAACAGTAAGATTTTTATAAAGAGGTCTCTTCTGCTCATCAAGTCTGCATTTATTTGATTCAATATACAGAAAAATCAGTAATATTGTGAAATATTTTTTACTATTTAAAATAACTGCTTTCATTTTTGAATATATTTTAAAATGTATTTATTCCTGTAATCAAATCTAAATGAAAGCATCATTACTCTAGTCTTCAGTGTCACATAAGCCTTCAGAAATCATTCTAATATGCTGTTTAAGAAACATTTATTGTTATTATCATTATTATTGTCATCATCAGTATTTAAAACAGTTGATTTTTGAATTTTTTATTTTTCGGATTATTTAATGAATATAAAGTGCCAAATATCAGCATTTATATGAAATAAAAAGCTTTTATAACTATACACTATATTATTCAAAGGCTTTGAGTGAGGAAATTATAAAAAATTATAGAAAATTATAGAAATTAATATTTTTATTGAGCATGCATGCTATAAATTGATCGAAAGTGACAATAAAGATAATGTTATAAAAGATTTCTATTTCAGATAAAAATTGTTCTTCTGAACTTTCTATTTATCAAAAGAACCATAAAAAGATCTTTTCAAAATAATAATAATAAAAAATGTTTTTGCGCAGCAAATCAGAAAATTAGAATGATTTCTGACGGATTGTGTGACTGGAGTAATGATGCTAAAAAAATAAATTACATTTTAAAATATATTTAAATAGAAAGCAGGTTTTTTAAATAGTACAAATATTTCAAAATGTTACTGTTTTGCTGTACTTTGGATCAAATAAATGCAGGCTTGGTGAGCAGAAGAGACTTGTTTAAAATCATTAAAAATCTTACTGTTCAAAAACGTTTGACTTGTAGTTTACAACATATCATCTTTGTATTTGTATTAGTGTTTTTTTTTTAGTATCATAATTGAGGAGGAAAACAGAACACCTCAGTTTTAGTCAGAGGAAAGTAATTCAAAAAGTAATTTAATTCAGACAGATGCGTTCTGTGACATTGCGTCACTTGTTTTTGACTTGATCTTATCTGAGTTCTCTCTGTCTCCTCCTCCATATAGCACCTTGGATGAGCTTGTTTGTCAGTTACAGAACGTGAGTGCACAACCAGCATCTGCTTACATCTGCACATGCCTCCCACAGACACTCAAATCTTGCCAGCTTGCAGGTTAAATGTGTCGTTATCAGTTTCTAATTGTTCAAAGAGGGGAGGATTGTGGTTGTGACTTTGCGATTAAGCACTTTCTGAATGCTCAGTGAGACACATTTGGTGAGGTTGCATTTGAGTTTTATTTAAAGACATAGTTCAACAAAACTGAAGATTACGTCATTATTTTATGTGAACTATTCCTTTAAAATCCAGTGTTATCCTGCAGCCACACACTAATTGTCCCCATGGAATGTAAAAAGAGACACAGACAAATGTAAACAGCCAAGTGCTTCAATAACCTATGGTCCTGTCGTGTATTACACAGGTCCATTTGGAATCTGTCAGCCTTTCCAAAGCTTTAAAAGCCCACAAATGCAAACTAATAAGTCACTAGAGAAACTAAGGGTTTAGGGAGTATAGAGGTATAGATGATAACATTGTTACGTTCAGCCATTACTCTATCATTGTTTACATTCACCTCACTTCGAGGTGTGCAAAGTACCGTAAATGAAGACAGTCTCAATCTGTCTGCTTCCCCAGAGGACAAACCCCTGAGCTTAACTAAAGACAAACTCTTTGTGATGCAAGTCTCAAGATGTTAATGATGACACAATGTTAGATATTACAACAATAACAACAATGTCGTTATGGCTACTAGTCTTTTTAAATGAAGGTTCTGCTAAATGAGGAACATTTTTTAATAGTTTGTGAAATGATGAATGGAAAGTAACTGGAGTGAGTCTAATAGCGTGTCTTGGTTCAGTAGTGGTGGTCACACATTAGACCTCTGCTCCACCTTGTAGTTCCCCTGAAGTCTCAACAAGTGAACGAAACCATTAAGGCTGGGCTTCAATCACTAAATGACACTTAATATTCTCTTAACAACTGAGTTCAAAGATTCAGTACAATGCACATTAAAGTAATTGCTAATTAATTCTAAGCCATTAGGATTTTGTTCGAGCGAGACCTCAACCTTCATGATAGCAGAACGTCTCTCCCAGGCCTGAACAAGATGTGCACCATTGAGTTTTGCTAAGTCAGTTTCTGTGAGAGTTGTGGTTTACAGAGAAACACAACAGTACTTAATCATCATCAATTTATGGCAAAACACACCTCACCCGAATCCATAAAAAAAAAAGTTAAAAAGCATACAATTCAGCACTGTCAGTGTTGCCGGTGGCTAAAAACACAGTCTGTTAGAAAACTCACTTGAGAAAAATGCGAAGGTGTGCCTTTGGGTGGGAGGATGTTTGATGGCTGATTTCTGCAAAGTTGCACAGCAACACAAACAGTTTTTACTTTCACAGAAGTTTCATCCAAGCACTCACTGTCATAAAACAAGCAATTACATTTGGATGATTGAGAGAAGCTGTTGAAGACTTATATGAGAGAGCACATCTGCAATGTCTTCGCTTTTTGTGCCAATGTCATTATCGTCTCCATCAGAGGCAGAAAAAGCTTTTGATTTGAAAACTCCAGTGTCTGTTAACAACTCTCAATTATTCTTCTTATGTTGTTGACTGAGACTCTTTTGGGCTTATTGTGAGATGCTCAAAAGCCCTCAACATCAGTGTCACCATCGGTGCAAGTATGTGCTAATGACTCATTTGCCCCTTGACCTCATCTTGCTGTGGCTTCTGAGTGGCCGCTGTGTTTGCAGACATGAGAAGTGTATGTTGATGTTGAAGTATTCATAGACTTCTTGTCTGTGGACATCTTGTATGTCCATATATCCAGTTGAAGTCAAAAGTTTACATACACCTTGCAGAATACTGTACTGACCTGAATAAGATATTTCACATAGAAGACATTTACATATAGTCCACAAGAAAATAATAGTTGAATTTATAAAAAAAAACCCAGTTCAAATGTTTACATACGCTTGATTCTTAATACTGTGTTGTTACCTGAATGATCCACAGCTGTGTTTGTCCTGAACTGCTCGCTGTTCTTCAGAAAAATGGTTCCACAAATGTTTTGGTTTTTCAGCATTTTTGTGTATTTGAACCCTTTCCAGCAATAACTGCATGATTTTGAGATCCATCTTCTCACACTGAGGACAACTGAGGGACTCGTATGTAAGCATCAGTGAGCGTTTGAACCTTCTGAAAGAGTTGCATATGAGTCCCTTAGTTGTCCTCAGTGTGAAAAGACACACTGTCATGCACACAATCATACAGTCATTGTTGGAAAGGGTTAAAATACACAAAAATGGTGAAAAAACAAATAATTTGTGAGACCTGAAGGATTTTTTCTGAATAACAGCAGGCAGTTTAACTGTTCAGGCCAAACAATGAACATGAACACTCATGAACACATGAACAACTATCACAAAAAAAAAAAAAAAGTGGATCATTCAGGTAACAACATATTAACAATCAAGTGTAAGTACACTTTTGAACAGGATCATTTTTATAAATTCAACTTTTATGTTCTCTTGTGAGCTATATGTTAATATAACATGCATTTGTATGATCCCTCTTACTTTGGTAAAATCATTTGCAGATTCTGCAAAGTGTATGTAAACTTTTGACTTCAACTGTATATATAGTGGGCCATAAAGGGAAGGACCTTTTATTGGAAAAGTATGTCTGATTATGTGTTGGACGGCAAAAGCTACTAAGGTAGGACAGTTCAGTCTTAAGGCAAGGCTTAGAAAAAGGTAATTTGGACAGTTCTTGGCCACAAAAAACTGCAGTGTGAATTAGATTTTATGAAGTCTGGCTCCGAGAGAGTCGAAAATGACTGACTGAATTCAAGCTCACCCGTTTATCCTGCAATTTAGTTATTTTTCTCCTCAAGTTAACAGCAGAAAATGGTGAACGTCTGAAGCCTTGACCAGCGCTTTTCACTGTAGTGAAATGAAAGCATTGATGGAACTGTGTACATGTTATTAAATAGCATACATAGAGAGGTGTTGTATTACTAATACACTTAGTTATGAAAAACATTTTGTTCTGCACGTATCCTGTCTCAGTAATATCCTGTTCTGATGCTTTCAGTACCGCTGAAGATGTTCCTGTCTAGCACTCCTGTGCTTTTGATTTTATTGTAAAGGATGTATCTGTGAGGTTAGCGAGTTCAGGAATATAGGTCAGTATAGTCTTATTTATCGGAAAATACACAATTTCAGTTTTGCTCATAGTAATTGATCGAGTTACAGGAAACTGTTGGTCTGTCTGATGATATTTACAGGTTTGACCTATTTAGGCAGATCTTTCTTTGGTCACACACCACTTTTTCACTTTCCATGTTACAGCATGGGTAAAGTTTAAATACTTTTATAGTTTCTTATTCTCAGTTACATAAATACATAAATATTTAGGATTTGTATGCACTATCAAGGCTTAATCTGAGACATTCTGCATGTCAAAATGCCAAGATCTTCCTCCTGTCTGACATGTTTGCATCCAGTAGTTGTCAAGGATCTGGGGTGTGTTTACCAAAAGCATCATTATCCGACAAGTACTACTGTTACCAACATAAATGGTGACCACGTCTTCATTAATCTGGGTACAACTGAAATTGTTAGAGTTTTAAAACACTCTCCATCCACATTAGCCCTTTCCAAAACTTTCTCATCCATACTGAAACATCAGAAAACTGTAAATCCCTGCTGAAAAAAAAACCAAAACAATAGACACCATCCCAAAATTGTTTAATGGTTTTACTGGTTATAAAGGGACTTGTATTGGTCTTAATGGAAACTGTAATGGACCCTGTGGGTTTCTACTGGTAATTGGTCACATTCTATTGGTGGCTTGTTAAAACCACTAAATCCTAATGGAATATGTCCCAAAACACACTACATAAAAGCATTTTTTAATGATTAAAAGTTGACAGTTTGTAATGTTTGTAATGGTATTTGTAGTGGCAACCATTAGAATTTCTGTGATGGTTTCTATTGTTTTTTCAGCAGGTTTTCGCTTTACTGTGCGTGCATAAAACCTCTAAAAAGCACAATGAGATGATATAGATGGATGTTTTCATGCAATTCTTCTGCCAGGATCATTTTATTTAGAAAAATCTCTCACCATTCACTGACACGGCCAGGTCGCACTTACTCACCATTATATGTCTGATCTAAAACGCAGATGCCCTCATGTTTTGCCGCAGACAGCAATCGCGAGTACATTTTATGTACAGTAATATGAAGAGTGTACAAAGTAACATATCTGTAGCAACAGTGTAAATAGCACAATACTGGTATAAACATGGATATCTGTTGATATAATATGGATCACATGACTAAACATGCATCATCATTTTCAAAAGCCTTTACCATCCACACTACATACAAAATTACATTTTTTAATGTATCTACTTTGGAGAGCGTTTTCAAAAAGCTCAGTTTTACTTGACAAAAACGCAATCTCAGTGTGGACAGAAGGCCAAAACGGAGAGAAAATTATGAGTTTTCAAACAAAAACATATTAGTGTAGAGTGTAGACAAAGCCTCTGTAGCGAAGTTTTGTGTATGTGTATAAAAACAACAGCGAAAAATTATGCACCCAACTCAAAAATCAGATTCCTTTATTCAGCTTGACAGCAAAATGGTAAAAAAAATATTGAGTGTGTTATCGTAACATCCAGCTTTGTTTTGTTTTCTTTCTCAGACCCATGTGCCTCAATTTGTAACCCTTCCAAAGCAAGCAGTTTCGATATACCTGCGGTAATAAACTAAGATTAGTGGCGCGGACGGATAATTGCAGAGATTACCATCAGTGCTGGCTCTGAAATCATCATCAAAAGCACATTAGACTCTTTGCTGAGTTCAGGAGAGCCGTGAGATCAATGCTCAAGGGCAGATCTCCATTATTACACATTCAGACCTGACTGTGCCCTGTCTCCCATGGGTACAAACAGTGCCATAAATCTGAATGCAATACAAAAAAATCTGATAACCATTTTTATGTCAAGACAACTCTAGAAGAGTTTAGCATGGTAATATACATGGCAATGTTAAAGGGTTACTCCACCCCAAAATGAAAACAGTGTACGCTGTTTGCATCCAGGGGATACAATCCAAAATGGATGAATTGTTGAAAATGGTTGCTATTTTTGTTTTATTTGCATACAAAAAGTATTCTCATAGCTTCGTAAAATTATGGTTGAACCACTGATGGCAGATGGACTATTTTGACAACGTCTTTCATACTTTTCTGAGCCTTGACAGTATTATTTACTTGGCAGTCAATGGGACAGCCACAAAGCAGTTTTCATCCAAAATATCTTAAATTGTGTTCTGAAGACGAACAAAGCTTTTATGGGTTTGGAACTAAGAAATATATCACTAAGAAATATATGCTACAACTTTTCAGTTTCTAAGCTATATTACTGAGAAATCATAAAACAGTGTTGACAATGCGCTTTTGAATGATTGTGTTAGCGCAATCTGCACATGATGTACAAGCTACTGTCTATAACCTATGTGCGTGCGTTACACCTCAGCAGTGCATTAGATTAGAACAGCAATTACAATAAGCTGTTTAAAACATGCATTCTCCTGTTCAATTTCAAGCATCCAATTGGCATAATCCCACGTCCTGTGGTGCACTTTCGGAGTATGCATTTCTATGCTCTATAGGACCAGCGGCTAGTCGACATTAAGCATAAAGCGTCATAGCAGAACTTTAAAGCCGACTAGTCGGTGCAACCCCCACAACATGGGAGTAAGTGATTAATGATTTGGGGTGGAGTAACCCTTTAATGTGTAATAAATCAACGCTGTTGCTGCTGCTGCGAACAGAGCATATACTGTGACTTGCTACTGCCAGTACATCCACAGACATGTTGCTGTGAGCATGTAGGAAATACTGCTGCTGCACATATAACATATATAAAATAACCCCCATATATAACATGCATAAAATCACCCTGTAGCAGATCTAGACAGGTGGAGCTGGGGAAGTAGAGGGTTTCTGAGGGACACCGCAACTGCTACAGCAAGCACTAGCCAAGTATTTAAATGTGGAACATCAAGCTCATTGTCTGTGTGACACCCTGAATGTTTTGTCACAAGTGTTTATATGTATATATTCATTTCTTACAATTGTTATAAGTCTTTATGCAGGGGATATCTGCTTCTCTTTTGTTTATTTTCTTTATTATTGTTACAACTAATGCTGGACTTACATCGTGAAATACCTGTGTGGACAGGGGCGGTACGTGATCCAGGGTTGCTATGGTAACAGTGAGCCACTAGAAAGAGACTGTCATTACTAGAGCGGCTCAACTTTGAACAACAACGCAACTTTGACCGCCTCATTATTTCTATCACATAGATTAAACTGCAGTACTGCCAGTTGGACAGCGGGCGTGCTACATCTGCTGATCTAAAAATACATGTGAATGATAATGTGATTATATTAGATTGAGTTAGAACCTATCAACCTTCACCATCTAGAGTTTCATGACAGAACTTTGTGCAGAAATCTTTACTTTTGACCAAGAAACGAATGCATCATCTTATGAACATTTAAAGTACTAGAAAGTACTTTCACACTGATGCAGACCCAAGTGCCAAAGTTGGGTGTGAACCATTGAAACTGTCCCTTCTTCTGCTTTAAAATCGCCCACAGTTTTGGCATTAAATGTTGATGAAAGTAAACGTTCTCTGGCACTGTTAAGTCTGGAAGCGTTCACGGTTATTTGACATTCAAGCTGTCAACTTGCGGCCTGAGAAGCTGCCTCAGAACTCATATGGTATATATAGTCTGATCTCTAATACTTCACTTTATATTTATGGTCAGTGAAGGGCCTATTAAAACTTGGTGATCTGAGTGTTGAATCAAATGTGAAGAGCTATACCCACATTCCAAGAGTTTTGGGTGCCATAAATTACAATGGAATGAGAAACTGATGGCTATTAAGGGATGTTTCTATAAGCCCGTCCATTGTAAATAGCCTGCCATTGCAAAATATCTTCCCAAGTTTACAATTTATCACATTGTTGTCAGTGTATTTAACAATCCATTCAGTGGATGGGAGGGGGGTGAGAGTCTTTGTATTTTGGAGGGGGAAGAAGCATCTCATCAAACCTAGGGTATTGTCAAAACTGGAATCATGCTAGTGAGAGTTATCTAATAATGACATTGAAATTCTATGCACATGTTCTGATTTGGTTTTGAAATTGAGTTCATCAGTTTATTTTAGGACACTGTTTTAACAAAAGGGCAGAGCTAAAACCATTCCTTTGAAAAGAAATTCAGACTGGGTGGAAACTATTTTCCTGACTGTATAAATGAATATCTTTTACCCCACATCCCTTGGATGCAGGTTTCTTGAAGCTGGCATTGCTTTGATCTTGTGGTTTTTTGTGATACACTTCTAAATCTGATTAATGTACTCTTTTGCAGCAGCCCTTCCTGTGGACGGCCTTATCCATTTTTTAGACTGAGCACTTTTTTTTAAGATAGGTAAGGGTTATGTGTTTTTTGACCAGAGGTATGAGTAGGGTTTTAAAGTCAGATGTGCCAAAGGCAACAAACCCAAAACTCAGGCTCTGGCTGTTCTTTGTCACCACCTTTGAACGAGTGATAAATCTAAATGGAGAGAAACAGGAAAGCAGAAAATACATTTTAGTGTTAATGTTATTGATTAATTATTATTTGTTTGATATACTCAAATTAGTGCATTAGATTCCAACCAGTCTCATTGTTGACCATTATCTTCTTATTTTTGAGAAGGAAATTATTTTCTATTTATTAAATCTTGTTCCAGCACAAACTCATATGGGATCATATTTGAATCAGTTTTGTTGTATTACAAATGAATAAGAGCTTGCTTACAAAAAACATTATGAATATAAACTTTACATTTCCAGCTTGGTACTCACATAAGGACATTTTTAGGACTTTGCAACCATTCAGACACAGTAGACATTCTGCCAAATGTAAACGACTGTTACTTCTGGCCAAATTAATTATATTTTATTCACATAACTGCAAATTACAGCAATCCATTTACTTTTGTGCATTGCCACAGAGTTAAAACAACATTTTCCTGACTTGGACTAAATCTGTCATTTACTTAACATCAGTTAGAGCATATTTCTCTTTATATTAAGTTTCTTTAGATTTATTTATGAGGGTCTCTGGAAGACAGCTACAGTGAACTGTTGATGCAGAAGCTGAAGCTGGTGGAGAGGAAATAGTTGCGAATAATGCAATTCAACACAAACAGTTAGTGAAATATTGTAACTATATACTGTAACAGTTCCCAGGATTTGTGACAAATTAAATATACTGTACTTTATGCCATCAAGCCACACTGGAGTTTTTACTTAGAAGCTTTCTACTTTAAAACAGCAGGACCTCAGACAACAGTGCTGAATGCTTGGACACGGAGCAGGTTTACTTTGGCAGATGAGTGTAGCTTTGAGCTGTAGAGAGTGGAGAGGGAACGGATGGCCAAATTTCTACGTTTCACCAGAAGATTTCATATTTCCATAAAGTGATTCATCAACTTTCACAGTCACTTAAAATCTTAAAGAGTCTTAAAGCCACACACATATACTGGAGTGCTCATGCAAGATGAGAATAGGAAAAGAGAAGATGATGGGAGTCAAAAGTTTAAGAAGCCAAATGAATATTGTGCTCAGTTTGAGTTTGTATAATTCTAAGTTTATTGTCATGCTAATAAACAAGTAATATCATACTAATTAATATTGTTTGGAGAACATTGCAAACACTCACATGTACAAATGACTAGATCCAGCTTAGTACTGAATCAATTAATTAAAACTGCCAGTTAAACTGATCTTAATAAATAAACTAAACTTTTAAAGGTGATCTATTATGTGCCTTATTACAAGATGTAAAATAAGTCTCTGATGTCCTCAGAGTGTATGTGAAGTTTTAGCTCAATTTTTTTTATAGGTCATACTCTAAAATTGCCATTGTTAGGGTATGAGCCAAAACATGATTGCTTTGTGTTTGCAAATCGTTGGTAAATGCAAATGAGCTGGTGTTCCTGGCCCCCTTTTTCAAAAAGGGTGAAGCTTCAGGAACCAGCAAAAACAAAACAAGACAATTTTGCACACTGAAAATGTCAGAATTTTTGTGGAGCTGACACAAAGTGTTGGTATTGATCCCTAAACATATAGGGTACTTTACAGATTTTTTTTTATAGAACATTTCCTTAAAAAATGTAATTAAACCACAGCATCCTCAGCAGCTCAGATGGAGGGAGTCCCATCCCAAAACACAACACTTGTAATGCCTCTTTGGTGCTGACATTGTACATCTCCAGCAGCTACAGCAAGAAAACAGTAATTTACGTAGGGAGAAATGTGGAATCGTGCGTTCAGAAAGACTGTTTTTGATTTATTGAGATTATAGAAAAGCATAAGTGGGTGGATTTTTACCATTATAGGCTGCTTGTTTCCACACAACGGTGTTTAAACACCTTATAAAAGTGATTTTTGCATAATAGGTCCCCTTTAAATAAACTGAACTTAGCCAGTTTAACTGGTATTTTGCTACTGAAGCTTTAGTCAGACTGTATTAATACTTCTCAGTCTTAACACTCTTTTTCTCGCAAACTGCAAGACAAGGAAAGGTTGCAAAATGAGTGTAATGTCACAGTCTATGGAAACTTAATGGCCAAATACAAAGCTCAATAAAATAACTGCAATATTCATGGCATTGCTTAATTTGTGAATCAAACCCATGACACTACTTGGTACTACAGGAATACACAAAACAAAGCCTTGCCGAATTATGGAAGAAAAAAACAACAACATACAAATCCATTCACTTGTATTAAAATAAAATTCCTGTACCTCAAGCTGTGGTTATCTCATTGTCATGGACAAAGCGAACTGGACCTTTTCACTTAATTCATATTTTCTTCTGTCTGCATAGATGGAGTGAGATGACATTTAACTGAGAAACTGAAGTTTGAATTATTTAACAGATCATAACGGGAAAATAACACCAGAAAGTGTTGAAGCCCCAGTCAGAGGATGACCTGAGGAACGTTCACTTCCCTTACCTGAAACCAAATAAACTTATGTTGCTTGTTCCATTTTTGAGAATGGTAGTGCACCTGTAGCAAAATTATTTTGCACTCCAAAGCCTAAAGTATATTTCAGGTTTGTTCTTTTAAATTATACTTTGGGCTTTAGGGGATGTTCATACCTTCATACAGGTTTCCTCCACCTGATCTCATGACGAAAACATACCTGTGGGAAGTTTTTCACAAGATGCGAAATACATACCTGTAGTTTCCAACAGAAATTAACACCAGAACATGTTTACATTAATATAAGTAAATAGTATGGCTGGTAATTTAATGCATTAATTAGATTAGTTCATTACGGTGAAAAATAACACGTTAAAATTATTAACACATTTAACGCACTTGCCCCGCCCCAGGCCAACAACTCACTGCATGATAGAGCCAAGAGAAAGTTGTTAGAATGTCACTAAAATTCAAGATATGGGGGGAAAATGCCTGTTTGAATTTTGTCTTATTTTTACATCATAAGGTTAAGCAATATCACAGGAGCAATAGGCTAAGTGCAATATCACAGGAGTGCAAATGTGATACCGATCTTATTAACAGTTCAGTAAGTTGTGCTATTTTAGACACAATGTTGTCTGTTTTGCTCAATTTTGCCAATGAAAATATGAAGACAAAGTAGAACTGCTCGTCTCCTAGCAACACACAGTGGCATGTCATTTCTTACTACACCTTTTGAACCAGTTGACCTACCGGTAAGCTTCGCCCATAGAATGCAGATGAGTCAATGGCAGTTGAGTATCAGCTGCACAGAGATGGAACTGGGACATCTGTAGGTTACAGCGCCATAGAGAGACAGATCCAAAGCTCTCGTCGTTTTAATGGTGTTTTTGCTACAAAAATAATAAAACAATGTGCCTGAGGTATCTGTAACACTGATTCCAGGTATCCTGAGAGGATTGGCAATGAATTTGGAATTGATTTTATTATTTAACGTTTATTTTCTGGTTGTCATACTCTCATTAAGTGGCCTTTTTCATCTGCTCAGGCAGTTAATGTCTGTTAATATCTTTAATATCTAAACCTAGCTAACGTTAAAGTTAGTGAGTCCATGCTAACATACAAACCTCAGCTAACTATTCTCACGTCATGTCCAGTGTACGTCAAAAACACATAAACGAAGGTCTACATTTCAGTGCCTCTCCATATTAAACTGGTTAAATGTAAAATAATTAATCTTACACTACGTTACATAAACAGTGTTGATCCTGGATGTTGTCATCTGCAATCGTGACGACCGTAACATGAAATTTCTTCCGTTTGCATTGCGATCTGTAAACCCTTGATTTCAAATGAATCATGTTACACACCATATTAATTTTAAAATAATTTATATATCTCTCCATGGCATATTAAAGCCCTACTTGAATGGTCCTCGATGAGAGGTGGTCCTACTATGTTCAAAATTTATCAAAAACATCTTCGGACAAGGTTTCACACTGACAGCTGTCATTGTAAGACAGTGGGAAACTTTGTTTGTTTGTCCGAGGTAGCAACAGTAACTAAGGGGGGGCGGGGCTTAGCGATAGGTCAATTGGGTGAACCATTTGGCGCGTTGAACAACTGGCGATGGGCGCATTGAATTTGAAGCAATGCTGCACAGACCTTTTCATATATGACATCAAAGAACAGCAAGAGTGATTCAAAAGCATAAGGAGCTGCCTGCTCTCTATAGCTCTTGCGGTATACTTTGATGTCACACGCCGATCGGACTTCAAGTCGCACAAGCCGAATGATTCAATGCACCATCCGTAAAGAACCATTTACTTCACTCCTGAATGAATCAGCCATTTGAACGAATCAAATGAATTTACCACCACCTACCGGCAATTTTAGTTTTTTAGAGTATCATTTCAAAAAAAAAAAAAAACATATTTCCATAGTAATATTAATTCAATTTATTAAAAAATGACGATTGTGTCATCATTTACTCACCCTCATGGTCCAAAAGAGTATATGCAATAAATGTTGTCAAACTAAATATTTCTTGCTGAAGCTACATTTTGTAATGTCTGTTTGATGCTTTACACAACAACTTTTTAAATCATCATTTGGGAGTAATTTCTCAGCCAAATTGATGTGTGATTAATTAGATTAATTAATCGCCACATTATGTAATTAATTAGATTAAAAATTAGAATCGCATACCACCCCTAGTAAATAGGTTCGGTTTTGTTTGACTGTAAAACAGCAACATGTTTGTAAAGCAGTATGCATTTCTCAACTGTGAAAGATTTCAAAGATTCCAGCAGCAGCAGTTGATTTATGATAGTATCATCTTGTTTGCAATGTGGCATGAAAGGATGTGAAAGATTCCATCTGCCTTTTCACATGTCAGGAACATTAAAGCCATGTTAGATGCTCACTATTCTGTTGCAGAGACTAATATGGAAACAAACTCCCTACGTACAATCTATGTTGGTATGTTAGGGAATCGCATCCCCACTGCTGACTTTTATTTGTTGTTGACAGAGAGATGTGTTTTGTATGTGCCTGAATGTGAGCATAAACAGACCCTATATGACATAACACTACAGATCCTGTTAATAGAAAATGTTAGCTGGTCCATTGTGGAATCTGTGTAAGGTGTAAGTGAAAATGAGACTTCAAAGATAGTGTGGTGAAAAGGCAAGTTAGGATATAAATTACAGATCATTACAGAGGCCTCAGATGTGGTGTGATCTCAGGCAGACTTACCAAAGAAACTGACTGCTGTTCTATTCAGCAAACTGATGAATTGAATGATTGTGAGTACAGACAGTTTAAAAGGCTGTTAACATCATGTCCTACTTGAAACAACATTATGACAATGCATTGTCATAATGTGGCATATTTTCAAGGGAAACCGAATATTAAGCTGTAAATAATGTTTAATACATTTGGTATAGTGTATAATTCAGATAAATGCTGATCTTTGGATCCTTCTATTCATCAAAGAATCCTGAAAAAATGTACTCAACAGTTTTAAATATTGATGGTAATAATAAAAATGTATCATGAACAGCAAATCAGCATATTAGAATGATTTCTGAAGGATCTTGTGACACTGAAGACTGGAGTAATAATGCTGAAAATGTAGCTTTGATCACAGGAATAAATTGCATTTTAAAATATATTCAGATAGAAAGCAGTTATTTTAAATAGTAATATAGAAAAATATTTCACAGTATTACTGCTTTTGCTGTTGTTTGTATGTAAATGTTCTACTTTTTCTTCGCAGAATATATATATTGAGTTCTAGTAACACTGAACAGTGTAGAGAATGCTTCATCTTAACACCTTGTTGAGATTGAGAGACATCTCCTCCGTTTTCATTCTGCACACCTCTGTAAGTAACAGTCCTGCAGCGAAGAAGGGAAAAGCCTTTTAGATCTCTCCTCAAAAGTGTGCTGAATAAAGAACCAGGAGAACAGAGTGTTGCCAAGGTGACAGGGAGTGACATGCCCAGGCAAGAAACCATGGAAACATTTGGAATTCTGCAAAGTAGGTCTGTAACGAATCAGGACTCCGATGTTCAGAGCAAAACCGAGAAGCAGAAGATTTTGTACGGGGAGCAGCTGTATCCACAGAAACACAAAATACAACCTTCATGACCAGCGGAGACGAAAACATTCAAAGAGAGAGATGTTTAAAGCTAAAGTTTAGTAAAGCTGCCAGGTGTCTTTCTGATAATTCATGAATACATTTGCAGATACATCAGCCCTCGTGCAGGTCACCCCTTGTGACCTGTATAACAGAAATGATAGAATTGCCTTCGAAAGTTTTAAAAGAGATACTCCTCCTGTGCTTTCAGTTAATCAGGTGAAAAATTCAGCAGAGACCTTGCAGAGAGAAAAGCTTTTGGATACTCACTGACATTTGGCAGTCCTGTGGAAATGGCACAAGCAGCAGGCGACGACATCTACACTTGTCCGGCACTAACTTACTGGGATAAACGACAACATTCAAAAGCAAGGTGGAACAAAAAAGACATTGAACTGTACAAGGACATGGACGAGGCAGCTGCACTTGTCTGACATGTATGTTCAGGCATTAAGAAGCGGGGTCTGTGCTATTCCTTCAACCTGCAGAGATACAGGGACAATGGGATGCCATGGATGGAGTTAGTCAATGTTTTCCCTAATTCTACTACACACAACCTCCCTCAACTGGCTGCACAAGGCTGTGCCACACAAGCTCCCACATCAGCCAAAGCAAAACAAAGTGAACCTGACCTTCAAGAGGAACCCGTGGAGTAGGATGTAGAAATGTGAACACCAAGACTGTGCCTGCAAACATAAAAACACATCTGATGAGGAAATACAACAGGTTATGGCTAATCCTAAACTAAGTCACGAACAGGTGTGTATAGAGCCTACCTTCGAAGATGTGAAGAACGTGGGAGGCCTGTGACTCTCTTAAGGAAGTGTTTCCTTTTCTAAAATTAGTTAAGATTTCCTTTCATCAGCAAAGCAAAGATGTGTTTATAGTTTGTTTATCTGGATCCCCATTAGCTTCCACAAAGTGGTTGCTAGTCTTCCTGGGGTCCACGAATCAGTACATCACTAATTGCTGCCTTTTTATTTGCCGATCATCCAGAAGACTTGACGCTTACCTGTTCCCAGACACTTGCCTCAACGTTGCCAAGAAACAAGGTTAAAATGGTGTTTGCTCTTTAATATCAGTAATGCTCAGCGTTGGGGGTAACGCAGTACAAGTAACGCAAATTACATAATCAGATTACTTTTTTTTAACGCATTACTTTTTCATTTACATGAAAATATCTGAGTTATTTTAGATTACTTATTTTAGATTAACATTTGTGCTTCATTTTTCATTGCTGAAGAGTGTTGGACTTCCTTCTCTTATACAGTTATAATTTTACTTTTCCCTCAGCCTTAGACTTATTCATTTCACTTTTTGGTGTGAAAGGGCTTTTACGTTTGCGAAAAATCAAACTTTTTATGTTAAAAACAAACAAGCAACCCCTGTCCAGATTTAAAAAGTAATGAAAAAGTAATGTAACGCATTACTTTTCATAAAAAATAACTAAGTAACGTAATTAGTTACTTTTTTAGGGAGTAACGCAATATTGTAATGCATTACTTTAAAAAGTAACTTTCTCCAACACTGGTAATGCTTAGATTTTAATATCAAGTTTGTTGTTTTATTCTATTATATTTAAATTTTTTATTCTCTAAACATGTTCAGTGTGTGGCAAGCAGTTGTTTGTCTGTACAATTATTATTTTTTAATATTCTTCAAGTCCCAAGGCCCTCACAAGACACAAGTCACAAGACACCCACCTGAGTCCCTGTTTGTTCTTATACATAAAATGCAAAAAAATAAAACGGCATGAAAAAAGAAATGAGAGTGGAGGGTGAAATAACCATCCTTATCTCTAAGAGCCAAGACGGATGACTTAGTGCACCTCAGACATGCGGTGATCATCTTTACATTTAGAGCTTTCTTGATGCCAGGTTACACTGGGCTTATTATTCATTATAGATGGTACTGGATAACAAGGACAGACAACAGAGAGGTCATTGTAATCCCACTGGGGGTCCATGCCCCATTACTGTGGTTATGAGGATCACACTGGGTCAAGGTCACAGTACTATAGTGGAAATAGAGGATCTTTATCTCTTTTTGTCCTCTTGAGCTGAGATCAGGCTTATTTTAGGGCACATGCCAGCAGGGGATAAATATTACCATCTGCTACTAATGTGGGAATAGTGATTTCCCATCTTTACTAAATGAGGCTTGTTGTACTTCTGTTAGGAGCTCAGGAATGCTCCGTCTTGCTCCATCCAAGTTAGCACAATCTTAGCAGGGAACCTAATTTAAAGTTTTCACTTGTGTAATGCATCGGTGCATCTTTTGCTAAAGAAAAGAGACAATTAAATGACTTAAATGTCAGTGGTTGATATTTATCTATTTGAATCATAATCTCGATGTCTTTTCTCCTCATATTAAAAGTATAACTCTAGACTAAATACAAGTGCTGCTGCATATACGGATTAAATATGAATTAGTAAATCTAATTTTTCATGGTTAAAGTAATACTGCATTTATTTAAAGTTTATACTGTCAGAAATAAAGACATTTTTATAGCAGGGAAATCCAGCCCACTCTCAAACTGGGATTAGGGCCCATGTTGAGAACCATATGTAAAATGTACTAATCTTATTTGCTAAAGCCTAAAGCCTACAACTCTGGCATGGCTGGTATTAGGAAAGTCAACTGCTTTACCCAGCATACAAGGGCTTGAACAGTTTAAAGGCTTTTAAAACAAAAGGGATTTAACCTCTCATGCTCATTACCAAGCCAAGTTTTAATTTCTTTAAAAAAGTTTATAATGGGGTTTTACAGTAAGCACATTCATCCCAACTATGATAGCACCTAATCTAAATTAAAAAAGTTTAATTGAACATTTTGTAGAGACACTTACTGTTTATGAAATTAATGCACCTAAATATGTCAAAATACAACTGCTTTCCAAATTGTTGGGGAGGGATTCACACTTGCTCTTGAAAATCCAGTTTATCTGAACCAGCTGACTCCACTGATTCACAACCTATAAGTATGATAAATTTGTATAATTGTATATTTTTTCTCAAGCGTTCAAAATACGGAACTATGGCAATGTGTGTATCGTTTTTGACGCGCTCTGTATGTGGTAGACCAATCACAACAGACTGGGCTATCTGACCAATCAGAGCAGAGTAGGCTCACAGAAAGGAGGGGTTTAGAGAGACTAAGTCTTTAAACTGCTTCAACTGAATCGTTTGAGAATCGCTGGAAAATAAGGTGATTATTAAATGCATATTTGAAAAAACAAAAGCATTGTTTGACCTCGCATGTATGTAAACTAATGTAACGGTATTATCAATGTCATCATGGTCACATGACGAAATGAAATGAGAGGTCTTCTGGGCAAAAAGTGTAGTTTTTAACGTATATTTAAACTTTTTATTCTAACATAAAAGGTCTTTAAACTTGTGTTTTGGGCCATTATGATTTCGCCCAGTATCTGTCAAATGAACTAAAACCGAAAGTAAATATGATGTAATCTCTTCATCAAGGTTTCGCTGTGCATTCAGGCGATTAGCTCGTGATCAGGTGTAGATAACAGTGAACGCAGCGTACTCATTTATTGCATGTGCTGTGAGTTTAGCGTGCATTTGGGAATGCCACCAGTCATGCTTTATTTTTGTGGCAGATGATTACAGCATTTCACTAGATTTGTTGTGAGATGTATTTTTGTAAACCTGTTTTCACTGAAGCTGGAGTTTTCCTTTAAAATAAAAGCTTAGAAGTGCATTATGAATTGCTGAAGGCTAGCAGTTTAAATGGGTAATGTTACTTCAGTCCAAATTCAAAATATATCTTTCAAGTGTAGAAATTAGGAAAGATGTATTGTAATTTCCCTATTGTAGTGTAAAGCAAAAAAAAAAAAATATACCTGTGAAATATTCATTTTCATTTATTTTATAGTGCAATTGTTTTACAATATATGGCTATTACTGTCATATGAATAACAATAATATAAAATTGTCTTTATTTCTATTATTATATTCTAATTTGTTTGGCTTCGTAAAACACCAGCATAAATGTAATTTAGACAGAGAGTATGTCACAAATTAAAAGAGGGTTCAGGTACATGTTAAGAACATGGGTTGGAGCAAAATATTTTGAACTCTCAAAGTGCATTAGATAGAAGAATTTAACTTTAAAATGTACAAACTTGTCATCTTTCTCTGAATTCTTCATTATTTTTATTTTTTTTTAAATATCACAATAAATATTGTATCTTGGAATTCACATCGAAATTTTGATATTGTTAAATCCCTAATGTAAACCTATTGTAGGAGACTCCCAAAACAATATTAGGAACCTTAAAAATGGCATAATTGGGGCACTTTAATTATATTATGGTAGAAATTTACCAGTGATTGTTGTGAGAAGGCTCTGAAATGTTCTTAAAAATGAAAATTTGGTTCAAAAGTATTTAGTCACACAACATTTATGGCTCAGGTTAAAAAATGGCAAGAGCTGAGCGCCTATAAGCAAAGATGGCTACTGGGGGTCCTGCACCACCCAAGCAACCACCATTGAGATGAATGTGAATGTTAATGGACATAGCTTGTCTTATAAATACATTGGGATATGAAAGAGTATTTTAAAATCTAAAAAATTACATATAGCAGCTTTAAACACTCAATACCGTTTCCTCCACATATGAGGGCAATACTGAAGAATCCAGAGCATATTAAAAGATGCTGAATCTGTTTTTTATTACTCTGCAATGTCCGGAGGGAGTAAGCAGGACTAGCAGCTACTGTAATGATAAACAGCCATGGCCACTGCTGGAATAGTTTTATATGTGTATATTTGTTCATTCATGAGTTACTGAAATACAGCATGCAGGGTTTTCAACTTTCAATAGTTATTTTTATAAATATAAAATACCCCAGGGACTTAAATTCTTGCATTTGAACTATATGTGGTGGTTTTTAATGCTCTTAATAATGTTATACCATGTGTCTCAGACAGGACAAGTGTTTAGGTTGGTCATGGTCAAATCCAGTTTATAGACTCCTTAGTCGGCCAAAGTCGACTTAAAACCTGTTTTGTCTGTCTATAGGAACAGGTGGCTGTCTTTAGGCTCATGTAATCTCTTCATCATAGTGTATATTGCATTATTATATACTTTTTCTGTCAACATTAATGATAATAAGAAATGTATTTCTGAAGGATCATGTGACACTGAAGACTGGAGTAATGATGCTGAAAATTCAGCTTTGCATTACAGGAATAAATTACATTTTGAAATATATTCAAATACAAAACAGTCATGTAAAATTGTAGTAATATTTTACAATATTACTGTGTTTTAAGTAAATGCAGCCTTGGTGAAATGATACTAATGTTAATTATGAGTGGTTACGAATTCTGATAAGAGGAAATGTTTCAGAACACGTGTCCCACAATAATAACAATCCACACCCTCTTACACAAAATTTCCAGAACAGGGTGATTTTGCGACTCTTATTCCCACTAATAGCAGCAGGGCTTGTCTGCTCACTCATGTTGTGGATTGTCAGGTGTCTGCTCTCTGTTTTTCTCACCCGTCAAACAACAGCAGCTTAGCACATATCAGCCTGCGGGTATCTGTGCAAACAACAATCCCCCAGCTGGGAAAAAGCATTTACAGTTTGTTTCTACCTTCTCCCTGTATAATTGCTGAGAGGGTGCTTCTTCACCGGCTCTGCCTGAATCCCGCTATCGCCAGGGGCTTCTTTTATGTCGTTCTAGCAGCTAAGCGAGGGCCATTTGTAAGCCGTTAAAGATTGCCTGATAATAGATGGAGGTAATCACTGCTTGTTGATCTCATAAAATTGTGGGACTGAAGAGGAATAGCATTTTCCTGGCTCAAGTGTAAAACGCCATCTTGATTGAAGTTGTGAAGTGATGAGTTTGTCAGGCTTGTCAGTGCAATGACACACTGAAGCTGCTTTCATTTTATACTCAGGTTGAATAGTGTATTTGATGTTTGGGAAGTAAAGTGTTAGAAATGCAGGAACAGGGAATTATTTAGGTGTTTGCAAGGCTCTAATTTCTCTTGGATCACCAAGGTAACTGGTCATGATGTGTCAGTTAACAGCAGGTGCTGTTTTAGGAGCTCAAGGGAAATCTCCACTCTCCAAAATAGTCTCCTGTGACCTAACAGTAAGTGCTAAAGGCTATGCTTTCTCCCGAAGCCCCAGAAAACAGCTCACCAGGTTGACAGTGGATCTCGTGAGCCAGATTTGAGGATCCCTGGTTGAAACAGTAAAGACTGTAGAAATCCAAACCGACAAACTCCTGTAACATCCAGCTTTTTCTGCCAGCGGTCAGTACAGTAGTGCTTAACAAATGACAAACAGATGTTCATTGCTGTTCACCATTTTGCAGGAGATTAACTATAGGACACCAATGAATATCACACCGTGACACCATACCATCTTTGTTATGGAAAACACTTGGTTCGCATTGAGTTCACAGTTTTAATGTACTTTAATTTATTTTCAAGACTTAAGGTAAACTGTCTTTCAGTATGGCTATAAGGTCACGCAAAATGATATTCAAACTCACATTAGACACGTTTAACTTTGAATAATCAGTACCTGAGATTATCACTGTCATAAGTTGGTATGTTGTTGTTTCAACCGAAACGGTTTCTAAAATAGAAATTTTGCGTATTGCTGTCACGGCTAGTTAGGACAAAAACTCAGATTAACATCGAAAAGATACCTATGTATCTAGGACATGGTGTCACTGTAATTACTTACATTTGAGTTAAGTCTTTATTAAATGTTATATAATGTTATATTACTGTGCAAGATTGTTTCTGCTATGGAACAATGAAAAATGTAATTGCAACTTTTTATCTCACAATTCTGCCATAATTGCACTTCTGAGGTACAAAATGTTAAGATGTAAATTTAATACATCTTTGTGTAATTGTTTGATGTAAACTCTGAATTCTGCGGGAAAAAAAAAAACTGAATTGTGAGATGTAAGCTTAGAATTTCGGAAAAAACTGAAACTGAGAATTCTGAAAAAAAAGTCTAAATTATGAGATGTTTAATTTGTTTACTTACTGAATTGTAAGATATAAACACAATAATTCTGAGATGTAAACAAAGAATTCCAAAAAAAGTCAAAATTGCCTGATGTAAACTCAGAATTCTGAAGAAAAAAGGCAGAATTGTTAAATTCTAAGAGTAAGCTTAGAATTCTGAAAAATTGTGAGCTGAAAGTTATAATTCTGAAAAAAAGTCAAAATTATGAGATGTAAACCTGCGATTGTAAGACATAAACTCAAAATTGTGAAATGTAAATTCAGAATTCTGAAAAAACTCACTTGCGTAAATAACTCGCAATTGCTAGAAAAAAAAAACAGAAAAAAGGCACAATTGCAAGACAGAGTGATCTTAAATCTGAAGATTTGTGAGCTGACAGTAAATTTAAAAAAAGTCTAAATTTTTAGATGTAAACTTGCAGTTGTAAGATATAAACTTGCAATTGCTAGACAAAGAAATCAAATTGTGAGATGTAAACAAAGAATTTTGAAAAAAAAAGTCAAAATTGTGAGAACTTGCAATTACAGGTTTATAAATTGCAATTGTGAAAGTCGCAGTTGCTAGAAAAAAAAGTTGAATTGTGAGATGTAAACTCAGAATTCTGGAAAAAAAAAACTAAAAAATTCTAAAAATAAGCTTATATTCCGAAAAACTGAAAGAAGCTGAAAGTTATAATTATAAAAAAAAAAGTCAAAATTATGACATGTAAATTTGCAATTGTAGGACATAAAATCGCAATCTTGCAGAACTGTGAAAACAAAGAATTCAGAAAAAGTAGAAATTGCGAGATGTGAACTCAGTGTTTATAACCTGCAATTGTGGAATATAAAACCAATTGCAAAAACAAACAAAAAAAGTCTTAATTTGTAAGATGTAAACAAAGAATTCTGAAAAAATTGTTAGATATGAACTCAGAAACTTAGGGGAAAAGCAAAAATTGTGAGATGTGAACTCAGAATTCTGGAAGGAAAAAAAAAGAGGTAAAAATTGTGTTTATTCTGTGGTGGAAATCTTCCATACATAACAGATCAGTGTAAATACAATGAAATATGAATATATGTGCAAATCAATTAAATCAAAGGTGTTTTTTTTTATATATATAGAAATGAGTCTCTTCTAATTATTTAAAATACAGTAAAAACAGTAATATTGTGAAATTTTATTACAGTTTGAAATAATATGTTTTTAATATTAATATATTTTAAAATGTAATTTATTCCTGTGATGCAATGCTGAATTTTCAGCATCATTACTCCAGTCTTCAGCCTCACATGATCCTTCAGTAATCAGTCGAAAATGCTACTTTGCTACTCAAGAAACATGTCTAATTATTATCAGTGTTGAAAACAGTTATGCTGCTTAATACTTTTGTGGAAACTGTAAAAAAAAATGATATTTGCATCAATAAACACTAGAATATAAGACATGTTATATGCTCTGGTAAAAATAGATTTATTTCATCACAGCACAGAAATACTCAGTGTCTTGTACCCCTGACAGGACTGTTTGGTTGGAGGTTGAATGTTGGAAAGAAACAAGCGTACAATCATTTTGAACTCTTTTTCATCAGCTTCATTATAAAAACAACAGCATTTGTAAGTACACAATAAGGGTTGAATAAAACTCAACCATCGATGTATGAAAAATAATCATGACTAGGGAAATTTCACTTTTTTTCCCTTCTTTTAAAGTATGAAATGAGTCAACTGAACATTTCATATTCATACTGAAAAGGCCCTTTAGATTCTTTTTTTTTTTTTTAAGAAAACATTTCATGACGTTTCACGCAAAGTATTACAGTAACATGAAGTCGTTATACAGACAGAGATGTGTGAACATTTCTGTCCAGCTGCATTGCATTGCCTTTCTCGTTTTGAGAATTATAAATACAGTCAGACTTTCGTGACAGAGAATCAAACACAGTTAAAATATCTGTCTTCCCATGTGTAGAAAAAGACATTTTCTTAAACAAAGTTAAACAGCTGGTGTCCCAAACATCATTTTTCTGCCATAATTGACACGCCATATAGCTTTATGTGTATTGATCCGCAAAAAGTGGCTTTGGAACAGCTGAGACGAAATAATGACCCTTTAAACCCTTTAAAATGAAGAATGGCAACTTCAAAAAAAAAAAAAAACATTAGATAATGTTTCCTAAAGCAAAAATTAGGGCCTGTTATGCAACTGGAATGACTCATCATATACCCGTAATTAGTTTCATTGTGCTATTTTCCTTTGTCAAACAAACCCCTCTCCTAAATTCCTACGTCAAACATTTTTTTCCCATTAGAAAAGACAAAATATCAAGCTTACAGATTTGACCGGAATGTAAAAGGTAGAAACTCGCAGTGCGTACAACGACAGATAGGCAGCCGAGTGAGTATATTATTTTCAATAAATTATTATAAAATAGAGTTCTATGCTTTTTACAATTAATTATTTTCCAAAAATGTCTTCCCAAAAACAGAAAAAAAAAATCAGTCCCAGCCAAAGTCATGGCCGGTCATGTGGTAGAACTTTTTGTTAAATGGCTTGTAAAACTCTCGCAGTCTTTGAATCACATCCGGGTCGATGTTTGGATGCGTGCGGCCTTTAGTTTTGCCGAGGCAGTGCGGTTTGCTGTTGCTTTCAGGTCTTTTGAGGCAAGGGAAGCCCTTGGTGGGGTTAAAGTGAAAGTGTTTGTGCGTGACCACCCTTCTCAGGCCCAGGAAGTGCTGTACGCGGGCCATCTCCCCGGCCGGGTCGCTGATCAGGCGCTCCCCGCTCACAAACAACAACTGGCTCATTGGAAAAAACTGCAGCCAGTGCTCCAGATGCCTGGCGTACATGCCGATCTGCACCGCGCTCCACGAGGTGTCGATTAGATTAGCTGTGATGTTTTTAAAAGTCAAGCTCTCAAAGGACGGGATGTCGGGTTTCTTTGAGCGGGTCTGCGTGTAGTCCGAGATCGCCCGGGTTACTGGGTCTCGAACCACAACTATCAGCTTAGTGTCCTTGGACATGGCGTGGATCCGGCCTGGGACCTCCTTGGTTACAAAGTAGCTTGGTGTCTTCTCCATAGTCAGCTGACCCTCCTGAGTTTTGGGCATTAGTTCCCTAGGAGCAAAGAGAGAGGCAAGGGAAGGGTGAGTATCAAAGGACGATTCATACGGACAGACAGCATAGATATATGAAAAACAGCAGGACTTTTATAATACACACTCTTCTCTGTCTGACACAGAGTTTAAAGAGGATAGTCTCAGCATCAGAGGAGACACCCATGGATATTTCAGGACTGTCTGATGTGTACTGCACCCAAAAAGACAAAACTGCATTTTGCTGATGTTTTTGCCCGGTGTATTTAAAGGAACACTCAACTTTTTTTGAAAGTAGGTTCATTTTCCAATTCCCCTAGAATTAAACAGATGAGTTTTGCTGTTGTCAGATCTATTTAGCCAATCTCCGGGTCTGGCGGTAGCACTTTTAGCATAGCTTAGCTTAAATTAGCTTAAATGTTCCTATATAAAACTATTTCAAACTGACAGAAAATGAAAAGTTGTGATTTTCTAGGCTGATATGGATAGGAACTATACTCTCATTCTGGCGTAATAATCAAGGAACTTTGCTTCTGTCGGTCTTAGTACGCAGGGTAACTACAGAAGAGTCAAGTTTTAAATAGGAAAAATATCAAAACTCATTTCTGAGCGAGATGTCATTATTGAGCGAGATGCTAACAGTCTAATCAGACTCAATGATTTATGCTAAGCTATGCTAAAATTGGAGATCGGCTGAATGGAATTGAAAACAGTTAAACTCACTGTTTAACTCTAGGGGAGTTGGAAAATGAGTCTATTTTCAAAAAAAGTGGAATGTTCCTTTAAGGTATAATATCAGCAAGATGGACCCTTTTAAAAGCAATGCATTACAATATTGCGTTACTCCCCAAAAAGTAACTAATTGCATTACTTAGTTACTTTTTATGGAAAGTAATGTGTTACATTACTTTTCCGTTACTTTTTAAATCTGGGCAAGGCTTGCTTGTTTGTCTTTAACATAAAAAGTTTGACTTTTAGCAAATGTAAAACCCCTTTCACACCAGAAAGTGAAATGAATAAGCCTAAGGTTGAAGGGAAAGTAAAATTACGTCTGTACAGTAACTGGCGTTACTTTTTTGAAAAAGTACTGGCTGGGACAGGTTTTTTTTTTCTTCTGTTTTTGGGAAGACATTTTTGGAAAATAATGAATTGTAAAAAGCATAGAACTCTATTTTCTTGTAAATGAAAAAGTAATGCGTTACTTTACAAGTTACTTAAAAAAATCTGATTACGTAACTTGCGTTACTTGAAATGCGTAACCCCCAAAACTGTAAATCTTTTAAACATCTTTGCTTAATAAAAGTATCAATTTCTTTCAAAAAAAAGAAAGAATAAAAATTTACTGACCACAAACTTTTAAATGGTAGTTTATATTGTTACAAAAGATTTTATATGAAATAAATGCTGTTTTTTTTTTTTTTTTACTTTTTATTCATTAAAGAATACTGAAAAAAGTAAAAGTACAGGTTCCAACAAAATATTAAGCAGCACAACTGTCAACATTGATATAAAACAGCATATTGGAATGATTTCTGAAGGATCATGCAACACTGAAGACTGGAGTAATGATGCTGTAATAAAATTTTAAAAATGTAATAAAATACATTTACATGTTATTTTACATTGAAATAATATTTCACAAACTACTGTTTTTATTTTCTGGATTGTTAATCAAATAAAGCACAAGAAACTTAAGAAATAAAAAATCTTACTGATCCCAAACTTTTCAACAGCAGTTTTCTTGTTACACAAAACTACAAACAGCAAAGGATTGGACTAAAGCTTTAGGTGTAATCCATATTTTAAGATCCAGAACCAAGCATGAGTAAATCAGAGAAACTACACACACTCATAGTTAATTTGAGTTATAATGACTGGATCACTGCACTATTATGAAGTTTTATTTAGCAAACAAGAGAAAAGACATCCATCTCCTTTACATTCCGCTTAATCCCTTTTACAGTCTTAAAATAATCCTCCTCTGTGACGTCACAGCCACTAAATGAACCAAACAAAGGCTTGGAAATTTGCATAAAAGATACAGAATCCTTTTTTTCCCCAATGTTTTATTTCATAGTAGGGTTGTGCATGTTTATGTAGAGTTCATTTCACTCCCATGATACCTGAATCAGCAGTATGAGGCCAGCTGCTGTAATTGGCATATTAGTCTTTTACCTTCAGCGAGCGAGGAATGGCTGAACTAGGTCGAGTAAGGTTTATGCAAGACCAGACAAACTCGAGGTCAATGCAGGGTCAGAGAAGGTAGATTAAGGACAAGATGTCAAACGCTATCGCTAACAATCACACCTAAGATTATCATAAGTTGTTTTTTCAAAGAAGTCATATCATGAGGAATCAAATTTTCTCTTGAGTTGAGATACGAGTTTAAACTATGAAAACTTACTGTAACTAACACACTTTTTTTTTCTTTGAGAGAGACAGAAAGAAATTAATACTTCTGTTCAGCAGCAATGCACTGAATTGATCAAAAGACTTGCACACTGTCGCAAAAACATTTTATTTAAAATAAATGCTGTTCTTTTGAAATTTTCATTAAAGAAAATTACAAAATCATATCACTATTTCCACATAAAATATTAAAAAGCACATCATTGATAATAATAAATGTTTCTTGAGCAGCAAAACAACATATTAGAATGATTTCTGAAAGATTGCGTGACACTAAAGATTGGAGTAATGATGCTGAAAAGTCAACTTTGAATCACAGGAATAAATTACATTAAAAAAATATCATAATAGAAAATGGTTATTTTAATTTGTAATAATGTTTGAGTTTTAATTCAATAAATGGAGCCTTGGTGAGCATAAGACACTTTTTAAAAACATTTAAAATATCTTACTGATCCCCAAACTTATTTACAGTAGTAGTAGTAGTATTGTCAGGACTATGGGAGCCAGTTTCCACCACCGAATAAAAAATTAAAAAGGTAATTTGTGACATTTTAACTCACAATTCTGACTTTTCTTTCTCAGAATTGCATGATATAACCTTGCAATTCTGACTTTTCCCTCACTGTTTCATTTCAAAAAGTCAGAATTACGAGATAAAAAGTAGCAATTACCATTTTTAAATTTTTTTATTCAGTAGAGGACATATGTAATACAGTTGGTCAAAAGTTTACATACACCTTGCAGAATCTACAAAATGTTTATTATTTTACCAAAACAAGAGGGATCATGCAAAATGCATGTCATTTTTTTTTTATTTAGTACTGTCCTGAATATGATATTTCACATAAAAGACGTTTACATACAGTCCATAAGAGAAAATAATCGTTGAAATGATAAAAATTGTACATATGCTTGTTTGTCCTGAATAGTTAAACTGCCCACTGTTCTTTAGAAAAGTCTTTCAGGTCCCACAAATTCTTTGGTTTTTCAGCATTTTTGTGTATTTGAACCCTTTCCAACAATGACTGTATGATTTTTAGATCCATCTTTTTACACTGAGGCAACTGAGAGACTCATATGAAACTATTACAGAAAGTTCAAACGTTCACTGATGCTCCAGAAGGAAACAAAATGCAGTAAGAGCCAGGGGGTGAAAACTTTTGGAATTTGAAGATCAGGGTAAATGTAACTTATTTTGTCTTCAGGGATTATCTTCTGTAGCTTCTGAAGGGCAGCAATAGGGCAGCAATAAATGGAAAAATATATATATATATACTTAGGCAAAATAAGAAAAATGTACACATCTTCATTCTGTTCAAAAGTTTTCAGCCCCAGCTCTTTTTGACTTCAACTGTATATCAGAAATATATAGGTCAAAACAGTCCAGTTTAATTCTATTGATGAGAGAAAGATTAAAAATAGTCATAAATACCTAAATTATAGCTGTTTTGAGAAAGAAAAAAAAAACTTTAACTCAGGAAGAAAATGTTTTACAAATATATGAGCCCTTAAACTGTCAAACAAGATTAATGTATATATGCAGTATGGACAAGCCTGTCAACTATTCCGCTTGAAACAACAGCCGATTTATCCTCAATCATTTATAGTTGCCAGTGACAGGAGTTTTGACATTGACAGATGTTTCAAAAAATAAAATTAGCCGTGGGGCTAAATGTAGGGAAAGATATGTTGCCGCAATGATTACGCCTGATAATGAGGTATTTATATATAGACACTCAACCAGGCAAAGACTGTTGTCTTAACCTTTCCTTCAAGACAAAGTTTAATAGATAATATCTAAGCAATTACTGGAATGAAGTGGGGAGGTGGGAAAGGGTTTGTACTGGAGGAGGAAACGAGGAGAGGAGAAGAAAGAAGTGCTTCGAGGAGTCGAGGGATGAGGGTTAATCCTGTCAGGGGGATTGTAGTGGGTCGAGCTCATTAACCACCTACCACAATAAAAAAAACGCACACGGTGCAGCTTATGTAATCTTAGAAACCTCTCTTGCTATTTCTCTCTGGACTCTCATCATTAATAAGTGGTGTGAAAAAAACATAAATCTAATGAGACATGGACGCATGTGGGGGGAGAGGGGGCTCTGTGTCTCTGCAATTATGTTCACAGTCCCCTAGATACACAGGCAGAGCCTTTTGTAGCAGCCCAGAGGGAAACGAAACACAACTGATCAAACTTTCCACCTGGTCCCCAAGCAAAACAGACCTGAATCAGAACCGCATGCATTATTCATACAAGCAGACAGACACAGACATTGTCTTGTATTGAAATCTGAAGACATAAGTGCTGTTGGGAAAAGAGCGGCAAGCTTTTGCAATTTGTGTTCTTAACAGACTGTGCAGCCAGAAGCAATGCTGTCCAAACATCTTAATCCAATGTGCGGTTTTACAAAACAAACTCATTAAAGTTCACTTCTGTGCAACAAATGGCCAAAATATGCATGATTGGTACAAAGGAAAAGCAATAAATGTGTAGAGTGCAATTGCAGTTTTGATTTTGTGAGTTGTGCTTCATTATTGAAAAAGAAGTGTGCTTAATTGTACTTAAAGTGCACTTGTAGTGTGTATATGTATGTACACATTTTAAATATACACATATAGTGTATAACTAAAGTAAAGTAAAAACTACTTGCAGATAATATTAATGAAATAAAAGGTCACTTAAGTGTACTTCAAGAGAATACACTTTTATGGTTAAATGTGAACTTATAGGTATGTAAGTCCCTATGATTTTCATGATACGGAAAACACGGATGAAATCGAGTCATAACAATTGTATTGCACTGAATGTCATGGAATTTGCTACATTTTGAATCAGTAAACTTGAAGTAGGCTTAAATTAAAGCACCAAAAAGACTAGAGTCTGTGTATATTATGCTGTAAAAAGACTATTTAAATGTGAATCCTTTGTGAATGAATGGCGCAGACGCGCGGTTTCGTTTACTACACACACATACTGAAGCTTGTGTGTGACGCTTGCAGTGTTTTTAGCCTCTGGCACCTCAATATATGAGTACATGAACAAAAACAATCTCTAGAACTGCTCTAGGAGTTACTTCATGGGCATTTTTACGGTTTCCTTTGAGAAAAACTATATTCATATCGTATCCACAAGTTTCCGAGGGACACTACTGTAAAAAAAGAATGAGGGCACAACTTCCGGTGCTGCGGTGGAAGTAGTATACCAGTGGTATTTTGTGTGCTAATTAGCGAAGAGGCTAGGTGTTTTTCAGATCATTGTTTACTTTGTAAAGTTGCAAACCTTTATGAGAGATGTCGTTGCGGTGCTCAGGGACGTGATGTGCTGTTCAAAGCTGAGTTCGCACATCGTTAGCAAGTTTGGAACGCTAAATCTTGAATGACTGCCAACTACTGATGTGACATTTGAACAGAGGCATCGGAGCTTGTGTTAAGGGATGTGCCAGACGAAGCCTTGTAAGTCATACAAGTAATATGAAAAATACAAATTATTTCAGGAAAATTAAATATTTGCCATACGCAGTTCATATATGTGTACATTATATTTCTATTACATCATACTGATATTCGTACTGGCATTTAATGGCACAGTTTTAATGGGTAAATTAGAATCAGAGACAGAAATTCAACAAACACCCACACTGTACGCTTTTATTTGTGCACATAATATGAAGGGAATGTGGTGAATGTTTCGTCTGAGGAAGGCTCGGCTTTTGGCACAGGCCTTTGGCTGCTTTATTGTTTACTAACCACCAGAAAGCGCTGTTTTCGACACTTAAAGCTTTGAATCTTTTACTGAAACAGTCAAAGGAAAGTCTCTGTGCTTCACGAGTCTTCATTTGCCCATCTTATAACTGTCAACTGTTGAATGAATAAGTGTAACGTCCCGCTTGTTTACTTTGAACCGGAAGACGCTCCCACGTTTGACGCCAGGCCTCATGGGGCGTAGGAAACTTGTGGATAGAAACAGAAATCAAAATAAAAGTTTGGTTTATCTTGAAGAAACTGTGACAGAAATATATTACTTCATGTAATGATACTATTACTACTACTGCTAAAATTATTAAAATATTATTTTTTAAGGAATATTTACTAGAAAAAAATATTTATTTGCCAGAAAAAAATAAATACACAGTATTTCTGAAAATAAATAAATAAAAATAATAATAATAATACATTAATTCTTCATAAAATAAATTAATTAGACAGACATGCTTTTGATTATTCAAATTTTATGAAACCATTAAAATGGAATCCAGAAAATGAATGGAAAACTGAATTTGGTAAAAATAAAACTGAATTTGAGGGGAAAAAAAACACTTCATAGGGCCTTAAAATTGTAATTTTTGTTAAACTATTAATCAATTGTTGTAAAATGTTATATTGTGAAATATTATTACGATGTAAATCAATGTTTTTCTATATTAATATACATTAAAATGTAATTTGTATCTGTAATTAAAGTTGAATTTCCAGAATCATTACTCCAGTCTTCAGTGTCACATGATCCTTCAAAAATCATTCTAATATGCTGATTTATTATCAGTTTCGCTGCTTAATATTTTTATTTTTTATTTTTCAGGATTTTTTGATCAATAAAAGGTTAAAAGAGGGCAGCATTTATTTAGAATAGAAAGGTTTTCTAACAATATACACTACTGTTAAAAGTTTGGGGTCAGTAAATTTTTATTCTTTCTTTTTTTGAAAGAAATTAATACTTTTATTTACCAAGGATGTGTTATATTAATAAAAAGTGATAGTCAAGTCAAGTCAGCTTTATTTATATAGCGCTTTTTACAATACAAAGTGTGTCAAAGCAACTTTACAGTATTAAATGGGAAAGTAATATATCAATAATTCAAAAGAAACTTTAAACAATTTTAGTTTGAGGAAATTAATCAGTAGTTCCAAATTAATAAATTGTTTGTCCCCAATTTAGTTTTCCCCAATTTAGTTGTTGTCCCCAACTGAGCAAGCCATAGGCGACAGTGGCAAGGAACCAAAACTCCATCTGTGACACTGATGGAGAAAAAAAAACCTTGGGAGAAACCAGGCTCAGTCGGGGGGTCAGTTCTCCTCTGACCAATAAACAAGTAGTTTATACTCCCATACAGACCTGTAGAGGTGGTCTATATGTACTGACCCACCATCTGGATACAAACTGGATCAAGGGAAACTGCAGTGGCCAACTGTTCAGTAGCATAGATTTATATTGTTAGAAAAGATTTATATTTTGAATAAATGCTGTTCTTTTTAACTTGTTATTTATCAAATAATCCTGAAAAAAGAATCACAGATTGCAAAAAAATATTTGGCAGCACAACTTTTTCCAGCATTGATCATTCTAATAATAAATCCGCATATTAGAATGATTTCTGAAGGATCATGTGACACTTAAGACTGGAGTAACAGCTGATGAAAATTCAGCTTTGCATCACAGGAATAAATTATATTGTAAAGTATATTAAAATAAAAAACATTATTTTATATTTTAATAACATTTTGCAATATTACAGATTTTTTTTAAAGAGCCACAAAATTTATTTATTGCAACATTTTAAAGCTGAGACCTTGTTTCCTACCAAATTAATCTGCTCTGCCTTGTCTGTCAGCATGTTGTCAGTTTCCCCTTTGCTCTGCGATGTATTTTTCACTGCGTGAGAGCATGATGTGTAGCATGAGAGCGACATTGTTTGCTGGACATAGCAACAGTAAGGGCGGGTTTTTTTGAAGGGTCAATTGGCAATGTACTCTGGATTGTTGCTTGTTGTCTCAACAATATTATTGACCCTAGATATAACTTGGGACCCTCCATAAATGTTCATCTGCCATTTGAAAATGTCAACCACTTACGAAAAAGTAATAGCACATCTCCTCAATGAGCCACACAATTTCAACCATACATATCCGTAACCGGTTTGAGTTGCATGCAAAGTTTAATACTTCAAGTTAGATGTTAATGTATAAGCAATAACTGTAGCTCTGAAGCCAAGTGCAATACAGAGGAAAACCAGACTTTTACAGATAGTGATAACGTCTTTACAAGCCACAGTTTATGATTAAACTGCACTCTTGTACCGCTCCAGCAGCACAGGGTTAAATTAGAGAGCCTGCTGTGTTACATTGCTGTTATTACCTTGTTTTGTCTAGAGGGAAGTGAGCTGTGTCTTCTCTAGAGCTTGTTTTTGAAGAGCTCTCTGTAAACCTGTGTTTATATTATCTGCTATCAGGTATGTTCAAAGGCTGGTGTTTGTGCCTTTAAAGTCTCTGTGTTGTTTGAAGTTCCCTCAGGATAGCTTGAAATGCTGAGAAGATGGTCGTCATAGAACAGCACTTTGCAGTAGGGATTTAATGAGTTGCTGTCAGCTTATGCAACTGTTCGGTGGAATTTCTCAGTGCTTTTAGTTGATCTCTAATCTCTAAAGGTCTGATAGTACACCTAGGTTGCTTTTGCAATACTTTGTTTATGTTGGATAATTATGTTTATGTAGACTGTATGTAAATCAGCTTCTTTGAAGATGTTTATGACATGTTTGGACACAAATGACACTTTAAAATACAATGTGATTCTTTTGAGATGGGCCAGTAATTTTTATGTACTTTCTTATAAAAAATTTATACTTTTATTTAGCATTAAATTAATAAAAAGTGACAGTAACTTTATAATGTTATTATAAGAATATTATTTTTCAAGAGCAGCAAGTAGCATATTGGAATGATTTCTGAGGGATCATGGTGACACTGAAGACTGGAGTAATGATGAAAATCGCACACAACAAATTCGGACTTGTAGCGTTATAGCATTTTTTGCATTGATGCCATAGAAGAACAATTTTGGGTTCCCCAAAGAACCTTCCAGTAAACAGTATTTTTTTTAAAAATGAGTTTTTTTCCTCTATATACATTTTGCGCAGTGAAAAGGTTATATGGATGTTACAGGTTATAGATGTGACATTAACCTATGTGTTAGCTGCCATCTCTTTTAAATAGCTTAATAAAATAGTATTTAAAGATTTTTATCCTGTCCTTACAGTTGAAGCCAAAAGTTTATATACATAAGAGTCAGGGGTGAAAACTTTTGAACAGAATGAAATGTGTACATTTTTTTTTTTTTTTTGCCTAAATATCATATTTTTATCATTTAGTACTGCCATTCAGAAGCTACAGAAGATACTTACTTCTTTCCCAAAAGACAAAATAAATGTTAAATGGCTCTTAATGCATTGTTTTTCCTTCTGAAGCATCGGTAAGCGTTTAAACCTTCTGTAATAATTGCATATGAGTCCCTCAGTTGTCCTCAGTGTGAAAAGATGGAGCTCAAAATCATACAGCCATTGTTGGAAAGGGTTTAAAAAAGCTGAAAAACTAAAGGGGGACCTGAAGTATTTTTCTGAAGAACATCGGCCAGTTTAACTGTTCAGGACAAGCAAGGGACTCATGAACAATTATCAAAAAAAAAAAAAGATGTGTGGATCATTCAGGTAACAACACAGTATTAAGAAAGTGTATGTAACTTTTAAACAGGGTCATCTTTATAAATTCAACTATTATTTTCTATTGTGGACTATGTGTAAATGTCTTATATGTGAAATATTATATCCCTAGATTATAGATTATCCCTAGATTATATCCCTCTTATTTTGGTAAAATAATTAACATTTTGCAAATTTTGCAAGGTGTATGTAAATGTTTGACTTCAACTGTATACCTATAGGTTTTTGCAAGCCCTTTTAGCCATGATTTTTAGAACAGAGCACAGCACTTTGTACCCTATTGCTTAAGTATATCCTACCCAGCTGTTCACAAGCAAAATGAGTGCTTAGCATGGGTCATTTTAAAAGAGCAGAGAGCCAACCTGGGAAGGAATTCTTGTGGGAATGTCACTTTGTCAAAAAACCCATGAGGGTATGAGAAGTGGTGGTATGCAGCTACTTCAAATAATCTGACAGTTACTGTGGGACAAGTTCCAGACCCGCATCAAAGCACAAGGTGGGGGCTGAAGGTTCTTTCATGACTGAACTATGACGTCTCAGCCTTCGTGCGCTCTCGTAACTCAGAATGTACATCTGTTTAAAGATACAGGACAATATAGAGAATATTTAATAATTTGACTTCTAGTCTGAAAAACTGTAAGACAAATGAGTTTTGAATTCTCCTCCATTGCATGTTAACATTCAGACAGAACTGTGAGGTTGTCAACTTTACATGAGCACAAAATATGAATCTGACTTGCGTTTACATTTAGACTAAACAAGGCTGTTTAACTATATGTTGACTTGCTGATTTCTGTTGTAGGTACAAGGGTGGATGATTATGGTTGTTTTTAACATTTTTGGATTTAATGCTACCTGATCTCATGACAAAACCGTACCTGTGGGAATGTTTTCGTAAATTGTAAAATACGTACCAATAAGTACATACTGCAGATTCTAACAGAAATTAACACTTCACTTTCCGGATGTAACAAGCTTGCTAGGTAGCTCAGCCGACACGGAATTGGAATCCTTGAGTAAAAATCCTGTGAAAAACATGACTCACAATGAAAGAGCTGAAAGATGAGAGATTAAAAAAAACCTAAAACGGCATGCTTGCGATTGCGTTTTTACATCACATTCGCTTCTGTTCATACTATCGGGTAGGTTTAGTGCAGATGGTACGTTATTTTAAAACGCCACAAAGCATTAGAGTTATAGCCCCACTCAACGGACATTTCTAGTCAGAAATGTGGTACAAACATCAGATCCACCTATGAGGACACAATTTTCAGTTGTTTATTCAGGCAGCTGGCAGAACAAAAATGCTACATTCCCTTTTAGTGTGCCAGTGAAGAGCCAAGGGTTTCTAAATTATTATAAGCAACTGGCTTTGTGCATTTTCACACAAAAATCCATCATTGTAGTTGTGCCTTACCATCCCACACAAAGGCTAGCAGCAATTTTATCAGTAAACACAACAGCAGCATCTTTTAAGAGCAAAAAGTTATGTGCATGTTTTGAGAATCCCCTCATTCTGCTCCTCTCAGGGCTTGTTTTTTTTTTTTTTTTTGAGGGAGATCCTGCTGGGTTTCTCAAGAAGCACTTTCACCCTCTGAGCACATTTGCATACAAAGTGAAGAAAGAAACAACACAATTCACTCTAATTGCCTGCTCTTTCTCACTGGGGTTAATGCAGAACCTCAGGGGTTCAACAGATCCTCTTTTGAAACATTCACCAACTCACTCAATAGACTCACTTTCAATTTACTGCCAGCATCTGCCATCCACAAACAAGCTACTCCTTGTAACTCTATCAGACTGCCGGGATGTTTGTTTCAGAATCAGTAAGCAATATGATTGCGACAGACAGCTTTTCACCATGTGCTTTTCTGAAAACATCTTTGTTTTTCGTGTCTTCTCAAACTGCCACATTGTGAAGTAATCTTGACCAGCAATATATGACTCTAAAAATCAAGATTATAATCACAACATCACAGTATTCTTTAAAATACTATGCAATATGAATATGGTAGTAATATACTGTAGTACCATCGTAGCTAAGTGCATTAAGAACTTTTTGAATTTAAAGATCAGGGTAAATTTAACTTAGTTTGTCTTCTGGGAAACATGTAAGTATCTTCTGTAGCTTCTAAAGGACAGTACTAAATAAAAAAAAGAAAAAGAAGTACATATATCTTCATTGTTCAAAAGTTTTCTTAAGCTCTTAATGCATCGTGTTTCCTTTTGAAGCATGAGTGAGCGTTTGAACCTTCTGTAATAGTTGCCTATGAGTCCCTCAGTTGTCCTCAGTGTGAAAAGATGGATCTTAAAATCATACAGTCATTGTTGGAAAGGGTTCAAATACACAAAAATGCTGAAAAACCAAAGAGCAACTTCTGAAGAATATATAAACTATTGAACGGGGTCATTTTTATAAATTCCGCTATTTTATATATGTAAACATCTTTTATGTGAAATATCTTATTCAGGTCAGTACTACATAAACGATAACATGCATTTTGTATAATCCTTCTTATTTTGCTACAATAATTAACATTTTGCAAGGTGTATGTAAACTTTTGACCTCGACTGTATATGCATTTTATGCATAAAGTAGAGTCTGTTTTACCGTTATCAAGATATCAATGACTTATATTACAAGCGATCAGAATTTTATCTGTTTGGTCATATAAATAGCAACAACTGCACCAAATTGCATTTTTGTGCTTAAAAGCTCTGAATAAAATTGGGGAATTACTATAAGTTAGTATAATAATTCTACACATCATTAACATTTTGCCTAAACTGTTTTCAATTTTAAAAATACATATTTTTCTGACTATTATTTAATATTTACAGGGTTATTATTATAATGTTGTACTGTAATATTGTAATATGTTAATGGGTAATCTATTTTAAAAATAAATAAATATCCACAAATGAATGGCCTGTTTATTGAATTGATCAGCCCTCTGTTTTCTTCAAAAGCATTGTTTGAAAAGTCACACTGCATGTACAGTTCTAAAGCCCTGCTGTGCTCAGTCACCCTTCTGAACGCCTCCTACAGGGAGCACATGGACGCTCCTCTGTGTTGCACTAACAGTGCAGTAGAGCTCAATACCTCCACAGGAGACTTGGCCACCTGGCTACATGCTTCTCTCTCCATGTTTCTGCTTCACAATTAGTCTCCTGGATAAAGGGGCTCATCCTGCTCTTTGCCTCTTCCTTGTATTCCCACTGTGTGTCAATAGCGAAGGAGCTGGGACTTCAGATTCCTCTACAGAAAGTCTGTATATCATCTCGAACAATAAAAAGCTTTGGGGTGCATTTTCCTTTGCTAGTGTTTCCCGAATGTGTCGGCATTTAATTTTGACTATGTAAAAAACTATTATTTTGGTTATTTATAGAAAACTAATTGCACAGATTAGTTATTAGATTGAACTGTGATGGGCCAATCAAAGGTTTAAAGTGGCCAAAATGGACAAAATGTATTGGTGATAAAAAATCTCCATTAATTACATATAAAAAACATTTTCGGCTATTGTTTTGAGAGCGTTATTAAAAACCAGATAGATAACTGTAATGATACTTTTTAATGTTACTGAAATAACTTTTAGAAAACCTTGCCATAACATTAGCCTGGGAAGTTCTGAGAACATTGAGGAAACTGGCGAAACCAACTTTATGTGTTGGGGTAAATTCCGTTAAACTGGGAGACTTTTTGCCAGTGAGATGACTGGGGAATTAACCACCTATTACAACTCAGAATATCAACGTTAATGTAAAATCACTCTAGGGAGAATATTGTTAATTTGATCTGTTTTCACAAAAAAAGAATTTAAAAAAAAAAAGTAAAAAGGTAAAAAAAAAAGGTAAAAGAATAAAAATACTAGGAATCAAAGGTGAGGGTCAAACCTCGGTGGATTGATAATGTTGTGCAAGTGCACCTGACTATGAAGGGTGTTACACAAGCAAAGCATAATGTTTATTTAGTCTATGTTTGTTTTGAGCCATTCCAACATTTTATCTAGGTCTAGTTCACCATTACTAAACTACATGGTGCTGGAGCGCGTTATTCCCATAAGTCTAACATAACAGTGTGACTACACAGTAATGCATTGCAATCAACCAAAAATTCAGACAGCTGTTAGTATGACAATATTTACACAACTATCAATACTTTGTTGACCAGTTACTAAGCAATGCTTAATTTTGTTTAGTCTGTGGTGTAAAAAGATCACATTAGCAATTAAAAAAAAATAAATAAAATCTTAAGCGAAACATGGTCAGGTCAAACTGTCTGAAGAATATTTGGTCCTAAATTTTTTTTAGTGGTAGTCCACTGTATGATGACTTTTTGGGTATAATACGTCACAGTTTATTTTATTTTGCTATCCTCACTTACAAAAATGGACTATAGTTTCCTGTGCCCACTAGTAAAAAAAAAATCACAAATTATATCTGGTGTCTGAATAATTTTTGGTTTGACTGTATGTTTGTAATATGTACAATGTAATAACAATGACAAAATCAATCACTAAATCCTTTACACACATAAATAAAATAATAATAATAATAAGAAAATAAGAAATAATAGGAAAAAGAACATTTTGGTTTTGCAAACTGTTAAGACCATTCAAATATCAAAAGTGACAAAAATACAGCAACCAAAATATATTTTTAAACAGAGCATCAGAGGGTTCTTACAGTTATTGAAAACCTGTAAAATTCACAGAACTGTAAAACTGTAACGGTAAACCTTATTAGTAATTGTAAATGTTCATTGGCTAGAAATTCTCTTTTGTGAGTTCAACAAAAAATTAATAAATAAATAAAACACTAAATTATATATATATATATATATATATATATATATATATATATATATATATATAGGTCCTAACTTTTTCTGGGGTCCTTTACAATCAAATATTAATTCAATTTTATAACTTGTTATCTAACTTCTGTGGTCAGAAACATTCCAAAATCCTTATGAAATGTAGTGTCAAACCAAAAATATATATAAAAATACATTCGGACACCAAATAAAAAAAAAAAAAAAAATATATATATATATATATATATATAATTTTTTTTTTTTTTTTTTTTTTTACTAGTTGGTGCAGTATAGTTAATAGTTAAAGGATAGTATAGTTAATTCATGTATGTGTGAAGATAGCAAAATAAAGTAAACTGTGGCGTATTATACCCAAAAAATCTTCATACAGTTGACTACCAGTAAAATGTATAAAAAATTTGGGACAAAAAATTATTCAGACACATTGAGCTGACAATGTTTTGCTTAAGGTTTTTTTTTCTTTAATTGCTAATGCGACCTTTTTACACCACAGACTGAATAAAATTAAGCATTGCTTGGTAATTGGTCAACAAAGTATTGATAGTTGTGTAAATGTTATCATACTAACATTTGTATGATTTTTTGGTTGATTGTAATCCATTACCTTCTATCAAAGTTAGCTGACATTATCAAGATGACTTTGTTCTGACTGAGTTTAACTATGAGTTCTTGTCATATTTTATTACCATTTTCTAAACTATAGCGAATGAACTCGTAATGTGAGAAATGTTGAAGGTGTCTGAATAAATTTAAGTTTGACTGTAGGTGCAAGTATAGGCTATGTATAAAATAAAACATTTTTGAGATCGTCAACCTTGAAAATCTTCAACAGTGGAGTCAGAGCCCCTCAAGTCCCCCACAGTTCACAATATGACAATACTGACAGGTTTATGTGTCACTACCGGAATATGAGATACATAATTCCCTAGTCTTAATCCGATTTTATCCTGACCATGTAAAACGCACGTATGAATAACCGCGTGTTGTCAATAAACGTACCTGTACCACTCGAGCCCTTTCTCGTAGTTGCGATCAAAAAAGTGCGGCTCCGCTCCCACCGCGCGGATATCAGGATGGAGGCGCAGAAACTCGAGCAGCGCTCGCGTCCCGCCCTTCTTCACCCCTATTATAATCGCTTGGGGCAACTTTTTGCTCTCGGAGCCGTTCAGAGCACCTGCTACTCCCGAGTCCTCGTCATAAGCAACATCGCCCTTATTTTCTTCCCAGCCGTCTCCTTTGCTGTCAGCATCACTCTCGTTGTTTAACAAGTCCCTGGACTGGCTTTTAAGAAACATCTCCAGGTCTTGTTTCTGGGGGGGTCTGGGTGCATTTCTACCGCTTCTTTCTTCCATCACGAAGGTCGGAGTGGTAGAGCAATAGCCCACGCAGCAGTACAGCATGTACACCCACAGTGACAGCATGATGCAGAACACGAAAAGTTTGTTTTTCACCGGCTGAGTAGAGTGACAGTGCAGACTATATTCCATAGGACTCTCCTGCGTGCAATGTCAATGTCCAATAGGGCATATTGGCAAAGTTACTTGTTCCTCCGCACAGGTCCCTGTAACATGCAGGCATCTCCGCGGGAGAGGAAAATAGGAGCATGAGTCCCCGGCAGATGTTGAATTCATTTCATTTTAGTTTTCTGGACGGTGCCGGAGATGCACGAAGTCACTGGCAGAAGCGCGTCTTTGCGCATCACTCCGTCGCCTCCCACTGGTTCTTGTCATCTGAGTGAACGACGGGCCGTGAACACTTTTTAAAGACGAGGGGCGTGTGATTGGCAGCGGGATTGGCCAATCAGAACACACGCCAAAGCCCTTAAGCATTTTTATTTTATCGACTACTGTCTTTGCTTCATATGCAGAATAAAGAAATTAAAACGCAAAAATGATTGTATTTTAAAGGAGTTTGAACTACAAAACTATTCAAAAGTTTTTCCTTTTTGTTTTTGAAAAAAGCCTCTTATATGGTCAACAAAGGTGCATTTATTTTATCGAAATACATTAATATTGTGATAGATTATTACTATTTGAAACAACTGTTTTCTATTTGAATATATTTTAAAATGTAATTTATTCCTGTGACTGAAAAGCTGAATTTTCAGCATCACTACTCCGGTCTTCAGTCTCACATGATCCTTCAGAAATCATACTAATATGCTGATTTGCTGCTCAAGAAGCATTTATTATTACTATCAATGTTGAGAACTGCTTAATATCGTTGTGGAAAATATTTATTTATTTATTTATTTAAATAATAGAAAGTTGAGAAAAGACCAGCTTTCATTTGAAATGGAAATCTTTCAAAACATTGTAAATGTCCTTATAGTCACTTTTGATCAATTTAATGCATCCTCACTGAATAAAAGAATTAAATTTTTAAATAATAAACAAATACATTTTAATAGTCTCCCTTATTCAAATGGGAGTAATGTACATTTATAAATGAATATGAATGTGATATTAAGTAAAGATCATGTTCCATAAAGATATTTTGTAAATTTCCTACCGTAAATATATCAAAACTTTATTTTTGCAACCTCAGATTGCAGATTTTCTAATAGTTGTATCTCTGACAAATATTGTCCTATTGTAACAAATCAAATAAATTAAAAAAAATTACTCTTATGACTGGTTTTGTGGTCCAGCGTCACAAAAAATAATAAATGTGTTTTACACTGTAGAAAAGTTTTCAGGATTTATTCAGCTTTAGAATCACTAGATTCAAGTTACATTATTTTTTATTATGACTGAATCATTAGGTTAAAACAATTAACTTTATGGTGTATATTGCAAAAAAGCAATTTAATATGGCATGAAATGAAAGTTACAATAAATTTAAGAACAATAAGAAATATGAGCTCAAACTCATCTTTCTCTGTCCTCAAGAAAGTGTTACAAGGATATAAACATGAACGTGCAATTTTGGTCATAATTGCTTTGACAATTACATTAGCAAATGTGCCTCTAAAAAGCAGAATGCCAGCCTTTGCACAAGTCTCCTCATGATGAATGACTTTAAGAAACATAAACCAATTCTTCATGCAATGAGCTGTGCAATAAAAAATGAACAACAGTTCTGTTTGCTTATTTAAGCGTTTTGAGAGAAATGACAGTTGTCTCACAGAGGATTCCCGATGCAGAATTGTTTAGGCGTGAATCCAGCAGATGTTTGTACATCTCCCGCTGCTCGTCTCTCGCTCTTGGCTATAAACATGTCACAGTGCCACCAAACACTTAGCGTGAAATGAGATGTAGGATATAGATGATGTTATTCTAGAGTATGGAGGTAAAGTTAAGGAACTGTTGAACTTGAGAACTCACTGCTTATGTGTGTGTGAGAGTTTGGCCTCAGGTCAGGGGCCTTGGACCTCCAGCACCTGTAGCATTCTACAGGATTATCAGGATTACGCCAGAGCTGCCATGTCAATCAGAGTTTGAGCAGAAGCACACAACCGTAGTCTACTAATCCCTTTATCTCATCTACCACACGGTGTGTATGTGTGCGAGATGACTGTATCTGCACTTCCTGCATGCACTGGTGTCTGCGAAACACATTTGCTTCCTGTCAGGACCCCTCCACAAATAAAAAGTGCCAAAACAAACACTTGCATCTGTCGTAAACAAGAGTATAACAGATACAAAAAATTCTACTGCAAAATTGTGTTACTTGCTGTTTCTTTGCAATTAATTGTGAAATTTACTAGCGGTTTCTGAGTGAAAATGTTTCTACACCAATTTTTTTTTCTCGTTGTGTAAAGGACGGACTATGAGATTGATCAAATGACAGCTATCATTTCTAGGAAAGGTGTACAAGATAAAGACTGATGTCAAATGCTTGATTTTGGGCAGCACATCTATTTAAAATGCAAATTCAATTCTGGATTTGTTTCAAGAATTTACAGAATTTACATTGAACATTTAGTGGTGACCCAACGCAGAGTTTTTTTTTTCTTTTGTTAAGCAAACTGACTTTAAAATCAAGCATTGGAAGGTATTAAAGGAATAAAGGGATAAAATGCTGTCAGAAATTTCTTACCCTCATGTCATTTCTTCGGAACACAAATTAAGATATTTTTAATTAAATCTGATAGCTTTCTGACCCTGCATAGACAGCAACGCAGTTGACACGTTGGTCCGGAAAGGTAGTAAGGACATCATTAAAATAGTCCATGTGACATCAATGGTTCAACTGTAATTTTAAGAACTTTAACAATGTCCTTCTTACCTTTCTGGGCTACCTGATCTCATGACAAAAACTTACCTGTGAGAAGTTTTTCACAAGATGGGAAAAGCGTACGAATAAGTACATATCACTGCAGTTTCCAACAGAAATGAACCCTAGAGGCAGTAAAACAGCAGGCACTTGTAATTGTTTTTGTACACAGTTATGATCAAAGCTCCATATGTTTTCGTTTTCCGGACATAACAAGCTTGCTCGGTATCTCAGCCGGCACGCAGTTAGACTTAGGATGTGGAATCCTTGGGTATGAATTCCGTGAAAAACATGACTCATGATGAAAGAGCTGAAAGATTAGAGATCGAAAAACAAACTAAAACGGCATGCGATTGTGTTTTTACATCACATTAGCTTTTGTTCATTCTGTCGGGTAGGTTTAAGTGTAGTGCAGATTATACGTTATTTTAAAACATCACAGAGCATTAGAGTTATAGCGCCACTCAACAGACATTTCATGAACTGCGGTAACACTTACAAAACCAACATCACATACAATGTAGCATATGTATGTTCATCTGTTCTGGTTGGGGAAAAATGAACTCTTTTAGCACCAGTCAGTGGAAATTTCACATCCAATATGTCACAAAACGTTCATGGTGGTACGTATTTTGCGTCTTGCAAAATAGCTCTGACAGGTACGTTTTCGTCGTGAGACCGGGTTGTTTTCTTAGCCTTGAACATGTCAGTTGCGTTGGTGTCTCTGCAAGGTCAAACAGCTCTTGGATTTAATACAAAATAATCTTAAAATATGTTAATTTGTTTTCTGAAGATGAATGAAGGTCTTACTGGTTTGGAAAGAATTTGCATTTTTATTTTCATAACAGACAATGTTAAAAATACAGTTTTTCTCAGTCGCTTTGGTACATTTTTCAGATCAGAATTGAAATTCTCAAAGCTACCCGTTCAGTCTTCACGTCACTGTGTCACTTGTGCACATCAAAAAAGCAGTTTTCATTTGTTTGAACAAACGTCAAATGCTTTGGTACATCCATGCAAATGTATGTACAGTTCTCTGCTGTTTCCTGTATTATCAATTGCTTATGTCATGTTGATCAAAATGTATTCTCTGTTGAATAGTCTCACCCCCCACAACATTTAGGCATTAGTTCATAGCATAAGTCTTTACATGCAAAATGGTTGAATAAGTTGTCATAATATGTCAAGCATATTTCTATACATTTCCATTAGACTTTTTTTCTAAATCTGTTCTGAATTGGTAAATTGCTCCCAGGTGAATCTTGACTTTCTCTAAAGAAGGTGCATCTCATGAACCATTAACTGGCCAGTATATATATATATATATATATATATATATATATATAGCCAGAGCACAACACAATGTTACAATGTCTGACAATGGAAGGACAATGAATTGGACATACACTAAAGTGTAACCTACAATTTACAATAATTGTCATCAAAACTTTAGCCATAGTTTACATCAGAACATCCCTCCAGAGTACACTGTTATATTGACAACATGACTAAGCAATTTGACTGTCTTATCCATACACAATGACACAAGAACTTGTCATTCTAAAGGCACTGACATATTCATTGACACAGATATTTATTTTTGAAAGATGAACTAAGGATTTTGAGCAAGAGACTGGCTTTTGCAGGTAATCCATGGTGTTTTGCTATTTTACTTACTGTTTTGCAAATGTCAAAGATGATTCGAGAAATGTACCAAAGCAACTGAGAAAAACTGTAATAAATACTTCAAGATTCCAAAAGTTTTTTGTTTTCTTTTTTTGCAGTCATAGAAGAACCATTTGGTTCCTCAAAAGAACCTTTAGGTGAAGACCAAAGGTTCTTTATTGGTATTGTCTTTAATATGGTTCTGTGAAGAACTTTTGACATCAGCGGAAATTTGAAAAAATGTTTTTCAAGCTACAAAAAAAAAAAAAAAAAAATGTTCTTTTAAAGGGGTCATTGGGTGGAAAGTTCACTTTTGCATGTTGTTTGAACATAAATGTGTGTTGGCAGTGTGTGTAACCTAGATAATGATAAAAATCCACCCAGTGGTTTTTATTTAATGTGTAAAAATATTTTTTTTCAAATCAAGCCATTCTCAGCTTCTTGTCGGTGTGAGGTAACGCTCCTACAATAGATTGATTGACACAGGCATCTTACCTCAGACCTGCCTTGAATGAGCTGTAACAGTCCGATCACCAGTGTTTCAATGCCGGAGCAGGGATTTAGACAAGAATGGCTCCTAAGCAACTGAGGTGTTACATAGTAGTCCTCATTTACTCCCGACATCTGAGCTGCTAAAGACACAGTGGATGACTTTTGTTTGTAAATGGAATGGCCTCCAGATATACATAAATGTTTCTGTGATCATACATGATCCAGCTTCACTTACAGCAGAAGTATATGTTTTTTTATGAATCTTTACAATCACTTTTCCTAATAACATGCTAGTTAGCAAGTTTCGCGGCTAAACATGGCTAAACATGCTAATGTAAAGAATGGCTTGTCACTCCACGGAAAGACGAGGGGAGCGGAGTGAGCAGAGCTCATTTGAATTTAAAGAAGCATGCAATAGAATCAGTTTTTTTTTTTTCAGAGCTAATTTTGACAAGGTAAAATTGTTTAAAAGTGAAGTGAGTGATGTGACATGTGGCCAAGTATGGTGACCCATACTCGGAATTTGTGCTCTGCATTTAACCCATCCAAGTGCACACACACACAGTAGTGAACACACACACACACACACACACACACACACCGTGAACATACACCCGGAGCAGTGGGCAGCCATATTGCTATCGCTGCGGCGCCTGGGGAGCAGTTAGGGGTTCGGTGCCTTGCTCAAGGGTCTCACCTCAGTCGTGGTATTGAGGGTGGAGAGAGCGCTGATTAATCACTCAGTTGATTAGCCTTTTTAGTTTGCCATTAAAATGATGCTGGTATACATGTTTAACTCTGTTTTCCCCAGCTGTCTATGACCCTATCAGAACAGTTCTGCTAGTGTCACTTTTTTATGTGCTAATATTTCCATTACATGTTAAAGAGTTTGACAAAGTGGAAAAAAAAACCACACAAGGACATAGAGCGAGAGACAAAGGAAAAAAGTAATATATTCTGTGCTGGGGTTTGTTCTTTGTGAGCGCCTTCTTTTTATTTGATTGGCACTTCAAAGTAACTCTGTGACTAGAAGGGAGGGACACCGTGGTGGGAACAAAAGACACCTGAGGGGTGGGAGTGCAGAGATCTAGACTATAGACCGCTCCAGCATCCGGGAGACCATATGGGCAGATCAGTTCGGTCCGTTATGCTTCATGATGCATAGACACACACACACACACACACACACACACACACCAGCCGCCTGTGTGTTTTCAGAGAGATTTAGGAGCTGTTCTGTTGACACATCAAAGGACTCGCAGTCTTGTTGATCTCCCTCAATGGAATATCTGTAACTGTACCATGTTAACATGTGCTCCTCTGATCTGCCATTAAATCAAATACTAAAACCATTTCTACACCATTTGCACTCATCTTCTATCATTTTATGGCTGAAACACTGCATCCATAACATTGTCTAACTGCCGGTAAGCCTTGCATGAAAATAATGTGTTTCCAGCCTTTTTGACTATTGAATTTTTCATGACTTTTCGATTGTGTTTCTAGGCATTCACTAAATTTTTATTTTAATAATTAAAAATCTAAAATTGGCTTGCTAATGAATCATTTAGATGGATGTGTGAAGTGGTTCAAAAGAACCAATTCTTTTCAGTGAATTTGCTGAATCACTTTATAAATCATTCTAAATGATTCACAAAACAAATCAGACATCACTTTACTCTACATGAGTGATTTTCTGCAATTTAGAGCAGAGTGTAAGTAGAAAAATGATATTGTCACAACTTTGGTTTATTTTTTTTTATTTATTCCACAAATCCAAGAAAAAATACATTTAAAATTATCTGATATTTCAAGGTTTTTAATGAGACCAGTAATCCTGAAACTTGTAAATGAACTTAAACTTTTAAAAATTTGATCTATTGCTTTCTCATGTCCTGTCTTGATCATTTTCCTTCATTATCTCAAATGCAAATGATTTCAACATTCTCTGACATTTAAGGCAATTTAAATGTTTAATTTACCCATTTATATCAGTAAATTCTTACAGCATTATGAGTGACTCAGATAACAGATGACAGCAAAGCAGTTTGTGCCCTCATTAGCTGCCGTCTTCAGCAGGAGCACAAGCAGCACAACAGGAAGAGCCGATTCCAGTGACGCTAATGACAGGCTCATTAACTATGCAGAAAAGCAGATCAACACACCGCTTAGGGTCCTTAATTCACGCTCCAGAGTAATTTGCTCAGGCTAAGACTGTTTTAAATGTCTATAAATTCCCACAGGCCTGTTGAACTTCTGTCTTATCTCCTTCTCTGAGGTCCAAGTCCACTTGGATTTCAGAGCATTATCCTTTAGAGACAGCTTTATCCAGCTATTCTGTCCTTCTGTTGCCACTGGCAAATGTTATAAAGCAAAAGGCCACTTAATCATTTGAGCTTAGAGGCTCTTCAGCAGGATTGTGTGTTCAGTGTCTCTGACCTCTGACTTCTGCCCTGGTTCTTTCTCAGAGACTCTATGACGACTCTATCAGCCCTGATGATCCACATCTCCATGAACTCCATAATGTAAAACAATACCACAGACAGAGCGATAGACAGACAGAGCGATAGATAGATAGATAGATAGATAGATAGATAGATAGATAAATGGATGGATGGATGGATGGATGGATAGAGCGATCTATCTAGAGCAGAGCTTCCCAATCTTCAGAGGGGTAAGGCCCCCCAAAAACATAGCAAAAGCTCCACGACCCCCTAATTTTATAATGAATCGAAAAGCAAGACTAGAGCGTTTAAATGGCAGCTGCAGCCAATAACTAAGCCTCTGCTGCCATCTTTTGGTTATAAGGGAAATTTCATGCCATCTTAAAAAGGAATCATGGAATCCTAGATATCCGCCCCGGTGTACTAGATGCTGCTAAATACGAAAACGAAACGAAAGCAAGCTATCCAATGTGTTATTGCATGGTTAAGCAATGTAGCCCAATCACATGCATATCTGTTGATTTCTTGAACGCAATGGCCAGTTAGAAACGTTTTTGTCTGAATGCACTCACCGCTGAAAGCCCTGGTTTCGTTTTGCGCGCTGGTGAATCATCTCATTAGCTAAGTGCAAATGCGATGTAATTAGAGATTCGTTTTGTATTTTAGAGACCTTAATTGTTTATAAAGGAACTTTCTGAGATCGCAGTGAAGTTGAGTGACGCTTTGTAGTTAAAGGGAGCGCGAGTTGCGCACTTTCTGTAATCAGTGATTGTAGTGGAGGGTTTAATTTCGAAGCGCTGGCTTGCTTCGAAATATGCTTGATTGTGCCTGATGCGCCCGCGCCCGCTCTTTCTCCCGCACCGCAGATGTTGCTGTTCATAAGCGAAAGCATATTAGGGCAGGCGCGCGACTGGAAAAGGTAATATTTATGATTGATTACCTTTGAATCAGTTTATAATAACAAAAACAATACCTTACAAATAAAAATAAGCAGGTTTTTACGATCAGAAATGTCATAGCACTAAACCCAGTTAACTTTTCTGTCAAAGGATCCAGTAAACGAATACGTAAAATAGTAAGTTAAAAACGACTCTAAAAACTCGACCCATTTTATTAGAGATATGCATGTATGCGAAGAGTATGCCCACTTCTTCAGGAACCACACCACTGACTATAACCCATTCAGAGTTTATATGCAACTTTCGTTTTCGGACACACACACGCTGCAATGTTTCGGGAATGTCATCCACATATTTATGCTGGATTCATTATTGAAATAGCACAGTAACATAGTGAAAACCAAAGCAATGGAAGGGACAAACAGCCTCAGTGATTTCCAAACTACCACAGACAGCACGAGTTCTGGGCGAGATCTAGTGCACGGACCAAAAGCGTGTAAACTTGAGACCGAAACATCAACCAGTAGCTTTCGTTTTCCAATAACAGACAGTAGAAAGTTCAGGAATAAAAGCTATGCGATTTATGACAGAACAGTCTCACACTCGATCGTTTATTTAGTAACAACGAATAAAAATATACATTACAAGTGCAAATGAACTGACACTTAAAACGCGCAGCATAGCCGAGGATTCACCTGTAGCAAGAGACAAAAGCTGGTCCAGTTTTGTTGGCAACCTCTTTAAGTTATTCTTGACTGCACTGTACGATCAGGGCATTGTTTTAACGCTTACCTCCGAAAAATATTTTCTTTTGCGCACCCCATCCCCCATTTTAATATTTTATCTAGCTACGGCCCCCCTGCAATACCGCTACGGCCCACCGGGGGGCCGCGGCCCACAGTTTGGGAAGCACTGATCTAGAGACTGGCAGAGTGATTGATAGACAGACAGACAGAGCAATAGACAGAACAATAGATAGACAGATAGACAGCAATCTACAGATAGAGCGATCGATAGACAGGCAGAGCGATAAACAGACAGGTAGATAGAGAGATAGATACACAAACAGAGTGATAGAAAGAGACTGACAGAGTGATTGATTGATTGATTGACTGATAGATAGACAGACAGACAGAACGATCGATAGATAAAGTCTACAGATTTATAGACAGCGATCTACAGATTCTATAGATAGATAGAAAGAAAGACACAGACAGGCAGATCTATAGACAGTCAGATAGACAGAACGATAGATAGACAGATAAATAGATAGACAGTGATGTACAGATTCTATAGATAGATAGATAGATAGATGGATAGACAAATAGAGTTTTTTCAGTCAACTTCAAGTTCACAGTAGACCACAGTCACTCTCAATAACCACTGTGAAGAAGTCCAGATGTAATTTGTCTACTTAATGTGACGGATGATTTAGCAATACAAGCTAAATACAGAACCCAAACGCTTCTCAAAAACGATGTTTTTATGCACTTTAGGGTTGCAAGTAAACATTATTTTATCAAGGCATGTATATTCAAAGAACATGCTTGGATAGCTTGATAGTATTTGTTTAATGTCATATTTTCCCAAATAAGGGAAAATTAACATAGTAACTGACTGGGGGGGATCATTTTAAAAACATTATTTCTGCAAAGCTCCCTTGGAATAAAATGGCATTTGCTTCACTAATGAGGGTTAATGACCAATGACTTTATACAGAAAATGCCATTGAAATGGTGTAGTTCAAAACACAGAAACTGATCAGTGATCTTATCCAACTCTTAATGCTGTACAGATCTTACAGTATTCAAACAAAGCCCTAAATACCTTTAAACTTTGAGGCGTTTTCAAAACTTTCATACAATTCTTTGCCAAGCCAACATTATAGTTAGTCTTGGCACACTTTGCTTTTCTAGTTTTCATTGGTTGTTTTACAAATGTTCTCTGTTCGCTAAGACTGTGATGAATCCTGGGATGAGTTTGACCATTTTGGAAATAATGTTGAGAAATAGCTCTGCAAATGTTGTGCCAAACTGCTTTAGGAAACTGATCAGGATGTAGAGCATAATTTTGACGTTGAACAGCCTGTCTGCACAAGAGACATTCTCTGCCAGGAAATTACGCATCTGGGTGAAATATACTGAAAGGCCGGGGTGAGGAGGTTGGGGGAAGGGGACCCATTATCCAAGTAACTTTATCATACCTATAGTGAACTGGTGAAATGTTCAAATGCAAAATAATAGGTGGCTTTAGTGCGAAGAGTTTCCGGTGAGCTCCCTCTCAGTCGTGTCTCCCCAACAGCAATCATTAGAGCGGAATAATATTGTTCCAAAATAATCAGTGTTAAAGTCTGGCATCAGAATCACAGTACAATTCCAATTCCGATGATTATGACTGATTGCATTCATTATTCAAACTCTTCCAGAATTTTTCACTGCAAGTCAGGTATATTATGTTAGTGAATTCATGAAGCCATGTCCCAAATTTTTTTCTGCATGTGCTTTTCTTTTTTGGGGGCTACAAAATCTTGACCCCCATTCACTGCCATTATAGAGATTGGAAGAGCCAGGACATTTTTAAATATAACTCTGACTGTATTCTTCTGAAAGCAGAAAGTCATATACACCTAGGATGGCTTGAGGGTGAGTAAATCATGGGGTAATTTTCATTTTGGGGTGAACTATCCCTTTAACTTCACCAGAGGCTAAAGACTCTTGTTCTTTTTGACCTGGACCGAGAAGAGAAACCAGTGAGGTCCCTTACCCAAAGCACTTAGTTGTCCCCAGTCAAAACATGGTGAAAGGGGGGCTGAGGGACACCTACAGCTACATAAAACCTCTCTTCATCCAGGACCATCAAATATAGACATCTGTTTAAAGACATCTGCCATCGATTTCCATTGCTAACATGATATTAAGACTCAGTTCACAGTGTTCTCTTTAGCATTTACCCCTGCTGACATAGCATACCCTGAAGTTTGTGACCGTCAGTGAACCGTATGTCCCCTTAGGCCGGAAAGAGAGAGAAATGATAAGAGGCTTCCTTAAATTACAGACTGCAGTCTCATCTAAATGGAGTTCAACCAGAGGCTGAGGGAAACAAGGTCATCCATTAAGGCAACACAATTAAAGCTGCAGCCTGCATTCTTCGTGACAAATTTCAGCATGAATAAAGCTAGATTATTACTAGCATTCAAGAGCCTTCCAGCAGAGAAGCTTTCATCGTGAGGTTTTTAAAAATACGCTTTGAGTAGGTACAGCAGAGCTGTAGTAATATTTTTGGAATACTGTAAAGCTGAAGGATTCAGTCCAAACATCACCTGGAGTCAACAATGACCTTTTAACCGTAAACAGAATATTAGACGACAGAAACAGTGATCTCTAAAATACACATTTTACTTTAATGAAATTAAATGTATACACTGTCACAGATGATTTGGACACATATACCTATTCTTAAAGGAATAGTTAACCCAAAATTAATTACTCACCCCCATGTCATTCCAAACCTGTAAGACTTTCATACATCTTCTGAACACAAATTGGGATATTTTTGATGAAATACAGGACCCCCTTCAACCCCTCATAGACAGCAATGCCATAAGTACATTGATAAAATAGTCCATGTAACATCAGTGGTTCAACCATAATGTTATGAAGCAACAACAATACTTTTTGTGCACAAAAAAAAAGACTTTTTTCAACAATTTATTGTCTTCTGTGTCTTTGCCACATGCTTGTTTACAAGCAGAGGAATCCACACGCATTTTTGGTGAACTATCCCTTTAATATATGAAATATGTGCGAAACTGTGCAAAAAATATTGAAGCACCGAAGTGTATATTCAACATCTGCACAGTATTTGGCTTGTTATGATATCTCTGACATGCGATCTTGATGCATAGCTCATTTAACTCATCTTATTTCACAGGTTAAGAATAATATGTGGTTTTAGTAGGTGAGAAAGTGCAGCGCAGAAAGGAAGCATAAGTCTATTGCAGAGCGGAAGCAGTATGTGACCACACTGGAAGCTTTTCTAGTGCACAGTGGACCTTTTTTATAGACTGTGATGATGCATTCACACAGTTATTAACATGGTAAATCTAGCAATGTGTTTGTAATTTTATTTTTTAACTACTAACACTGCTAACACTACTTTGTATTTTATTACCTTTGCATTACATTTCAGAAAACTAGTTAAATCTGATGCGTGATTGTTTTTTAATAATACAAATTTATTTTAGAATTTCTTTTTTTCAAGCTTGACAGTTACTAGTGAGTGTAGGCCAGGGTTGCCAGATTTGCCTACCAAAACCAGCCAAATTGGTACTAACTAGCCCAATCGCATTTCAGAGGAAAATGGCTAAAATCACTCCAAAATTGCATTCTGGGAGGTCAAAAACTTCTTCTAGGTGGTTCCACCTTAGTCTAAATCATGTTTCACTTTAATCTGCGGCAACAGTATAAAAGTAGCCCAACTTGGCTTTTTTTTTTGTAAAAAAACAAAAACAGTCTAAATCTTGTGTAAAATATCTTAATAGGCAGTACCTATTTATTTCTTATCAGTGTGGCCAGGATATTCTTCAGAAATCCATCTTTTGTCAACCATAGAAGGAAAAAACTAAAATGGGTTTCGTGAGGGTAAGCGAATGACCATTTTTTCACTGCAAAAAAATGCTTTTCTTATTTAGATTTTTTGTCTCGTTTCAAGCCAAAATATCTAAACATTCTTAAATCAAGAAGGATTTTCTATACAAGTAAAAATTATTGTCTTGTTTTCAGAAAAAAGAAGTTAAAATTAAGTGAGTATTTGCTTGAAACAAGCTAAATAATCTGCCAATGGAGTAAGCAAAATAATCTAGTTTTCTGCTTGAAAGAAGATTATTTTGCTTACCCCATTGGCAGATTATTTTGCTTGTTTTAAGCAAAAAATCACCTAATTTTGACTTCTTTTTTTCTGAAAACAAGACAAAAAAATTTGACTTCTTGATTTAAAAAAAAAATCCTTCTTGATTTAAGAATTTTTAGATATTTTGGCTTAAAACAAGACAAAAAAATCTAAGCAAGAAAATAATTTTTTGCAGCGTTGAGACAATACCTTTAAAATACAGATCTAAGAATGATCCACATACACTGGAAAAGCTATTGAATCACTTCATCCATCTTTCATCCATCTAATCAAGCATGATCCGAACACCTCTTTAATCTGTCAGGCCAAAAGCAGAGCAGATGTCTGGCACCCATCATTGGTACTTTGGTCAATCTGGTCTCTAACTGTCTTATGTAGTTTAATGAATAGCCTCAGTTAATGTCATCATTAAACAGCCAAACAAAGAGTTCTTTACTTTGGTTTTCGTTTGCTCTCCTCTGTCAACATGGCGATAATGTTTTCTCTAGAGCAGCTGCCCTATGTCACTGTTTTACACTTACAAACCGCACACACACTGCTATACACCTTACGGTCATTCCTCTTTAGGTGTGTAAAAAGGTGTGCACTAGACACTGCTAATTTAAGAAATTGTTAAGCTGCATGGGTGGTCATTGCCTGAGGATAGTACTTGTCACCTACAACCTGACTTTGGCAGTCTCAGACTGTTTTAAACTGCTTCTCAGGAGGCCTAAGTGACAACGGTGTTAAATGTCTGGAATAGATAAATATAGACGTAAAGATAATATCTCTGTTTGTCTGAGAATTCAAGTTCGGTGATTCATTTGACTGCAGGCATGCAATAGTATTTTGGTAAACATTTTGTGTCATGAGCTGTAACCATAATTGCATTTTTCTTCCTGATCTGACCCTTAAAGATAGATTATCCCAAAATAAAAATGTTGCTACTTACTCTCAAACCCATATGATTTCCTTTTTTTCAGTGAACACAAAACTGTAGCAGCCTATAACTCTTATAACTTTTCTCTGCTGCAGCTCTCAGACAAAATTGTCTTACTTATCATGAGGTGTTTTTGTTGCTTAATTTTGCATATTCACCCCCACATATATTGTGTGCTTATTACAAAAAGAAAATGCTGATAAATACAGTTGAAGTCAAAAGTTTACATACACCTTGCTTAATCTGCAATATGTTAATTATTTAACAAAAATGAGGGGGATCATACAAAATGCATGATATTTTTTTTATTTACTACTGATCTGAACAAGATATTTCACATAAAAGACGTGTACATATAGTCCACAAGAGAAAAATAATAGCTACATTTATAAAAAATACCCCATTTAAAAGTTTACATACACTTGATTCTTAATACTGTTGTTACGTGAATGATACACAGCTGTTTTTTGTTTAGTGATAGTTGTTCATGAGTCCCTTGTTTGTCCTGAATAGTTAAACTACCCTCTGTTCTTCAGAAAAAAATCTTTCAGGTTCAACAAATTCTTTGGTTTTTCAGCATTTTTATGTATTTTGAACACTTTCCAACGATGACTGTATGATTTTGAGATCCAACTTTTCACACTGAGGAGAACTGAGGGACTCATATGCAATATGAGTTTACAGAAAGTTCAAACGCTCACTGATGCTCCAGAAGGAAACACAATGGGGGGTGTAAACTTTTGTACATTTTTCTTATTTTGCAGAAAATTTCATATTTTTTTTTTATGTAGCACTGTCCTTCAGAAGCTAAAGAAAAATATGTTAAATTTACCCTGATCTTCAAATTTAAAAAGTTTTTAATGAAGGATAAATTAAGGAATTTTCCTGTTCAGGACAAACAAGGGACTCATGAACAACTATCACTAAACCAAAAAAATAAATGATAAACAGCTGTGGATCATTCAGGTAACAACACAGTATTTCTATGTGAAATATATTCTTCAGGTCAGTACTAAATAAAAAATGACATGCATTTTGTATGATCCCTCTTATTTTGGTAAAATAATTAACATTTTGCAGATTCTGCAAGGTGTATGTAAACTTTTGACTAAAGACACCAGGAGCAATGAAGAGGTCACTCTTCTCCCTGGCTTATCAGGTCCATCGTCCTGCCCTGCATTTAGCATCTCAAAGCTGTGAAGATAGCCATCGTTATGTGTCACCCAATCCGTCTAGAAACAACCTTTCCAGTTTAGACTTGCAAATTCTTAACGCTTCTAATTTCACAGCGTTTTCATTAGCCAAGGTGTGAGGGATAGTCATGACTCCAGCAACCTTTAAAGATTGATCTCTGCACTTCTCCAGTCTGGAAGAGCATTTTAATCCTAGTACTCTTGTTTAAAAGCATGTGTTGTGCACAGACAGGTTGGTAATAACAGAGCTTCTGGCCTCTAACATTAGACGCTTTAGAAGTCAGTCTATGAAGCAACACACTCTTAATGAAGTTCTTAATTGACGTTAAAAGGCGCAGCTTCAAACACAACCCCTTCTCAATAGAGGGTAAAATGACACTCTTTTTGAAGAAGTCGTGGTCTAGGCTGATCACACATGCTGTGTATGAACTTCCCCTGCAGACAGTGGGAGGGTCCAGCTACAGGTCACAACCTGGACTTGATACCTTTAACATCAAGTGTGCCTGTTAGCCCCAGTTAGCTTTGTTCTTAACCAGTGCTAACAGAATGAAAAGGGTATCAGATAACATTTGCATTTCAAAAAGCCACTTCATAAAGAGAAGTGGTGATTTATGGCATAAATACAAGGATTAAAGACTTTCAAGTTTAGTGTTTTGCATTCCCTCCCACCTGTGCTTTACTGTATTGAAGGTCCACTTCAACTACAGAGGGTTTGCACTTATGTCACAATTCGGTCAGTTACCTGGATGTGCGGCCATACTGCTGATACTCAGATATAAACAACAGAATATATTGCAGTTAATGTACTACTGAATACGTTGTTCTGCTAATGCCCTCTAAACCATGGAAAAAACGCATGGAAGTTGCTAAATCATATAGAGAAGGAAAAGCAGGAAAAGGTGCAAAATTTTGACAAAGAAAGATATGTACAAGCAGTATTAATGAAGATATTAGTCTAATATTTCACCTACCTGACTGGAAATTATAAAAACAAACACGAATGTTGTCAAGATTCTTGCCCTGGAAATCCTGGCTCAGTTTGGCCAACCACAAACGCTGTTATGTTCCTCAGACAGTTTTTTTTGCACTCTTCTCCTTGACTTTTGGCAGTCTATAGTACTCCAAATGTTTTTCCCAGTCAGACAGATAAGTACAGCCCAAAACATAACAATAATTGACCATTTTCATTTTCAGCAGCAATATTCAGCAAAATATGCGAGTTTCATTTGGTTCGGTTGCATTGTTCACATTCAGTGTCGCCAATATGGCCGATTTCAGAGCAAGAATCTTGACAACATTCATGTTTGTTCTATTAATTTCCCATCAAGTAGGTGAAATATTAGGCTAATGTCTGAATTAATAATGCTTGTATGTGCCTTCACCACATATTAGCTTTTGTTTGTCAAAATATTGTGTCCTTTGCTTCCACACGTTTTTTCCTTGGTTTAAACAGCATATATTGGTTGCTAGCAGACTTGTTAGTTACATAGAGTGACCATATTTTTGGAGGGTCCTAGCTTTGGTATCAAAATATGTCATTTCCATACCGAAACTACATATTTTACAGTCACCGTTATGCAGATTGATCATAAACACAGCTAAAAGGGTCCTACCACAGTGGCCATCCTTCACAAAACTAATATCTACCACAGTTTTATCACAGGTAGAATGCAAAATGTTTCAGTACAAGCATTTCAGTCAAATGGAATTTATGCAATATTTCAAACATTTAACCCACAGGAGAAAATCAACCCCCAGCAACAGTTTAAAATCTGGATTTAAAAAAATGTGGATTTGGCAACCAATATCCTAAAAAAAAAGCTTTTTTTTTTAAGTCCAAAAAGAGGACATGTCCAGTGAAAAGAGGATGTATGGACACTCTATAGTTACATCATCTTCTTAATGTCAGGAACACCTTTGTGGTCAGAAGTCGGCAGTATCAAGCAGAAATATCCTACATGCAAGTTCAATTGGAAAGCAGTTGTGAGGTCGTGAGGTACTAAAGGTCGTGAACTTTGGGGAAACAGCTTTATTAGCTCAATAACACCTGTGCTTTAGGACAGTCATCAAAGGAAGTTCAAATGAAGACAATAACTTGATTTTAAGGTTAGCGTTTTTCATGGAATAATTAGTAAATCATAAAGTAAACACACAGTGCTATCCATGCACAAATGGTGTTGTTTTCATGAGCCTCATGTTTTCATTAAAATCTTCACTATGCCTTTTCCCCTTTGACCTCTTGCCCTCTTACATTCCTGTCTCTTCTCAGTATGACAAGAGCATGATGAAGTGAGCTTCGGAAGGAAATTCAGAGGCAGGGGTCTTTTTTGGGGAATATACATGCTTGGAAGCCCCTTTCATATTGATTTAAGACAGTCAGGAGAGCATCCAAAGCGGCTTGTTTGCTGGTGCACAGTTCCAGCGCAGGTCTGGCAGCACTAAAAGATTCGTCAATGCTTAGATGTGATTAACATTTGACTCCAGACTAATAAAAACGAATGACAGAGTTTGGGTCAGAGGGTCGAGATCAAGGCTCATAGGATGCCCTCTCAATTTCCAGTCATCCAGATTAATGGGGCCCCTGTGGTAGGAGCAGCGAGTGGCTATTTTTCAGTATCACTTACTCAGTGAGGCCTCTGAACCCTTAGGCATCAGTGCACTGCCCACCTGTTGCCCCATTAACTACTAATGGACTGCACAACCACCGGTTTGCAGAGGAGGGGTGAAGCAGGGGTGAGTTAGTTTTGTCGTTTCTTTAAAAAGCTTTGATTGTTCTATTTGCAGTTGACAATTAACAAGACAAATGTTCATGAACCTTCTTCAACAATCAGACTTTAGGTTATAAATGTGTATGAGTTGTGGTTCTTTAACTATTTTTAATGTTTTTTACAATTTTAATATATCTTTCAATACTGTGGTGTGACCAATGAATTGTTAAAAGTGCAAAAGTCATGTCGTTCCAAACTCTTAAGACCTCATCTTCAGAACACAATTTAAGATATGTTTGATGAAATCCGAGAGCTTTCTGACCCAGACAACAATGATACTACCATGTTCAAGGCCCAGAAAAGTAGTAGGGACATCGATAAAATAGCCCATGTGACATTAGTGGTTTAACCTTCATTTTATGAAGCTAGAGAATACTTTCTGAGAGCAAAGAAAACAAAAGCAACGATTTTATTCAACAATTTCAGTGTCAGTCGGCATGCGTTCACTATCCCTTTAAGATTATCTGATGTTAACATATTTGCTTGGTGTTATATGCTGCATACAAATCTACCAAAATAGTCATTTTTTTGAAAAATAATAATAATATAATATTATTTTTTTTTTATTTTTTTTGTCATATCATTGTATAAATTAATTTTGAGTAAAGTTTTACAACATTTTTGCTTTTAATATATATAATTTCTTCAAAAATACACTTAAGGTCACATAAATATGCCTAAATGTAAATATACTTAGCACTTGGCATTACTTATAACTGGTTTATGGTATAATCAATGCAGAGGAAATTTGGACTACTGTGCGTAATTGAAATGCTAATGGAAAGCTTTCATTAGGTATTATAGATCGTCTTTCCTGCAATCAACTAGCATAACAAGTAATAGAAAAATGCCTTTGCCTGTTTTGAATCTTTTTTACTAAGGGCTATTTCATATAAAGAGTGCTACTTCAACTTCTTGTTTCTATAAACAGCATGTTTAAAACAGGAAAGAGAATTGTCAAACCATTTCAGTTTTGTTGACCTTAGGCTGCTGTAGGTGGTATTGGATAATTTTATCTGTTTCATCAAATAACAAACAATATGCTTCTGTGTCAGATGTGTGAATGACAATCATCTTAGCCTTTGTAACATTGTTAAAATGATACCATATGGAGCTGTCATCACCATTTCAGCGCCCCTCTATTTTTATACTAGTTGTCTCAGAAAGTTTATAATTCTCGTTTCTACATCTAACAAGTCATCTTCTCCATCTTCATATTGAGTTACGCAGCTCATTAACAGATCAAGTGTCTTCTCATGTCCTGTAAAGCATCTTCGAGTTCATTTTTATTCAAAAGAGTCTAAATAATGTAAGTATTTTTGAGATGAACGGTTGAAGATTAAAGCATTAATTGCATTTTCAAAATTCGCACTCTCATAACAAATGCCGTTTTTTGTTTTGGTTTTGTAATGTGTTAAAATATATCGCTGTCCAGTCATAACAAAGTTGCCAAAAGATTTATGAACACAAATCAAATACCAAGCTTTAAAAATCTCATCGAAATTTACCTTTCTTGCAATGGGCGGGCTATCAGGAGGCGGTGGAAATCCTTTCAATACAGGTCAAACTACATGAAAGCAGCCACAAGATGGCAGTGTCTTCTTCACAAAGCCTCAGATTTCAGCTCGTGTTCGGTTCCCAGTGGAAATAAATAGGCTAACATTTGGAAAACTATAGCTGGTGTTTCTTCAGTTCTCAGTGGAAATAACCTTCGCAAAACTAATATCTAGTGTTCTTGTTTTTCCCATAGCTCTTTAATATTATGATTTTACAGCATCTACTTGTTTACTACTATGGTCATTTTAAAGAATAGGGCTTTGGTAATCAGTTCTGAGTTTTCTATTATGTTCCACAATGATTAGTGATTACTTACTACTTAGCCGAAAATCCTTGTTATGGGTTAACGTTCTTATTTTCATACAGAGGGTTTGCAATGTTACTATTTGGTCAGTTACCCAAATGTGCGGCCATACTGCTGATACACAGATGTAAACAACAGAATGGATTGCAGTTAATGTGCTACTGATTACATTGTTCTGCTAATTTATGGTGTGTAAACCATGGAAAAATGTGTGGAAGCTACTAAATCATATGGAGAAGGACTTATTAAGCAGGAAAGGCCGCAATATTTTGACAAACTAAAGTTAATAGGTGGTAAAGATAAATACGAGCAGTATTAATTAAGATAGTCTGCCTACTTATGCAGTAGTCTATGCTATTTTTAGCTATAAATGGTGTGATTAGTGTATTCACAACGAAAATTCCATAAAGAAAAAATGCAATTCACATGCTCTGATGATGGAGGGGGATGGGCTATTAGACACCAATGTTGGATGACAAAACAATCTTATATAACAATTACACTACGGCTGAGTGCATAGTAAGTGTGCAGCATAGTGCATCATTTGGGACACAACTGTCTCTTAGTCACTGAATGCATTAAAGTGTGTTTTCATGCAAAAATTTTCATCTTTTGTGCTTAATAACCCATACAATATGTAAGATTATGTCATAGAAAATGTATTAAATTGTGTGTGCTTAATCTGAAAAGGTCAGAATCTGAATACTACTACTGCTACTACTACTACTAAAAATAATAATAATCTCTGTTGTCCATTAACCTGCATTCGCTCAGCATGTAAGTACCTGAAGGCTTGTCAAAAATCTAAAAATAAGCCTAATTTCAAATTTCACGAAAGTGCGGTTTTCTTGCCTTGTTGTAGAACTATATTCTAAATTTTAATAGTTAAAGTTGAAGTCAAAAAGTTTACATCCCCCCTTTCAGAATCTGCAAAATGTTAATTATTTTACCAAAATAAGAGGGATCATACAAAATGCATGTTAATGTTTATTTAGTACTAACCTGAATAAGATATTTCACATCAAAGATGTTTACATATAGTCCACAAGAGAAAATAATTTATAAAAATGACCCTGTTCAAAAGTTTACATCCCCTTGATTCTTAATGGGGCAGTCGTAGCCTAATGGTTAGAGAGTCGTTCGAGTCTCAGGTCCAGAGGGGATTGCCGGTGGGGAGGGGGGTGAATGTCCAGTGTTCTCTTCCACATTCAATACGAGTCCCTTGAGCAAAGCACTGAACCCCCAACTGCCCACTGTGTGTGTGTGTGTGTGTGTGTGTGTGTGTGTGTGTTCACAACTGTGTGCGCACTTGGGTGGGTTAAATGCAAATCACAAATTCCGAGCATGGGTCACAATACTTGGCCACAAGTCACATCCTCCTTTAATACTGTGTTGTTACCTGAATGATCCACTATATATTTTTTGCCCTATATTTTTTTTGTTTAGTGATAGTTGTTCATGAGTCCCTTGTTTGTCCTGTTCTTCAAAAAAAATTCTTTAGGTTTTATTTATTTTGTGTGTGTGTGTGTGTGTGTGTGTGTGTGTTTTGCAGCATTTTCGTGTATTTGAACCCTTTTTCAACACTGACTGTATGCTTTTGAGAACCATCTTTACACACCAAGGACAACTGAGGGACTCATATACAAATATTACAGAAGGTTCAAACGTTCACTGATGCTTCAGGAGGAAAAACAATGCATTAAGAGCAGAGGTGTAAACCTTTGAACAGAATGATCATGTGTACATTTTTCTTATTTTGCGTAAATATCATTTTTTTTTTCATTTAGTACTGCCCTTCGGAGGCTACATAAGATGTTTCCCAGAAGACAAAATAAGTAAAATTTACTTTTTTCACCCCCGGCTCTTAATGCATCAGTTTTTAAGAGGATGTAAACTTTTGAAGTCATTTTTATAAATTCAACTATTTTTTCTTCTTGTGGACTATATGTAAACATCTTTTATAATAAGTAAATAAACAACAACATGCGTTTTGTATGATCCCTCATATTTTGGTTAAATATTTACCATTCTGAAGATTCTGAAAGGGGAATGTGAACTACTGTTTAACGTTACTTTCCCTCAGATACCACAGGAAAGTTTCTGCTAGGTCTACTGTACAAATCATGAATATTTATTAAGGTAAGAACCGAGGCTGTTCATGGTTGGTCTGTTGCTAAACAGATGTGCATCTCTGGGTTAACCCCACTAAAAGCTCTCTGCTCTGAATCATAACTTTATGGCTGTTTAATTAGTCGGGGCATTCACTGTACTTTTTTGGGTGTGTATTTTTATCCAAACGCGTTCTTAATGCAACGAGTTAACTGCACTGCAGTGCAAACTAATCGCCACCCCCTCCACTGCAAGCCTGTCTGTCCACCGAACTAAACGAAAAGCGCTCTGCACATGGATCGTGTGTAATAAGACTACACTTCCCATGCTGCACCGCGCCCGCGTTGTTCCGCTGCTGTCACTTTGCCGATGTGAGAATCGCCCAGCAGCATCTCAGCCGAGCAGCAGCGCAAAAATGCACTGAAATACGCATCTTAGGACATTTCCACCCTCTTTCGGTTTGCCATGAGGGCGTGTGACGGGAATAACGGGGATGTTCGCACCGGATTACGTCCCTTTATTTTGAGAGAAATGCGGATTGTTTTGCGCTCGAGGTGTTAACGCAGAAAAAAAAAGAAATATACAAAAATGAAGAAGCAATTCAATCGGATGCGACAGCTCGCCAACCAGACTGTTGGCAGGTGAGCGGCTATGATCTTAAACACGATCGTTTTACACGATGACGAAGTTTATTTATTATTTATTTACTGATTTTTTTGCAGAAACGATTCCCTAATTGCAGCACCAGTTCACATGTATTTTCCCATTCAAACTTTCGCTGTTTTCTAAATATATAAATGCATATTTAAACATTTTTACTAGGCATTACTGCTCGTAGTGATTGCGCAATGTGTCTTAAAATATCTTTATGCATTATCACACCCATGCAATATTATGCAGTATTAAAAAGGCATAATTGCAGGTTGTGCGTAACGGGTTCACTGCAGAGGCATTTCTTCCAGCAAAATGCCTCTCGGAGGTTCCCCATGCCATGGCACTGACACTACACCCCCTGCACAAGCCTCCCGGATGCATTTCTATCAAATGTAGCACTGCTGTATCAGCTCACGTTGATTTGAATGAGAGGTGTGAGAATGGCATGTCTTCAGTGCCAGCTGATGCAGATGGATGCGGTGGATGTATGCGGATGAGAGGAAAATGGCAAAGGCGCAATGTTTTCATCGCACACTGATCTCTGGAAAAAAAAAGAGGAGGAGTTGGGTGCAGTACATCAGCAAGATCTGTCAGTGATGGAGAAGGTCATCATTGCTTCAGAAAGCACAGCTTCGAATTTCCAAATCCAGTGCATTATAGTACGGATTGCGAAAAAGTTGCTGCGTTTTTTTTTTTTTTCATGCTTGGCCCATTTATCATGTTTATGCTGGAGTGGGGGTGTGATGCTTGACCTTTCACATGTTTGGATTGTTTTTTATGTTCTTCGCTTACCAATCTCTCTTCTCAGGAGGGCTAGCTTGTCATGCACAAGGCGTTATGAAAGGCCAGAAGGTGCGTGTCGCTATCGGGCAGCTCCTTGCTGGGTGATTATGCCACAGTGTTGTGGGTCATCATTTCAAATACGTTCTCAGTGGGTGGTTGGAAGGGAAGCTTCTCTTTTACCGCCTCTGGCTGGCATCATCAGCAGGCCAGTGGAAAATGGCAAGCCAAGCTCCTCCAAACCGGTTCCAGCATTGCTCAGGCCATGAGATTATGTGTGTGTGTTTGTGCGTAAGCCCTGCATTAGTATTCTCTACCTTTCCCTGGTAATGTCCAGGGAACTGTGGCAGCGGCCCACTGTGGCATTCTGTCTGTAGCTGTGTGGTAATGAGAAACATCATGTTTCCTAAACAACCCAGTGTCCTGACTCATTAATAATATGTTCCAGGGTCTGGGAGGGCATGCTGGACTGATGTTTGCTTTGGAAAATAGATTTGCATGTTCCTGTCATATACTATTAGAAGTGCAGAGACTCATCTCAAAATATCAACTGAGAGTTGCACTTAGACACCGTGTTCATGACCTTGACAGACTCGTGCAGAGGTAATGCAGTGTAAGAGATGATCCATGACTCTTGTTACGTCACTGATTTGTTATCCATTATTAACAACATATTTCTTTTCATTGTGAATATTTTAAGTCAGCATGAAATCAAAATGGACTTTTCTTAATGTGTTACTGATCTTATTGTGAACCATGTATAATTTTAACCAAATTTGAATCTAAATGTCATAATTTGTTCTTCCTGTGATGTGATCCACTTCTTCCTTCTTATGTGTGCAGTCAGGTCAGTTACATTTAGATATGCCTTCTTTATGGTATTCAACACTCGCTTTTCGATTTAAAGTTGACATGAAACGGAAATTACAATCACTGTACCTTCCATATGTGACACTGGACCGCATAATTCACAATTCTGAAAACTGAATAAGCTTTGTTAGGACAGGACAACTATTTGGAAATCTGGAATCTGAGGGTGCAAAAAAAAAAAAAAATTAATTAAATATTAAGAAAATCGCCTTTAAAGTTGTCCAAATAAAGTTCTTAGGAATGTATATTACTAATCAAAAATTAAGTTTTGATATATTTACAATAGGAAATTTACAAAATATCTTAATGGAACATTATCTTTACTTAATATTCTAATAATCTTTGGCATAAAAGAAAAGCTGGTCATTTTGACCCATGCAATGTATTTATGGCTATTGCTACAAATACATCTGTGCCACTTAAGGTTTTGTGGTCCAGGGTCACATATTATGAAGGATTTTTAGTCTTTTGATTATTATTATTTTTGATTATAAGGAAAACTCAAAAGATAAATGTTTAATTTATTAACATATAAATGATCTTACATTATATACATTATATAACACTTACAAAACAGCAGACTCAGACTCAACAATAACCTACTTTGAGAAATGGGGGTTGGTAAGATTTAGTTTTTGATGAAGGAAATGAGTACTTTTAAACACCAATTACACATTAAATTAGTCAAAAATAACTGTAAATACATTTATAATGCTACTTTTCTATTTAAAATAAATGTCTTTTACCTTTAACTGTTCACCAAATCCTAAAAGAAAATCACAGAAGATATTAATCTGCACAACTGTTTTCAGCGTAATAAGAAATGAGCAGCAAATCAGCATATTAGACTGATTTCTGAAGGATCATGTGACACTGAAGACTGGAGATTTGCATCAGAGAAATACATTTTATTTTAAAATAATTATTTTAATTTTTAATACTATTTCACAGTGTATTTACCTTATTTTTGAACAAATAAATGCAGTTTCAAAAACATTACAAAATCTTAATGTTTAAATGATAGTGTTATTCAAACCAAATTCTGTTTGGACGAGCCATGTTTGAAACGATTGTAAAATAGCTGATAAACAAAATAGTTGATAATCTAAATAAATGTGTAGCAGCCATAAACAGCTAAACTCATCTTCACATTGTATCTAACAAACATTTGTGACCCTGACCACAAAACCAGTCGTAAGTAGCACAGATATATTTGTAACAATAGCCAACAATACACTTTATGGGTCAAAATGATCGAATGATTTTCTTTTATGCCAGAAATCATTAGGATATTAAGTAAAGAATCAGGTTCTACCATAAATATATCAAAATTTAGTTTTTAATTAGTAATATGCAGTGCTAAGAACTTCATTTTGACAACTTTAAAGGCGATTTTCTCAATATTTAGATTTTTTTGCACCCTCAGATTCCAGATTTTCAGACAGTTGTATCTCGGCCAAATGTTGTCCTATCCTAGCAAACCATACATCAATGGAAAGCTTATTTATTTACAAAAAACGGACCCTTATGACTGGTATTGTGGTCCAGGGTTACATTTCTATAATCACACTCTATGTACTGCAATACTGCACAGCCCTGGTGTATACATTTAATATTTATGCATTTGACATTTGTCCAGATGCTTTTATAGCTGTGTCACCCAGCCTCCCCACTTTTTCATTTCTCATCATTTGTAAATCACATTTCCTCTTGCCCACTGTGATGAAAATGACTACCCCCTGCTCCGTGTGTATGTGTGTTTGTGTTTGTCTAGCTCAGGGGCCAGTATTTGTGCTCTTTCTCCGCGTTCTTATTGTGACTATATTTATAGTTTTCTCATTCATGTTTTTGTGGCAGTGAGTGTTTGTGAGGGTTTTTGGTGGGGTTGTGCACTGCCTGTAGTGTTTTCTCTCTCTCAGGAAGTATGGCAGCCTCCCTCTTCCTTCAGAACCGCCAGCTTGTTGTTACTGGGAGAACAGTACGTCGTAACTGCTTATGGAGTTGTGTTTTTCGCTATCAGCAGAGAGGCTGGGAACAGTGTGTATGTTGATTAATGGCCCTGCGTAACAAACGTGCTCACACAACAGGGAGTACCCACATGTTGCAGGGGAATCCTTTCGTATATTTACACAACGAACACTTACGTTTTATCTTAGAGTGAGATTGTGTATATATATATATATATATATATATATATATATGTATGTATATATATGTGTATGTATGTATACACACACAACAGTACTTTCTGGTTCTCGAATCTGATGGTGAGAATTTTATTTGAGAATGCACTTGTTTAGACTTTGCTTCAACGTTTTCGAAGATATGAGCTCCAGGGCGTCAGCGGCTGTTCAGTGCTCACGAACCCGCCGAGAGCAGCCTCACCTGGAATTTGCCGTTGGCTCTGATGTCTTTATAGTGGTCAAACATGAGATCTTACACCACAAATGGACTATACTTTGAAAGGCTACACATACGCATTTGCTTGTGTATGCGTAAAAAATTAAGTATACTTGGTGTTTGAATCCGTGAGAACTTCGATAGTTTAGGCAACGTTGTTGACTTGTTTGCATGTGAAAAAAATACTAAATATAGCCTCTTTTTTTAGCACGTTGTTGTCGTGTAAATGTACACTTAGTTGATGTGAAGCCACACTTGAGTAAAACTGAGGTCTGAAGTAAGGTTCATTTGAAATCTAGAGTTAACCTGGTAAACAGCTGTCACTAGTACTCATGGTGGTACTTTGATAATTTAAACATACTGCAATTTGGAGCCAAATAATATGTCAAAAGGCCTGTGAAGACATAGCCACGAGTTTAAACCAAGCAGTCAGGCAGGGCTTCCCTGCAGCATACAGAAAAGCAAACTAGGTAGTAAAATCTTATGATCAGATTGAGACTGGGACCCATAACTCATGCTAAAGAAGTAATCATTGTTTGTTAGCTTCTTGATTCTGCTGAATTGTTCTGCTGGCATTTCCACTGTGGCTCAATATGCATCATGCACAAAGTGTACTTGATTTAAAATTGCTCAGTTGTGTCTAAAACAGATGACCCTGAATCTGACAGTGTTTTGTTGTGTGTATTGAGGCAGATTGAAAATGAAAGGTCCAGTGAGTGATGCTAAAAGGTTAATGCTCTTCATCTGCCACTGTAATTATAATTTCTGTGAAAAACAGTGAAAGTCAATGTGGTTTTTATTGCCACTAGTGTCTGTTTCAAAAATGTAGGTAGAGGCACATTTTTGCAAACTAAACACAACTAAAATGTTCAGTTTCAAGCTACAAAAAAGTTAAAGCCATAGTTAAAGCCATAGTAAAAGTAATTCATATGTTTCAAGCAGTTCAATGCATTTCTTTTTTAGAGACACGATTGCTTTAAATGATGAACAGATTTAATAGGCTTTTATTTACATATTAACTCAATTCACATACATCAAACAGGCAATAAAAAAATGAGTGTAGAAACAATTCACTTATAATTAATTATGAAACATTAATTTATACAGCATAGTAATCGGAAGTATAAAAAATGCTTGACATGCAGGTTAATATATATTAATAAAAACATTTAAATAATAATTAATTCTTAAATGTAATTTTTGGGTTATCACTTTAAGGCACCATAAGGGAGGCAAATTTAAGCTGCCATCTTTGATACTTTGTTTTTTCAGAAATTCTAAGCCAGCATCGCAGAATGCAGTGGGTTGAGTCCTGTCGAAAAAAATTGTGGGCGGGAATTGAAAGACTAATTAATACATTTATTGATTACTGGGGTTCAAGTGCTTTAAAGGGGTCATCAGATGCAAAGTTCACTTTTGCATGTTGTTTGAACATAAATGTGTGTACACATCTACCCTATAATGAAAAAAAATGCATTCAGTGTTTTTTATGTAATCTGTAAAAATAATTTTCCCTTTTTCAAATCAAGCCGTTCTCAGCTGAGCAAGCAGAGCTCATTTGCATTTAAAGGAACATGCAATAGAATCAGTAGATTTTTTGCAGAGCTGATTTTGACAAGGTAAAAGGGTGTTTTCTTACACTACTATTGAGAATTTTTAACCAAAGTATATTATAGACTTTTCATTAAGACCCTAAAGAATCATAGCAACTTGTGGAAAATAGACATCCGATGACTCCTTTAAGGCATTTAAGCACATATAAAAAAAGACATTACAAATTATTTAGCAAGCCTGTAACCACCTAAATCGATCGGAGAAAAAAAAACAAAAAAAAAAACAAACATTTTTGCTAAATACAGGTAATTTACAGTATATGAAATATCATGGTTTTTTTTTATGTTTATGACTGTCATAGCGGTAGCTGTGGTTCCTAAAACTTGCATGCCTGTTTAAAATAACCTGTCGCATGTGCTCACCAGGTTTTGTGAAGTTTTAAATTTCCATTTAGGCTTTATAGGCTTTTGGGTATATTTGGACCTAGAGAGTCCAGAAAATTGTACTGCAGTGTTTTTTTCCAGAATGAGCAAAAAACCTTGGACTAATTTGATTGGACTAACGGTTTGATTGACAGTAGTGGCTCTAGAGACAAATGGATGCCGATAGGACAAATGCTTACGTAGTTATAGCAATTTTTACGTTTGTCCCCTCTTATAGTAACACCAAATGGCCAAGCTCCGCTGCTTTTTTCATGTGACCTCAGATTCAGCTCTTACATACGGGTTGTGAGTTTGGCGAAAATATCTCATTCCGTTGAAAAGTTATAGCCATTTTACTAAAGGCGTCCCTGGCCCTTTCAAACGTTTTGGTGTCCCTTTGTGACAGAGAGTCAAAAGTTACACTTTTTTTATTAATAATTATTGATGTTCATTCTCCAGAGAATCTTTCTCCACTGGTTTGGTTCCAATTTAATGAAAAACCTAGGTTTTTGTCAAAAAATGCTAAATACCCCAAAATTTCACCAATGAAATCTGAGTGTGCATTTTGTCCAGTGTGAGCCAAGTATTCTAATGACATAAGACACTTGGGCCTGCGACAAATGGTTTAGTACTTATAAGCAATTTCATACTTTTGATCGCTGTAGCACCCCCGTCAGGCCAAATTTCATGTCTCTACGACTTACGGTTTAGTCTGCACGATCATTAATGTTCCTTGGCCATTCTAACAATTACTCGCTATGCCCTTGAACCAGTGGTTCTCAAAGTGTGGGGCGCGCCCCCCAGGGGGGGCGCAAGAGTATTGCAGGGGGGGCGCGGTCCATCTGCAGAAAAATTAAAAAATAAAAAAAAGTCGGGCGTAACTTAGAATGGGAGACGGATTGGTCTGTGAAAGCAACAAATGAAGTCGCACAGACCCAGGCAGGTGCTAGTCATTCAAAAGCTAAATGCAGAAAATATGAGGAGACGTATCTTAAACACAGCTTCTCTGCGTCTACACCGGACGCTACAGTTTTCACGTCGCAACAGCTCTAAACGGGACGCAACAAAACTACCATTGTAAACATGCTGTCTATACTCAATGTGGAGCGCGATAAATCCCCGACATTAAGCTGATGCCTTTTTTTGTTTATGACGTACTGACACAAAGTTAAAATGATTTGCAACGTTCGCTTTGTTGCGTCCAGTGAAGAGCTTTTGCGCTGTGACGCGACGCGACAACTGTAGAGTCCGGTTTAGACACGGTGACTTAAGTTTATAATGGGTACTGATTAAAATAGGTTCTACTGTATTTTGCCGCTCGCGTCTGGTGTAGAAACGGTGTTAATTGCGTAGGTGAGGAGGAAAGGTCTGTATGTGTGTGTGTGTGTGTGTGTGTGTGTGTGTGTGCCCTATGCCTTGGGGACAGCATAAAACAGCAAAAATAAAAGTAATACAGTTATTCTCTCAGTGCTATTTTAAGTTTCAAGTGTTGCAGATGTTTTTTTCCCTTTTAGATTTTTACAATTAAAAAAGCATTATTTTTTTTTGTAATGGTAATAAAATTATTTGTTAGTCTCGGGTGGGATGGAAATTCGGGAAGAAGGGGGGCGCCAGATTTTTTTATACGTTTAAAGGGGGGCACGACCAAAAAAGTTTGAGAACCACTGCCTTGAACCCATAAAAATAATTAATTTAATACAGACAAGTGACAATAAGAACATTGCATCTAATTGAAAAGTGATTGTTTCACCCAATATTTGTATGTGTATTATGTGTATTAGTGACAATTGGTGTTAGCTTATAACATCTGCTAAGCCAGCTGTTAGCGTTGAATTGAGCTGTTAGCATGGTTGCCTGTGTAGATTTATGATTTCATGTGTCATTTTGGTTAGGACGCTGCCTTAGAAATAGGCAGTAGACAACAAGGCAGCTCACTAACGGAGCAATTATCTTCTTCTGGTATTGGCCAGTTAGATGAGCATTGTTCTATACCAATATAGTCTCTCTCCGATATATCTCTCATCCCTATAGTCCAGTTGTTATAGAGGTTATATACTATTTCTCTGATGTCATAATACTTTGCCTTGAAGACAATTTGACGCCTCCAATTTCGGCTCCTTTAACGTTTTTCCAGTACTAAAACTTGTCCTAAAACACAGGCAGGCAGGGTCAGTGTGTGCCAGGCTGGGCTCAGAAGCTGAGTCTTTAGCCCCGCTACTGTAGCTCTATCATTAGCCTAGCCTATATTTGATGTAAGTCACAGGGACAGTATCTTTTTTCAGACATCATGGCGTCTCTTCGTCTATGTATCCGCAGTGGCCTAGTTTTTAATTAGATGGGAAACGCTTCTATAAAGAGGTCCTCCTTCCTTCTCTTCTCTCCTCCAGCCTCCACCCCAGTGTCTCTGGGGGCGTGCAGGTGTGCAATGTCAGCAGCAGTGAGACTAAACTCATGCCAGCTTCTGGTGTGTGTTCACTGGTTACTGGTGATCGGTCCCTGCAGTGAGAGAGAGTGGATGACTGATAGGAGCTTTTCACTGGCAATAGAGCACAGCAGTGACCACCTACATATTAAGTAGCCTTTCTTTTGGTCTTCTGGAAATATTTTTTCATTTAATTTTATATTGGAATTTCAAAAATACAATAAAGAGTTCCAGGCCTTTCATTTGAACCTGCTCCAACCAAAATGAATAATAAAATAATAGCGCAGTATTAGAACATTTGATGTGTTTTACGGAATATTACCATCCCAAAACTCTTCAACATTAATGTACACTGCCGCTTAAAAGTTTGGCATCAGTACGATTTTTAAAAGGTTTCTTATGCTCATCAAATTTGATTTATTTGCTCAAAAATACAGAAAAAAAAAAAAAGTAATATTGTGAAATATTATTTCAATTTAAAATAGCTGTTTTCTATGTGAATTTATTTTCAAATGTAATTCATTCCTGTGATACAAAGCTAAATTTCAGCATCATGCTTATTTATTATCACTCTTGAAAACAGTTGTGCTACTTAATATGTTTTGGAACCTGTGATAGTTTTTTCAGGATTCTTTGATCAATTTTCTCTTTTTTTTTTTTTGAAAGAAATTAATACTTGTATTCACCAAAAGTGTGCTAAAATAATTAAAAGTGATAGCATAGATTTACATTGTTAGAAAACATTTATATTTTGAATAAATGCTGTTCTTTTTAACTTAATCATCAAAGAATCCTGAAAAAAAAAGAATTACAGGTTTCAAAAAATATTTGGCAGCTCAACTGTTTCCAACACTGATAATTCTAATAATAAATCAGCATATTAGAATGATTTCTGAAGGATCATGTGACACTTAAGACTGGAGTAACAGCTGATAAAAATTCAGCTTTGCATCACAGGAATAAATTATATTTTAAAGCATATTAAAATAAAAGCCATTATTTTATATTGAAATAACATTTTGCAATATTAATTTTTGAACAAACAAATGCAGCCTTGATGAGCATTAGCAACTTCTTTAAAAAACATTATGTTTTACTGATCCCAAACTTTTGAGTGGCAGTGTATGTTGTTTGTGATGTAGAGTTACACATATAACTACTTATTTGAGTCAGACCTTCCGAATGAATCCTGCGATGATGTCAAAAAGCAACTCTGAAGTAAATACAGCACATTATGATTCTTTCTACAGATTCCAGAACATTCCAGAGCAGAACATATTAGCTGAGACCTCTAGCGTCAGATCCTTGTAGCCACCAGCACACTTTCCACTTATGTCTTTCTCTTCTCCCCCTTTTTTCTCTCTCACTCTCTGCTCTTATTCCAAAGCCCAGGCCTTTTGAAATAATACTCGTTGCTGTGCAGTAATAGATGTCTGCAGAGCAATTAAGGGCAGGCGGCCCCTCTCTAATGCACGGTCCAATTACCCGAACGAATCCACTGTTTGGAATGGACAGTCCTCTTTCGCACTCATTGTCTCTGTCAATCTGTCTCGCCCCTCTGCCTGGCTCAGAAAACACACACTCTCAAGCCGGAATACATTACCGCTGAGTTGGCACATGGGCTTCTCATGACGTTCTTCTGACCACAAGCAGGCATTTGCAGTCACAAATCGAACCCAGATTGACTAGGGTTACAGAGCAGTGACTGTTGCTTTCTGTCATGGGTTTGTTCATGGGAATGTGTGAGACTTCTCAAAGCTGTGTGTCAGAAAGCAAGCCTTGTGAATTATAACTATGAGATGAGGTAATACTAGAGGCAGTATAATGTAGATTCAACAGAGCACTTGTATAGACAGATTAATACCAATTTCTGTCACGAAACTCTAGATAGTGCAGGTTGCTGGGTCGTTAATCCGAACTGATAATATTCATGGCTGGTTAACATCCACTAGAATGTTTTGCAGCCCGCTTTCAGAGTTTCTCTGAAACCCTCCACCTCCCCAGCTCCACTTGTATCACGTTCCTGGAGACCCCCCAACACTGCATGTTTTACATGCCTCCTTAATCAAACACACCTGATTCAGATAATCAGCTCATTAGTAGAGACTCCAAGACTTGAAATGGGTGTGTCAGACAAAGGAGAGATATAAAATATGCAGTGTTGGGGAGCCTCCAGGATCATGGTTGGGAACCACTGATCTACAACAACACTAATAACCAAAAGCAGAAGCAATTCAGCAGTGTAGCAGATCTATTCCGCCAAGACCAAATACATTAACATTGTCATACCCATACCATGCTAAAATCTTCCATTATTATTTTTTTTTTTTTTTTCTCACTATGAGCACTAGCAGCAATAAAACACCAACAGCTTTTATTCCTTTTCACACCAATTACAATTACAGGGGCAGATTTTGAATGAATAAAAAATTATTTTCAAGCTGTTCCATGTACAATACTATCTTATGACCTCAAAACAATTTTATCATAATGCCTTTTTAAAAAACTTGTACATTTTGACATCTGCGCCACATAACTAGCTCTAAATGTATGGCTTTTCAGATGTGGTAAACTTGCTCTGTAGCTCACCTGGTACAGCATTATACTTACAAAGCACCCATGAAGCATGATAAAAGAGATAAAAGAGATAACATTTGAAGAAACAAGCTAAAATGAACAGTCATGAATCTCTTGGCAGTTTATTGATATAATCCAACGATGAAATCCAAACAAACAATCCAAACGATAATCCAAACAGGGACTTGACATAAACAGACTTGACGTGACTTGACCAGGCTTGACTATGAAACAGACTTGACTTGAACAGACTTTGCATGGGACAGACTTGAAACTGAAGACTGAAGGCATGAACAGAACCAGATCAGACTCACCGACAGCAAGTTGTAACATCAATACATGACAAGGAACAATGGCTACATGAGGCAACTTATAGTGCACAAGAGGGTAACATGATGCAGACCAACCAATGAGAAACACTGAACATCACATAGCAACCAATTAGAAAACAGAACAGAGAACACCATAGCAAAACATGAACCAATCAGAACAAGACACATGGACAAGCAGGATAACATGAAGAAGCAAGGGAAGCAAGACAAGACAAGAACCATGAACTTCAAAATAAAAGACATGAAAACAAGAACATGAACCAAACCCAAAACAAAACCCAAACACCATGTTACAGGAACCTCTTATCTTTATTAAACAGGCAAATACCACGAATATGCTGATGAAAGTAAGACCTCATAGAGTAGTGATGAGACTGGAATGGATTACATTTACGCCAAAAAAAAGGCATTTTTTCCCCCAGACAATTACATTTTTTACTTAAACAAGTGAATGACTGCTTTACTTGTCCAAAGGACAAGCACATGTCAAAGCTTAATGTCAAGCCATGATATAGTACAGCTTTTCTGATATGGTAAACTGGCTTGGTAGCTCACCTGGTACAGCAGTGTAGGGGAGCGCTGGGCACAAAGTAACACTTTTTGAATTTTTCAGTTTGTGTAAATCCGTGTGGGGTTCAGAGTATAATTTTTTATCCACGTTAATTTCACACTTGTCTAGTACAAATATGCCCCGTAGTTGGGGTACATAGTAACATGTGAGGGGCACATTGTAACATGACCATATGACAGCTTAAAATGTTATCTAATCAAATAAAAAAATATGCACAACAAACTAAAATATTTTGTCAATAAAATAAAATTATTAACCTTTTCAAATAAAATAATGGCACATTTTTAAGAATTTAAAATAATCTAATTTTGGAGTTTGACAGTAAACACATCAACTATGCTTGGGACAGCCCTGATCGCAACACACATCTATACATGTTAGTTCAAAACAATGTGTGCAAATAGATGAAACATATTCAGACATTTAGAGATGCTCCCCTCCCTCTACACACAGCTCTAATAGAACACGAGACACATAAATGAGCCAAAATGCTTTATATTTCTTGAAATAATCATTTCTGAACATTAAACATTGATTGTCAGCCTTTATTTACCTGTTTCTTGTGGTTACTCATTAAAACCAGAAAAGTTAATAGTGTAAATTTCATCGCTAATGTCATAGAATAGCATAGTTTAATATAGCGGGGCACTTTGTAACGCAGTGTTACAACTTTCCCCGCATTAGTTTGTGCCCTGCGCTCCCCTACTTGTGAAGCTCCTGTGAAGCATGATAAAAGACCTGAAACACTTGTAGAAGCAAGTTAAAATGGCATGGTTTGCGTCACATAACCAAGTCTATATGTATGGCTTTTCTGATGTAGTAAACTTGCTATGTAGCTCATCTGGTACAGCAGTGTACTTGCAAAGCTCCCATGAAGCATGACAAAAGAGCTCTAACATTTGTAGAAGCAAACTAAAATGGCATGGTTTGCATCACATAAGCAGCTCTATATTTATGGCTTTTCTGACATAGTAAACTTGCTCGGTAGATCACCTGGTACAGCATTACACTTGCAAATCTTGCAAAATTTGATTGTTTTGCGTCACATAATAGCTCTATATGTTTGGCTTTTCTGATGTAGTAAACTTGCTTGATAGCTTACCTGGTACAGCAGTGTACTTGTGAAGGTCCTGTGAATCACAATAAAAGAGCTCAAACACTTGTAGAAGCAAGCTAAAATGGCATTGTTTATGTAGCAAATGCAATTTGTCACTTTTGCTTTTGTTAACACTATCAAACGCAATAGAGTGTTAACTTTCATAGCCACTTAACAGATATTTAATTTCTAAACAGCCACAATACATACAACAAACGTAGAGATTTATAGATTTTCATTCATCTGTTTCAGTTAAAGCTAATTGTGACATGGGCACATTTTTCCAACAAACCTGCCTGACTTCAGCTAAATAGTTATAGCTAATGAGACCATCTGTTCCCAATTTGATGTCATTGTAAGCTAAGTCAGTATTTTTGGAGTATTTTACCGCATTTAAATTGATAGGGGTTGTAGGTTGATACCTATTACCCACAGTATATAGAAAGTAGCTGCTGAGGGAGTTACCAAAGGGACCACAAAATAGACTAACATTAAAGAGATTTGGTTGTACTTTCATGTGGTATTCAATATTTGATATCAGTTCTGCTGAAAAAATGTTCATAGCTGGTCACCAGTGTATGTTGTGTTTTGGATGTTGGTCCCCAGTATGAGAAACTAAAGTACTGGCTTAAAGACAGAGTAGGTGATTTGGTTTAAAAACTTTTTTGTTATGCTGGTTGAAAGTCTCTTCACATCGTGATAGCAATCAGTAAATGGTCTAAATGTATTATGTAGTTATATCGGCTGTGGAAGGCTTAGGACCATAAAATGTTCGTCCAGTCATATCCCTTGGTCCGAGGATTATGATAGGCTGTCCTTCCTGCCTGTCAACATATGTATTTTGCAGACCTCTGTGCACCCTTTTTACGCAGACATGATATGGCATTAGTGCATTCATTACACTATTACAGACCGAGTGAGAATGGAAGGCGTTATAATTGTAATATTAAGCATTTTATATTTTATACTTATGTTGGTAACACTTGCTATGAAGCCCATATTTATAAAGGGTATTCTTAAGGCATTATAATGAATGCATAATGCATTATAAAAGACCTTATAATATGTTATATCATCTTATGAATATTAATAAGAACTGTTTTAATGTATTGTAATACTTATTTGTGGTTATAGCTTTTAAGAGTATGATAATTTATAACACAATGAACATGTTGCATCCACTTAAGTTACAATGGATTATATTTCTCATAGTTATAATGTATTATAAGTCTTATGTCTTGCCATTTTTACTTAAAGGCATCAACAACCACTTATAAGTATAGTAATATATTTTTTTTTTCTCAAACAGCCATAAGATCAGATATCAGATATCAGATCAGATGAATGTGTAATATGACACATTTGCTTTGAACTATTTTTATTGTGATATCAGTTTGAATATTTTGATGGTACCCTTTAAACAGCTGTTGACGACCAGCATCACCAGAGAGACTAAGCTGATTTCAATTTGATGCTGTGAATCACAATGTGATTATAGATTATGCAGTGATTCAGTGCATCATCAGTAGCATAGCGGCGCAAATCTTTTGCAATTTGACATTCAATATACCTACTAAATCACATGCTCAGAGCTTTTCTGGTTGGCAGCTCCAACAACAGGATGTTGTTCCTAAAGCTCCGGGTGGATGCATCCAATTTGATCTGGAGTGTTAAACCGGCTTTGGTTTGCCAGTTTAAGGTGGATCCGTGCCACCTCCATATAGTAAAGATGTGTTCCTGAAGTTAGTAAATGGGTTTGATTCCCAGAAAATGCATGAAGTGATTTGAATGCAATGTCACTTTTATTCAAAGTTGCAATGGTTCTGTGTAATTAAACTGCCACATCAGACCAGAGTCACCTGAAGCTTTGTTTTCACTTCTCTTGCTCTAATGGCCTTGCATAAGAAGTTTGTTCAACTTTGTGCATCAACTTTGAGCATGTGATTCATTGTTTCTAGCAGTGGTGTGCAGAAACAGCAGAGGCGAGATCACTCGGTTCTTTAGACCTAACAAGGCTTTCTCAGTCAGGACTTCTTGCATGATTGGATATTTGGTTGAATCAGGGAGATGTCATTACTGCTCAAGACTCTACAGGACTTTCTTACCTGCATTAAGCAGCGCTCATTATTAGACTGACTCATACATTTCTCATTCACTCATTCGGAGCACTTACAGAGCATATAATTTGGATAACTGCTAAATTGCCCTCCTCCGGTAGCTAACTGTTCCTGAGGGCTTCAGGATCATGCAGGCCACTATGGGGGCAGTTTTTGTTAGTAATAAAATTCCACTATATAGGGAACCAGGTGTGCCTCAGACGTCCTGAAAAGTGAAGCTGCATGCTCTTTGATCACCCCCCTGATTAAAGTTCTTATATGCATAAAACATGGCCATGTTTTTCAATGAGCAGTTATAGAAGCAATGGACAAACCAAGAAGAGAGGCAAAAAAGAAACTTCACATACTGCAGAGTCAAGGTGTTACCTACTCATAGGTGTAAAGGCTTGATATGAGTTTTCTTTTTGCTGGTCTTTGCAGGAGTTTCTAATAAAAGATAGATTGCTGAGTGGCAGAAAGTTTCGGTGACCATTGGTGTTGCTGCTTCAGAATATTATACAGTTACTCAAATGGAAATGGTTCGTTTGTACAGCTGCTGACTGATTAGTGTTGGCAATATAAAAAGATTTTACCATCTTGCAATTACAAACATTTAACCAAGTAGGCAGCAGTTGAAACTGCATTGTGAAATCACCATGATACACTGTAATATTAATATTAACTTTTAAAATCAACAGTTCTTGTTTTATTTGGTCTGAAATGGAGGTTTTTTCTACTGTATAATTCAACAATAAGTCCTCCTGGCTTGTTAAATGTTAGAGATCTGGCTAATCCTTCTTCATTTAAAGCTCCATCTTGTTTATTCCTCTGGCTAGATTCCCCCTCCAGATCTGTATTCATCTCACTGTCACTGTCCATTTTTTTCAGAACTTTGTCTTGGCTGTTAATGATATAGGAATCTCACATTTGGTTGCCTAGTAACCATGCATCTCAGCTTTTAAAGCCTGCTCATCTACAGCATGCTGCCTACTTGATATTGGTAATTACATCCTGTTATTTCAGGAAGGTGAAAAGACAAAGCAGAGCCCTGTGCATGTAGCATCTGAGGTCCAAATGCACCCTACAGAAATATGCTGTAATTAAATGGCCGTATATTATTTGTTAGGGGAATTAATTTGTATAATGTGCAGCATGGCCTCATAATCAACTTTTACAGTTGTGTTACTCATAGGAAAGAAAAGAAGAAGAATTAGAAGATGTCTCAATTGTTTTCTTCAATTCAAATCTATTTGTAAATGCATGTTACTGATCATACTATGAACAGTTCATTCATGCATACATTTTTTTTTATGACTTTGTAATGTTTAATCAACATGTCATAACAGGATCTTCCAGTGAAGCGACAGACTTTTCTCTGGTGATGTTCTTTGATCATTTTGTCTGCTTAAAGGGACAGTTCACCCCAAAAAGAAAATCTTTCATCGCTTAATCACCCTCAAGTTCCACATAAGAGTTTTGATGCTTACAGAATTAGTTCACTTCCAGAATAAAAAATTCCTGATAATTTACTCGCCCCCTATGTCATCCAAGATGTTCATGTCTTTCTTTCTTCAGTCGAAAAGAAATTAAGGTCTTTGAGGAAAACATTTCAGGATTTTCTCCATATAGTGGACTTCAGTGGTGGCCAATGGGTTGAAGGTCCAAATTGCAGTTTCAGTGCAGCTTCAAAGGGCTCTAAACAATCCCAGGCAAGGAATAAGGGGCTTATCCAGTGAAACGATCAATCATTTTCTAAAAAAAAAAAAATGTATACACTTGGTTGGAAAGTTGGAAAGGTCATGTGCGGTTAGTTCTTCGTTGGTGTACTTTAGTTAAAAAAGATAGGGTGGGGCAAAAAAACATCTAATTTTCTCCTCCAACTTCAAAATTGTTCAACATCGTTGTTTTACCTTTTTTTGTAAAAGGCATTTGACTTTCTTTACATGCTCACTTTGTAAACACTGGGTCGGTAATTTCACCTACGAGTCGAGCTAGCATTTGTGGTTAAAAAGTACATCCATTTTTATTTTTTTTAGAAAATGACAGATTGTTTTGCTAGAAAAGACCCTTATTCCTTGCACTGAAACTGCAATTTGGACCTTCAATCCACTGATCCCCATTGAAGTCCACTATATGGAGAAAAGTCCTGGAATGTTTTCCTCAAAACCCTTATTTCTTTTTGACTGAAGCATTTCTGAGAACTCCATTATGTATCCTGAGCTGTGAAGGAGCAACAGAACATTTGCGCTTCAGTTGACGTTGTACCTTTAGGTCAGACATCTGGGCATATGTGCTGCGCTGCAGGGACAGGAAGGTTCAATGCTATTTTTATAAATCAGATTTTACACTCCCTGAATGAATGATGTTTCAGAATGTGATTGTGTGTGTGTTCCTTGCAGTTATTCTTGCATATTTAACAGCGTGGTGACCTAGTTCACCACACGGCCCCAGTAAGTGGGTTTCTCTGTTTTACTCCTCAGTCTTATCATCTTAGGATCGCATTTATGTCTCTCGCTGCATTTTGATGTCGAAAATTCTCATAAATATACTCTGTAGAGCTCCTCTAAAAGCAGGTCTCGCATGAAAATGCAGTTCACCGCCAACGCTCCAGGCCTCCTCCTGCTCCTTTTTCTCTCACACTCTCTTTCTCTCCGTTTCCCAGTTATTAAAATGTAGCATCTCTTGTGTGAGAGGGAGAGTGGGCGGCACAGTGGGATAGGAGTGTATTACTCTCTCTAGATCAGATATACTCATCTTAGGTGCAGAGTGAGGAGGAGGAGGAGGAGGAGGAAGAATTTGAGCAGCCAGTTTCCTCTGCACCATTTTTCTTACATGCTTAAAAATAAAAAGGGGTTTTCACAATGATGCCGCAGAAGAACCATTTTTGGGTTCATAAAGAATAATTTTTCCACTATAAAGAACCTTTTGTTCAGTAGAAAGATTCCACAGATGTTAAAGGTGGAACCATCAATTCCAGTAAGTAACCAAAGTATGTGTGACCTTTCTAACGTGACTTTGTCAAACTAGTGCAAAACAAACATTAGTGGTTAAAAAGTATATGCATTTTAAATTTTTTTTTTTTTAGAAAATGGCAGATCGTTTCCCTAAATAAGACCCTTATGTCGCAGCTGGGATCATGTAGAGCCTTTTGAAACTGCAATTTGGACCTTCAACCCGTTGATCCCCATTGAAATCCACTAAATGAAGAAGGTTTCTAAAGAGCCATTTTTCCACTGTGAAGAACCTTTTGTGCCGTGGAAAGATTCCACAGATGTTACAAGTTCTTCATGGAACCATCAATTCCCATAAGTAACCAACGCATGTGTGACCTTTCTAATGTGACTATATAATGTGTAATGTTGAGCTAGTGCAAGACAAGCATTGGTGGTTAAAACGTATATCAATTTTAATTTGAATTATTATTTTTTTTAGAAAATGGCAGATCGTTTCACTAGATAAGACCCTTATTTCGCAGCTGGGATCATGTAGAGCCTTTTGAAACTGCAATTTGGATTTTCAACCCGTTGATCCCCATTGAAATCCACTAAATGGAGAAGGTTTCTAAAGAACCATTTTTCCACTATGAAGAACCTTTTGTGCAGTAAAAAGATTCCACAGATGTTAAAAGTTCTTCATGGAACCATCAATTCCAATAAGTAACTGATTCATAACTGCACTGTGCTGGAAGGTAAAATGTCAGCCTGGTTGAATGCAGACAAATTGCAAGTGTGACCTCTAGCAAGAAATATTCCTCTGAGCCACATCATCTCATATTCAGTTATGAAGCTGAGCCGTCTTAAGGCTGAAGTCTTAAAATCACCCCTGGGGTTAAAGGCTGGGTCTTGTTATAGGGGACATATCATGGAAAAAAGGATTTTCTTTTGCTCTTTTGAAATATGAGTTTGATGTACTATGTAGACGTACTCTGACATTCAAAATGCAAAGCTGCTTTCCTACTCCACACACATCTTTTATGGAAAATAAGCCAGAAAAAAAAAAAAAAAACGGGATAGTATTGCCTTGACAACCATCAGTGTGTGAACATACAGTATGACCGCCCACGTTCACATATCAGTGCCTATTCAGTATTCAGAACTTGGCCTGGCTTGATGAACAGCAGTGTGAACTATGTCGGTGAGCAGAGATTAGCCAATCATAACAGAGGTCATTACATAGAAGTCTTAAGCAAAAACATGCGTTTATTTTTAATTTTTTACTTCAAAAGGTCAGAGAGAGGCTGGAAAATGGTAAAATAGAACTAAATTATTGTTAGTGGTGCAAGAAATCCAACGTAATGGGAGTAGAGAATATGATGTAGCGTAGAAAATCCTCTGTAGTCTTCAGTTTGATCTGTTCATGAGTTGATTTATGAAACAGAATGTGCTGAATAGTGCTTTGTGTTCCAATATTTCAACAAACTAGTCGTGTTTTGATTACCATCAGAGTTTTTTGAGCAAATATTTTAAGTGAACAAAGCGTTCTAGTTCACATGTAATGTTTCATGTTTCATCTCTTTTTTGAAGGGAATACTTTGAATCCTGTGAATACCTTAAGGCTCAAAAGATAGCAAAGACATTGTTAAAATAGTCCATGTGACATCAGTGGTTTAACCTTAATTTTATGAAACGGTATGTGCGGTACTGCTGACGCAGAACATATTTTTCATTTGTGGGTGTACTATTCTTTAATTTAGCTAAGGGGTTGTGATTTAAATAATTACTTTGTAATTAATTAGTCTGTCTATTTTCACCAGTTTAAGTCATTCGGGTTGGTTTGCGGACCGTTTGCGAATATGAGAGGTGGACATTATCACATTGACAGGGTAATGATCCAACCACAGCAATGTGAAGGCACTGCCTCCCTTTATGTGACTTTTTATATGTATATTGTCATTTCCCCCACATTAAACACCATGCTTTAGGAGCTCAGTGGAAACACTGAGGGAAAATATATCTCCTAGTGTCACAGTTAAACAGTATTACTTTAATAAAACAAGTGCTTTACACACTATTTGATCTTGAGTTTTGTTTTATTGCTATTTTATTGGTCTTATACATACTTTCTCCTTTTGAAGAGTCACTGCCTCCTTTGCCTTCAGAGGAAGCCCTGCATCAGGTGTTCTAATGTAAACTTCATTCAGGTAGTAAGGATATCGATAAAACGCTGAACCACTAATGACACATGGACTATTTTATCAATGTCTTTACTACCTTTCTAGGCCTTGAATCTGGTAGTTGTGTTGCTGTCTATGCAGGGTCACAAAGCTCTCGGATTACCTCAAAAATACCTTAATTTGTGTTCAGAAGATAAACAAAGGTCTTACGGGTTTGGAACGACATGAGGGTGATTAATTAATGATAGAATTTTCATTTTTGGATGAACTATCCCTTTAAGGCTTCAGACTCAGGCATCTCAATTTTGTAAGTAAAATACACAGATGGCTGTCTCACACTGCTTTTATGTGACTCTACCCATACAATTACAAGCACAGACCTCTCTATTTATCTAATAAAGTTTTATTTAGTACTGACATGAATAAGATATTTCACAAAAGACATAATAGTAGAATTTATAAAATGAACCCATTCAAACGTTTACAAATGCTCACTGATGCTTCAGAATGAAACACGATTTCGTATTTTGTATTCTTGGAAACATGGAAGTATCTTCTGTAGCTTATGAAGCTCAGTACTAAATGAAAAAAAATGATATTTAGAGCAAAATAAGAAAAATGTACACATTTTCATTCTGTTCAAAAGTTTTCACCCCCTGGCTCGTAATGCGTTGTTTTTCCTTCTGGAGCATCAGTGAGCGTTTGAAACTTCTGTAATAGTTGCATATAAGTCCCTCAGTTGTCACTGTGAAAAAAATGGATCTCAAAATCATAGTCATTGTTGGAAAGGATTCAAATACACAAAAATGCTGAAAAAACAAAAAAAAATGTGGGACCTGAAGGATTTTTCTAAAGAAGAGCAGGCAGTTTAACTGTTCAGCACAAACAAGGAACTTTTGAACGGGGTCATTTTTATAAATTCAACTATTGTTTTCTCTTGTGGACTAAATGTAAATATTTTTTATGTGAAATATCTTATTTAGGTCAGTATTAACTAAAAAATAACATGTATTTTTTATGATCCCTCTTATTTTGGTAAAATAATTTACATTTTGCAGATTCTGCAAGGTGTATGTAAACTTTTGACCTCAACTGTACATTCTGTCCAATCCTAAATGCAACTGGCTTTTGGCACTTGACATGATAGGCAGACAAAACGCATGTCAGATATCCCAGGAGGAAACTCCTCCCTCTGAAAATAAACAGTGTAAAGTCTGTGTCTGTAAAGATCCATGTTGATACAGACCCCTGGCTTTGATCTTGTTCCTGGTAACAATCCCCTCTGGCCTCCTGTGTAGGAGGCTGCGGGAGACACTCAAGTGTCCTCTTAAACATATGCTCCTGTCATCTTGCTGGCTCTCTGGGGCTCATCTTCTGTCCGAGACATGGCAGCAGGGGAATGACTACCTGTCGGGCTCGAATGGCCCTTTGAAGCAGAGTTGGTAGACAAGCGTAGCCGCCCAGTGAGTAGGATGGCTTCACTTGGATGGATATATCTGCCTGCTGGAGTCCTCCGGGTCCTCGCAACTTTAGGGTGTCTACACACCATTGGTTTCCAGATGCAGAGGAAGAATGTGAAAGCTTGTCATATGAACGAAAAGCATGAGAAAATTCAAATTCAAAAGTGAATATGAATGAAAACTGACCCTATATAGTTCTTAATGCATGTTCCTGGTCATATTGTTCATGATTCATTGTGCTAGGTCACATGGATCTTTTTAAAAGTGTCAGTACTACCTTTTTGGGCCTTGACCATGGTAGTTTCATTGCTGTCTATGCAGGGTCAGAAAGCTTAAAATAGAAAAATATCTGAAGTTCTGAAGATGAATGAAGGACATGAGGGTGAGTAATTAACGTCAGAATTTTCATTTTTGGCTGAACCTATCCCCTTAATGTTGTGGCTGATTTCTTTCCGTCAGAGGCTCCAGTGGAGCTTTCTCTAGTGTGTAGACACCCTTACTCTGCCTCACTGCCAAGGGCTGTTTGCAGCACACATGCAGGATGACAGACCCACAGCTGCTCTGCTCTCTGTATCATGTTGTGAGTAGATCTATGGAGGATATAGCAATAGGATGAAGAAAAATAACGGTGTAGGATACCAGTAAACAGTGTTTTTTTTTTTTTTTTTTTTGTTTGCTTGTCTGTAGCACTGTGTACACACCTGTTAATTTTCATATTTGTTATTTTGGGTCTTTTTGTGCTTACAATCTCTCTATATTATATTGTTTGGCTGCATGTAGAACATCCTTAAGAAAAAAAGTGGTCCACTTCTCTGTGTGATGCCCCAGATAACTGTCCTCATATCCCACTATATGAGACTTTTAGAGACTGTTTGGATGAAATATTCAGTCATAAACACACAAATGTAACCTTTCTCTCTTGCCTAAATACATTATTAGTATATTGTCCTTTTGCTGCTCTTTAAAAGGATGCCTAAAGCATTAGAGAAACTCACTTCTGCTTTTCACAAAAGCAGAGCACTGGCTCCATTATTTAATTTTGAACCATTAATCAATCCAGCATTTAAAGTTTGTTGTTGTCGTTAGAGCTAATAAATGCAGTTGAGGTCGAAAGTTTACATACACTTTATTCTTAATACTGTGTTGTTACCTGAATGACCCACAGCTGTTTTTGTTGTTTAGTGATAGTTGTTCATGAGTCCTTTGTTTGCCCTTGTGTGCCCACTGTTCTTCAGAAAAATCCTTCAGGTCCCACAAATTCTGTTGTTTTTCAGCATTTTTGTGTATTTGAACCCTTTCAAACAATGACTGTATGGTTATAAGATCTATCCTTTCACACTGAGGACAACTGAGTGACTCATATGCAACTATTACAGAAGGTTCAAATGCTTACTGATGCTTCAGAAGTAAAAAAACGATGCAGAAGGAAAAAACTATACATAAGAGCCGGGGGTGTAAACTGTTCAAAAGTTTACACCCCCTGGCTCTTATGTATCGTTTTTTCCTTCTGAACCATCAGTGTGTGTTTAAACCTTCTTGTAATAGTTGCATATGAGTCCCTCAGTTGTCCTCAGTGTGAAAAGATAGATCTTATAATGATACAGTCTTTGTTGGAAAGGGTTCAAATACACAAAAATGCTAAAAAAACAAAGAATATAGTTTAATATAGTTTAACTGTTCAGGACAAACAATGAACAACTTATGACTTATGAACAACTATCACTAACAAAAAACAAAAAAACAGCTGTAGATCAGTACAACTTGTATGATCCCTCTTATTTTAGTAAATTAATTAACATTTTGCATATTCTGCAAGGTATGTTTGTATATTTTGTATGTTTGATAAACTTACTTATCATTAAATTCGCCTTAAAGGGATAGTTCACCCAAAAATAAAAAAGTTTTCATTTATTACTCGCCCTCACATTGTTCCAAACCCGTAAGACCTTTGTTCATCTTCAAAACACAGATTAAGATATTTTTAATGAAATCCAAGTTTTCTGACCCTGCATAGACAGCAATGCAACTACCACATTCCAGGCCCAGAAAGATAGTAAGGACATCTTTAAAATAGTTCCTTGACAAACCATCTCTCAATATTAACGAAACAAACAGTGCATCCACACAGCTAAATAAAAAAATATTTTGCTTGCCCAAAAACAGTTAACCTCACCACTTTATTATTATAATTTCCACCATTGGTGCACTTTCTAGGCACTGAAATGAAGGTCATTATAAGTTTATTAATTATTAGTACAAACCACGATTTAGTCATATGCAAAATTTACACAGCAAAGATGACACAGAAGCTCTACTGAAATGGCATTTAGGTGTCTTTACATAGACTGCTCAATGCAGGGTTGAAAAAAATGAATGAATAAATTGCAGCTCATTTAATATTTAGTCTGAGCACCTCTTTTTACTGACCAAAAAAGCTCTTCATTTTTTAGTTTCGGGCCCTATTTTGTACCCTATTCTTGGAAAGTGCCAACTGTTGTAGGACTGACGAACTGCTTGAATTAAGATGGAGGAAGAAGTGGAGCCAAGGAACAGATGGCGAAAACAATCCCTCCACCACAGGGCTGTTGGCATCAGATAAGAGCCCCGATCGCAGCGCTATTCTTCTCTGCAGTGATAAAGTCTCATTCTGTCTTTAAATAAAAGCAGTAGAATGGCTATTATGCGGATCGGCGTGGCTCTGCTCGAGTCACAATTGCAGGAAGAGGTTTTGCAGACAGGACAGGAAGTGGGTAGGAGAAAGGGTGTGAGTCTGTGTGGCCACTGTCTTGGCTGTTCTGAGGTCTGTGATTGGGGCCGTCCGTACACACATTGTTCCCGCGGTCCCCTCTGTGTCAGGCACCAGCCCGCTCACACAGGAAGTGCTGTGTGCACAGACCGAGTTTGGAATTCTTTAGCTGGGATTGGACAGTGCTCATAATAGACCTGAATGGCAGGGATTTCATTCAAGTTTTCCAGTAATTAGAGAAACGTGTATGAAAGATAGTCATTTAGAGTATTCCTTGGGTCATAAATTGTGTACCTGACTCGGATCACTTCTTACCTGAACCCGGCATGCATAAATTAATTTTTAATGAATGAGTTTTTCTGACCCCAACTGGACCCGAATATAAAAGCCAGTGCTGTCCTCACAGCCTGTGACGAGGAGTGTCTTTTTGAGTAACACACGGACCAAAAATAGAGATGACAAATAAGAAACACCACAGCAGGTGTAGATTTAAAAGTATGCTCATTTTCCTACCTACATTCTCTGATCCTTCTTCATAACACCTCCTGTTATCTACGCTTTGTTAACCCATGTTGCCAGATTGTGCGTAGTTTGTGTATGTCGAAAATGTGAAAATATTGCAAAAATATAACATTTTTGTTCATTTGATTAAATTAAGCTAGGTTGACATCAAGAACATTTAGGTGGTTTTCTATGATTGATATATGGCAACTATTAGGCCTGCATCTAACTATTATTTTTGTAATTTGTTAAGTTTATCTGCCAAGTAATTTTTTTATTTGTAAATTATATAAAAACCTAAGACCTAAAAATAAGGTCTTAAGTAGCACAGGTACATTTGTAGTAATAGCCAAAAATACATTGTATGGGTCAAAATGATTTTTCTTTTATGCCAAAAATCATTAGGATATTAAGTAAAGATCATGTTCCTGTCAGGTTTCGGGACTCTTTTGTAGTGTTTTCTTGTTGGTTTAGTCCTGTGTATTTGGTTTAGTCCTGTCTGTATTTTGGTTTAGTCCAGTCTGTATTTGGTTTAGTCCTGTCCTTATTTGGTCATGTTCCTGTCCCTCCCCTAATTAAGTCATTATTAGTTAATCACGATCACCTGTCTGTGTCTCGTTACCACCCTATTTAGTTGGATTCTGTTCATTGTTTGGTTGTCCGTTCTCGTCTTTGTGTGCGTGTCTCCATTGCCTGTCTCCTTTGTGGATTTATTGTGGATTTAGTTATTAAAAGACTTGTTTTGTTTCTGAGCTCGACCTCGTACTCCTCGTTTGTCCTCCCTACACGACACCCCTGACAGAAGAACGGACCGAAACAGTATTGCGGCGTGTTTTCCCCCGTCTTTTGTTTTTAGTTTTTTGTGCAGTGTTTTGTTTGAGTTTGTTGCGTTATGAACCCCCTGTGCCGTCCCGAATATCTCCTTCTCCTGCTGAAGCAGGGGGAGAGCTCGCTTGAGGACCATACAAGACTGTTCATATCCATCACAAACATTACCAGCTATCCGGACAACGTGCTCTGCTCTTTCTACGACGCCAGCCTCAACACCGCATGCAGAGCACTGTCGTCCGAAGATGGTCCTCAAGCGAATTTCGCCGCCTTCGTGGAGTGGAGTGGCCACTCCAGACCCAGAGCCCAGCCAACCGCCACCCTGCTGTGCGGAGCTGCCCGAGCCCACCGCGGACGGAGAGCCTGAGCCTGCCGCAGTCGTTGAGCCATCGCCATCAGGAGTGACCGAGCGGACGACTGCCCCGGAGCCAGAGCCCGAACCGTCTGACCAGGTGCGAGAGCCGGCAACTGTGGAGATTGCGGGGGCTACGGAAAGCCCCGCCCACACCGCCACTGCTGGGGGTGAGCTACAAATGGACTCAAAGGAATTATCTGACTTGGACTCTGGATTATCTACCTCCCTTCCATCACCCTCTGAACTATTCATCGAACGAGAAATCCCACCTACCCTCCCTCTCTCGCCACCTCTCAGTGACTGTTTTCCCTCTTCAACGCCCACTCCACTGGATCTCGTCAGTCCCGCCGCTCACCCTCAGCTCACCATCTGTGGCGTGGGCTCGCCGCGGGTCTGCCCATCTCCAGCTCCGTTGGCGTTGAGTCCAGAGGATCCTTCAGCTCCACCTCCAGCCTCCGATCCTCGGACTCCGCCTCAGCCCTCTGACCCTGCGGCTGCACCATGGCACCTAGCTCCCTCATCTCCACCGTCGCCCGTCGATCCACCGGGCTCCCTCGTCCCTACGGCTCCGCCCCGGTCAGTCGTCACCCTGCCATCGCCTCTGGACTCCACTCCTCCGGCTGCGCCTCTTCGCTCCGTACCTCCGGCTCGGCTGGACTCCTCCCTCCCTCCGCCTCTGCCTCGGTCGCAGGTGCCATCTGTTCCGCCTTGGCCCTCCGGATCCTCGGTGTCGCCCCGGATCTTCGGCTCTCCGTCTCCGCCTCGGGCTCCACCACCACCTGCTCCGCAGCCGTCGGTTGGCCCCCTGGAGTCGTCAGCCCTTCCTCCACCATGGCTCCTCCCTCCGTCGGCTCCACCGTGGGCCGCCATCTCGGCTGTGGCCTGGGTCTGACCTGGCTCCTCCTGCTTCAGATCCCTCCTGTCTTCTCCCTGGCTCCTCCCTCCGTCTGATCCACCCTGGACCCTCCTGTCGTCTCCCTCCATCATCTCCTCCCTGGACTCCCTTTGTTCTCCTCCTCCCGGATGTCCGTCCCCCTCCTGAGCCCCCCCCCATGTTTCTGTTTTCGGCGCGAGGTCGCACCTTCCGGGAGGGGGGGGAGTTATGTCAGGTTTCAGGACTCTTTTGTAGTGTTTTCTTGTTGGTTTAGTCCTGTGTATTTGGTTTAGTCCAGTCTGTATTTGGTTTAGTCCTGTCCTTATTTGGTCATGTTCCTGTCCCTCCCCTAATTAAGTCATTATTAGTTAATCACGATCACCTGTCTGTGTCTTGTTACCAACCTATTTAGTTGGATTCTGTTTATTGTTTGATTGTCCGTTCTCGTCTTTGTGTGCGTGTCTCCATTGCCTGTCTCCTTTGTGGATTTAGTTATTAAAAGATTTGTTTTGTTTCTGAGCTCGACCTCGTTTGTCCTCCCTACATGACACCCCTGTCAGTTCCATGAAGACATTTTGTAAATCAATATATCAAAACTTAATTTTTGATTAGTAATATGCATTGCTAAGAACTTAATTTGGACAACTTTAAAGGCGTTTTTTTTTTTTCAATATTTAGATTTTTTTTGCACCCTCAGATTACAGATTTTCAAATAGTTGTTTGTCAGCCAAATATTGTCCTATCCTAACAAGCCATACATCAATGGAAAACTTATTTATTGTGGTCCAGGGTCACATATTTGATGTATAATTGTCTAGGATAGTTGATGTATGGCAACAGTTAGAGCTACAAGTACACTGTAAAAAACAAAAATACAATTTGTTAAGTCAACTTAAAATAACTTGTTACCCTGCTGCCTTAATATTGTAAGTTCAGTCAACTCAAGTTCATTCAAGTTTAAATGTTGAGTTGACTAAACTAAAACTTAACTTGACTAAACTAAACTTAACAGCTGTGTTTGTTACTCGGCTGCCTTAATTTTAAGTTGAATCAACTCAAATATTTTAAGTTGTATTAAAATGTATAATATCTAAGTGGTCACTTAGTAAAACGTAGCATTTTAAGTTGACTAAACTTTTTTCGAGTTGACTGATCTTAAAATTTTAAGGCAGCCAGGTAACAAATTATTTTAAGTTGACTCAACAAATTCAACAAATGTTTTTTCAGTGTAACAATTACTTTAATTTATCAAATTAATCTATCAAGTATTTTATCGATTAATTGAGCAATTCGGATGAAATTTTAATGAAATTAGAGAGCAGAGAGGCTGTTTTCATAGCATTATTAAATATGTTTTTGTTTTAATAAAATATTGTTAAAGGAATTAAAATTCTGTCATTAATTACATGCTCTTATGTCGTTTCAAACCTGTTAGATCTTTGTTTATCTTCAGAACACAAATTAAGATATTTTTGATGAAATCCAAGAGCATTTTGACCCTGAACAGACAGCAATGCAACTACCACAATCAAGGCCCAGAAAGGTACCAAGAACATTGACAAAATAGTCCATGTGACATCAGTGGTTCAACCTTAATTTTATGAAGCTATAAACATAGTTTTTTGTGCCCAAAGAAAGCATTTATATTTACTTACTACATTTCTGGACCTTGATTGTGTCTTTTGAGTTGATGTCTATTTGGAATATTTTATAGTAAATAAGGGCTTTTCAGGTCTATTTGGTAAAGCACCTTTATTTTAAATTACCTGAGGAATAATATCAGTCTCAACCAACCTGATCTCATGAGAAAACATAACTAATTTATAGTGCTTTCATATGAATTCATACAATGTGATTTGTACGAAAATGAAGCATGAAGCACCCTATCTCTGAACTAACTGTCAGTGGGGTGTAAGCAGGCTGTACGAAAACATACAGATGAAATCTTAAAATTAATAAGAAACATACAGTTTTTGCTTGTGTGAAATAGCCTAGTTACGCATTTCCATAAGATTGTGTTATTCTTGACTTGTGGCCGAGACACTAGACAATGTACTGAACCAGAACCTGCATGGGTCTCAGCCAGACCTTGGGTTTTCAGATCTAAGCAGACCAGATCGTGAAGACCATAGTGTCAATCAAGGGTTAAGGGTTTAATGGGTTAGCATGGGCAGTTAGCCAAAACTACACTATCCAACCCAGGGTCATTGGAAACATGTGCCTCTATATTTCTGCAACGCTGTATTGAATTACCTTACCCTATGTTTCACGGCAGTTTCAAAGTGAAACGTCCAGAGAATGGCACTAAATCACACGTTCAATACGTGACCGTGGCATGTTTGTATTGCGTTAGTACAGGCACGCATTGCTGCGTTTTTATTACGCTGCTTGAGGTACATATTGTGGCTGTTCAGAATTCAAGTATCTGGGGAGTGTCGCTATAGGTTAAAGCTACACCAAACTAATGCAAAAGTGATATAAAAACACATTTGTTGATGCAGCCTTGCTATTTTAACTTCCTTTGAACTGTTTTGTTGAACCGTAGTTTCACAGGTTTCATAATGGAGTTCTTCATCACTCAAGTGCAATGCTGTATCGGGTGAGCTACCGAGCAAACCTACTGAATTAGAAAACTCATGCATGTAAAGTTGTAAATATGTGACGACAGCGTTCAGAAGTATCAGTTTTTTAAACCGCACAGGATTGTTTTAATCAAAACTGTGTAAATCATACTTTGTGTGAAAAGGAATAAAAGTCGGAGTTTATTGCCTCTAGTGTTTTATTTAACTGGAAACTGCAGTGATTCGCACATATAAGCTATGTTTCCATCACCTTGTTTTAATGCACATTTTGAAGTATCGCATCAGAAACAAGTGATGGAAATGCCATATTTCAAATAAAAATCCCTTTTTAAAAAGTTTTTATGCTCGCTTGAGGTGGTCTTGGTTAATGTGAATAATGGGAGGTGGAAATGCATTTGCAGAATAAATTCCTCCATACGCATAAAAAAAAAATATGCGTATCAAAAAAATTATGCTGTGGGACGCCAAAACCTGACTAACCAGTGGACCGATCTCGTTCCACAGCATCTGAAATAATGCTATGGTCATTCTGAAATGCCCAAGCATGAAATGTATAATTGCCTTACACAAATAGATTCCCAAACAGCAGGCATCCACCTCCAAAAGCAACGACCACATTTACGTCTAACATCTTACATGTTTCGTCTGCTCACTCTGAGGCAAGTACTTATATGAAAATTATTATATTCAGTGGCTTCTCCTACTTTCCTTAGTGAGTATTATATGTAGTGCCAGTTGATCAGGAAGGTACAATTTTGTTCTCTTTGACTCGGAAACCGAGCTTACTCTCAAATGTTTTTATATTGGATATTCCAATTTTGTGCATAAATTAAATTAGCAAAATTCGAAACCCGGCTATTTCAGTTTTGCAGAAATGTATATAGAGGCACATATTTCCAGTGAGCCTATGTTGACACTATCCAGCAGAAAAGTCATCTATATGAAAGCTTTTAAAAAATGTCCCAGTATTTTCTTGTCACGACATCATTTCCCTGCAGAAATTCTAAATGGCAAATATTCCATCAATCCAGTGGAAGCTTTGAATTAGAATTTTAAAATGTCTTTACAAGTTTTCACAGAGCACAGCCCACCAGGTCAAAATTATATATGTTAAAGGGTTACTTCACCCCAAAATGAAAATTTTGTCATTAAACACTTACCCCCATGTCGTTCCAAACGCAAAAAGCTTGGTAAAAGCTTTGTTCGTCTTCAGAACACAATTTAAGATATTTTGGATATTTTTGGCTATTTGTGACGTCATCAAAATAGTCCATCTGCCATCAGTGGTTCAACCATAATTTTACAAAGCTATGAGAATAATTTTTGTACACAAAGAAAACAAATATAACGACTTTATTCAACAATTTGTTTTCATTTTGTAGAGTATCCACTGGACACAAACAGCGTATGCTGTTCTCTGCCAGCCGCAGCACACAGATATGTTTTCTACGTTTATTTACGCTTTGATTAGAACGAAACCAGTGTATCCAGATGACAAATTGTTGAATAAAGTTGTTATTTTTGTTTTCCTTGCATACAAAAAGTATTCTTGCAGCTTCGTAAAATAATGGTTGAACCACTGATGGCAGATGGACTATTTTGATGACATCTTTCATACTTTTCTGGGCCTTGACAGTGTTATTTACTTGGCAGTCAATGGGACAGTAAAAAAACTCCCGGTTTTCATCCAAAATATCTTAAATTGTGTTCTGAAGATGAACAAAGCTTTTCCGGGTTTGGAACAACATGGGGGTAAGTGATTAATGACAAAATATTCATTTTGGGGTGGAGTAACCCTTTAAGAGCTGAATTAATTTCAGAAGTTTAGTACTGAGGAATGTGAAATATCAACATAGTCCAGCCTTGCAAGCACAAGTAATAAAACAAACCATATCTTCAAGATGTCTGCAAACTAATTGGCATCTTTGAGAGTTCTCCTGCTGCCCATGAGTCATGCTGAAGAGTGATTGAAGTAGAGTCTTCGTGAGTCTCCTGACCGGCCGAGGAGATGTGTGTGGGACTCTCTAGGCTCTGAAGTCCCCGGTCAGTGCCTCATCTCTGGCCCGGCCCCAGCAGGCCCGTCTCACTGAGCACTAGGTCATTCACATGCATCATCTGTTCTCCTCTGCCAGGCCGCTTGTTTGTTTTTGTCTTTGCCTTGGGAAATTTGCAGAGTAGGAGAGCAGTTCAGCTTGAAGCATCTGTTGTAGACAGCCTGGGTTTCGTAAACTTTTTTTAATCAATCGACCTGAAACAGGAGGATACTGCTGCTTGAAAGCAATAGAGGGGGAGTTTCAGAACACTGATTTTGTTTTAGAGTCTGTGCTTTACAGTCATTTTATGGCAACAAGAATCCCTTTGTTTAATAAATGTAATAATGCGGGAAATGTAATAACTGAATTAACTGTTGGCATCTTGTCTAATTAAGTAGTGTGTCTTCTCACATGTTGGCTAGTTTAAAGTGGTTATGAATGTGGCTCATCTAATCACAACATAGAGTCAGAATGGTTTGTTATTTTATTTTTCTCACACGGATTTGGTTACGTCAGTAGAAGAGACATAGACATTGCAGACTTTTAATGAAAGATTATAAAAGCAGACACTTTTTTTTCTATATAATATTGTGCAATGATGAATCATACACAAAAGCTAGGGACATTTCTATGGCAAGTCAATAGGGTCTGTTTCATGTTGTCTTCAAAGCGAACAGACAGACTGAGTGATGAGTCACAGACAGAACACTGATTTTAGTAAGCGCAAAAATGCCTTGAAATTGAAAACTGTTGTTTAGGATGATAGTCTTTTAATTTATTAATTGCTGTAAAATGGGTGTGGAGGGAAGATTTCAAGGCTTTAGACTTGCAGCTGAATGAAGAGAAAAAATCTTACTCCTACACTAAATATGTCACTAAATATGGCTTAAATCTACATCTAACAGCAGTTTATTTGTTATTTAGTTAAAATGTAATTTAATAACAAATAAATGTGATATTAATTTTATATAATTATTCAAATATTAAACAATTGTAAATATTTAATTTAAAATATTGATTTAATTTTGAACCAAATTTAGCATTGATGTATGGTCAAACACAATGAACTTCTGTAAATAGATTTTTTTTTTCTCAGTGTTGCAGAAATCCAAAATTTTGTTGTGGGTCATTTGGGGTTTTTAAGTTGTTAGAAATACTGGTTAACCTGTTATGCTTTTCTTGAAATTTTGTGTCTTTTTCTTATTTAGGGTCATGAAAATGCAAATTTTTCTAGTTTTTCTAATCAAAATTTTGAAATGTTTTTTATAATGTTAAGAAATAGTTACAATAATCACAGCATAATATTGCAATATTCATTATAGTTTTTTTACATTTTAAATTAGTTTATTTTCATATTTTTCTGTTTTCATTTTACTATTACTATATTAAACTATATTACTATATACTATTTGTAATAGTTTTAATAATTTAGTTTTTATGTTTGTTGTTTTGTTTTTGTCATTTCCATTAGTTATAATTTTTTTTGTTTATATTTTTTTATAGTTTATATATATATATATATATATATATTACTTTAGTTTCAGTGTGTGTGTGTATATATATATATATATATATATATCATTTAATATAGCAAAATTAAATAAATAAAAAAATAAATGATTTACATTACATAGAGATCATAGATAACTTTGTACTGTATGTATAAAATTCATTTTTATTTTTGTTTTTTGTTTTTACATTTATTTTAAGTTTTAAATGTAAAATACATTCATAAATGTATTTATGTTTCCACTGATGTATGGTTTGTTAGGATAGGACAATATTTCGTTGAGAAACAACTATTTGAAAATCTGGAATCCGAGGGTGCAAAAAATCTAAGTATTGAGAAAATCACCTTTAAAGTTGTCCAAATGAAGTTTTTAGCAATGCATATTACTACTCAGAAATTAAGTTTTGATACATTTACAGTAGGAAATTTACAAAATATCTTAATGGAACATGAACTTTACTTAATATCCTAATGATTTTTAGCATAAAAGAAAAATCTATAATTTTGGCCCATACAATATATTTTTAGCTATTGCTATGCTACTTATGGCTGGCTTTGTGGTCCATGGTCTCACACACACACACACACACACACACACACACACACATATATATATATATATATATATATATATAATGTATTATAGCTACAATTAAATAAAACTACTTTGTTGTTCAGTGCAGCCTAATGAAGTGTTACTGTCATTTACTATTTATTATCAGGCTTCTCAAGAAATTTATGTAAAGTACTTGTATGCATAATTATTACAGCGATGCAGTTTTTAACCTTGCATATTCTTGCAAATTACATCATTGTTCTAAAATTGTCTCTATTCCTTCAAACAAGCACACTGCTGTCTCTGCCTTAGATATAAAATGCACCTCTTTCTACATCAAGACCCTCTTTTACACTTTAACAAGTCGCAGTCATCGTGGATAGGAAAGAGATGTGCTGGTGTCTATTTTCATTCGCATTCAGCATTTGCTGCCATGGCAACCTGCTCTTCTGTATGTATGTGAGCGCCATATGGGTCATGCTGCTTATCTGAGGCTCAGCAGAAACAGAACTGCTCTGCATCCTTGCTGTGATTCATTATGAATATGCAACAGCCAGAGTTCAATATGGCGCATTCATAGGGGATTGTCAAAGTTGGTTTTATTGATTTTCATAGCTCATGAATGTATGTGAGCTGGATGGGGTGGAGCCGACTCTCCACTCATTTGTGAAAAGTTTATCTCTCAAGCTTGAATTGCTTAAAGATGTTGACTCTCAATCAGCCAGTTATATAGGGACAGTTTATTTGTTATTTTTATGATATTCTCAGATTAATTTAATGGCCTGGTATCAAATGACAGAATGTCAATAAGGGAAGAACCAGTGATAATCTTGTTTTAGCTGGTGCTTAGTAGTTTGTAGTTTCTTTTAGAAGTTAAATATGTATTAGATGTATTAAGTTGCTTAGTTTTTTATGGAAAGTAATGTGTTACATTATTTTTGTGGTACTTTTTCTCATCTGGCCTGCATTTCTCACATTATCACCTTTTTATTTGTTATAGTTTAGAAAATGGTAATAAAATATGACAAGAACACATAAACATATTTATCTTGATAATCACAAATGAATTACAGTCAAACCAAAAACTTAGTCAGACAACTTCAAAGTGTCTTACATAATCAGTTTATTTTCTATAGTTTAGAAAACTGTCAGAACAAATTCATCTTGATAATGACAGATAACTTTGATAGAAAGGTATGTAACCAAACTTGGTCAGGTCAAAGTGTCAAATCCAATTTTTGGTCCCAAATGTTTAGAAATTTTACTGGTAGTCCACAATCATCACTTACATAAATGAACTAAAGTGTCCTGCACCCACTAGTTAAAAAAAAAAATAAAAAAAAAAATATATATATATATATATATATATATATTTTTTTTTTTTTTTTTTTTTTTTTTTTTTTTTGTCGTATGTTTTATGTTGCTCAAAAAGGTGCTCAGATGGTGATTGAAATTTCAGAAGAATTATTTTCTGAAAGTGTGAGTCAGTTGGACAGTTACAATGTAGACATACTAAGTTTGAAGTCTGTAAGATTTTTAAATGTTTTTTAAAAAGTTTTTTTTATGCTAACCAAGCCTGCATTTATTTGACTCAAAAATACAGTAAAATTTTGAAATATTTTTACAATTTAAAACAGCTGTTTTCTATTGGAATATATTTTAAAATGGAAATTATTTCTGTGATGTCAAAGCTGATTTGTCAGCATCATTACTCCAGTGTTCAATGTCACATGATCCTTCAGAAATCATTTTAATATGCTTATTTGCTGCTCAAGAAACATTTATTATTATTATTATAGTTGAAAACAGTTGTGATGCTAAATATTTTTGTGGAAACTGTGATACATTTTTTTTTAGGATTATTTGATAAATAGTTCAAAAGTTCAACAGAAGCATTTATTTGAAATAGAATCTTTTGTAACATTATGAATGTCTTTACTGTCACTTTTGATCAATTTAATGCATCCTCGCTGAATAAAAGACATCCTGAGCCCATTTTATATGATAATGTCATTTAACTTACAATTAGGGGTGGGTGATATACCAGTAGACATGATTAAGCGTTAGAAATTTGTCAACCTGTAGAGATTTTGAACTGTTGTCTAGGCTGTTCAACCGATTATCGGAGCCGATATTAAGCATTTCTATGGTTATCGGTATTGGTCATTTTTTTAAACCAATTTGCCGATAAAATAATTTAATAATTTTGTGTCAGAGCCCTTGTTATTCTTAATTTTTACATTAGTTTTCATTTTTACACCAGATATATTGGTTGAAAATATCAGTTATCGGTCTACTTGATCTGTAGTAATCGGTATTGGCCCTGAGAAACACATTTCGGTTGACCCTTACTATCATCTCTATCGTCGTTACACGCTCACATGACGATGCTGTGCTACGTGGTCATGAAAAAGTATTGTTTGCATGGTTTTTAAGCATTGTGGTTCAAAACAAGTGAATTTAAGCCATTAAAACACAATCAGCAGCAAAAGAGACCTCATTTTGCTGAACTAAGCTATTTTTGCAACTGTATAGGCCTTGAATGGTTAAATACACACACTTTTATGTCTCCAAATGCTTTTTGCAAGTATCCTCGTAAATTAAGTAATATTAGGTCTTAATAGTTAAGAAAGAAAACACGTTTAACAGTATGTTGAATCCGGGCAGCTCTTAAAGTGACAGCAGCATTCATGTTAATCAAACAATAAAAGAGAGAAAATCTCTCACTTCTCTTGACTAAATCACTTTTGTAACTTTAATAAGAATAAATAAATATATATTTAATTTACACAGTGAAGACTATGCAGTGTTTTTATACATTTGATTATTGTATACAATGTATGTAGCATTTCTTATTTATTTGTTTTACTGTAGTTTTTTGTAATTAATTTATTACTATTTCTTGTAATTATTGTAATTAATTTATTATTCTTATTTAATCTGTTTTCTTTTTTTTTATTTAGACTAGTATTAGGTTTTTGTGATATTGACACTGGTGACAAGAATTATGAAATTTCTATGGTATCATTTCAAAAAGATCTGATTTAAAGCAAAAATAACTATGTTGTGGATATATATTGTTACTGAATAAAATTACTCATATTATTATATACGATTTTGGTCGTATCACCCCCATACAACTTTATTTCAACCTTTTTTATTTTAAACTGACTTTACAACTCAAATTAGTTATTACATTTTATGAGGTTGTTTTCAAAAATCTGCAGTGCAAGTGTTTTTGCATATACAGTAAGTCTTAACTACCTTGTGTTTAATTAATTACTAAAGGGATTTTTAGTCAGTCCCTTGGTAGAGGTGCTCCCATAAACTGTGTTTAGCGAAATTACCCAGCCTTTTCCTAGTGCGACACCTGAATGCCTGTTCTCTCCGATATTACAGGGCAGAAAAAACAGAGGTACTGAGTGAAGACCTGCTGCAGGTGAGATGAAATCAGAAATCAGCTGTATCTCCTGCGCTGATCTTCTCTGATTTATACACTGCTCATATGTTTCACCTGTGTTTATTTTGCATTCAGGTGGAGAAGCGTTTAGACCTGGTAAAGCAGGTCTCTCATAGCACACATAAGAAGCTGACCGCCTGTCTGCAGGGACAACAAGGCACCGATTTAGACAAGAGATCAGTCAAATCTCCCTCGGTACGTCAGCTCTCACACCTACACCAGATACTTCTGTTTTCTGCATTGTAATTAATTGCACTCATAACTTGATTGTGATTTTCCCTGAACAGAAGAAGTTGCCCCTGACGATACTTGCTCAATGTATGGTGGAGGGAGCGGCTGTTTTAGGAGACGACTCTCTTCTTGGGTGAGTTTGTCTTTGTATTTTGACGTCTAACCAGATTTTTCCCTATGGGCTGCTTTATAATTTACAACCAAATGGGCAATAATGAAGAATTATGCTTTAAAAACCACATTGCAGAGTGATTTTTTTTTAGTATTTTCTCAATATTTGTTTTGTCTTGTTTTCAAGTACAAACATTCTTAAATCAAGATACATTTACTTGAAAAAGACAATTACTTAAGATATTAAGTCTTGTTTCCCGGAATAAAAGAAAAACAAAACTGCCCGAGGAGTAAGAAAAATAGTTGTTTTTTACTTTAAATTAAGTTTATTTTCTTAAACCACTGGCAGATATTTTTTCTTGTTTTAAGCATAAATTTATTTTTGACAGATTTTTCAGAAACTTGACTGAAAGGTTTATTTTTCCCCACTGGCATATTTTTTGTCTTCCAGAATGTGATTTTGCTTCTCAAGTAAATTCAAAATTTAATTAAACTTAAAATATAAAAAGGGAAATTAACAGATGGGACATCAGTGCATTCAAAAACAATAGTAGCAATACAAATTGCTTTGAGATGAGCTGAGGAGTTGATGCCAAAAATGTGTGATATGTTCAGATTCAGTGATATCACTTCACTCATTTCACACATACTGATGTCATATTTTAGCAAAATGACTGATTTTGTTGTAATACCAATTCAGACAGAAATGAAAAAGCAGACAAAAGAGTGAATAAATCGCTTAAATTTGGCAAGACAAATTTAACAATTGCACAAAGCAAATCAAAACGGAAGCATGTAATTTGAGCTTGCAATATATGTATAAATGTGTGTGTGTTTCTAATTTATATGCGTTTATTTTTATATTTTCACTTTTGTCATTTGTATTAGTTTTTGATATTTCTGTTTAGCTCTAATTCATTTTTTATTTTAAATGCATTTTAGTTAGTATTTAATTAGATAAAAAGCCTTTTAATTTTATTTCAGCCTTTTTTTATTGTTTTAGTTTCAATTTTAGTTGACAATAACACCACTCAGACTGAACAATATCTACTTAAAGTACAAAATATTCCACAAAATTACCAGATGTTATTCAATTTCAAGTTCAAGTTCAATTTATTTTTAAAGCACATTTAAAAATATTATTAAAGTCATTAGAAACAGTGAACATATAGGATGTAACCTAGATGCAGTTGTCATCCAGCACAATAGGTGGCAGTAATATGCATCTGCTTAAGATGGTTTGTAACCTGCTACTAAACCCAGTGAAGAAGAATAAAGATGCTTTTTGCAGCCAGGTGATGTAATTACTAAAACCTACCAGCAGGGGCTATTGGGGTCATGTAAACTTGACAAACCTTGACTTCTTGGGTTTGTCTTCTAAACCTGTCTTGTCATGAAACCTGCATTGGTTAGCATCTAATTAATTTGAATAGTTTCCACAAAGAGATGGATGAAATGAGAGCTTGACTGAAAATGCGCCCTTTGACATCAGCATTAAAAGATATGGGTTTTGTTTTCTGCTCACATTCCAGCTCTTGAGATCTTTTGTGACGTTTACCAAGAAGTTTGTGAATTAGGATGCAGCCCTGGTTTGCTTGACTGGTTTGACTAACCTGTGGTCTCTTTCTGCAGTAAGATGCTGAAGCTCTGTGGTGATACAGAGGAGAAGTTGGCCCAAGAGCTGCTCGTCTTTGAGTTTCAGATTGAAAGAGATGTTGTGGAGCCTCTGTATGTGTTGGCTGAGGTGAGCGTCTTTTTCCTGTCAAAGTTATGATGTAATACACATCCTTTATCATGTTCATTTAACCATACATATGAAATTATAGTTAGAAAAAGATATTTTGAATGAAAAAGATTATTGATCCTTCAGACAAAATGAAAAAAAAAGTTTGATCGGCTGTGTGCAAAATGACCTACATATGGCTTTTGACCACTGAAAATGTGTACGATTGTCTAGTTTACTCATGAAGCTGCTTTAAGATCTCCTTATCTCTGGGACTGAACCATTGAGTGCCTACAAAATGAAGATACCAGAAGGAAAGTTTGTTAAGAACCAGAATCTAAAAAGGATATTAAGATATCTTTAATACTTCTTGAGTTACAGGCATGGAAACTTGCGGCAAGAAGTGCTTTTTGCCATTTTTGAACTGTCACTGTTAGCATTTAAAGAAACAAATATTGCTAAAGTCAACAGATTTTACTAATCTCTATGTAAAAATTAAGTTATGATGCTCACAGCTTTCTAAAGTAATTTTTACACCCCTGTAAACTGGTTCTAAATCTCAGGTGAAAATTGTAGTTTTAACCCCCGCTCTACAAAATAATGGATTGCTCAATAAATATACTGTACATCTGTGACTTAATATTTTGGCTTCCATCACTATTTATCTTTAAAAATAATAACAAATATTAAACATTTGAGCCAGGAAATTTGGTTGATTTAACATAGTATGACTCTCTGTAGTTTTTATTATGGGGGAGAATTGCAGTGTAATACAATGATTGAGAGATGGAAAGAATATATAAAAACAAATCTTTGATTAGTAATATGCATTGCTAAGAACTTCATTTGGACAACTTCAAAGGTGATTTTCTCAGTGTTATTTATATTTTTTTTGCTCCCTCAGATTCCAGATTTTCAAATAGTTGTATATATTGGCCAAATATTGTCCTATCATAACAAACCATACATAAATGGCTTATTTATTCAGCTTTCAGATGAATTATTGTTAATTATAGTTAACAATATGAAAAATTAACATTTAACAACAATTAACAACACACACAAAAATTGGTTTGCATTTTAACATGATTTAATAAAAAAAGTATGGCTAATACCTATTCATCTTGAAATATTAGTAACAATGAAAAAGTATTATGTTTACTTGATAAAAATCAGATACGTTTTTACAATTATACGTAAAAGGATTTAATTTGCTAAAAAAGTATAAACTATGAATCAGACGACAAAAGGCCTGTAGTAGATAGTGTACAGCACGTTTCTTCAGCAAAGTTTTGATCATGCTGATAATTCAAAGGCCTTAGAGTATCAAATACGCATATTTAATATGATACAGTAGACTACAGTAGGGCTAGGCGATATGGCCAAAAAATTATCATGATAATTGTTTTTCATACGATAATTATCACAATAAATGTCAGATTTCTTTCAAGTTTTAAAGGCAGATTTTTGCTACAATGTAAAAACCAGACAGTTAAATGTGGCTTTAAATATATAAAAATATATAAATAATATGTAAATAATATTCTCTTTACACTTCATGTTTTTCGAATTCTGCACACTTTTTCCAATCATTTTTCCTTAACAAATAAGTATCTTATTAGAAAAATAATTTCTTAGTTCTGTTTTAATGAGGAATATCATTTAAAATCAAGAAACAGGTTTGTGTTACCTGATAATATTAATTATAATAATAATAAAAATATTTTGTCTCTTAGAAATACACATTTGGTAGTAGCTTGATTTAGAATGCAGATGTAGATTTATGTTCATTATCAAAATCAGCGACTGCTTATTTATATATGGTGAATATAAATACACAAATACTGTAATTATATCCCATTACTCCTCCTTCAATACATTTAGCGAGTGAAAGCATCTGCTCTAGTAAGTTCGCGCTGTGCCGCCATTTGAGCTTTGATCCGAGCGGATAAATGTTCCGAGTGGCACACTTTGACTAGCGCTCTCTTGTTCCATCTTTGCCGCATAAACATCATATCAAACATTTATCAAACTCTTGTTAACGTTTATTAAGGAAATTCATATCGTGTGATAATTATTGTTATCGATTTATCACCCAGCCCTAGACTTCAGTATATAGGGTTAAAAGCTAATCTCTAAATTCTTAGTTTTTCTACATGAAGGTTGTATTGCTTATTTCTTTTCGTATGGACACTGTTGGTTTGCTGTTTAGGTGGAAATTCCAAATATTCAGAAACAGCGAAAACATTTAGCCAAACTCGTCCTGGACATGGATTCTGCAAGGACACGGTATGAACTATAATATCACTGTTGATTCTTCTGCATTGCCCACATTGTTCTCTGAAAGTGTCATTGGTCCTCTTGGCCTGTAGGTGGCAACAGTCATCCAAGTCTTCAGGTCATCCTAGTAATGTGCAGCCGGGAGGAGCCAAGGCTGATTCCCTGAGAGAGGAAATGGAGGAGACGGCCAATCGGATGGAGATCTGCAGGGTGACGATTTCTCTCACTCTTTCTTCCGCATTAAATTAAAAACTAGCATATTACTCTTACTTAATAGTCTCCATCTTACATGTCTTCCTCTCTGTAGGACCAGTTATCAGCGGACATGTACAACTTTGTGGCCAAAGAAATAGACTATGCAAACTACTTTCAAACGGCAAGTACCTTTGGGCGCTAAAGGTGAAGTGTGTAATTTTGGCTGGAATACCGTACAACAATGTGTGTGTCCTCTTATTGGTCTCGCTGTAGCTCATAGAGGTTCAGGCGGAGTATCACAGGAAGTCTTTGGAGATTCTGCAGAGTGTGCTGCCACAGATCAAAGCTCACCAGGGTGAGACTCTCCACTTCCACTTTAATGTCTGAGCATATAAGTTTGCTTAAGTGCTGGCTTTCAAGTGTGTGTGTGGGTCTGTCAGTAAACTTGTTTCTGAAGCTTTTTAACGTACCCGTCATGATGTGTTTCAGAGGCCTGGATAGAGAAGCCATCGTATGGAAAGGCCTTAGAGGAACATCTAGCCATCAGCGGCAGGGAGATTGCGTTTCCTATCGAGGCGTGCGTCACCATGCTGCTTGAATGTGGCATGCAGGAAGAGGTGCGAGACTATGAGAAATAACACAATGTGGCTTATTTATACCTGGAAACGCAGATTGTTTCTTGTTGAAATTGGTGTCTGTAACAATTGACAGCATGTCACAGATGCTGTTCATAGACATTATGCTGTAGATAACCTGAAATATTCTGGAAAGATCTCTGTGATTTTACCTTGATGGATGATTAAGTCCAATTGACCCTTCATAAAGACCCAATAAGCCATGGTGCTCCTTTGGTGTAGAATAATATCTCAGCTTCCAAATTTTAATTTTTAGGAAATTCAAACAATAAAAAAAATTCTAATGGTTTTCACTACAAATACCATTACAAACATTACAAACCATCAGCTTTTAACCATTAAAACCATTCAAAATTCTGTAGTGTGTTTTGAGACATATTCCATTAGGATTTAGTGATTTTAATAAGCCACCAATAGAAGGTGACCAATTACCAGTAGAGACGAATAGGCACCATTAAAGTTTCCATTAAATGCCAGTATAATTCCCATTATACCCAGAAAAACCATTACCAATTCTGTGTTGGTTTCTGTTGTTGTTGTTTTTTTCAGCAGGGAATATGTGGAACGTCACAGAACACCTAGAGTACATGTCTTCACTGATCAAATAGTTGTATTAATATTTTAATATTGTTGAATACTTCACCTGTGTCGATTGATTGATTGATTTGCCCATAAATGATGTATAAAAGTAATCATGATTGACTGCTTTACATGTGAATTTATTTTGTATTATTTTTTATTTTTGTTGCATAATTTATAATTTATTATAATACATATTTTTTAAAAATAAATGTAAATATATCTAATTCAGTTTAGGCTAATTTTATTTATATAATTTAGGTTAGAGTTTGGTTATTTTAATATATTAATAATAATTCAGCTAATTAAGAGGGTAAGTTACATATACAGAGTTCTGGCATGAAACTCTAGAATGCAGTCTGATGGGTCTAACTTGATCTGACAATATGACATCGTTATCACATGGCACAGCCGATTGGTTTTCTCCAGTATCAGTAGCCAATGAGGTCACTGGTCAACATTCAAATGCATGACTAGTGCTAGCTGTAGCAGTTTGCAGCATGCCTCAGAAACCCTCCACCTTCCCCAGCTCCACCTGTGTAGATCTGCTGTGAGGTGATTCATGTATGCTATGGGGGTTATTCATATACGTTATATGTGCAGCAGCAGTATTTCTTACATCCTCACAGCGGCATGTTGTGGATTTATTGGCAGTAGCAAGGCTCGGTACTAGCAGTAGCAGCGTAGCAGATCTACTCTGCCAAGACCAAATACATTTACATTGTCATGTACATTACCATGCCAATCCCTCTGAGAGTTGTCATGACAGAACTCTAGTTATAATATACACATTTCTGTAAACTTTTGTCATTTAATTGATGTATTGATTTTTTACAAACAAAAACATTTATTTTTTATTTTTTCAAATAGTACACAGGTATACTGTTAGCATAGTGCACTGATATTAATATACTGACTACATAAAACACACTTGGAAAATATACTTGAGCTTACCCATTACTAATTAATTTAAATACATTTTAGTGATCTTGCTTAAACGATTGGTTCACTTCCAGAATAAAAATTTCCTGAAAATGTACTCACCCCCATGTCATCCAAGATGTTCATGTCTTCCTTTTTATCAGTCGAAAAGAAATTAAGGTTTTTGAGGAAAACATTCTAGGATTTTTCTTCATATAGTGGACTTCAATGGGGATTAATAAATTGAAGGTCAAAATTGCAGTTTCAGTGCAGCTTCAATTTCTTAAAAAAATTAAAATTTATATAATTTTTAACCACAAATGCTTATCTCGTCATTGGCTTCAATTGAATCCACTATATGGAGAAAAATGGAATGGAATTCCATTCTGGAATCCTGGAATGTTTTCCTCAAAAAACTTTAATTTCTTTTTGACTGAATGAAGAAAGGCGAACATCTTGGATGACATAGGGGTGAGTAAACTACCAATTTTTATTATGGAAGTAATCTAATCCTTCAAGTTTGCTGAGCTTGTAAGCTCTGGGCTCCACTGGTCAATTGCCAAAAAATATAAAATAAAAACCACGAGGACCAAGAATACTATTTGTGACAGGGCTTGGGATTTTATATCTACAAAATTGTAACTTCAATCTTTTTTGTCACAATAGGGTTTATTTCGGGTGGCTCCCTCTGCCTCCAAGCTAAAGAAACTTAAGGCGTCACTGGATTGCGGGGTTCTGGATGTGCAGGAGTACTCAGCCGACCCACATGCCATTGCAGGTGAGCATCTGCCTCTCTCCTGTGAGCTTTTAAAATGTTCACTGGTCTACCCACAGTGTCCTTTTAGTGGCTTGCAGCTACAAAGTCTCAGAACCCACGGCAGTTCGCATTAAATTCTCTCCCAGGTTAATTTGATCTCATTACACTGGGCCTGAAGTGTGACCCAGTAGCCGCCAGGTAGGGAGGCCACAGCCAACAGGCGGTATGCGCTGATTGTGGCTTTTGACAGCTCATTTGTCAGGCTTCCCTTCAGTATTTCATGCAGAGAATATCACACCTCCAGTCATGTCCGATCACACGTGCTGTGCTTCCCACTTTCACCATGTCCCTGTCTCTCTCCTTCTTCTTCCCTCTGACCTCTTTCCTTCCTCATCTGCTTCCCTCAGGAGCATTGAAGTCTTATCTTCGTGAACTTCCTGAACCTCTAATGACCTTTGAACTCTATGATGAATGGATTCAAGCCTCAAAGTAAGTATCCATGATACACACTCCATTACCCAGTGCTGTTTGCCATTTTCAGATACATTTGCTTGGTTCCAAAACATACCCTGATAGCAAATGTACATCACAGAGACGTCTTTTTGATGTGCGCGTTTTCATCTAGAAGGTGTATTTTTAGAGCATTCGCTCATCTACAGAAGGTCTCTCAGGCTTACCAGCTAAGACCAGCCTAAAAAGCTGAAGAAGTGGTCAAAACCACTATAAAACTAGCCTGCTAAACCCAAAAATTTAAATTAGCCCATGATTTACTCACCCTCAAGCTATCCTAGGTGAATTTGACTTTCTTCATCCAGATGAATTCTGTCAGAGTTATTTAAAAAAAATATGGCTCTTCCAAGCTTTATAATGGCAGTGAATGGGTGTTAAGATGTTGAAGTCCAATAAAGTGCATCCATCCATCATAAAAAGTACTCCATATGGCTCCGGGGGTTAATAAAGGCCTTCTGAAGTGAATCGATGCATTTGTGTAAGAAAATTATCCATATTTGAAACTTTATAAACTGTAATCTCTGCTAGTGTACTAGTTTTATAATATAGTCATATACTGTATCTTAATGCATCTCCTCATGTGTCTTTCTCTAGTATACAAGATATGGATAAAAGGCTCCAAGCCCTTTTGTGTACATGCGAGAAACTACCAGCAGACAATCTGAACAACTTCAGGTGTGTGGCGCTTGTTATGTACTTATTATTTGTTATTTCTGACAAGGCCTTTGTGTTTGAATGAGTCATGATTGCAAGAGCTCATTAGAAGAGAGGAGTGTCAAATCTCTGTCATATCATGAGCAATGCGCTGGTTCCTTCACTGACAGGAAGTGGGTGTGTTTCTGAAATAATCAGAGTTATTAGTCCTACTCAGAATATTTTTAAGTTTGGAAATGTCCTTCATTCTAACCTGCTTAGCGTGCCAACTATACAGACGCTGTCCCTGGCAAAAACAAATTTAGCCTTTGATTTTGCCCTGACTGATTTGGCCAAAGACTGAGCCACAGAATAAATAATACATCATTAATCTAGAATTAAATTCAAACGAAGCTTCCACTTAACAAAATAGAGATGCCTGTTTATATCGATTACGGATTTTATTTACAATTCAACTATAAAATCCTGTGAATATTTGCCACGTCTTTACTTCTAGCCTATTCACATTTTTCCTTAACGAGGAAGTAAGCCTGTGGCAAGACTTCTGGTTCATTATCTGCTATAGGAAAATAACGAGAAGAATAACAACATTCAGTAAACAGTAAAACTGTTTGCACTACAAACCAGTGTGTTCATAAATATGATAATACATTACAATAATATGGTAAGACAGACCAATTTGCTATATCAAGCTGCAAAACAAGGTGTTTTGCATGGCTAAAAATAGCTAGACGTGGATGAGACTGAAAGCCAAACCCATAAAATGTACAAATGGCTGTGCTCACTCTTATGGAAAAAATAAGGTGGATATTGCAAGGTTTGTAGATATATGTGCTTTTGGCATTTGTGTCTTGGCAGTTTGACTGCACCTGCTGTCTGTCAGACCTACTGAAATATTGATAATATACAGCAACCAGAATAGCAAATGTAAGAGTGAATGCCAGGGTATTCAAACTGAGATTGAAACTGAAGTTGTTTCATTGTATTTGTTTCCAAACAGATATTTAATCAAATTCTTAGCCAAACTCACAGAGCATCAGGACTCTAATAAAATGACACCAGGTAATATTGCAATAGTTCTTGGACCCAACCTGCTGTGGACACATTCAGAAGGGTGAGTGTCTTGCGTTTGGATTATTTCTTGCATTTATGTGGAGAGCAGCAAATTCACAAAGCAAATTATTGCTTACAGTACATATGACTTCATGGTTTTATTTTTCTTCTGTGGCACACAGTGTTGTTACTGTTAACTAAAACTATCATAGATCATTTCTTTAAAGAAAAAAAAATTACAATAAGATATAAATATTAGATAAAAACTTAAAAAATAGAAGTTAAAGTTGAAGTGTTACAATTGCTAAAACTAAAACAGAAACAAAATATAAATTAATGCAAAATACACCTATTGACACACATTTGCAAAGCACAAAATTATTTAAGCTAATTGAAATCTAAAACTCTAGAGGCGGTAAAACAGCGAGCACCTGTAATCATTTTTGTACACAGTTATGATTACAGCTCCATGTGTTTCACTTTCCAGATGTAACAATCTTGCTCAGTAGCTCAGCTGACATGGAATTGGAATTGGAATTGGATGTGGAATGCTTGGGTGCGAATCCAGTGAAAAACCTGATTCACGATGAAAGAGTTGAAAAATGAGAGATCAAAAACAAGCTAAAATGGCATGCTTGCAATTGCATTTTTACATCACATTCGCTTTTGTTCATACTATCAGCCAGGTTTAGGTGTAGTGCAGATGGTACATTATTTTAAAGCATCACAGAGCATTATAGTTACAGCGCCACTCAACGGATATTTCAATTCAGAACTGCGGTGACACGTACAAAACCAACATCACATAAAACATACCAAATGTACGTTCATCTGTTCCGGCGAAAAAAATTAACTCTCTTTTACCGCCACTCAGTGGACATTTCACATCGAATATGTCACAAAACGTACATGGTGGTATGTATAACAGGTCTTGTGAAAAAGTTCCCACAGGTACGTTTTCGTCATGAGACCAGGTAGTCTAAAATATACAAATAAAAGCTAATTAAAAATAATAATGAATACTATACTTACATATAAATAATACAAAAATAAGCAATTTTTGAAGAATCCTTTTGCACTATATTTTAAGTTGTTTGAAGTCATGCAAAGGTTTTCTGTGTAAAACTGACATTTAATGTTTTTGGAGATTTACAGATGTGGTCACGGCGAAAGAAGAACTGCATGAGATTTGTTTTTGAAGTGATTTCAGTTTTTGTGTTCCACAAAAGAAAGAAAGTCATACAGTTTCGGATTGACATAAGTGAATTACATTTTTGGTTAAAGGGGTCATGAACTGAGAAATCAAAATGCTCTTGATCTACTGACATATAAGATGTCATTGCGCTATAAAAAGTGCGCTGTAAGTTTCAGAACTCCAAACTTTCTTGTTAGCCTAAGAACAGCTTATATTTAAGCCAGTCTGTCAAAACGACAGGTTGTGAAATGTGTTAATTCATGACGTAATAGTGTGGCTAAACACCGCCTCCGCAAAAGAAGATCAACATCTGTGCCTGTTTAGCCCAACCCACTGATTCACGCATGTAGTGTAAATAAGGAGAGAGGCAAACGCAGGTCTACACAAAAACCAAACAATACAGATAGGTCCGAATACAACAAGACCTTGTGCAGTCAAAAGTTCTAACATTAGGAAAGAGTGGATAAACTTTATTTTTAATGAAGATTCAGATCACGTCAGTAAGGAACTTGGTCCTTTGTTCACTTCATTTTACCGTGGATCCTTTTACAAACAAGGCACAATTCGACTAAGGATTTTTAGAAAGATTGAAACTAAAAGACGATGCTGTGTCGACTAGGGATGCAAGAATGCAGTTAGTCCATGGTTCATAATATACCTCGGTTTTTAACAGTATTTTATGTTCGGTTCTGATAGCTTGCCACATCAGGTTTTTTTTTTTTTTTTTTGCAACAAATTAACAACAAAATACTCCTGTAAACCTCTGTACACTGGAAAAATTGTGGATTATTAGATCTGCTTAATATTTCTTTTGAGAGAGGTATTATTTGTTAGATTTTTACGTGAAGGAGGATGGGTTTCATTCATACTGGACGCCAGAGGGCGCCCTTGTGCAGAAAATCCACAAAGAAGTAAGACTGATGACACTCCGTTCCAGCCAGGAAATCTCTAATATAGATAAAGGCATCAAAAACGTTTTGAATGATGAAATGTAAGGACAATAAACATGGTTTATCTGTGTTCTTCAAGCCATCTTGTGTATTTTCATAATGATTAAGTATATTTATAAGACATTGCTAATCGACTTACCTAGAATATGAGTATAGAATATATTGTCTGCCTCATTCTGTGATACGAAGCCACACTGGATCACATAAGGATGTTATTTCAAACACCCGACTGATGTTGTGAATTAAAAACAATTTGACACACCTATTTAAACAAAGCGTTCTGATGAGGGGGGTCAAAACAGGACAGAACATAGCCTATTACTCATAAATTATGTTTTTTATGTAAAAAATGGTGATAACATTGTAAGTGGACCTTAGAAAACAGTACAATATAATAAAAATGGCAGTTTATGACCTCTTTAAACTATTTCATGAATGTAACTAGTAGTTTTATGTTTTGACATAATGTGTTGATCAAATGGGTCATTGATCTTTGCAGGAACATGACAGAAATGATGACCACCATGTCCCTGCAAATTGTTGGCATCATTGAGCCGATCATCCAGCATGCTGACTGGTTCTTCCCTGGAGGTAAGATAGAAAGAGTCGTGAAAACATATTCGCACATGCACACAAGCGTGTTCCCCTGCGAGATTTGGACTAATTTGTCTTTGCTATTCTTAGATATTGAGTTCAACCTGACAGGCAGCTACGGCAGCCCGGTCCACACCAACCACAACTCCAACTACAGCTCCATGCCCTCGCCTGATATGGACCAATCAGAACGCAAGCAGCAGCACGACCAGAGCCGACGCCCACTCAGTGTTGCTACTGACAACATGATGCTGGAATTCTACAAGAAAGATGGGTAGGTTGTTCTTCACTCTTGTCTCTGTCTGCCTCCTCCATTTCTACTCTCTTCCTTTTTCTTCCCACACTCTTCCATTAGCTTCTCATACCATCCTTACTTCTTAAAGGGACAATTCACCCAAAAATTAAGTTTCTGTCAGCATTTACTCACCCTCATGTTGTTCGAAACCTGTACAATTTTCCTTTTTTTCTTGAAACAAGTAGATAGTAGGGCTAGACAATTAATTGAAATAAAACCAATATTGCTTAGTGTTAATATACTGTGGGATTCAGAGTGAAGTGCAGCGCTGTGTTTATTTACACACGAGCAGCTCATGATCCAGTGTTTTCGGTTTCTCAAAGGAGCTCAGCTCACAGTAAATGCATCTGCTCTTAGTTTGATTAAAACTAGGGTTGCTGAAAGTGGAAACATTCCACAAATTTTGGAAACTTTCCAAGATTTTTTGGAATCTTCCAGGGATTTTTGGAAAGTTTACCAGAAATTTACCGGAAATTTTTCACCCCTTTGCAACCCTACTCAAAATGTGCATTTGGGAACACAATATGCATTGGAAATTAAGAAATTAAAACAGTCATGAATGTTAGTTTTGCAATTTTACAGCAAAATATATTTTTTCATTATTTTTCTTAAAATATTATGTTTCTATTTTACAGGAAAATATTACAATAGTATTGTTTTTTATTTTAATATTTTTTTTTTAATAATAATACCAATAATTATAATAATAATAACTATTGTTGTTATTATTAGTAGAAGTTGTAATATATACACTACCAATCAAAAGTTTTTGAACAGTACAATTTTTAAATATTTGTACTATTTAAAATAACTGTTTTCTATTTTAATATTTTAAAATGTAATTTATTCCTGTCATTTCAAAGCTGAATTTTTAGCATCATTACTCCAGTCACATGATTTGTTAGAAATCATTCAAATATTCTGATTTGCTGCTTAAAAACATTTTTAGTCATTATTATGTTGAAAACAGCTGAGTAGATTTTTTTTGTTCAGGTTTCTTTGATAAATAGAAAGTTCAGAAAAACAGCATTTATCTGAAATATAAATATTTATTAGTATTTATTATAAGTATTAACAGCATTCCAGCATTCTAGAATGATTTCTGGATCATCATGTGACACTGAAGACTGACGTAAAGATGCTGAAAATGTAACTTTGATCACAGGAATAAATTACATTTTAAAATATATTCAAATAAAAAACTGTTATGTTAAATAGTAAAACTATTTCACAATTTGGATCAAAGCAGAAGAGACTTCTTTAAAAACATTACAAATCTAACTGTTCAAAAACTTTTGACTGGTAATGTAGGTGACCAAAAGTTTTTTCTTACTTCAGAAGACTTGCTTCCTCATCCTCAATCATCGTAATTATAAAGGTAATGGTGGGCAGGATATTAGTCTTTAATGGTCCACAGAGAAAAGTAAGCCACATGGGGTTGGATCAACATGTGAAAATGATGACAGAATTTTCAGCTTCCTGTGAACTATCCTTTTAAATTAAACATCATTGCAGTAATTGCCTATTACTGACAGGGTTCGATGGTGCCGCCTAAACCAATTAGCAGTGGCGGAGGAGACAGCGGCAGATAGCTAATGTGTTCAGCAACTAATTCACTTAGACTGGGACGTCAGTCGCATCGTTATCCAGTAACCTTTCAGTGTCATTTGCTCTCAATTGGAGTTGAGCTCCGGGAACATCTCAGCGACTCCCACAACCTGCCCTCATTTGAATAGAGCTGGTCTCGGGCTGATGGGCTGCCACGGTCTCTATGGTAACGTGGTTGGAGTGTCGAAGGAGGGCCCCGGCCCGCTTATCATTCACTGAGGGGGCTGGATTTCTGCCGTTATCGACAGAGACACGTGGCAGATGTGCCAGGCTCTGACTCATGCCACCTGCAATGCTCCAGCAGGTGGAAAAATACCGCATACGGAGGAGGAGATTCTGTTAGACAGAGTCCTACTCCAGACTTGCTTATGCCAAAAACTACATTCTGGCAAATATTTGGCAAACACTGCTGCCAGTTTACCACATATTAAATGCAGGGATATTTTTGAATGCAGAATAATTTTTGTAAGTGGTTTAATTAAATGATTTGTGGAAAAAGTATGGCAGATATTATAATTTGAGGGAACATGTCCACACTACATGTTCACGCCACAGGATTAAAAAAAAAAAAATGTACTTTTTTTCTTATAATTCGAGAATAATAGTTCTTTTTTCTCTGAATTGTTTCAGAGAATTTTGAGATATAAAGTTAGAATTGTGAAATTTAAAGTAAAAATTGTGAGATATAAAGTCAAATTGAGAAGTATAAAGTAAAAATTGTAATACAAAGCCAGAATTGTGAGATATAAATTCGGAATTGTAAGAGAAAGTCATAATTGTGAAGTATGAAGTTGTAATTGTGAGACAGAAAGTCGGAAATTGTGAGAAAGTCGGAATTGTGAGAAATAAAGTCAAAATTATGAGATATAAAGTTGGAATTATGAAATCTAAAGTTCAAATTGTAAGATATAAATTTGGAATTGTGAGATATGAAGTAAAAATTGTGAAGTATAAAATAAAAATTGTGAGAAATAAAGTCAGAATTGTGAAATATAAATTGGGAATTCTGAAGTATAAAGTCAAAATTGTGAAATATAAAGTTGGATTTATGAAATATATAGTTCAAATTGCGAAGTATAAAGACAAAATTGTATGATATAAAAGTCAGAATTGTGAAATATAATATCAAAATTGTGAGATAAACATAAAGTCAGAAGTGTAAGACATAAAGTCAGAATTGCAAGATGTAAGCTTAAGAAAAAGGCCTGAATTGTTGAGGTAAAAAGCCACAATTACCCTTTGTATTTTTAATTTTCTTGGTGTAAAAAAACAACAGCACAAATTCTGAGGAAAAAAGTCAGAACCACAAGATTTAAACTTAGAATTTTGAGAATAACAGACAGAACTGTGAAAAATAAACTTTTTTTATTTTTTTAATTCTGTGGCATAAACAAAAACCACAAATGCGAGATATAAAGTCAGAATTCTGAAGAAAAAAAAAATCAAGAAATTGTACTCATATGAGTATTTCCATGACAAATAGCCATTTCTAATGTGTTTCCCTCACGTTTCCTCATGTTAAAATGCCCCTGATGTCATTTCAAACACAAGGTCAAGCTATAGAGATTACATAACAAATAGAGACACTGATCCACTTTATCAGCATTTTAGGACTGATCTGTTTTGTTAAAGGGGAGGCTAAGTGTCTAATTGTTTACGTCCACAGCTCTCGGGGTATAAGGCAATTAGAGTAAATGAGGCTTAATGGTGTCGCAGCAGGCAAGAGTGCCAGCTGCTCATTTAGGCTGACATGTTCTCACCTCTGGACCGCCCTGATCCTCCAAACACTGTCAAACTACATATGTCCCCCACTGCACGCTACACAGCTCTCATTTAGCTGTCCTCCCCTGTCCCCCGTCAGTTACTTTTACTTACCCTAAAAACAGCACTGTTAAATGTAAACTAACCATGTTTTCTCTAAACTCATTATTTTTGTCTACACTTAACGCAGCATTAGGAAAATCCAAAGGTACCGTCACCTTTTCTGTTTTACTGTGTTTGTTTTTGGTAACACTTAATAACTTAATTAACAATCATTACATTTCTTTATTGATTAACAAAACGGTCATGCATGTATGTTCAATAATGAATGTTTATTGTACTGATGCTTATTGTTACTATAAAGTGAGATTTAATTTAGAGAGTTACACATCTGGCCTCACTGTTGACAGCCTTTTTGTAATTGTAATATGTGACCCTGGACCACAAAACCAGTCTTAAGTAGCACAGGTATATTTGTAGCATTAGCCAACGATACATTGTATGGGTCAAAATTAACAACAAAAAAAAAATGACGCCAAAAGTCATTAGGATATTAAGTAAAGATCATGTTCCATGAAGATATTTTATGAGTTTCCTACCATAAATATATCAAAACTTTCTTTTTGATTAGTAATATGCACTGCTAAGAACTTCATGGACAACTTTAAAAGCAATTTTCTCAGTATTTAGATTTTTCGCACCCTCAGATTCCAGATTTTTCAAAAAGTTGTTTCCCGGCCAAATATTATCCTATCCTAACGAACCATACATCAATGGAAAGCGTATTAATTCAATATATAAATCTCAATTTCATCAAGATAATCACCCAAGATGGCAAGCTGTTATCATGCATTAGAGGGTCAATATTTCTGTAAAGTGCATCTAGATCTTATTTTCTCTGTAGTGGTTGTAATTGATGGTTTGTGGGTCTTTATGTGGGCAGTGTGGGTGTCAGAGTAATGGACACATCGTGGGTGAAGGGCAAAAGTTCCTCTACACTGGCCCGCAAAGCTTCATCCACACCTCCCAGTGCACAACCGCCCGGGTCTCCTGCAGACACCCTGATCACTGAGCAGCCCAGTGAGCTGGCCACATCTCCAATCCCTACTCCCCCTCCTGGAGACAGGGGCAGGTAAAAAAAAACAAAGATTCTCATCTTCTACCTGTTTTCCATTGTCATTTCAATGTACTGTATATGCATTTCACAGCAGAACTAGTTGCATCAACTAACCTGTGACTTCATTGTTTTCCATTTAGCAATTAACTCTTGCTTTCCCTGCGTTTGTGTATTAACAACATCATTTCCTCTGCTCTTCCATGCTTTTCTCGTTCTACCTAGTGTTTTTGACTCACTTAGTCTATCTATAAATAGAAGTCTTTTTTTTTTTTTTTTTTTTACATACAGTAGTGCAGTCAGTATGGCCTTGTACACACTGCAGCTAAACACGGTTGTCACTCCTTATTTGAGTTCTTCATCCTGTTTTGTACAAGTAGACTTAAGCTGTGTGACATCTGCATTCTGCAACCAAATTAACCACATTTACATTAAACAAAACCAAACTGAACAACTAGTTTTTGCAATGGAATTTAAAGACCATGCCAGTTAAACTGATCAAAAGTGACAGTAAAGACTTTTATAATGTTACAAACGACTTCTATTTTAAATAAATTTCTGTTTGATCGAAGAATGCTGAAAAAAATCTATCATAATTTCCATAAAAATATTAAGCAGCACTGTATTCAACATTTTACACATTCAGCAGCATATTAGATTGATTTCTGAAGGATCATGTGACACTGAAGACTGGAGAAACAGCTGCTGAAAATCAAAAATCAAATTAAAATAAATGCCAATTTGGTGAGCATAAGAGACTGACCACTAATTTGCCTCCAGGACACTTACAGCATGTTTCTCTGGCATGTTTCTAATTTGCAAATCTGGAGTGACTCCTGTATTCTGTTCACACCCAAATCTAGTGTTTTCAGGATTCACTACCGGATTTGAACTAGGGGTGTCGCGATATACCGGTATTGATAGTTTTCACGTGACGCCACAAGCTTATAGAAATGCCACCTGGAGGGCAAAACGAAGCTTTGCTCCACTGACCGCCAGTTATTTTTATGCAGTTTGCATTAAGTAATGATGTAGTGAAACGCAGATAGTAAAAGCCAAAATTCAGTAACACCTTCAATGTGCAAAGTTTCACATTAAACAGTTTCCCATAGAAAACCATTATGAGAAAAACACTAAACCATTAACCCTTACTGTCCCGTGTACGGAACGCCTACGTTTACTTTACCATATTACAAATAAATCCTAATCTAATCATGACAAACTATATATTGTTGGGAAGGTCTAAAGGTGCATTCACACCGGACTCGAATGAAGCGGCAAGCGCGAGTGATTTACATGTTAAGTCAATGCAAAGACACGAATAGCCATCCTGCGGCGCGAAACGCGTGAATGCGGTGGTGCGAAACGCACGAATAGCTTGAATGAAGCGACACTCGCGCCAATCGCGTGAAACGCGCGAGTTGAAAAATCTGAACTTTGGCAAATTTTCGCGCCGCAGTAACCAATCAGGAGCTCGCTCTAGTAGTGACGTGATCAGTAAGCGGAGGCTGAATTTTTTAACAAAGATGGAGGAGAAAATTATCGTTGCTGTGTGCGGACACCCAGAGTTACATAAAAATATTATTTATGGCAAACATTTATGGCAAACATTTGTACATTCATTCTAATTATATCCTATTGCAAATCCACTCAGAGTCGTATAGTCAAAAATTACTTATTTGTGATTGGACTGCTGAAACCGGCCGTCATCCAGGCGCAGCTCTTGGAGGAGTCGGTGAAACTCACCAAGCTGGGTGCGCCTCTGAAGGATCTGAATGGACCCAGAAATGACGCCGAACAACTTTACGACGTTTTTCAGCCTTCCACAATAAATAAAGCGCAGCTCTCTCAACAAAATCCATGTCAGCCATTTTGCAATGAACAGACTGGCGGCCAGGCAGCAGAAGCCCCTCCCATGATGCAAATTCGCGTCTGTTGTGAAGTGATTTGCACGCGCGAATGATGCATGCGAATTTTACCGCGCAAATGGCGCGAGTAAACTCAAATGTTCAAGCGTTCAACTACGCGCGAATAGCGCGTTTTATTCCCGCAAGTCGCGTCCGGTGTGAACGCACCATAAGACTCCTAAATAGATATTTTACCACTTTTTTGTGTCACAAAAGCAAAGTAATAGATTAATTTATGACAAGAGTGCACCTCAAATATCTACATCATAACAGAGGTTCAGACCTTTTTCACAAGAAGACTCCCTTTAGAGCTCATATAAAAATTATATATCACTTGAAAATTATATATCACTTGAAAGTCTTCATCCTTTGAAAACCAGTTTAAAATCAGACATTGCATTACCATCGAAAATTGAACATGAAAATCATATTACAAAATGTTTTCGTTCATCAATTATAAAAATGTAACTTTGAGTTTTTACGTCTATGTTCAAAATAGGGAGTGACAGTTAAAGGGTTAAGCATATTGCGTTCATATTCCGACATCATCTGCTTGCCTGTGTAAACTATGAATCATTAATATAGCGATTAATGAATTTGATCTTTTAATAGTACTGTTTAAGTGCTTTTACAGCATTTTGTCTCACTGTTTAATTACTTAAATATTGCCACGGGTGCTTAATATAGTTTGAAAATGGTCAAAATTGGCATTTTGTTTAATTATCTTTTTAAAACAAAGTTACACCACTGATTTACGTTATTGCTAATTTATTTGTTTGTTCCTATTTTATTACTGACTGTTTACTTACCTTTAACAATTTAATGTTTAATAATTATATTAGTCTAGTTGTTTTTGCTGTGGTAGTTTTTGGGGTAGTGTTCTGTAGGCTGCTGCTTTTTGCTCATATTATTCAGCTGCAACAGAACACTGTAAAAAGACAATAAATATGTCTGACTTCTAAATGTTAGACTTAATTTTTTTATTGGAATCGACTAGGAATCGATAAGAATCAGAATTGATAAGCAGAATCGGAAGTGGTGAAATTAAAACGATACCTAACCCTATTTATACTCAACACCAGAGGGCGCTCTCATGCAGAAAGTCCACAAGCAAGACTCATAGAACTAATAAAACATGACTTTCCAGGAAACCCCTTATATGTACAAAGGCATCCAGCTGTTGCTCTAGCTGAATAAAACGCAGAAAGAAATGTTTTAACACACGATTATAACAGCCATCTCAGGTATTTTTGTATACATAATGTATATTTATATTGTAATGCTAATCGGCATAGCCTCACTGTATAGAATACTGTCAAATAAGAACCAGTTCACAGAAAGAAGTTATTTAAAAAAAAATACAAATTTACTCATTCTCATAAATTGTGTTACTTTGACATTGTGCTAAACTAAAAATAGATATTTTGTTATCATAAATTTCTAAGGCTACGATAATCATGTAGTGAAAAATCTGATATCGTGATATCGGCCCTAATTTGAACGCAGTTGTCACTTTTGCAGTGTGTACAGGCCTAAATGATCATTCAGTGTGGTTAAACCGTCACAATTTGGTAGGATTGGTCTCATTCTTGCTGTGGCTTCCTACTCATTCAGTTTCACTAATAATCAACCCATAAGCCCACATGCAAATCATACATTAATGAAGCGAAGGTCACGCCATGGTTCAGTCATTGTATTTAGGGTTTGCAATGGCTGATGATTTGACTGGCTTACCTCCCCCCCCTCTGACACTCTTTCAGGCAATGAAAGGGTTTTTGTGTCTGTGTTTAACTGCTCTGGGTTTTCACTGTATTTAGAGACCTTGGTTTCAGCGCTAGCTCTTGTACAGCATATTCACCAAACTCCCTCTGATGTTTGGTTGTTCGAAGAGCTTTTTTTTTTCTTGCCTCGGTGCAGTGCGCAGACACAAGGTCATTTTCAGTGTAACTTTCTGTTTTCTTTTTTTTAATTTGAATGCATCGCTGTGCTTTTCCTCCCAGTGGAGTCGGATGGCGCCTTTTTTTTTTTTTCCGTTGCTAAGCTTGCTGTTTGCTAAACCTGTCGCTCATTGCCGTGCGCTAAACTGGCTAAATGCTCAAACATGCAGACCAAAGGATCCTGAGAGTATTATCAGCATTGTGTAACGCTAGCGAGCCACAGCTGGAGCTAAACATCCACTTTCCTGTTGCGCTGTCATGCGTGTGCAGTTGACCAGAGCTCTCTCTCCTGTGTTTGCTCTTTATTGTTTTCAATATCTGCAGCTCAGACGACGTGTCGCCCAATCGGCCGGATTCCTCACATGTCTATTCGTCCCACGTGGAGGAGCGGCCACCCCCTCCGTACCCTTCCTCGTCCTTGTCCTCCCATCCCGGCCCTCACCACTTCTACCCCAAGCCCCCTCCCTGCGCTCGGCCAGTCGCCCCTGGCCCCGAGTCCCAGCCTCCCGCCTCCCCGCCTCCACCCCTGCGCTGGGCCGGCTTCGGCCCACCCCTTCCCCAGCCCCAGCCCCAGCCACCCCCTTCCTCTTCCTCCTCTTCCTCCTCCTCCTCACTTGATATCAACTCCAACCCCAAGCCTAGCTGCCTGCACTTTCCCAAACACGGCCCTGTGTGTGATGCGCCGCATGCCGCTCCGCCTGACGTCAATGCCTCGCCCCTCTACATTAAAACCCCTCTCGTGCTGACCCGCCACGACGTGTCCCTCGGAAACCCCCCTAGCCTCCCCTCCTCCGCCCCCCCGCCGTGGGCTGCCTGTCCATGTGCCCGCGAGAGAGGACCCCCCAGGCTGACTAGGTAAATACCACCTGCCTGCGGCCACCCCGCCTTCGCAAAACACACTGTGACGGCCATCAGGGCTCCCCACACTGTCTGAGCGCTCACCTCAGATCACTCCATACTGGCTCCCACTTTTCCATCTTGTTTTTGGAACTTGCTTTGTAATGTTATTGCTTTTTCAGTCCCATCACGCAGATTCTGTAACATTCTCATTGTCCGGGGAAGCCTGAGGTTGCCTAGCAACTGAGGATGTTACTGGCATTTAGTGAAAGTGGATCCTTCAAGCAGAAATCAGTGCTGTCATTGATATTTATAGTTCTTATTAATATTTTAAATCAGTTCTTATTTTTTGTTTTCATTTTCATTTTAGTTAAAGAGCCATTTTGCTGTGTTTTTAGTAGAAACTGTAATGTCTATGTATTTTTATTTTTATTTCAGTACATCAAGTTAAACTAAATTAAACATTGCATAAAAAAGTTTTCTAAATTTTATTGAATTTAAGTTACCGCTAACTTTTTTATTGCTAAGTTTATTTTTTATTTTGAACTATAATAACCCTGGTAAAAATAAATACATTGATGGAGCTGCATATGGTGACATGAATGTATTATGCTTATGAATGTATTGATTGTGACATTGAGTCATGAAATGTGTTTGCTCATTGGAATAGTCATATTTGATGTGCATGAACATTAACACCAGCTCTGTTCTAAAAACCTAATGAGCTGCCCACCTATGCATCTATTTAAGACTCCTCAAAACAATAGGAAACAGATTTTATTATGGCCTTATAAAATAGCTTTGAAAAATAAACCTGTAAGACGTTTGTTCATCTTCAGAACACAAATTAAGATATTTTTATGAAATGTGAGAGTTTTCTGACCCTGCATAGACAACAAATCATCAAAGACTGACAGGGAAGAGAAGAAATTGTTGAATAAAACATTGCGTCTTAACATTGCGGTTTACCTACTGATTTTACATGGACTATTTTGAAGGGAGCGTAACAGTTTCACACAATCTCACCTTGAGTACCTATAAAGTAGTATCCTTCATATCTCCAAAAAGTATTATAAAAGATACAGGTTCACGATTCTCTCCAAAAACCACCTAGCTCTTAAAAGTGTGCCGTGGGCGGAGCTAAAGAGTCATGAGCAACTTGAGCGCTGATTGTTACAAAACAGAAATTTGCAGGTTCACTTACCGCCTGCAGTTCTAAATCATGACCGGGATCCTTTATCATTGGGAACGCTCTATCTTTCAATATCAAATGATGTGTAAATCCAGTGTTGAACTGGGCCTTGTTTATAACCCAAAATGATGGGAACAATCAAACACACTTGTGAAACTCTGTTGCTGCCCTGGAAAAACAAACTGCATTCACGTAACGCTGGGTTCTTTGGGAAGCAGAACAAGGTTATCTTTCCCTTACAACTAAAAACAGTTCTTTGGAGACATTCGAGCAAGTCCTATGCAGTGCTGCTGAGCAAAGCACGATGATGAGCGGACTAGTGCTCTTGCTCTGGTTGATGTGTGCGCATACGTTCTTCTGGAAGAAGTGCCCATACAAGGAATTCTGCGCTTCATGACGTCATGAAGAGCCATGATTGAAAAAAAATTCGAAACTTTTATGAACCTGGACAGAGTGTATTTAGCACAGAAATTCTCTGTCATACGTCCAAATTGTTTTTTGAAATTTTGGCCATGTTTAGGTTGAGAATCCAATTCTTTAACAGTGTAAATAACTCATAATGCATAAAATAGCATTAGATTACTCTTTAATGATGTCCTTACTACCTTTCTGTGCCTTGAACGTGGTAGTTGTGTTGCTGTCTATGCCAGGATTTCATCAAAAATATCTTAAATTGTGTTCTGAAGATGAACCAATCACTCACGGGTTTGGAACAACATGAGGGTGAGTAATTAATGACAGAATTTAAATTTTTGGGTGAACTATCCATTCGCAAAATCATTTGAAGTGATAGTGATCATGTCTAACACTATAGAGTGCTGCAGCTGTGGTGCATTTTTTGTAGGCCAGCTCATAATTCGCATTACCCTGGTTCCCTTGACAAAACCCCAATAGGTTTTTTCCATTGGTTTTTGGATTATTGCAGAAAATAAGCTCTGTGACCGACAAAAGTTTATGATTTATACAGGGTAATATTCACTAAGGAGTTTTAAAGCCTAAATACTATCGTCAAAAGTAAAAAGCTTAAACATACTAACCTATATAGGAACTGTGGGGTTTGACCTGAAAAAAATATGATGAATGTGGCAAAAATATGGTAAAAATATGAAACTATGAATGTTAAACCTCTTAAGCAATCTATTCGAGGAGTGTTACTTGTATGGCAGTATATGTAAGTGATTGTTTAAACGGATTGTTCGCCCAAAAATAAAAAAATGATGTCATTAATTACTAACTCTCATGTCGTTTTAAACCTGCAAGACCATTGTTCATCTTCTGAACATAAATTAAGATATTTTTGATATAATCCGAGAGCTTTCTGACCCTGCATAGACAGCAATGTTGGCTCCTGTGTCCTTTTAATAAAGTCCTTATTTTTGTTTTCTTTGTGCACAAAAAGTATTCTCTTAGCTTCATAAAATTAATGCTAAACCACTGATGTAACATGGACTATTTTAACAATGTTCTTACTACCTTTCTGTGCCTTGAACGTGCAGGATCAGAAAGCTCTCTCATTTCATCAAAAATATCTTAGTTTGTAGTTTTGAAGATGAACAAAGGTCTTACAGGTTTAAATGACATAAGGGTGAGTAATTAATGGCAGGATTTTCATTTTTGGGTGAACTATTTCTTTAATTGTACAAATATTTGAATAGTGCGGGTCAATATTTTTAGTCCCTCACTAGTCAGCTCACTAGATTTTGGAACAAAGCAAGTGAAGTCTAGCAAAGAGGGCCACATAAAATGTAATCTTTTATATTAGATTAAAGTCTTCCCTACTTAACCATCTGAATTTGAGAACTCTAAAGCCAAATGCACTGGTAAATCATCATAAGCTGAAACAATTACTGAAATCAAATTAGAATTCAGAGGTTTCACAGCAATGTAGGCCATACATTTAATTGAGGTGGGAATTGTGTAAACGAATGCTCTTTTTTTGGACCATCAGTCTCCCGGGGTGTTTAAAAGGTTGCAGGAATGTCAGTGGAATTATGTGAATTCCCATCGCTTGCTGCACATGCAGATACCATCAATGCAATAAAGATCGATCCAAGATCTTTATTATGAGCGCTTAGCATCAGTAGAGCCAGTGTTAGCCATTTTACTAATGATGTTGACTATGTATTGCAATGGCACAGGTTCCCCTCCCCATCAACCCTCATGAGCCTTCATTCAAAAGTCGCAGGGAACTGCAGAGATTGAGTCATAGATGTGCCAGATTTATTCCAAGCGTAGTCACATAGATGCAGATATTGCAGCATCATTCTCTGCATGTCTGCACGGATATAAATGTAGAGGACTCGTTTGTCCATGTGTGCATGTAGATTTATCTTCCCCAGAGTTTAGCGGAGAGGTGCCTGAATAGAGCTGTCAGAGTGAAAAACAAGCTGCACATGCTCAGTTATATTAAAGATACATGCTGTGTGTGTGTCTGTGTGTGTGTGTGTGTGTGTGTGTGTGTGTGTCTGTGTGTGTGTTTGCTGTGCAAGGACACTCAATCCCTGTCCTGCTGACGTGCATGAGAAACACTTGGTTTAAATCCACCTTCACATGTCTTTGAAAAAAATCACATCACACCTATATGAAAGCAGGTTTTATTTGGATGTTTAAGCAACAGCAAAAATATAACATCTAGTTTGTCACCAGTTTGTTTACATTCTTGTAAAGCATAACACTAGCAACACAAAGATCATGGGTTCGATTCCCATATCAAATAAGTCAATAATGTTATTTTAAGATGCTATCAGCCACAATCAGAACCAGCTGGATGTTATTTAGCACTTTAACCGCTGTTTTTAGTTTCGATGATGGGGACGTGAGCGGTCCTTGCACGCTGTCAGTCATTAATGATAAAGTGGGTGCAGACTGATGGCAGGCAGTCATGTTTGTCTCTCTCTCCAGCACTCTGAAGAGCAAGGAGCTCTCTCCTGTGATTGGCCACAAGGCTGTGCAGGCGTCAGGAGCAACAGTGCCCCCTGTCAGCGGTCAGCAGAGCAACAGCCAGTCTCCCCACTCTGCCGAGCACAGCCCCCACACCTTACACAAAGGTTTGTCCCACTGGGATTCCCCTTTAATTCAGACTACGGATAAAATCCTCTATAAACCTGGTACAATGTCTGCCTTGGGTGATCAGATACAACACACAGTTGAGGTCAAAAGTTTACAAACACCTTGCAGAATCTGCAAAATGTTAATTATTTTGCCAAATATAAGAGGGATCATCACAAAATTAATGTATTTTTTATTTAGTACTGACCTGATTAAGATATTTCACATAAAAGATGTTTACATGTAGTTGTAGTGTACAAGAGAAAATAATGATCATCATTTATAAAAAATGACCCTTTTCAAAAATGTGCATACACTTGATTCTTAATACCGTGTTGTTGCCTGAATGATCCACATGCAACTATTACAGAAGGTTCAAATGCTCACTGATGCTTCAGAAGAAAAACGATGCATTAAGAGCCAGGGGGTGAAAACTTTTTGAATTTGAAGATTAATGTAAATTTAACTTATTTCGTCTTATGGGGAATGTGTAAGTATCTTCTGTAGCTTCTGAAGGGTAGTACTAAATTTAAAAAAAAATTATGCTATTTAGGCAAAATAAGAAAAATGTACACACCCTCATTCCATTCAAAAGTTTACACCCCCTGCTCTAATGCAAAGTTTTTCCTCCTGGAGCATCAATGAGCAATAATAATAATTGCATATGAGTCCCTCAGTTGTCCTCGGTGTGAAAAGATGGATCTCAAAATCATATAGTCATTGTTGGAATGAGATCAAATACACAAAAATGCTAAAAAAAACATAGAATTTGTGGGAACTGAATGACATTTCTAAAGAACATCGGGCAGTTTAACTGATTAGGACAAACAAGGGACTCATGAACAACTATCACTAAACAAACAAACAAAAAAACACTGCAGTGGATTATATGTAAATGTCTTTTATGTGAAATATCTCAGGTCAGCACTAAATAAAAAATAACAGGCATTTTGTATGATCCCTCTTATTTTGGTAAAATAATTAACATTTTGAAGATCCTGCAAGGTGTATGTAAACTTTTGACTTCAGCAATTTTCACCTTGGCACTTTGTATATGTGATCTGATGACCTGAAACAAATGTTAATACCAGGTGTAAACAGGATTGTAGAGTATAGCTTACTTGAATGCATATTTGATTTTGTCTTCTCTCTCTCTCCTTACAGCCTCTAAGAAACTAGCCCCTGTGCCACCCAAGGTTCCCTACGGCCAGTCGGGGGGGATGTCAGACCAATCCACAGGTCAGCCGTCTCCGGTTAGCCTGTCCCCCACTCCCCCAAGTACCCCCTCCCCGTACGGTTTGGGCTGTCCCACTGGACACGCGCCCACCTCTTCCCCTGGCCAGACCCCATTAGGGGGACCCCATTCGTTGTCCTCGCCGCCCTCTCTGACTGGTACGCTCACAAAGTCCCGACCCACTCCAAAGCCCAGGCAGAGACCCAGTCTACCCCCTCCCCAGCCACCCACCGTCCCCCCTACGGCCCCCCAGCCCCTGGAGCAGGGTCTACTTGACGGATTGTCCCCCGGGGAGAGCATGTCCACAGGTAAACATGCCTCAGTGGCAACATCACAAGTGGGAGTCCAGCGTCCCTCTCTCAAACTGTCTGTCTCTCCGTCCTACGCAGGCGATGGACTATAAGGAGCCAGATCCCCTTATGAAATGTGAAGACTTAAATATGGAGTGCCCATAGATTCAGTTGCCTTTGAGATGTATACTATGATAATTATTTTTGAATCCTTAGGATTATATTTTAGAGAAATGGAGACAAAGGGAATTCACTTTAAGCCTAGGGACATACTGTATATATTTTACTACAAAGTGAAGTGTGTAATTTTTGCACCACCAGTGGAATTGTAAAAGTAATGACTTTCCATACAGAGTTTCCACCGACTCTTCTGCTCCACCTCACACAGGTAGTCTCGCACCAATTCCATGCCATTACTTGTTCAAACAAAGCAAGCAGTGTTTTAAAAGCGCCACTAAGTTTACATTCTTTAAGGTATACTATAGGTATACTATATAGATTGGCTAGCTTTACATTCAGCTTTAGGGACTGAAGGTATAGTCATATACAGCTGAGGTCAAAAGTTACTTACACCTTTGCAGAATCTGCTAAATGTTAATTATTTTTCCAAAATAAGAGGGATCATGCAAAATGCATGTTATTTTTTTATTTAGTACTGACCTGAGTAAGATATTTCACATAAAATATGTTTACATTTGATCCACAAGAGAAAATAATAGTTGAATTTATAAAATAACCCTGTTCAAAAGTTTACATACACTTGATTCTTAATAATGTTGTTACCTGAATGATCCACATTCGTTTGTTTGTCCTGAACAGTTAAACTGTCCACTGTTCTTTCGAAAAATCCTTCAGGTCCTACAAATTCTTTGGTGTTTCAGCATTTTTGTGTATTTGAACCCTTTCCAGCAATGACTGTATGATTTTGAGATCCACATTTTCACACTGAGGACAACTGAGGGACTCATAAGCAACTATTACAGAAGGTTCAAACGCTCACCGATGCTTCAGAAGGAAACATGACGCATTAAAAGCTGGGGGTGAAAACTTTTTGAATTGCAGCTCAGAGTAAATGTAACTTATTTTGTCCTCTGGCAAACATGTAAGTATCTTCTGTAGCTTCTGAAAGGCAGCTCTTAATAAAACAAATATGATATTTACGCAAAATAAGAAAAAATACACATTTTCGTGTTCAAAAGTTTACACCCTTGGATCTTAATGCATTGTTTTTCTTTCTGGAGCATCAATGAGTGTTTAGTCCTTCTGTAATAGTTGGATATGAGTCCCTCAGTTCTCCTCAGTGTGAAAAAATGGATCTCGAAATCATACAGTCATTGTTGGAAAGGGTTCAAATACACAAAAATGCTGAAAAACCAAAGATTTTGTGGGACCTGAAGGATTTTTCGGAAGAACAGAGGGCAGTTTAACTGTTCAGGACAAACAAGGGACTCATGAACAACTATCACTAAACAAAACAACAACAACAAACACAACTGTGGATCATTCAGGTAACAACACAGTATTAAGAATTAATACTTTTTTAAAACTGTAATTTTTATAAATTCAACTATTATTTTCTCTTGTGGACTATATGTAAACATTTTTTATGTGATATATCTTATTCAGGACAGTACTAAATTATAAAATAATAATGATCCCCCTTATTTTTGGTAAAATAATTAACATGGTGTATTTTTGACCTCAGCTGTACATCAATTTTTTTACAGATGAAATCTAGTAATTTCTACAAGAATACTAGTGATCTGGAATCAAACATAAGGGTGAACTATTTCTCCAAGCAGATATCATAAGGAGCACAGATTGGTTGCATGGAAAAAAATGGCAACTTTACTCAAACATCATAGCACTGAAAAAAAATGCCATTAAAAGCATGTGGTTCACTTACAAACATGTACGTAAGCAAGTAGACGGCTCCTTTTTGTTTTTAACGTTATATGTTGACTCAGTGTAGTTGAGAATCACATGTAAGGGTGAACTATTTCTCCACGCAGATATCATAAGGAGCAAAGATTGGTTGCATGGAAAAAAATGGCAGCTTGCTGAAAATCATCAACTCAAATTTAATTGATTATCTTTACTTTTGACTTTTAGGGATGCAGGATTGTTACCACTGTTCAGTGAATTTTCATAGACGCAGATTTTGCGAAGGGTTTAACCTGGTCACGCAGAAAAAATTGTCAAACATTTGGTGAAAATCGTCAACTTTCAGAAGCACATGTGTCACATCTACCATGCTTAGGCATACTTTGGCAGGGATAAATCTAGTTGTTTCAGTAGGAATTTCTAGGATGCCTGCAGGACACCGGCCCTTCAAGTTTGTAGACCCCTGCTCTAACAATTAGGTCACAACCTGCGCAGGTGCAGTCACATTTACCATTGATCTTCAAGTTTTCTCATAAAGTTGCCCCTAAATGTCTAAATGAATGTTACACGTCACTGCTATGTTGACCAGAATTCATGCCATGAGTCAAAGGTCTGGCTAAATGAGACTGACGTAGAATGAAGCATTTAGCATGCAAAGAATTACACACTTCACCTTCAGAGTTTAGTATGAGCCCTAATTATTTTCTCAGCTTTAGTGTGAGGCTGTTTCTCTAAAGTAAGGTTCTGTGGTCTTTGTATCATACTAGTGGCCCGCTGTATGGCACTGATTGTATGTTCTCTCATGTGAGGCGTGTCTGTCAGTCATTCTCCTGAGCACTGATTGATGTATGACTCTTTTATCCCCTGTCATCGTTGTGCACCTTGCAGCTGTGTGAGGCCAGGGACTGAGTGTGGGCTGAGTGTGAGGGGGACATTTAGGGTAAGCCAGAACCTGCTGTGCCCGTGCCATAGCCTCATCTCACACCGTCTGGCCTGGTGCTGTGGCTGAATCTGGGGCCTCTACTGCAGCCTTGCTCTCTGTCTCATACCGTAACACTTCCTTCTCCGGCTCTGTCATTCTCTCCCAGTCGCGGGGCTGTCCTTGGCTTCTTCATTCTGTCAGTGTAGTCTGTGCATGGTGTGAGACTGGTCTATGCATGGCTTACGGCCTTACTTTTCCCGAGCAACATCACACATTTGCCAACGTCGTCGCTTACGAAGTTCATCTCAACGCCTCCGGCCCTGACCTCACATCGTGATCCATTCCCCCTCCCAAAATCCCCACCACCGCATAGGTGGGCCAAGGTAAACCCCAACCAAACTCTCTTTGAATCAAGTCCATCGCAGGACGACAATACAACTCTCTGCCCCCCACCATCTGCGTCCATCTCATTCTTACACAGGGGAGGTCATCACAATCAGATACAGTCCACCAATCCACAAGGTTCTTAATGTTGGCACATCTTCAATTTGCACCCATCTTGTTGTCTATGTGTGGAGTATTTTGTTCATTGTGGTCAGCGTTGGGGGTAATATGTTACAAGTAACACGTGTTACAAGTAACATGCGCTTCAAGTAACAATGTTATGTTGTCGAGTATCAAGTAAAGTACCATGTTACTTTTTACATTTACACTACGGTACTTTTTCTAACTTGTAACACGTAACAGGTTTTGCGTTGCTTGGCAAATTTTGGCAGGTTTTTCCCATAAATATTTCGTAATAGTTTAAAACTGGTTATGAGGATTAGTCACATTGATCAACAGAAAGCTTCTTGATTTTTGGTTCTTGTAATGTGTTATTTTTTACATTTACAATATGATAGTTCTTCGAACAAGTAACACATAACGGTAACAGCGCATGAGTAACACACAAAGCCAAACACAAAGTGATAAGTAATGTTACACTGAAAAATGCAAAAAGTTTTTGCACGCACATTTTTAAAGTAATATTTAAATATGGAATTAAGTAAAATCTACTTAACTAAGCTGAGTAAAATGTAAGTAAATTTAACATGTACAGTTAGAGTTTGAGTAATTTCTGCTTATTTTAAATTTACCCTGCAGTCCTCATGTACAATTCACTCAGCCACAGATTGTAAACTTTACTCAAACATCATAGCACTGAAAAAAATGCCATTAAAAGCATGTGGTTTACTTACAAACATGTACGTAAGCAAGTAGACGGCTCCTTATTGTTTTTAAGGTTATATGTTGACTCAATGTAGTTACAAACCAACTGAACACAGAGACCTCAATACTTGGCACATGATACGCAATGACGGTAACAATCAGTGAATAGTTTTTGAGTGTGAATGGGCCATTTTGAATAGAAAATTAACTCTAGATGTTACAAAACAGCAAGTTACTTAGCCTAACAACAAAAGAAACGATAAAACAGTGTAAATACTTCTCGAAAACAGCTAAAAATGTACCCTTATTAATTATTTATGCCCAAGTGCATGATGGGAACAACGGGATCATGACTTTGATATTTACTTAAAGCATTAGTTCACTTTCAGAACAAAAATTTACAGATAATGTACTCACCCCCTTGTCATCCAAGATGTTCATGTCTTTCTTTCTTAAGTCGTAAAGAAATTGTTTTTTGAGGAAACATTTCAGGATTTCTCTCCATAAGATGAACTTCTATGGTACCCCCAAGTTTGAACTTCCAAAATGCAGTTTCAATTCCACTTCAAAGGGCTCTAAACGATCCCAGCCAACGAAGAAGGGTCTTATCTAGCGAAATTAACAATTTATATACTTTTTAATCTCAAATGCTCGTCTCTGCGATGCATATGCGTAGTCTGTGTGATCCAGGTCAATACAGTTAGGGTATGTCGAAAAACTCCCATCTCGTTTTCGTTTTCAACTTCAAAATCGTCCTACAACACTGTTTTACCTTTTTTTCGACATACCCTAACTGTATTGACCCCAGTCACACAGACTAAGCATGCGCATCGCAGAGACGAGACAAGACGAGCATTTGAGGTTAAAAAGTATATAAACTGCCAATTTGTTTTGAAAATAACGATCATTTTGCTAAATAAAACACTTCTTCCTCGCCTGAGATCGTTTAGAGCCCTTTGAAGCTGCATTTAAACTGCATTTTGTAAGTTCAAACTCGGGGGCACCATAGAAGTCCATTATATGGAGAGAAATGTTTTCCTCAAAAAACATAATTTCCTTACAACTGAAGAAAGACATGAACATCTTGGATGATAAGGGAGTCAGTACATTATCTGTAAATGTTTGTTCTGAAAGTGAACTAATCCTTTAATCTTTGTAAAATAACAAACAATTCCAAGTAAAATATGCTTATAAGTTCAAATTTTAAATCTTAAATTGAGTACTAATATTTAATCTACTCTTTCTTTTTTTTTATTCTCGCCTGAACTAAATGATTTAATGTAGAAATTACATTTGTTTTTCTGTATTGTTTACTTCACCACAAAATCATTTTCATCAGTGTATTTTTCTGTTAATTATATGATATAATTGGAAACGTCTAATTAAAAGTAACTTACGTAAAGTGTCTTTACACTGTTGAAGGCTATAAATTCTGTTGGGGATAAATGGCATATTAAAAGCACCTTAAAATCTGTAACAAGGCCATTACAAACAGACACATGTGTAATGCATTGTTTTCAGCAATTGTAATCCCTGTGTAACATTTGCATCCATGAATGCGGTTTCATGCTATATTTGTTGTTGCGGGCAAATCATGTCAGGGGACAAATACTTTTTCACAGCAAATACTTTTTCTACAAGCCAAGCAGGAAACCTCCATTCTAGAAGACTGTATCACTGTACTTTCCATCAAAAGGAACAATGCTATCAAATTAGCTGTTTTTGGGAGCATTGTACATGTAACACGTTACTTTTTTTGAAGTAACATTCCCCAGCACTGATTGCAGTGAACTGTTGATTCTATTGTTGTAAAACTGCAATACGTTTTATGTAGTACTTTATATTTCATATGAGCATAGCAGAGATTTTGCACTGAGGCAGGACAGGTTTCATTTCAAATGAAACAGATATTTCACCTTCTTCCCCGATGGCTCAGTGTAACAGAGTCCCTGTGCAGAATGCCAGGAAACAGTCTGATGTGCCCCTCTCCTGCTGCAAAACACATTCAACACCCTTCGCTGACTTCGCCTCTAACAGTGGTCTGGGAACTGAAATTGCTTTTGCTTTCTCTCTCCCTGTGTCGTTTTCAACATCCTCATCATTGCCATTTCCATCGTTTCTCTCTGTACTGTAAACTTGTCTTGTTGCATCACCTTCGTGGCCATCGCTCTCATTTCCCATGATACTATAGCAGATCTCTTCAGTTTGGAAATTCCCTCCATCAACGTCAATCTGGACAGCCTGTTGGACGAGTTCAGGGTGGTCCCGTGTCGGAGCTCCCTGCTCGCGGTCAGCTCTCCGGAGGGGGAGTCCGTGTCCGAGGAGGAGGGCCAAAGCACCACGCTATGACCCCTGAGCCCACCCAGCAGCATGCCAGCTTCATCCAGAACCCACCCACTCCTGCTGAGGCCCAACTGGAACCCCAACTGAGTCACAGATACTACACGAGAGACTCGATAAGACGCCAACCACACAACAGGTGCCATAAAAAAAGCAACAGAATGGATTTCGTTCAAATTGCCACTGGAGGAACCTGGAGTTTTGTGTTACGATTCCTGTTTCTCTCTGAACGATTCTGTCTGTTTCGTTTTGTTGTCGTGTTGTTGGTTTCGTTTGATTGGGATGTTTTTATTTCTGCCTTATCAGAGCTGCAATTACAATACAATGCACATAGGAAGCGGTCTGCTGACTTTAAAGGAACCTCAAACACTTTGTCTTGCTGGAGGCTTCGAACTGAGACGCACCCTCATGGTATGAGAGTAGGCCGTCTTTGTTTTCCCTACAGGGTCCATGCTATGCTCTTTATAGATGACTTGGTGGCATATAGCATGTTTAAGTCTAATTTTGCAATGCTGAGGTCTTCTTTCTTTCTTTCTTTCTTTCTTTCTCAACCTCTGGAACCTAATCACTGCTTTAGCAATCCAATCCAGTTGACCTTGCGCTAAGTCCCGCCTTAAAGCGCTACTGACCAATCCGGTCTGTTGATGCCCATTATATTATCAGACAAGTGATTATTTCTAATGTAGATCTATGGATCTACTTTTAAAACTATCAGAGAATGCATTAAACTGTTTCTTGCCTATAGCCCAAACAGTAGAGCACAGTGCTAGTGATGCCAAGGTCACGGGTTCAATTCCCAAGGAGAGCAGGAACTGATCAAATGTAAATGTGTACCTTGAGTACAAGTCGCTTTGGATAAAAGTGTCTGCCAAAATTCGTAAATATAAAAGTAAATGTTTCCCTGGGTAAAAGGAAACTCTGGGTATTAAGACTTGTATGGCTTAATAATACGTAAATGTCTCTTACTGAAAATGTAGTAAAATGAAAGATTTATGTTATTTAAAAAATCCACATTGCTTTATGCATATTTTGGATTATGTGTGGTGTCATTATTTTGATGATGTCAAATGGTAGCATTTAGTGAGCTACTGTACTGGCGCTACCTGTTGCGGTGTTAATTTTGACAGCAAATTTAGTCTTAGTCATAGTCTGTTGACTAAAATGCCATTTTAGTCATTTTTTTTAGTCAACTAAATCTAAAATTTAGTCTGCTAAAATCCAATGAGTTTGTTTAAAGTGTAATGCATTTATTAAGCATTTCTCTAAAATGACCAAACTCATTGTATAGGTTTGAGGTTTATTAAGGTTTTATCCTGATGGAGACAGATTGAACTGCTGTGACACGCAACATGCCTTTATATTAAAATGAAATGAAACCACTTCTCATAAAGAAACAATGACATGGTCTTCTTTTCAATTAAATGCCAAAGGTTATATTGGCTAATTATGTATTCTTTATAACAACTTGTTTACCACATTCTTCATTCTTTCAAGCAGACATATTTATTTTTCCCCACAAGAAGTGAAGTAAATGCTACAGATATCGACTGAAATCTACGCTGAGAACTCCTGCAGTGGCTGCGGCATGGTGACAAGCGTTGTTTACATCCTGCCAGGACGGCATCTAGCGTTTCTTGTCTTTGCCATTTGTAAGCTCTTTCAATAGCTGTGGTCTACAAACCTCAATGGCATCAGGGCTGAAGTGGAGAGAACAAAGACGTGGGTCTTTAGGAAGTTTTATTCGTCCAAGGTCATCTTTCCATTCTTTTCTCCTCTTCTTAAGTTAAGACTTTGCTTCTCTTTTTTTCCTTTTGACTGAAAATTACAAGCAGTGCCGCACAATGTGGCATTGTATCAGTATTTTATTTTCCAGGTTGTGTTGCGGTAAAAGTAGCAATAGTAGCTCACCGTGTGCAACCATTTTATGTCATCGAAACAGTCAAAAATATGTATAAACGATGTGGGTTTTTAATATAACGTACATTTTTTCATGGGTTTTCTACTACGTATTTCAGTAAGAGACATCATTTACATTATATTAAGCCATACAAGTCTTGAAGAATTAGTTCACTTTCAGAACAAAAATTTATGGATAATGTACTCACCCCCTTGTCATCCAAGATGATCATGTCTTTCTTTCTTCAGTCGTAAAGAAATTGTTTTTTGAGGAAAATATTTCAGGATTTCTCTCCATATAATGGATATGAATGGTGCCCCAGAGTTTGAACTTCCAAAATGCAGTTTAAATCCAGCTTCAAAGGGCTCTAAATGATCCCAGCCGATGAAGAAGGGTCTTATCTAGCGAAATGATCAATAATTTTCTAAACAAATTGAACAAACAAATTATATACTTTTTAACATCAAATGCTCGTCTTGTCTCCTCTCTGTACTGACCAGGATCACAGAGACTGCACATGCGCATCGCAGAGACGAGACAAGACAAGCATTTGCGGTTAAAAAGTATATTAATTGTCAATTTGTTTAAAAAAAAAAAAATCAATCGTTTCGATAAGACCCTTCTTCATTGGCTGGGATTGTTTATAGCCCCTTGAAGCTGGATTTAAACTGCATTTTGGAAGTTCAAACTTTGGGGCACCATTCATATCCATTATATGGAGAGAAATCCTGAAATGTTTCCCTCAAAAAACATAATTTCTTTACGACTGAAGAAAGAAAGACATGAACATCTTGGATGACAAGGGGGTGAGTACATTATCTGTAATTTTTGTTCTGAAAGTGAACGAATCCTTTAACCGTATTACCAGACACAAACTGAGGGGGCGGGACTTAGCAGAGAGTTATTCAATGTAACATTTTGATTGATATGTGCATTTATCTGTGAAAGAACGTCATCAGAACTTTCTGAACCGCACATAATACAGTAATAGAAACACAGTGACAACTGCTGCAGTAAAGTGTATTTGCTTAAAGAGCCAATACAATATAATGCAGTACCTGAAAGCAGGGTAGAAAACCCAGGGTTCCCACAGTCATGGAAAATATCAGGGAATTTAATATAAACTTTTAAAATCCCTCTAACAAATCATGGAATTTTCAGTATTCAGTAACTCTGAAGTATAGCAAAATCCTTATCCTAGAAATCTGCTTATGGAAATTCATTAGTCAGAAGGTGTGGGAACCCTGGGAATCTCAATTCCTCTCCCTTTACCTGCAAAACAGCAACATTGCTTGTGTTAAAATGGGTCACTGCAAACACTTTCCTGCATAGAATGCTTTGGCAGCCACTACTGAGATTCTAATTCTGTTCAAACGCACTGCCTTGCATTTTCTGTTGTCTTTCCGCACCCATATGCCCTCCAAAGTGCTTCAAACGCAGTGCCACACTATCCCTTCTGTATATACCAATACTGTACATAAAGATGTGTAGATAAGTGTCAACGAGAGAACAAATGTAAAGGCAAATATGAATTATATATTCATAAATGTGACATGCCATATTTATCTTGTATAGAAATAATGTTCTAAGTATTATTTTGTCCCTGAACACTTTTTGTCAGGTTCACATAGCAAGTGAGTTTTTTGCACTTTTGTAAGCCATGAACTAGATGTAGAAATACGAACGCAGACGTGGCAGAAGTTTAGCTAGAGTTACTCCCGAGAGAGATTTTATCCCTAAACCGACCTCATCGATAACAGCCTTAATCAACAGCATAAATCAACTGTATAGCTACTTATTATTATTATTATTATTAGAAAATATATGAAGTCGACAGATTACACTAATCATATAACACCGGTTCAGTCTTAGTATTGCGTAGATTCTGGTAGATTAGCTATAAATTAAAATACAATGGCCCCAAAAAGTTGTGATGTATGCAGTCTGCAAATAAACGACCATTTCTTCCAATTACATTTAGTCAGCTTGTGAATTTTTAGCGGATGTATGAGGTGATTTCCTCACTGATGTCATTCATCACATGTACATACTTTCACCTACTTTTTAGGGCCACTGTATAGCAAATCTCGCCATAAAAACGATGGAAAATAAAATACAGATTTTATAACTTGGCAGGGATCCTTTCCGAAAAGATATCAGGCCCTAAAGATCCTTCAAAGTCTCATTGCTTTTCCCCGATGGCACATTTGGGCAGACAACACTACGAGACTACTGGATGCTGCAACTTCTCTTGTCTGAACTTGTACAAAAATCGCAGGACTTTAAGGTCAAACTGACATTAGCTCACTTCTGTCCCGTGGAAGGAATGGGCACAACGAACCGTCTCCGTTCTCATACGAAGGACTCTACTTCCAGCGGTGGATAGCCATGGCTCGTTTTTCTCTCTCTTTGAATAAGCATTAGTGTATGTCAGGGACAAAAGGACTTTTTTTGCTGAAATCTGTGATATGCCTCAGTGTGTGTTCTTGATGAAATATAGTCTACTGATTATTGGTGACTGAGTTCTAGTTCTAGTGATTACACAATGATAATTGCAAGTGCCCTCACGTTCAGTATTTATAACCTGAAGCTAGCGGCGAGTTTCGTGCGTACGTGAGGTTCCGTCTGTGCCGTTTCCCGCGGTGTTCTGTGAGGAGGCAGTCGTGTCTGTTTCGAGTGTGCTGACTGAATGTGATTTCGCCTTTACTTTGAAGTGCACTAGAGTAAAGGCCTTATAGCAGCTGCAATAGACGCATGGTTTATTTTCTTTATAAGCGTGACACTTTTGCTCAACTCTCTCTGTTAGCGCTCATAATGAATGCTTATGTTGTTGTTGTTAATGAAGACGTGGAAAGGGGGTTTTATACAGTATGTACATGCATTCTTATTTCGGTTCAATAATGCAGCGAAAAGGCACTGGTATATGTTATCTTATGATTTGTAAATTAAGGAAATCAGATTCATGTCTTAATTTACAGGTGACTGTGTTTAAAATTTATATCCAGTACATTCAAGGAATAGATGTAATAGCCATGATGGAACTTTTTAAAGCTAATGAATTGTACATATGTAATTTTAACTGATGATTTGACCCACACAGAAACTGCACAGGCTATATTTCACCCCAAAATCAGCAGAGACAGTTAAGAAAGTATGCTTATATTAGTTTAAATTATTAAATCAAATGATTTCCATGATGATTAAGCACAATACCATTCCCAAATTTTGTTTTAAAAATCTGTAATGTGGAAAAATAATATATAATAGTATTTTTCATAAAAAAAAACATATGTGACCCTGGATATTTGTAGCAATAGTCAAAAATGCATTGTATGGGTCTGCCAAATTTTCTTTGGCAAAAATCATTAGGATATTTAGTAAAGATCACGTTCCATGAAGATATTTTGTACATTTCCTATCGTAAATATAAAATTAGTAATATGCATTGCAAATGACTTCCTTTGGATAACTTTAAAGGCGATTTTCTTAGTATTTTGATTTGTTTACACCCTCAGATTCGAGATTTTCGCATAGATGTATCTCATCCAAATTCAGATGATGTATAAATCTCAATTTCAAAAAATTGACCCTTATGACTGGTTTTATGATCCAGGGTCACAAATATGTATGATCATAGTAGTATGTTTTTAATGTAATAAAAATGCAAAAAAAATAAAAAATAAAAAACATTGATAGTCATAAAAATTGTCATTTTTATTTATATAAATTTTTTCCTATGATTTTGGAGTGAAATGTCCTATCCTGGACCTGTTGTTGTGATGCTTTTGGTTGTGTGAAATCAGTACAGAATTTAAATGGGAAATTTAAGTTAAATTCTTATTGAGCACTGTAAGCATTATCATACAAGTCAAAATGTATACCAGCATGTAAAAGGCAGAAATCTGCAAAGAATCAATTCAGGCCTACTAATTGATTTCAAATTTTCTTGTATTACTTGCTTGAAACAAGGAAATACAATACAGTACAATTATAGTACAAATTATCTTTTCAAATAGGATTTGTGAAATAAAACAGTCATCTAATGCACCAAGTACAAAGATACAATTTGTGCTGATACATTTATTTCTTAATCTACCAGTTCAAAAAGAACTAATTTTACAAACAAGCCACAAATCTGTTTTAAACAGTTATAATGGTGACAAACTGAAGTGTAGATTTCTCATCTATTTCTCATCTGTTTTGAACATTTAGGTTGCTATATCACCCATTTACTTCATCCTGTAAAAGCCAGCAAGCTGCAGTGACAGAGCATGCATGATATTCACACGTGTGTTCATTAAAACATTACCAGATAATAAAGGGAGTCACGATGAACCAGGGATGTGTGAACAGGTCATTCAAAGGTGATAAGTGCACATTGTCCAGCAGTGTACAGCCCTCTTCACCCCCGCTTACCGAACTAATGTACAAATCTGCCTGTAAATCACCCTCCTCAGCTTAGCATATCAGTGGAAGAACACAGTCTGTACTGTGAAGCCTGCCGCAGTCCTTATCAGAATGTCAGAAATACATAGATATATATTAAACTCTACATTTGTAATACTTGTGGTCTAAGTGCTTTTGTTTGCTTGTGTGTTGTTCACCTGAAACTGCTGCTGTAACAGTGTCTACATCCTGAATTTATACAAAAAAAAAAGTGAAAAGCTTCAAACTTAAGTCTGGTGATTGTCAATATAAACTCAAACATTTCTAGTTTGAACATTTCTATGGGTTGATAATCCACATTAATTTTATAGCTTTATATTGTATGTCAGCAAAAGACTCTATATGTAAAAAACTAGCTCTATACTCTTAAGGCCCGTTCACAACAGTGCACACCAGCTATAAAGATAACAAAAAAGATTGTTTTAAAAAATTCAGTCAGTATCCACACCACAGCTATAACGATAAAGGCACGGAGAAACAATATTGTTGGAATAGACAATTTGTCTAGACCCCAGATTTAGGGGCGCAAGCTCATGAATTTACTTTTTCCAGCTGATTAATGATAAAACAATGTCACCCAATCAGAATCAATCCTGCTATTGGATTTTGAGAATTTACTTTTTTTTTCCAGTTGATGAACGATAAAAACAATGATAACCAATCCGAATCAGTCCTGCTACCGTGAGCTTGTGAATTGAAGATTTTTTCCAGTTGATGAACGCTAAAAACAATGACACCCAATCAGAAGCACTCCTGCTATCACAAGCTTGAGAATTTAAAGCGGCAGACGAGCATTTGCTTAGATTAAACAGACAATAACATCCGCTGGTTTGGACGGAAACACAGTTATCTTTATAGTTATCGTTCTTGGTGTAAACGGGCCTTTAAGGTGCAGTCACATTAGCGACATTTCGGCAGGCAAAAAACTCACATGTAAGTCACTTTTAAACCAAGCAGCTTTCTGTTGGTTTACGCTGCGAAACGGCAAGATCAACTTCAACCCATTGCATAATCTGTGCGAAAAAAACTTTGCTCTCACACAAAATTTCCAGTCATGTATGAACCCCTCACATTTCTGGGATTCACCAAAGAGAAAGTTATCATAGTTGGGTAAACTTCGAAAGTGGTGAACCAAAACTACAACAATAGAATGTTTTCACGACACATCAACAATCGGCCATATTGGCGGCACCGAACGAAACTTGCATATTTTGCTGATAACTGCTGCTGAAAATGGTCAGTTATTGTCATTATTTTAGGCTGTACTAATCGGTCGGACCGAAAAAATGTTTGGAGTACTACAGACTGACAGAGGAACAAAGGAACATAAGGCCTTTGCGGTTGGTCAAACTGTACCAGCATTTCCAGGACAAGAATCTTGACAACATTTGTGTTTGTTCTTATAATTTCAGGTCAGGTAGGTGAAATATTAGGCTAATATCTTAATATTTTTCTGTATGTATCTATACCACCTAAACTAAAAGTATGTCAAACTATTGTGCCCTTTTCTGCTTACTAAGTCTTTCTCTATATGATTTAGCAGCTTCCACGTTTTTTCCGTGGTTTAGACAACATAAATTAGCATAACAACGTATTCAGTCGTACGTTAACCTTGTAATCCATGCTGTTGTTTACATCAGAGTATGGCCAGTATGACTACGCATCTGAGTAACTGACCAAATCGTGACAGAAATGCAAACCCATTGGCGTCAATCTTTACAAAAGACTAAAAATTTAGAGAGACTAGTGTCAAATTTATTGTAAATCCCTCAACTGTTGTATTAAGAACACTCGGGCAACAGCATAAACTAGTTTTCTGTAATTTAATGCCAACATTTAACACAAAGTATAGTGTTTTAAATGTACTTTTTTAAAAATAAAAAATAGCCTATATATTAAAAAATAATAATAGATACACGCTGTTAATTATTATGGAAACGCGTAACCAGCCATGAAAAGGGTTTGTTGAAATGACTGGATTTCAAAAAATCAAGAATCAAGTGACTACTGTGACTGCACCTTTACAGTACATTTCATTGACGTGTATTTCACCGAAACACTTAAAAAAAAACATCTAGGACAAATTGATACTTCAAACTTCACGTTAACCATTAAAGACCAACCTATGAGCAATAAAACTGTCCTCTGGGAGAATATTGATCAGTGTGATAAACAAAACACGTAAACATACCATTCAAAAGTGCATTGAGATGGCATTTCTGTACAGGTACGTCACAGAAACACCCTCCAATCATGTAATGACTGTTAACTTGCGCAGAATTTAAGGTATTAGTAATTTCAGGGCTGAAACTAGCTGCTATCCCGTGTGACAAGAATTTCTGGACAAACGAGGGCGTGTTTCATTCCTTTTCAGACAATCCAAGCCGTAGAGAAAAGCTCAAAGTAAAGTCTCATCACACCCTTCCCCGTCCTTTATTCTCAAACTTGCTGTGTCCATGGTAGTTGTAACTGAATCCCACCGTGTTTCTACAAGATCAGGTGGCAACCAGACGAGCAGATCATCTTTTCTTCTTCATTTAAATGCCCCAGTCTCGTCTCAGTAACTCGATGAGGGAAGCATGTCAGGCTCAAGATCAACTTCAAACGGCTTTGTGCATTCAGATCCACGACAAAACATTTGTTTATCTGTAAAGTAACACTATATTTGACTGTTTTGTACGCAAACCTCCTCCATATGCCTCCCCCAAGTCATTCACAAGACATGCCAGAACAAGCCTTGGAAAAGATCTCACAATAACCGTCTGTTCTTCATAAAACATTCATTGTGACTTTCAAACCAATCAGTACGTCTCTTTTTTTGAGAAAGTATGGCTTAAACTGCACTTAAAGCGATTGAGGTACCACACAGAAGCAGTTCTGAACACTTTAAGCCAGCAAAACCCATGGAAGTGTGGCAGCCACCAGTGCCAATAAGGTAAAAGTGATCATTAGGATCAGAAGGCAGCAGGAGATGGTGCAAAATCTCTGTCCATTTCTGCTGTAGTCCTGCTGCATGGCTAAAGTTGGCCCAATGTCAAAAACATCCCCTTCTGTCATGGGTCGACCCAGCTCGCTTATGATGAACACTTCTGAAGCGTCTTTAGGACAGACGAGTCTTCGTCTACATAGTCTACATGAAATACTCCTTAGACAGCTGCAGATACAGCCAGTGTGAGACCCAACGGGGACTACAGGAGTGGGTATAGATGGTACTTCCAGTGTCTTTCCGATCTTTTTGTCTTCAACCATTGAAAGCGTGTATCCCTGGAACTTTTTGATAAATGTCAGGTGTCTGCAGACGGGGCAGATGATGTTATCCCGTTTAATGGATCCGTTCTGGCTGGTGTTGACCAGAGTTCGTACCAAGCAGTCGTGGCAGAAGTGATGCCCGCAGCTGAGCGTCCTGTCGCTGTCCGAAAGACTCTCGTAACACACCGGACACTCGCTGTCCTGAGCCTCCTCATCCATGTCTCTCTGGTTTTAAAGGTCCACTCGACTGGCTGCGAGATGTTGGACTGTGCGATGAGGTAAACAGCAGCGCAGGTAACTGATACTGCCGTAAGATAACATGTGGACACTGTGACGACACAGCCGTTGTCACGCCAGAAATGTTGAAAAACTCGATCTGTTGTTAACTGGAAGAAGAAACTAGAACCAGTTTAATGCAGTTGTAGTTTTCAAGTATTAGTTTTTTAAACACACACAAAAAGACAAAAGCCTACTTAACATTTAGACATAGCCTGCTATAATAATAGTAATAATAATAATAATAATAATTCGAGTTATTTATCATTGATTTATTATTACAACAATAGTAATAAATTATTATTAGTAGCAGTATATGTAAAAAAATGAGGAGATTATATGGAAATATTTATAGACAAAATGTATATATATTATATTTATATTTTATATATTTCTAATATTAAATTAAATACATAAATATTTACATATTTGTACAAATAGATGATTAAATAATAATAATAAATTCTAGTTATTTATTATGGATTTATTATTATTATATGTAAAAAAAATGTAAAAATCATATGGAAATATTTATAGAAAAAAATGTAAAAAAAATAAAAATAAAATACAAGAATAAAAAATAGATATATATTTTAGTACATATTTTCAATAGTAATAATAACAATAATAAATTCTAGGTATTTATTATTGATTTATTATTACAACAATAGAATTAATAAATTATTATTATTACATGGAAATATATGGAAATTGATGATAATAATACATTATGTAATTTCTGGAATTTATTAAAAAAAATAATAAGTTGTTATTTATTATTGATTTATTGTAACAATAATATTAGTACATTATTATTATTACTTTATTAAAATTATATGGAAATATGTAAAAATGTAAAAATAAATTGAACAAATAATAAAAAATGCTTTCATTATTTTCTTATATATTTTCGATAATAATAATTATTGATTTATTATTACAACAGTATAATTAATAAATTATTATTATTATTATTATTATTATTATTATTATTATATGGAAATATATGGTAATTATATAGCATTTTTTATAGAGAAAATGTGGGGAAAAAACAAACATAAAAATAACCGTACTTTCATTTTATATAAAAAATATTTGATAATAAAATAATACAAATATATATATATATATATATATATATATATATATATATATATAATTTCTTGAATTTATTAATATAATTAATTCTAATTATTTATTATTGATCTGTTATTACAACAATATTATTGTTGCTGTTGTTGTATAGGAAAAATTTACAGAGAGAAATAATAAGATTCATAAATGCACAAAAAATAAAATCGAAAACAATAATAGTCACACAAAGTTTGAATAAACTAAACTGAATTACGAATTGATTAAATTACTTGAAAATAAATAAATAAACAAATAAACTTAATTGAACATAGTGTGTATATTTAAAATAAAAAATACAATTAGAACAATAGTTCCAAATGCTGTAATATATGTAAAACAGAAAACGATTTATAATAAAATCTACATAAATTAAATGTATTCAATTTTAAAATTACATCTATACTGGAGACATAACGCGCCATCTTGTGGCGTAATTTCTACAGAGGCGATTTGGCCAACTGTAAAATGAAGCATGAATCACTAATTATTCCCCGTTTTATTACAAACCAATATCTGCATATCGTGTCCGTTTCAGATTCAGTAAACCATTGCTATGCCTCATATAAATAAGAAATGAGTTTTGCATGCGTCTCACTGACGTTCAAATGACGCAATGACGCGGTGTCGTCATCTTACCGGAAGCTGAAGAGAGAAATCAGTGGAGTCGCGTTGGCATTTCTATCAGCCGACGCTGGAGCGCAGGGGAGACACCGAGTCTGTTCGCCGACTTCAGGAATAGGACATGATAAGGTAGACATTTCATAACATTTATGTTGTAATCAGTGATAAATATACACACCGTGTTCGATGGGACGGTAATGAAATGGAAGGATTTATAATTTAATCAGAGTGTTATGTTAAGCTGTCATATTCTCTCCAGTGAAGACCAACAGTTGCCGAAATCTGATTTTTCATATGCCGGTTTCTTCTGGCATACAGCCAAAACGCCTTTGATCCACCGATATATTGAAACCGCCAGCGATTGAGTTTCAATGACAAATATATATTATACAGACTCGATATTGACTTTCAGTTGTAAATGTTGGTCACATCCGCTGGCCTGCCGGAGAAACGTCAAACTGAAAGATTCACGGTTTTATTCGATTCTCTCCGAATCAAGATTCTCTCGTTTCGGTCTCGCCTTCAGTCAACTGTGCTAATGTTAAATATAAAATTGTATCTTTATGCTTGGGTTTAGATCAAATGATGACCGCCTAGTCGTTTTCTGATTTGCTCATCTGACGTCATCGCTCTTACGTCTTAGCTTTAGCAAACAAATTTAGCATTTGTATCGTAAGTAATGTACGTTTTTACGTAGATATTGAGAATCGTCTACATGAACATTACAAAGATAAAAGTGCTTTTATTGTTTGGTGATAATTGTGTTCTGTTTACATTTTGTGACATTAGTTTTGTCATCTTATGTCATTTCTGTCGTCATACCAAAATATACTATAAATAAACACTATAATGTTACATATAGACGGGCCAGATAAGCTCAGTTGGCTCGTCCTCTAATCTGCACGTCACATGTTTATAGTGTATTACTCAGCAGGACGGGGTGTGCTGGATTGTGATTTTGGAAATAATGTCATCCTTGGAAACGAAAAATCTGGCCTTTCCTCTGAACTCCCTGACTGTGCGTAGTCACTGGCAAAGAGCATAGGTTGCGGAAAGCATTGCGTTAGACAGGAACCATCCCACTGTCCTGTGGTGCGGGACAGGCGCTCTGTGGCTGGACAGATGGCCTCACTGTCAGGAGTTGGTTTGGGAGGGGTGAGGAGCTCTGCATGGTGGCTTAAGACATTATAAATGACCACAATTGAAATGACATCAGTTTTGACGGCCCTCAGGAAAGCAAATCCCACTGGAGACCCATTCTTCCCCGGAGTAGAAAATCACTGCTGCTTTTGTGTTTTAATGGCTTTATTTGATGTACACCTGTGTTTTTTTAGCATATGTTGTTTCTTTAAATTAGAGAGCGATCTATAGTCTTTTTTGTTCATTTTTCAAATCAGTATTTTAAATGGTTTGCTTAATTTTTAGTATTTAACTTTAATATTAAAGTTTTTTAATATTGTGCCTGCCAATAAATGGCACAATTTGTTGGGTCTTTATAGAATAGTACCTGACACCACTACTTTTTACCAAAATAAGAGGGATCATACAAAATGCATGTTATATTTTATTTAGTACTCACCTGAATAAGAAATTTTACATAAAAGATGTTTACATATAGTCCACAAGAGAAAATAATAGTTTAATTTATAAAAAATGACCCCATTCAAAACTTTACATACACTTGATTCTTAATACTGTGTTGTTACCTGAATGATTCACAACTGTGTTTTTTGTTGTCGTTTTGTTTAGTGATAGTTGTTCATGAGTCCCTTGTTTGTCCTGAACAGTTAAACTGCCTGCTGTTCTTCAGAAAAATCCTTACTTGTCTCACACATTTGTTTTTTCAGCATTTTCGTGTATTTGAACCCTTTCAAACAATAACTGTATGATTTTGAGATCCGTCTTTTCAAACTGAGGACAGCTGAGAGACTCATATTCAACTATTACAGAAGGTTCAAATGCTCACTGATGCTTCAGAAGGAAAACCAATGCATTAAGAGCATGGAGTGAAAACTTTTTGAAATTGAAGATCAGGGCATCTTCATTCTGTTCACAAGTTTACACCCCTGGTTCTTAATTCATTGTGTTTCCTCCTTTTTATAAATTAAACTATTTTATTTTGTGACTATATGTCTTTTAGGTCTTTTATGATAAATATCTTATTCAGGTCAGCAAAAAAATACAAGCCTTTTGTATGATCCCTTTTATTTTGGTAAAATAATTAACATTTAGCAGATTCTGGAAAGTGTACATAAACTTTTGACTTCAGCTGTTAAAACTGACGTCAAATTAATATTGTGACATTTAAGTCCAAAATTATTCTGTATGTTAATAAGTATGATCACTGAAATCTTAATCCACAAGTTTCAGACCTCACATAATGGTAATACGATTCCAATTTAACAATAATGAGGGTGTGATGGGTGTTTCAGTGTTATTTTCTATTTAAATGAGTCATTTGCTTTGGAAATCCCTCATAGTCATTTAGAGCGGGAATCTTGAAGCCCTGGGTGCAACATGTGACACTCCTGAGAATCCGAAAAAAGAATCTGGAGAATTGCGGAGATGTCTGGAATATTTCGAACTGTTTTTAGAAGCCGAACAGGTTTGTCTGAAGCTGGCTGGGTCGCTGACAGAGGCATTGTGCTGAATAAAACTGATGGTTTCGGCTTAGAGCTCTTCATCGTGTCAGATCTAATGAGCGATTGCATGCAGAAAGATCTATGATAGGAATTAATTGAGTGAAAGTTTCAGAAAAACACTGGATCTCTGTGCTGCTGGTCAACCAAATGTTGTCCCAAAACAAGGCAAGGATAAGGAATGTTAATGAGAGGCCATTTTCAGCCACATGCTTGTGCCTCTCTTATCCAAGTGTGCCTAATGTTTTTTTTTTTTTTTAATATCTATAGCCATTAATCTTATTCGGAGCAAGCTTTTATGTATGGAAGGACGGTTCTGTTGATAAATGGCTTCACATTTGATCTCTAAATGGCTCATAATGTATATTAATAATGTAAACTAAAAAATGTTGTCCTGTAGTTACTTCCATGTTATTTCAAATATGTTTTTTTTTTTTTTTTTTTTTTTATCCGTGGAACACAAGGAGTTCTTACACTGTGGATATCCATACAATTTTTACCATAAAATAACTGATGTGAGACTGAGGAACTTTTTCTTTAACATTATCATCCGAGAAATCAAGTCAAATCAGAGAGTCGTGTTATGGAAGGGACAATTTATCCAGAATTACTTTTTTAATTTACACACCTTCATGTCTTTTTAGTTTTCAAGCTTGTTAGACTTTCATTCAAACTCTTTAAAACAAAAACATAAAAGACATTATTAATGCAACCCAAGATATTTCTGACCCACCAACAAAAGTCCATGCAAGTAAAAAGTTGAAGCTTCAGATGTAATCCACATGAATCCAACAGTTTAATCCACATGAGTTAAATTAAAACCCGTCCATCATATAAAGTGATTGTGTCTTATCTAAAGACTTAGATTAAAGTGCTTGTTTCAAATGGATTACTTTTACAATATCTTCATAAACTTTTTGAAGTGTCCAAGTTTTGGTGGTATGGACTTTGAGTAGAGGGACATCTCTCGTTTGTGTTAAATGTTATTGTCATACATGTTTGGTTGAGAAAATTCATTCATTCTTTAATACTCTTTCCCCATAAGACTGAAATGTAACTAGTCTTTTGTAAAAAACAAAACAAAAGTGAAACTAAATGCTGAAGGCTGCAACCTGTAAAACTGTGAGCTTGTATAGGGCCAAGTAAGTCATGTGAGCCTGGTAGAGCGCCAAGTGAACAAAAGTGTTATTGGACGTGTGTCAGATGAGGACACACACACACCATGGGACCTCAGCCGGTGATCTGTTTGTGGGGTTGCACTGGGACAAAAGTGCAGTAGGAGGTGCAAATGAACAAGCTCTGTGTCTCTCAGGACTGCTCTAATTCCCATCTGTTTCCACAGGTCTCCACCATGGACACAGAGATGATGCCGAAATTCTCCTCGAAAGACGAGGAAATCGATTACTGGAAGTGCTTGTCTCTCAAATACAAAAAGAGGTAGGCTGAAGTCATTAACTACTAAGTATAGCAACCAGCTGAGCTGTTTACAATAGCGGACAGTTTATCTTCACATAAAAACCATGGGGAGTCAACCGTTTATGTTCAGACAAGAACAGCTTGGCCATGATATTTTAGTTAAACTTTGGCTAGCTTAGACAATAGTGATTTGTTTCTGTGTTCATACCTGCAATCACAAGCCCAGCGGGTGATGAATGGCTGTAAATATGACCGCAGCACTTTTTGTCATGGAAAAATGGAGAAAATGCCACAACACACTGAGAGCCTTTCAGTGTCATTGACAAAAGAGACCCTCTGTTAACCTGAGAAGATGCTCCATGGCTCCAGCTGTTATGTTTGGTGTCTCAGTCTCAGTTATTGAAATATGCCATGGTTGAAACAATATGTTCCGGGTTACATTCAGTGAGAGATTCTCATTCTCGAGAACAATGTTGTTGTTAGGAAGTCCATCGTTTGTGTAGTTTCATGCCTAATTGTCTGCGTAACCACCTCTGTTCTTCAGCTCAGACTGTTTTTTGACTTGACCAAAAGTGGCCTGACTGTTTCTCTGATCTAAAACAGAGCTCACAGTTGGTGCTGGCACTAATGCTGACCGTGTGTCTGCTGGTGGTCTCTGTCTGTGCCGCTCTGAACTCCTACACAGCTTCAGCACATGCACATGCTCCTCCTGAGCTGTGGTTTTGCTGCCCTAGAGCTGTGGTGGAGTACAGGAAGGTCTCAAATCCCAGGAATTTCCTGCTGAGGAAGGAGCAAAACATGCTTTCCTGGAAGTAGTCACACAAATGAGTGGACCTTTTAAAGCCCTTTTAACTCACTTGACAGAATGTCAAGGCTTAAAGACGTAAGCAGCCCTTCACATGTACTTGAAAAAATGTAAAACCACGGTTTGTATGTATTTTGCCATTCAAAAATTTGGAGTCGGTAAAATTTAGTTATTGAAAGGTCTCTTATTTACTAAGGCTGTGTTTATTTGTTCAAAAATACAGTGAAAACAGGAACATTGTGAAATATTATTACAATTTGAAAGAACTGTTTTTTGTTGTATTATGTTTTTGATTTTGATTTTATTCCTGTGATGAGTTTTCTGCAGTATTGTACCAGTCTTCAGCGTCACATGATCCTTCAGAAATCATTCTAACAAGCTGACTTGGTGAATAGAGGCTCTTTCAATGAAAAGAACGAGGAAAATAACATCTTTATATCATTATACAGTTGAGGTCCAAAGTTTGCAGAATCTGCAGAATCAGAAAACAAGAGGGATCACACAAAATGCATGTTGTTGTTTTTTTAGTACTGACCTGAATAAGATATTTAAAAAAAAAAAAAAAACATTTACTTTATTTGTTTAGTAATAGAGTCCCTTGTTTGTCCTGAACAGTTAAATCCTTCAGCTCCAACAAATATTTTGGTTTTTCAGCATTTTTGTGCATTTGAACCCTTTCCAACAATGACTGTATGATTTTGAGATCTTCATCTTTCCACACTGAGGTCAACTGAGAGACTCATATTCAACTGTTACAGAAGGTTCAAAGGCTCACTGATGCTCCAGAAGGAAATGCAATGCATTAAGAGCCAGGGGTGAAAACTTTTGAATTTGAAGATCAGGGTAAATATAACTTGGATGTTTCCCAGAAGACAAACTAAGTAGCTTCTGAAGGGCAATACTAAATTAAAAGAATATGATATTTAGGCAAAATATCACATCCTTATTCTGTTCAAAAGTTTACACCCCTGGCTCTTAATGCATCGTTTTTCTTTCTGAAGCATCAGTGAGTATTTGAACCTTCTGTAATGGTTGCATTGAATGGTACTGTATAATACTCCCAATCTCATTAAGTCCTGAAAATATGCATTTGAGCAGCTTCCTGTTGTCGAGTGAGTGTTTTAATGTTTTGTGCTGAGGAGGCAGGCCCGTACATGTCTGGTATTTCAGGGAAGGAGGGACGAGGTGACAGATTTAAGGTTCCCTCTGCACATGTCAACATGAAGCTGGGGGAAGTGACCGGGGTTAAAGGGACGTGTCCTGTCTAACAGAACTTCGGAAACGCTGTCTAAAAACAACCAAGACCATACATCCAGTCTGTTGAGCTCATTTCCTGCCGCCAGACCTCACTATTCATCTCAAGCCTGCCTGTGACTCCTGACCCTTGACCTTTAAGGCTTCGAAGTGAACATTTGGCTGATCTTTTTCCATACCCCTACACCTTTTCTGGTTATGAGATGTTCCTGAAATTCAGAAAGTAGTGAATTCTGCGTGTTTTTATTGTTGGACATGGTTAGGTAACAGGCTGTCCTATTTTAAATTGGTCTTAGGACCTCCAGTGTGAATGGCCCCTGCCCTGAGTGACTGTAATTCATTATCTACTATAGCACCAGCTGTCAAGGACTAAATGCTTAGAGCATGTCAGCTCTTTTGTTGCAGTCTGGGTGTCAATTTGCATTGCATAGTTAATGTGACGAATGTGCCGCCGCTGTTCCAGATGGCTGGTGATGTGTGATTTTTTTTTTTTTTTTTTTTTTTTTATATATTTGCATGTCTGCAGTTATCATGACGCTCAAGAGGAGCTGCAGGAGTTCCAGGAGGGCAGTCGAGAGCTGGAGGCCGAGCTCGAGGCGCAGCTGGGGCAGGCCGAACACCGTATCCGAGACCTGCAGTCAGAGAACCAGAGGCTGAAGAGCGAGGTGGACACACTCAAGGTGGGAGAGCTGAAGTTTCTTTTCTCCTTTGAATTAACATGAAAGCTCCCTTCTCAGTCCACCCAGGCCATTTGTTTCAAATAAACACTACTTTTCAAAAGTCAAATCAAATTTAGATTTTATTCGGCAAGGACACCAAAAAGACATTTCCTGGAGAAAATGTATTACTTGTTTCTGCAAGAATTATTAAAGGAATAGTTCAGCCATAAATTGAAATTCTGTAATTAATTACTCACCATCATATTGTTCCAAGCCCGTAAGACCTTCATTCATCTTCTGAACACAAATTAAGATATTATTGATGAAATCTGAAGCTTTCTGACCCCGCATGGACAGCAACGCAACTGACACGTTCAAGAATTTGTTAAAATTGTTGAAGCATGTCATTATTTTTGTCTTTTTGACTATCAGAAAGGTAGTAAGGACATCATTAAAATAGTCAGTGTCATCAGTGGTTCAACCTTAATTTTATGAAGCTAAGACAATATTTTTGTGCGCAAAAAAACAAAAATAATGAAAATAATTTTAACAAATACTTGAACGTGTCAGTTGTGTTGCTGTCTATGCAGGGTCAGAAAGCTCTCAGATTTCATCAAAAATATCTTAATTTGTGTTCAGAAGATAAACAAAGGTCTTACAGGTTTGGAACGACATGAGGGTGACCAAATTTTAATTTTTGGTGAACTAAGTACGGAGCATGTTTTTACTACTGATAGCATATTAAAAGGATTGCTGAAGTTCATGTGGCACTGAAGATTCAAGTAATGTTTGCTGAAATTTAGTTTGGCATCTCAGGAATAAATGACACTTTAAAATATACTTAAGAAATAATTAGAAACACAATATTACTGATTTTACTGTATCTGCTATGAAAGCTTTACAGGTACATGGGTCAGAGGTCATGTTTTAGGTACTAGTTTCTTGATGAGCATGAATGGTATGTAGTGAGTGGACTACAGGGAAATAAAATGCTACAAAATTGTACAGTTTGGCCCCTCTATGGGTACAAAAGCGCCTAATGGCAGAGGTATCTCCACACACCTTTAATCTGCTGATTTATCTGTAAAGGGTCAGCAGTGTAGCTGCTGTGCTCATCTGTGATGCAGCAATGTCCAGTGTGAGTGCTGTCGAGGGTCTCTGTTAATCCCAAGTGTGCTGCAATTGGATGTCAGGATGAAGAGGAAGAAAATAGAAGGCTAATGGCTCAGCAGAAAAGTTCATATATAGCACAGTTGTTCCTTTAAGACCCGTACAGAAATATCATCTTAATGGCTTGGGGTTAGGTAGACCCGGCACAGAGACTCTGATTTATAATGCTGTTTATATTTGTGGAAGGTCTCCGTACACAAATTAAATTTGATCTTGTTGCTGTTCCAGAAAGCATGATCATTAAATGACCACATTCTCAGAAAAGACTAGAAGCCTTTGCCCGCTGACCTTGCGTTTGTTTTGGAGAATATATGACGCTCATTATTTTGCCATGGCCCAAAAGAATACACTGATTTAGAGTAAAAGAAATGAGGTGGATAAAGTAGGTTACCTACAGGGGAAGTCGGGAGGGTTGCCATGTGCATTGCTTCTCATTAAAGGGGCAATGGAACAAATAAATGAAGTCAAATGCGAGGTAAAAATAACTATTTTGCCCCTTAAGTAACTGAGAACAACTTACTATATTGTGCCAAAAAGGTTTGAGCTTTAACCAGAACATCTCTAATTTGGATAATATTGGGCTCTCTGTGTCTGGATACAGTAGGTCATGTGGTCTTATTATGGTTTTGACTCCAGGAACGTGCATTGAAAGATAGTCCTTTCTGAATAGGAGTGTGGAATCCTTAGTAAAAAAAACATACATTGTCACCTGCCATTGGCAGAAAATTTAGGTTGTTTTTTTTATTGGTGACTCAGACTGTGTCTCCCCTGCGTCCCTAACTGCAGGAGAAACTGGAGCAGCAGTACGCTCAGAGCTATAAGCAGATCTCCATGCTGGAGGATGACCTGGTCCAAACACGCGGCATCAAGGAGCAGCTGCACAAATATGTCAGGGAGCTGGAACAGGCCAACGACGATCTGGAGAGAGCTAAGAGGTACACATCAAGATCGTTTTGTCATTCAAAACTTCCTTAGCCCTGAGTTCCTGAATTGCTAGACTACTTTTTGACAAGACGAGACTGTGTCACCAATACCCAACAAATGCAGACCAAAATACATGGTGCTAAAGATACATTTTTAATATGACAACCTGGATTGTACAGGGCCACCATCACATCTTTGGAGGACTTTGAACAGAGGCTAAACCAAGCAATAGAACGGAACGCCTTCCTGGAGAGCGAACTGGACGAGAAGGAGTCTTTGCTGGTCTCGGTGCAGAGGCTGAAAGATGAAGCTAGAGGTAAACTTCATTTCATTTCACAGTATTGCCATTAGAGGAATGTGGCTGGATTCAATTTGACATGATGTGGAAATTATATATTTTATTCACTATTATGTAGGGATGTAACATATTATTGTATTGTCTCTATATCATCGTGGTCACATGGCAATATGAAACAGTAGGTCTTCTGGGCAAAAAGTCATTTTTAGAATGCATTTAAATGTCTTATTCTAACATAAAAGGTCTTTTAAAGTTGTGTTTGGAGCCATTATGCAGACTAAATGGCCGATTGTTTCATGTGACTAGATGCTGAAGAGGATAGATTGAAACTAGTCTAGCACAAAAAAGTGATGTGCACAGATAAATCATTGTATTCCATAAGAATTTTTGTAGGCCATCCCATAAGTTTGCATGACCCTAGTTCCCTCAACAAAAACTAATTAGATTTTTCCACTGGCTTTGGATTATTGCAGAAAATAAGCACTGTGACCAACAAAAGCTTACAGTTCTTATGCGTTTTGTAACGAAAAATGAAAACACACCTGAACACCGCTATTTCAAAGTGGCAGATGTAAAAAGCTAAATGTGGGTTATAAGTGAAACTACACCATGGTCATATGACTTCAACATCACCATTAACCTCCTTCACAAAAAAAAAAAAATAAACATTTTTGCTAAAGGTTGAGTTAGAAAGGTTAGAAATGCTGTGAAAGTGACAAGTGAGTAGATGAGTTTATGTGATGATGTTTAGTGTCTCAACCTCTAAGTCCCATTTAGCCACTTATTAGCAACTCTGAAGACAAGTAAAGACTAAGAAAACATCACAAGTTGGAGTTTTACTGACTGTGTAGAATAAAATGTGATAATATATTGAGCTTGTGTAAACCATAGACTTTATTTAGGCATTAACCAAAAACCCATCAATAAATAGACCTTAAAGTGCTAAAATTCTAGTTCATTCCCTGGTTTTGGCCTGTAAAATACATGTATCCGTGCAGCACTCTATTCTGAAATGTCCAAAAAATTCAAATAAATGGTCAAACAAAACTGTATAAACATTCGGTTTAAGCAGGTTTATCAATGCTAAAGATGCATGTTCTTGTAGACTTGAGGCAAGAGTTGGCAGTACGAGAGAGGACTACAGATGTTGCCAGGATGTCAGCCCCCAGCTCTCCCACCCTGGACATTGATAAAACAGACTCAGCAGTGCAGGCCTCCCTGTCCCTCCCAGCCACACCTGTAGGGAAGAACATGGAGCATCCTTTCATTGGTTCTAAAGGTTAGTGCTGCATTTGGTTCTTGAGTTTATTAGCATTAATTTAATACTAATATGTAATGCGATCTAAGAAAACCCAACACACTGAAATTTTACCTTTTTTAGATTTTGATACCATATGAATGCCCTTTCCAAAAGAATTTTTATTTTGACCGTAGCTTGAACGTAACAAGTTATGGCTATCTAAAGTTGGCTGATAGCTATGATTTTTCAGGAATGGAATTTTGAGAAAAAGGGGTTTAAAGTGAGACGGCTTTCACTTTCACTTCACAGGTTTAACAAGATGTCAGGAGTGCTATACAGCATCATTACACAAACAGACTAATGTCTGTTTTCCGTTGTTCATCATGGGTATAGTCTCTGAACTTTTGATCACCCCTTGTATGTTTAAATAGCACGAATAATGTACCTTGCAGTTATAGTTTACATTCAGAAAAATGAGTGCAGCACAAGTGTTCGCACACTTGTTTATATAACAGACTGTCATCGGACACCTCCTCTGTAGTAACTTCATCGCCTGATCCTTCAGATGTGAAATAGTCCATTATAACATAATTTAGGGCACTGACATCACCAGGATTGTGCAGATTTAGATGAGTAAGATCGTCTGAGAGAGCAGCTCTCTTGATCTCTTTGCTCTCCGCCATTTCACGTTATTAAAAAATAAATAAAAAGTGTTGCTTGCTGTAGTTTACACAGGACTGGCGGGGAATGTGCATTGATACACCTTTATTAAATGTTATGTGGTTTATTTTGATAGGTTAACTGTTTTTACGGTGTTAAGAGAAAGCACCTCAGCAGCGTTCTTATCATAAGAGAAAGTCATTTCTGCTTGCTGCAATAAATCACTAATTTTCTGCACTAAACAAGTGAATTTTACCAAGATGTTTTCTGAGATGATAGACAAGATGTTATAGAATATTAATTTAATAAACCCAATTTTGTCAAAAATATTGGCATTCAACCAATTTTTTTTTTAATTTCCTGAAAACGTCCCAGCGCAACATCCAACGGGTCTTCCCAGATCGCATCACATATGGACAATACTACCAGTTTACAGTAGAGATTATTTCCTTTGTGTCAGTTCAAAATCTGCGAACAGCCTTGTAAATTGATAATGTAAAACAAAAACAAAAAAAAAACTGTTTTCTTTGGGTTTCTTGATATTGAAAATTTTATGTAAATTATTCTGAATTAAATATTAATTAAATTATCATGTATTATGTATCAGCATTTTGTACATATATTGTATATTATCATTATATACTGTTTATCATAACAAGCATTAGCCATTGAAACACATATTTTCAGTCACAATCTTAACAGTCTGACTCCCAGCAGTTACATCCATTATACCTGTTTGTTTTTGTTTGTTTGTTTTCTCCAAAGCATTAACCAATGGTTGTGGAAGCTCCCCCCTCACTCCGTCTGCACGGATCTCAGCCCTTAACATTGTTGGTGATCTTCTACGGAAAGTTGGGGTAAATTCCTAAATGCTTTCATTGTGAAGCTGCCACTACATGCACTTTAACTTTCACTTTAACACTCGGAAACAACTACTTGAACTCAAACTAAAATTAGATGCGCCTATTAATGGAAATAACATGGGATATATCTCTTTATTTAGGCTCTTGAGTCTAAACTAGCTGCCTGTAGGAACTTCGCCAAGGACCAGGCAGCAAGGAAAAATTACGCAACAGGAAATGGAAACCTCATCAACAGCAACGCAACCAAGTTCTCTCATTCGCTCCACACCACGTATTTTGACAAGACGTAAGTGCTTAGCTTTCTATTCTGTCTGCTCACCAGGCCTGTGCAACTGCACAGCTTTCTGTGTGGATTTGTTAGACATTTATTTATTTATACATGATGTCTTTCTTGTATTTCAGGTCTTTCTTTCTTCAGTCGAAAAATAAATTAAGGTTTTTGAGAAGTTTTCCAACAAGTTGAAGGTCCCAATTGCAGTTTCAGTGCAGCTTCAAAGGGCTCTACATGATCAAGCCAAGGAATAACAGTCTTATCTAACAAAACGATCTGTCTGTCTTGACCTCAGGAATTATGTAATCACACACACTCTATGTAGGTGGAAGTACTGACCCAGTGTTTCCAAAGTGAACGTGCAAAGAAAGTCAAACGCCCTTTACAAAAACGGTAAAATGACGATGTTGGACAATTTTGAAGTTGGGGGAGAAAATGACATTTAGTTTTTCTCCCTGCCATACCTTTTTGAACCGAAATACAGAATAAGAGTAATGTCACGTGACTTTTCCAACGTGATTACGCGATGCTTGAAGACACATGTGCATCGCAGAGCTAGCGCAAGACAAGCAGTTGTGGTTAAAAAGTATGTACAGTATATATTTATTTTTTGTAATTTTTTTTAGAAAATGGCAGATTGTTTTGCTAAATAAGACCTTTATTCTTTGTTTGGGGTTGTGTGGAGCCCTTTGAAGCTGCATTGAAACTGCATTTTGGACCTTAAACACGTTGATCCCTTTTGAAGTCCACTTTATGGAGAAAAATCCCGGAATGTTTTCCTCAAAAACCTTAATTTCTGAAGAAAGAAAGACATGAACATCTTGGATGCCATTTTTTTTTATTTTGGGAAGTGGTCTAATCCTTTAATTATCATAGAGATGGTATGAATGTTTTGTTTATTCAAGTGAATTTGTGTTACAATCACCCAACCCCCAAGCAGTTTAACTGAAGATTTATAATACTTGCACGTAGAGCATTGTTCATGTTACATAATTCAGTTTATTGATGTGTTGCTCATCTCTTTTCCTCACAGGAATATGAATGGCCTGGATCCCGGTGCCCTAACGGCCATGGCTTCTCCGCGGACTGTGTCTCCGCCCGGCATGCTCCCTCTCAGCGTGTGAGAGACTTTCCCAGCGACCTCCACACAAGCTCGGACACAATGTGGAAACGGAGAGGACACTCGAAAGATTGTGTGAGTGTGTGCGTGAGTGTGAGAGAGAGAAACTGAGATGACGTGCCTCAAGCGTGTCTGACAGATACATGTCAGGCGTGAGGGTCCGTTCTCGTGACCACGTGCTTCAGTTGACCTCACGAGGTCTCACTTAAAGCCAGCAAAACGACAAAGGTCTGAGTCAGACCACAGCTTCTGTGTGAGTGTTTTAGAGTGTCGCACAGTTTAAAAGACGTTAAAGGGATTTTCTTTAGAGGTGAACGTCACTGTATGCGTGTGTGGGTTGTATGTGTGTTTGGGGCATGTGTGGGATCTGAGACGTCCCCTCAGCCTTGATTTACATGTTCACTGTTCAGTAAAGGGTCTTAATGTGGAGGTCAGCAGGTGTTTTTACTGGAACGAATGCCAACAAAACATGTTATATAGCATGGAAACATCGCCTACCTTTTAAAAGCGCTCTAATGAATTATTAACTCCGTTACATCAGCTGACTGGTCACCAGTTTGCACGATGCAACCACTATTTTAGGGCTTCAAAAGGTTTGTGTGTGTGTTTCCGAAACTGCACTTCAAAATCCCACAGTTACGTAACATTTACTGTCTAGATTCACAAGCCGCAGTGGTCACGATAGCAAACCGCAAATACTGTTTTACTTGTGTGTAAATGCAGTGTGACCTTCGTCACAGAGCTTGTCAGTGGTTGTATGAACCTCATTTCTATCCCATGTGCCTCTGCTGGATCTGCTGGTGAGTTTGATATTCACTGTTTATTTATTTCACTCTTGGAACTGAAGCCAACTTTTGTTTATCACAGTGTTTAAGTTCAGTTCATTTACGCTAAACTTTAACATCAAGTATAGGAGCACTTGTTTAGTGTTAACTTACCCCTTTGAGTCTTTGATTTCAGAACACAGTTATCATGCACTTTGTTGGCTGTTTTGTTATATCTCATGTATATAGATTTGTAAACATAGCAGCAATGCCCAGTCTGTAGATATGAAAATTGGGCTGATGTGCTGTTTAATTTATTTCAGAATCTTTATGGCATGTTTTGACACAATGAGTGAATTTTACATACTGTGCATTGGTTTAAAATCATATATCAAGATGTAAAATTGGTTGTCTAATATGTGCAAATAAATAAAGGGAAAAAACAAGCGTGGAGTTTTTTTTTGTTTTTTGTTTTTTTTTGAACGGTGGTCATAAACTGGGAAATTAAAAAAGGTTTACTTCTGTCATGAAAACTCTTAGGGTATGTTCACACCTGTAGTTTGGTTTGTTTGATTCATTTGGCCTGGACCAAAAAGGAAAATGATACTTTTGGTCCTGGTCCGCTTAGCATTCACACTGACTTTTTTGACAGTGAACCTAAAGGCATCGTGATACTCTCACAGCCTGATAGGTCAGGTTGAATGACGTATATTTCGTGAAGGAACTCTCCAAACACTACAAAAAAAAGGTGTGTTCGACTTAAAGCAGCGCTGCAGATGAATGACATCAAAGAATCTATTCACTGATGAACTCAACTCGCAGAGAGCTCATAAAAGGCACACTACCTCCTCGTTGCTCCACGTTTGCCCTCTGCTCATTTTGTTTTGGAAACACTGTTCCCTAAGTGAAATCATGTTGCTTAGTGGTGCATCTTTTCATTAGTTCCTATTTTTGGTTCGTTTAGAAGTATTTGGTCCTTGTGTTCATATTTCATTCGAATCGCAGCAGAGTTAGTTTCCAAACACGCAGAGACCCATCATTTTAGCGGCCTCGTTCCGCTTGTTTGGGTTTGGATGGCAGTGTTCACACTTAAATGAACTGCACTAACAGAGCAATCGTACCAGAGTTTGTTTTAATCCAGGGCTGTCCAAACTCGGTCCTGGAGGGCCGGTGTCCTGCAGAGTTTAGTTGCAACCCCAATTAGACACACCTGAACCAGCTAATCAAGCTCTTACTTGGCATACTTGAAACTTCCAGACAGGTGTGTTGAGGCAAGCTGGAGCTAAAGTCTGCCCTGGCCCTCCAGGACTGAGTTTGGGCAGCCCTGTTTTAATCAAACCTTAGAAAGTTTAGCATGGTAATGTACATGGGTTTGGTCTTGGCAGAACAGGGGCCAGTTGCATAAACTTAGCCTCTATGTTAAGACACTGTCTTAAGTACTAGTTTGACCAACTATCAGTTAACCAAATGGTAATCAGTCCTATTTTTTGGATTCAAATTAGACTAATCTACATTTTTCTGTAACTGAATTAAAAAATATATATATGACCAGTCTTAAAGAAAAAATAGCTGACTAACTTTTTGAGACTAGTCTAAACCTTTTATGCAACCGGCCTATGCTGCTGAGACTTGCTACTGCCGATACATTGCTGTGAGCATGTAGGAAATACTACTGTTGCATATATAACACATACATGAATTCACCTAGTAGCAGATCTATGCAAGTGAAGCTGAGGAAGTGGAGGGTTTCTGAAGCATGATTAGCAAGTATTGGTGAAGCACTAGCCAAGTGTTTGAATGCAGCAAGTTCAAGTTCATTGGCTGCTGAGGTGAAAAGAAACCAATCAGCCATGTGAATGATGACAGTCTTGACAGATTGAGTTAGCACCTGCGCCCTCTAGAGTTTCATGACAGAACTTTGGATAAATGTGATTTTTTTTTATATATATATATATATTTTTTTTTATTTATTTATTTTATATATTTAAGTTCTTAATTTCAGTAGTAAGTGAACCATACTACTACATGCAGGATTTTCATATAACATTCTGTCATGCTAAATTTAATGTAGTAATTTAGGTATGCCTTAAGAAAGGTAACTAGGGTTGTTTACAGTTCATTTACATTAGGTGAAACTACAAGATGGTTATTATAGACTTTAAAGGGGTCATGAACTGAGAACTCAAAACTTTCTTGTTAGTCTAAAAACAGCTTAGGTCTTGCCCACAATAATACATTTTCGTATGATAACACCTTTTTCCTCTCTGTTTTGGCCTTCCGTCCACACTGAGATGACACATTTTTAGTCATGTGACACACATATTGTACCATAAGACATGTTTATACCCGTGTTTTGCATTATGTGCTATTCACTTTCACACTGTTGCTACAGATGTTACTTTGTACACTGTTCATATCACAGTCCTGCAAAGATGACAGAAAATGTACTCATAATTGCTGTTTGCGGCCAAATATGGGGGCAGTTGCGTTTTAGATCGGACGTGCAATCAGGAGTGAGTGTGACCTGGATGCGTCAGTCAATGGTGAGATATTTTCCTAAATAAAATTGTCCTGCCAGAAGAATTGCATGAAAATGTATGTCTGTATTGTCTCAGTGAGCTTTTTAGAGGCTGTACGCATGTGCAGTAAAATGAATTCAGCATTTTCTGACATTTTTGTGTAGATGAGAAACTTTTGGAAAATGCTTGAAAACACTAGTCTGGACAGAGAGCGTATTACAATGAAAACACTGTTTTTTAAATATATCCAGATTAATGTAGACTAAGCCTTCTATTGAAGCCAATCTGCCAAAAGGACAAGTTATTGAATGTGACACTTTATGACTTTATAAGCAGCAAAAGTAGGTCTACACAGAAACCAAACAATCACAAACAAACACACTCTTTGCATTGCAGTCTTTTTGATCCCTGTACATTAGGAAAAAGTGGATCAACTTTATTTTTAACCCAGTTATTTGTTCACTTCATTTTCGTTTACAAAGGAACAAATTCGACTTTTCATAAAGATACTAAGCCGATGCTGTGCCGAATATATTGGATCCAATCACAAAGGGAGGGGGCTCAAAACGTTACAAAAAATAGATTAGTACTTCATAATTCGTAATTATAAAATAGTATTTTGATATAAAAATCTTGATATCATTATAAGTCGACCTCAGAGAATAGTAGAAAAGTAAACACGATGGCAGTCTGACCCGTTTAATGTAAATATTTCTACAAACACCAACTTTTCATTCATTAGTTGTTTCCTGCATGTTTCACGTTCATAATTTAATATTAAGGTTTAAAGGTTAAAGTTATTTTTCATTTTTTACTTACTTTTATTGTGTGTGTGTGTGTGTGTGTGTGTGTGTGTGTGTGTGTGTGTGTGTGTGTGTCAGGAGTTGAAAGTGAATGATATATCTACACTATAGCCGCAACACAGCTGCCCTCTAGTGGTTTGTAGGAGCTGAAACAAATATGACTAAAAGGACGACGCTGAATCCTAAAGGCAGCAGCACTAAATTCTGTGCATACAATTCTAATTTGAAAGCTCTTAAATATAATAAACACACAAATACAAGCCAGTAAATGATTTAGCATAATCACATGTCATTTATTATTAATGGACTTCGAACAGAGTGAGGTGATTGAGACACTATCCTGTTTACAAATTGAGCTGTTCATTGGTTGTTAATGTTGGGACATCAGATAATCCAGGCTCCTTCCTGACTCTAACCTATGTGAAATGTGGGAGAAAGCTTTGTATGATGAAATGAATAAACAAATGTCCATTAATACTCCAATAAAGCCAGTAGTATTCAGTTGGTCACATGATTTCTTTATCTCATGACTTAAAACCTGTTTTTGGTAGGCTATTCAGTTTTTAAATTAAGATACTGAAGATATTAGCCTAATATTTCACCTTTCTGACCGGACATTATGAGCACAAACACGAATGTTGTCAAGAGTCTTGCCCTGGAAATCCTGGTTCAGTTTGGCCAACCATAAATGCCTTTTGTTTCTCAGACAGTTTTTTGAACTCTTCTCCTTGATTTGTTATAATTATTGGGAGTCTATAGCACTCTAAATGTGTTTCCTGTTCTGTCCGATTAGTACAGCGCAAAACACGACAAAAAATGATCATTTTTTGCAGCAATAATCAGCTAAATTTGCTAGTTTTGTTCAGTTCAGTGGCATTGTTTACGTTCAGTGCCACCACGATTAATGATGCATTGTGAAAACATTTTCATCATTGGTCCTCAAGAATTGCTGAGAAAACAAAACTGACAGACAACACACAAAGCTAAAATTTTCTTTAATACATACAAATGTATAAATAAGTTACTGATTTTAAAAAGCAGTATCGACACAAAACTAAAAAAAAAATCATTTATAAGATATAACATTTATAATTTAAGGCATCTAGAAATAATAACAATAATAATAATAATAATAATAATAATAATAATAATAATCATTCATTGCACAATCTCACATTCTCAATTTTCTACATTCATTTGTTCCCAGAAGAATCTAAATTACAGTAATGAGAATGTCAATTATAGCTGGCCTTTGTTAGCAATCCTGAAGTAATAACTGCAATTAGATTTTCAGAATGTTTTGTGAGATAATTTAAAGTGATTAATGTTCCCATGTGGCACAATGTAATAGAAAAGAGCTATAAAACGGTAAGCATTTCTGGTCCCATCTATTTTTATAGCACTCCAAGAACCTTTTTGCACTATATCTGTGTACATAAGCTATGACAAATACATGTGATTGTCCACTAACAAGATAAGGATGGGAAAAGACTAGCTGTGCACTGAATGCACAAAATGAGTTTGGTGAAAAACACAGAAGGTGGTCACAAATCACACATCAGTCTCCATGTCTCTGACATTATTACTTTGTAAAGGCACTGGAGTGTAATCACAGTCTATGGTCATCTTAATGTCTTTATGAGTGAAGGAGCTTTTGACCTCTCTGTTCTTCTGTCTGTCCAGCCAGTAGAAGGACAACATGATGAAGAGACCAGCCGTGGAGCCGGTTATGCTGCAGGCGAAGAACACATAGGCGTATTGCCCAGTGCTGTCAACAAGTATTCCTGGGGAGAAAAAAAAAGTAACTTTTAACTTCATTTACCATAAAAGTACTGTAAAACAGTGACCACAGTTCTATATGGGCCATTCTGCTGTCCCACAACCCAAAAAAAAAAAAAAAGCATTTAAGTGTTCAAATCTTAGATGTTTACTGAGATCCTTCTATTATCTTTTGAAATATTAGTAAGCTTAATATATATAAAATCATCATTTATTGGGCACTTTCAATTGGGAGGTGGCCATCCCGAACCCTAAACCTAAATTTTAACTTATGAAAAAAAAAAAATGTCTTCGCATTTTAATGTCACTATCTTTTAGTTCATTGGCTGAGACTGAATTTAACTACACCTCTACATATATGATCAGGAAATATTTATATGTCACTCTGTCTCATAGCTACATGGTGAATAGATAGGTCCCATCATTTTGAGGTAAATGTGTTCAAAAGCCTGAAAAATTTGTGTAACTTTAAAGGAACACTCCACTATTTTCCAACTCCTCCCAGATTAGTGTTACCGTTTTCGAATCCATTCAGCCGATCTCTTCAGCCGGGTCTGGCGGTAGCACTTTTAGCATAGCTTAGCATAAATCATTGAATCTGATTAGACCGTTAGCATCTCGTTCAAAAATGACCAAACAGTTTCGATATTTTTCCTATTTAAAACTTGACTCTTCTGTAGTTGTGTACTAAGACCGACAGAAAATGAAAAGTGCTTTTCTAAGTGCTAACGGTTCAATCATATTCAATGATTTATGCTAAACTATGCTAAAAGTGCTACCGCCAGACCTGGAGATCAGCTGAATGGATTCGAAAACGGTAAAACTCATCTGTTTAACTCTAGGGGAGTTGGAAAATGAGCCTATTTTCAAAAAAAGTGGAGTGTTCCTTTAAGGAACGTCACTACCAAACACCTTTTTTGTGCAATTAAGCACACTTTTTTGGGGGAAGTTATTCCATAACATTTAGTTTTTATATGTGTACCACTGTTTAGAACTGTGCTAGCTATCCATGTTTTAGATGCTATTCATCTAAAATTGTCACTACCGAAACAAAGATGTTTTAGTAGTGTGTTAGTGTGCAAGTTAAAATTCTGTAATGTGATGTGGTCGCTACCAAAGCATTACTACTGAAAATGTACTGTCACTACCGAAACATGGGATGTTTTGTCAAAAATAAAGTATACTGAATTATTAAGTAGGATGTTATGATGTTTTTGGTTCAATGTATATTCAATCAAATTAATCCCTAACTTTGAAATCAGTATGATCAACCTTTTGACTTTTACAAAGAAAAATAGGATTCAAAATACAACAAATCTCATAAATTACACTTGAAATATTGGTAAAATGTAATTGTTATCGATTTACCTCTGAAAAATAATTAAAAAGCAAAAAATATATATGTAGATGTAAGCTAAATCTTAATAGGTCAATATAACACTTCTAATTAAATTATTATTACTGTTTTTCGGTAATGACAAATTTAGGGAGAGGACAAATATTCCAAAACGTTCTGAAAATACAATATGAGAATTAACTTCTTTTTATTACTAATAAATGATGACAGAATTTTCAAACCATTTTGTTAAAGGCCTTATTTAAAAAAATAAAATAAAATGTTTCTCTATGAAGAAAATGAATGGGACATTTATTATGGGACATATAATGAAGTGCTTATGTCATAGACTGTGAGTCTGATTCTCGATCAGCACCTCCTGCCATGTGCCTTGACATTTAAGTTTCCTTGGTAATGGTAACTGGAGAGGATCCCTAGTGCTTGATGTTCTGCTTACCTATTAACACCTTTCTAGAAATCTCATCATCTAACATATGGTCATGACTGACCTGCTACCAACGACATCACATGACCCTTACAGCAAACTTCCTGCATGTTTACATTTTCAAAAAACTTAATTCTGTATGATTTATAAAGTGTTTTCCTCATGGGGACCTAAATATGACTAAACACACACTGACCAAACTTCTTTCTTCCTTCTATAAAGGGATTAAAATTCTCTCATAATTTACTCATACTTCCCTGGAACACGCACAAAAAATGTTAGGCAAAAAATGCTGGGTTAATCTTTTTTGAGAGCATATAATGACTAGAGATTGTCGAGCTCCAAAAAAGCATTCACAAGGTACCATATATAGTCCATACAGCTACTGCTCTATATTTTCAAAACTCCCAGCTTTCTCCCAGCTGAGCTTTCTGACCCTGCATAGACAGCAACTCTAAAAATAGTTTAGTATAAAACATTTAGAAGATTAGCCAATAGGCTGTTGATTCAATAAATAAGCTGTTTTCTCCAAAAAAGCTGTTTAATCAGCATAGTGAATCCACTGATATCCATTTAAAAAAACAGTATTTGGTCTTCTTCCCTGCATTGCAGCATTAACATTAGCCATAGCCATTTTTTGGCTAAAGGCTGCAGGCAACATTCGAGGCCCAGAAAGGTAATAAGGACACTGATAAAATAGTCCATGTGACATCAGTAGTTCAACCGTAATTTTATGAAGCTACGAGAATACTTTTTGTGCGCAAAGAAATAACTTTATTCAACATTTCTTTTCTTCCATGTCCGTCTTCGACACACGTTCACAAGAGAACCACGCATGTGTCAAAGCCACTGGAAGCCTGCAACCTTTAGCCAAAAAAGCGCAATGGCTAATGTTAACACTGCGACGCAGAGAAGGAGACCAGGCACCGTGTTTTTTAATGGATGTCAATGGAGAAGAGGCATCACTACGCTGAGTAAACAACTTGTTTGAAAAAAACGCTTATTATTTATTGAATTGACAGCCTATCAGCCAATCTTCTACATGTTTTGCACTGGATTTAAAAACTGCACTGGAGTTTACACTGAAAAAAAATATTGTTTTATAGGAGGAGTCAGATTTTTTGCGACAGGTTGGATTCAGCTTTCGGCACTTCTCATTCATTTATATGGTATCTGTAAACGGCGATTGAGTGTCGCACAACTCTTACAGAAATGTAATGATGGCAAGGCTGTAATGTGATTGGTTATCAAGGCACACGTTTCAAGTTGACTGTTACGCTTTCCCCAATAGTAAGTAATACTTTCTGACATAGAATGTCTATCTCTGTTAGTTCATCATCTGTATATTCTGATTCAAATAAGTAAGGCAGGGCAAAAAAATGCAAGTCATCCTCTATGTTGAAATCTTCACATGGACTATTTTAACGATGTCCTTACTACCTTTCTGGGCCTTGAACATGTCAGTTGCATTGCTGTCTATGCAGGGTCAAAAAGCTCTTGGATTTCATCAAAAATATTTTATTTTGTGTTCCGAAAATGAACAATGGCCTTGCGTGTTTGAAACTGCATGAGTGTAAGTAATTAATGACAGAAGGTGAACTATCCCTTTAAAAAAACAAACAAGACAAAATAACTGTAATTATTTATATTTATATTTAATTATTAGTTGTAATTATTTACTTTCATTTAATATTTAATTATTTTTTTCTAATATTTATTAATTTTAGATTAATAACTAAATCAAATAAATAAACTACACAGATTTGTAAAAGTTTGTTCAAACTATGAAAACGCATATGAAAATAATAATTTACAGAAACCATAATAAAAAATAAATAAATAAAATGAAAATGAAAAGAAAAAAATAATAAAAATAACAAATAATAATATTAAAAATGAAGAAAAAACAGTCCAAAGGCCAAAAACTTTTTACAGTTCTCCTGATGGGAAAACATTTTTGACGAAATACTGACTTAAATTGTAGTTTGTTTATCACAAGCTACTCTGACTTCAGTTGTTGAATACTGTGCATAAACTGACTACTAATCTACTTCTACTACTAACTGCTTTTATGGTGCTTTTTTGTTTGTTTTGGAGCTTGAGAGCCATGTGTCATTGTCATTGTTATATGGAAAAGTGCACCGTACTTCCACAAAATAAAATCATGTGGGTTTAGAATGATATGAGGATGATATTTTTGGCCTTCCCTGGACCACAAAACCAGTGTCAGTTTTTTTAAAATTGAGATTTATACATCATCTGAAAGCTGAATAAATAAGCTTTCCATTGATGTATGGGTTGTTAGGATATATATTTGGCTGAGATACAGCTATTTAAAAATCTTGAATCTGAGGGTGCAAAATACAGAGAAAATCGTCTTTAACGTTGTCTAAATGATGTTCTTAGCAATGCATATTACTAACCAAAAGTAGTTTTGACATATTTATGATAGGATAAATATTTACAAAAACTCTTTTATTAAGAAAAGTTAATAAAAGTTAATAATTTTCACCCATACAACGTATTTTTGGCTATTGCTACAAACATACCCATGCAACTTATGACTGGTTTTTGGTCCAGGGTCACAAATACAAGCAAGCACACTGTTTTATCCCACTAATGTAGTACTAAAGCATACGCAAACTAGAAAAAATGCATTACATCACCTGCTAAAGGTGGGCCAAGGAGCAGCATGATGCTCTCCATAATGCTGATGAGGCCCAGAGCGGATGGGAAGCGACTCATCTCGACTGTGTCCATCAGTACGGTGAACAACAAGGAGCCGATGAGGCTCATGGAAACCCCAAACACTATAACATATGCCAGCAGCACTGAGAAAGTCGTCGCTATCCCGCAGATGCAGTTGCTCAATCCGTTGATTAGCACAGCTGTGGCAAACAAGTAGGCAAAGTTATGGCTTCCACGGAAGCGAGGCAGCCCGAAAACCAGTGCTGTTGCGGGCCGAACAGTGATGTTGATCAACCCCAGGATGGCCATCAGTAGAGCAGCTCGGTCTTGCTCCATACCGTATGTGGTGGCATAGGGAACCAGGTAAACTAGGGGCACCACAAAGCCCAGCATCATCCAGGACACCCCAAAAGCATAGGCACAGAAGTACGGGTGACTGCACAGCAGGTCGAAAGCCATGTGCCTGCGCAGGAAAGGCACGACGGTGGAGAGAGTGGCCCGCAGACGACCTTTCAGACCCTCTCGTTCCTGAGAAATGGAAAGGCAATTGGTTTTGAGCTGGGGATTGTCTGTCTCTCCGGGTCTGGCTTCCATCTTTGGTTTGGCCCCAAGGGGGCGCATTACGGCCCCACAAACGCAGCAGTTCAGCAGAACCCCTCCCAGCACCAGAAAGCTGCCCCGCCAACCAAAACTGCTGAGCAGATAGTTGGCTAGCAATGGTAGGGTGCTCAGCCCAAGTGCAGTGCCAATGGAAGACAAGGCGTTGGCGAATGCCCTGCGCCGCACAAAGTAATGGCCCACCATTGTGATCGATGGCTGGAAAGACAAAGAGAATCCCATTCCTGAGAAAAAAAGATGATAATTCAATTCATGCGGCCTACTGAGCATTCATTTTCACACCAGTGTTTCTGAACAAGGTAATATCCAGGCCTACCTACCTGTGATAATGCCAGCAGTGATGTACAGCTCGACTATTGTCTGTGCAAATGAGCTGGCTGCCATTCCCAGTCCGCTCAGGATCCCGCCAATAATTATTGTCTTGCGGCAACCCAGGCTCTCCACGAGAACACTACATATGGGGCCTACGGAAAGACAATGGCATTGTAATGTGAACAATAATGAACACGTTTGGTTGTGAATACACAGTGTCAAGGTGTGCACACAATAGCTGCATCTGACTTACAGATGATCCCGTTTAATGTCCGCACACATATGCAGATGATGACAAACAATAGGTTTTCCCCAAACACTGGCTATTTACATTCGGTATTGAACACTCTATATCTGCAAATTAAACTCAGTTGGTCGCTTTCACAGAAAGGCCTGAATTTGATTATGGGATCAGGCTGCCATTTCCATGCAGTAATATGATGCTGGAAACAAGGACTAGATTTATACAAAACACACTGATTTTGCTAAACAGATTTGGGGGTAACGCATTACAAGTAAAAAGTAATGGCGGTTACTTTTTGTTTCTTTTATGTATTTAATCCCATTTTATTAACCAATGACTTTGCTGCTGACCTTTGTTGATCCAATTCAACTGTACACTGCAAAAATACTTTTCCTGCTTAGATTTTTTTTGTCTTGTTTCCAGCCAAAATAAAAAAAAAAAAAAAAAAAAAAAATCAAGAAGGATTTTCTAGACAAGTAAATAATATATATATATTTTTTTTTTCAGAAAGCAAAATAACCTGCCAGTGGTTTAAGCAAAAAAATCTTATTTCAAACAGAAAACAAGATTATTTTGCTTGTTTCAAGCAAAAACACAGAAAAAATCAAGACAATAATTTTTACTTGTCAAGAAAATCCTTCTTGATTTAAGAATTTTTAGATATTTTGGCTAGAAACAAGACAAAAAATCAAAGTAAGAAAAGCATTTTTTGCAGTGTACTAATAAGCAAAACTTACTTTAACTAACATTTTTGCTTTTTTTTCTTCATTGCTTAAGAGTGTTGAACTTTCTTTTCCTACAGTTCTACTGTACAGACGTGAATTTAATTTTCCTTTTAGCCTTAGCCTTATTTACTTAATTTCATTTTGGTGTGAAAGGGCTTTTACATTTGCTAAGAATCAAACTTTTTTATATTAAAATCAAACAAGCAAGCCCTGTCCAGATTTAAAAAGTAATGCAAAAGTAATGTAACGCATTACTTTCCATAAAAAGTAAAAATTTTAAGTTGTCACTTAGTAAAATGCAACATTTCAACTTTTTTTGAGTTGACTGAACTTAAAATTTCAAGGCAGCCAGGTAACAAATTATTTTAAGTTGACTCAACAAATTGTTTTTTACAGTGTGCGTGGAAATTTAGAAATTCTGAGATGCCCAGTTTGTGTTTTACGGAAGAATAAAAATAATATGGGGTCGGGAAGACATGAGGGTGAGCATCTGATGAAAACATTTTTATTTTTGGGTGAACTAAACCTTCTTAGGTTTATTTTGATAGTAAAATATGCTTAAAGGGGTTATGGAACAGAAAATCAAAATGTACACATGTACACAAGTATATAAATGGTCAATTTCTTTTTTGAAAATGACTGATCGTTTCGCTAGATAAGACCTGTCTTTCTTGGCTGGGATCATTAAGAGCCATTCGAAGCACCACTGAAGTCCACTTTATGGAGATAATTCCTGAAATGTTTTCCCTCAGGAAACATAATTTTTTATGACAAAAGAAAAACATGACAAAAGAAAGACATGAACATCTTGGATGACAAAGGGGTGGGTAAATTATCTGTACATTTTTGTTCTGGAAGTGAACTAATCCTTTAAGATGATGAATTTGAATGTGTCTCTCAATGTGCACACATTCTGGTTTTGAACGTACGTGTTTGAACTTCTTATGGCCTTTATTTACCTCTAGATTTACCCACATACTAATCCTTTGTTTGTGTGGCATTACTTTATTGATATCTACTGTGCTTGAATAAATTAATGTTACAATGTAAATTAAGACTTTTCTACCTGAGAATGTTGAGCTAAAAAAGGACATGACAAATCACATGTCCTATCACTGATGCATTATCCCTCATGAACAAGTACAACCTCTGATGTTTACATATGTTCATAACAGTGTACCATGATGTCTAATGAATTGACTGTTCACCATTTCATTGCATCGCATATGCAAATATAGTTTCAAATACAGCAATTTCATTGGCTGCTGTGTGTGTTGTCGCATTAACGTGGAAAAACAGTGTGTGTTGACACAGTCAAATTTCACGTGTTCTGTTTTATGGATTTTGGCCCTTTCTGGCTTTGCTTATCTTAACAACTCATGGCTGTCCATCAATCAAAAGAGTGATACTGTTTATACTCTGCAGGAAATCGGCCTATCAGGCTTACAAAAAAACAAAAAATTACACACCTTTAAAAAGTAATTTTACCAACTGAGTCTGAGAGGGTATCATATCCCAAGACACCAAGAGTGAAAACGAGTGTCGAAGAATATCATCATCAGTTTATGCCCTTTTCATTTTTTGTGTTAAATTAGAAGCGTGATTTGATGCGACACTTTGCACCCAATGAGCTCGGCAGTTAGTAGAGTGCAAATTACTTCAAGCTCTTTAAAACCTCAAGGGAGATTGAACATTTGCCCTGCTTAAATTAATGCTTCAGGCGTCACAGCACTGCGTGAAAACAAACTCACAGGATCACCTTAACATTGTCTTTGGCACTAACTTGTCCAGCTGACAGAAAGGAGAAAGGGCTGGAAAGACAAATAAACCTTTCCTCAAAGAAGAACAATGGTATCTTGGCTGTTCCAGAGCCAGTCGAGGAATATAACAACAACCTCCTGCCGGACTCAGAGCTGTCTCGCCGAACCTAAGCATTTAAGTTCACAAGTTTCACGTGAAGTGTGCTCTAGCTTACACTTTATTTCGATAGTCCACTTCAGACATTTTACTGACTCTCAAGATGATTAGTATACCGTTAGGTTAAGGTTAAAGGGATAGTTTACCCAAAAATTAAAATTTTATCATTAATTTCTCACCCTTATTCCAAACCTGTGAGACCTTTGCTCACCTTCGGAAAACAAATTAAGATATTACTGACGATATCCCAGAGCTTTCTGGCACATTCAAGGCCAAAGAGATCTTTTCATATGAAAATAAATGTGATTTAAAATCAAATACAGTATGTATTATTTGCATATTTACTCTTATGTAACAGTGGTAATGGATTGTAATGGTTGCATATCTGGTGTACTTTGTCCTCGAGCACAGCTGCCTAGTAACAATGAATGAGCTGCATTAAGCTGAATAAAAATGCCGGTCCCCCCAAATCCTTTTCACCATGTCTGCTATTCTTTTGGATGGTGTGCAAAACTGGATGAATTTTGCTGAGAAGTGTACACTCCTTTCATTTTAATATCTCACTTAAAACGACCAAAATTCCCACTGTCATCTTCTGACCTCTGTGTGTGTTTATGTTTCATGTTATGAAACAGATCAGTGTTGCACAACCAATTAATAACAGTAACTTGATAGAAGTGTTTTTCAGATACTGTATCTGACCCTGTGGTGCGGGTGAATGCGGGAGCACTGTGATGGCTGCGTCATAAAGCGTGATGAGCTAATACATTAAACGCATGACTCAGCAAAATTAGAGAACCCTCCTTACCGCCTGCATGCAGCACTGCCATCATGATGGCTGGCACCCATGACGTTTCAGTGTTGCTGGCTTGGAAGTCATTCTGCAAGTCTGTGTAAAATATCCCGATGCAAGATGGGAAGGCCAGAGTCATCGCTAGAACCAGAATGGTAGCTGCAACGACCACCCAGCCCCAGCCGCCATCGGGCGCCACCGGGCCGTCACTGCTGTCCTCTGCTCCTCCTTTGGAATGGTGCTGCACCTCTAAAAACCTGGAGGATTCATCTTCCTGTTGGTGCGGCTCCTCTGACCCAGGATCTGTTTCTACAGCCTGCAGAGAGGATGTCCTGCTCCGTGTTACAGCGGCTGTGGCAGCATCAGTGCTGTTTGTTTGGGTCTGATGAACCTCCACACCTTCCGTCATTATGTCTCCTCACTCAAGTGCTTATAGGGATGAGACAACAACAAAAGTATCATCAATTTTACAGCTGTTTCTGAACACATGTTAAATGTATTGGATTTGTGTATACCAATATTACAAACATAACATTAAAAAGTGTATAAATCACTTTAAAAAAACACTGTCCAACAGTGACACCAGCAGGTAAAGTTAAAGTGGGAGTCCGTGTCTCTCTTGCCTCCCCCGAGCTCACTGAGTTTTAACAGACCCCCTAAGCATGTGGTGAGTTTGGTGGGGGGTAATTGAGAATGAATGGGGGAAAATCACGTGAGAGGAGGCAGCGCCTTTATCGCGATATGATTGGATATTACTGGTTATGTTCGGTTGTGATTGGTTAATGTGATAAATCCCGCCTTTTATGTGCATGTTCTGCGTTCGCGAATCAGTCTGAATCAACAGTATAGTGGCGATAATTGGATTTTTTTAAAAAGTAAGTAAACAACTCACACACTTGATATAACCTCTTTATTTCTTTCAAATAACACCTAAAATGGCATTAAAACATGATATGTGGGAGTTTTTAGTGAGTAATAAGTTTAAAATTTAAAGTAATTCTGTGTTTGTGACCAATATTTACCAAGCTGATGTATGTGCTGTATGCAAAAATGAGTGCTTAAAATCAACACACACACACACACACAGATAGATAGTCACCCATATTCATTCAGACATACAACTATGTGTCTGTGTGTGTGTGTGTGTGTGTGTGTGTGTGTGTGTGTATTGTGGGATTGCGTGCTGAGTAACTTGATATCTTTTAGATCCTTATTTGTGTCACTGAAAGCCTTATTGTTCTGTGAAGAAAAAAAAAGAATTTATTTATATATATATATATATATATATATATATATATATATATATATATATATATATATATATATATAAAACAATGGTTGAGGAATTGGGTGTTATACTTTATTATTTACAAAACCATAAATAGCGCGGGTATATTTGTAGCAATAGCCAAAAGTACATTGTATGGGTTAAAATGATCGATTTTTCTTTTATACCAAAATCATTAGGATATTAAGTAAAGATCACTTGTTCTATGAAAATATTTTGTAAATTCCTAACCGTAAATATATCAAAACTTAATTTTTAAGTAATATGTAGTATATTTTAATTTTAGTCATATGCATCACTAAGAACTTCATTTGGACAACTTTAATAGCGATTTTCTCAATATTTCGATTTTTTTGCACCCTCAGATTCCAGATTTTCAAATAGATATCTCGGCCAAATATTGTTCTATCGTAACAAACCATAGCAATGGAAAGCGTGTTTATAAAAAACTACCCATGTGCCACATGACCAAACCTTTATTATCACAGATGTCACTTTATAATACACCGGGACGAAATAAAAAAGCTTTTTGATATGTAAAACACATTTTCTGTCTACAAGAATGACTGACGACAATTTCATTTGACGCAGCATATGTTTGACAGTACAATGTAGCGTTACAAGAAAGTTTATAATTCCCAATGTTTCTTTTCTGCTCTCTTGTAACTACGTTCACCGGTAGCATAACGCGCATAACGCAATCGGTTTTTGAAAAGCACCAGTAGCTAACCCCCACAGACCGTTACGCGTTATGAGTAGGCTAACAGTCTCAAACTACCGAGAAAAAAAAATCCATTCATTTATAACGCTTCATATTTTGTTCACCTGTCTCCATGAGAGCGGTGATTTCATATTGGCACACCTCGAGGTATTAATTTAGTCATAGCACTATTAAAAGTGCCTTGGTTCTCCGAAACACAACATAAAGTATCTAGATGATCAGATGTCTCACCTTTATACTACTAATAAGCTAGGGTCAAAAGATAAATACACCACACCTGCTTCATTTACAGTCAGTCATCAAGTAGCTTCCCACAGCTCACTATAAACTCCAATAGAGCCGCCAGCCGGTTATTATGTCCAACTGAATTTGACTAAATAACCATCAATAGCTTGTGTTTTTTGCTCACCTTTAGGACGTAGATGACATCTGTATTTGACGTTTAGTGGTCCTCCGTGTGTGCTGCTGTTGACCACACGCCCGCCCCCTGCCCTAGCGTGACCCGAGCGACTGAACGGTACGCACCTTACTGACTGAGAGCTGCGGGGAAGCCCGAGACTCCCTGCGGGCAGCTGCGCGATGCAGACGGGATTACAGAGAGCTCGTGACTGTACTTCATAAGCTCCATTATGATTTCTTAACCACTGCCCCTTTACCACGCTATTGAACTCTGACGTAATAAAATGACAGTGTCTCCATCCCATCCACGTCAGTGCTATAAACTACAGCATCTCATCGTGATAAAATATTGTATGAGTTTTTTCTATATCATATAGGCTATAGGTTATAGGCTACTACTCCTAGTATTAAGGTTGAGTAGCCTACACACTGTCAATTGTTTCAGTTTGTTTATAAGAATTGAAGACTTTTTTCTAGCTTTGCTGCATCTACATATCTGTTTTGTCCATTGATTGCCATAAAAATATTTAAATAAAGCTGTCTGGAAGAATTGTCATACTGGGTGACATACAGTTGAGGGCAAAGTTTACATACACCTTGCAGAATCTGCAAAATGTTCATTATTTTACAAAATATAAGGGATTATGCAAAATGTATGTTATTTAGTATTTAGTACTGACCTGAACAAGAAATTTCACATAAAAGTTGTTTACATATAGTCCACAAGAGAAAATAATTGTTGAATTTATAAAAATGGCCCTGTTCAAAAGTTTACATACACTCTTAATACTATATATAATACTATAATACTAACATATGTGTTTTTTGTTTAGTGATAGTTGTTCATCAGTCTCTTGTTTGTCCTGAACAGTTAAACTGCCTGCTGTTCTTCAGAAAAATTCTTTCAGGTACCACAAACTCTTTTCCAACCCTTTCCAACAATGACTGTATGATTTTGAGATCCATCTTTTCACACTGAGGACAACTGAGCGACTCATATGCAACTATTACAGGTTCAAATGCTCACTGACGCTCCAGAAGAAAACACAATGCATTAAGCGCTTAGGGGTGAAAACTTTTTGAATTTTAAGATCAGGGTAAATTTAACTTATTTTGTCTTCTGTAGCTTCTGAAGGGCAGTAATAAATGAAAAAAAAGAGAGATATTTAGGCAAAATAAGAAAAATGTACACATCCTAATTCCTTTCAAAAGCCCTGGCTCTTAATGCACTGTTTTTCTTTCTGAAGCATCAGTAAGCATTTTAACCTTTTAAAAGTGTTAAAAGATGGATCTTATAATCATATAGACATTGTTGAAAAGGGTTCAAATAGACAAAAAAATGCTATAAAAACAAAGGATTTGTGGAACCTGAAGGATTTTTCTGAAGAACAGCAAGCAGTTTAACTATTCAGGACAAACAAGGGACTCATGAATAACTATCACAAAACAAAAACAGCTGTGGACTATTCAGGTAACAACACAGTATTAAGAATCAAGTGTATGTAAAACGTTGAACAGGGTAATTTTTTATAAATTTAACTATTATTTTCTCTTGTGGACTATATGTAAACATCTTTTATGTGAACTATCTTATTCAGGTCAACAAAAATCATACAGAAATTTGCTCGACCTTTTCAAAATGGAAAAGGGAGCTGTTTTAGAGAATGACTCAAAGAATCAATAAGAGTCACAGATGAGCAGATGACCACAGGTGAAATTTAAGACCGGCACAGGTCAAAAATGGCTGTGCCTGAAAATAGCAAACAAACAGACTTGCGTCATCCACTTAGAGAAACAAATTAGCCAAGACAACATGCCATGGGGCAGCTGAACATTAGGTTTTAGGATTAGTGCAAATAATGTGTAAATAATTATTTCAAAACATATGTTATTGACATTCAATGTCTCTTGCATGAAGGCTTTACATGGGTCTGTAATAAACATATTTTACTCATCCAATTACTGTTTTCTTTATTGTTTTGGAGAAATGTAGGTTACTCTATGGATTACCTTGTTGACATAGCATTTAGCATAGCCATACTATTTATCGTATAGGTTCCATGAATGTATAGGCTAGTTGGACTACTGATTTTTGCTAAAAGTACAATTTGTCAGCTTTTAGTGAATGCTAGTTTAGATGGTCTAAATACTACAAAAATTTAGTCACCATCGATATATCTCTTTTGTGCCATCTAGTGTACATGTATCGCAGTCTCTTAGCATTTCTCCAATCCGCTAGGTGTCACTATAGAGCGCTGCTTTCTTAACAGCGCTTCCGCTCTCCGGCGGCCATCACGCTTCTGTCATTGCAGCGGCTTGATCCTTGAGCAGTAAGTACGTGTCGAAATTCAGTCATTTGCTGAATATTACCACGCCGATCGTTTTCATTTGAGTAAATAATGATCATTAGGGTTTATCTTTCCTGTTTATGAGAAATTACGCGGTTTTTGAGTGGTTATATTCGTGTTTATCTGATATAAGTCATACGCTGACCTTGTCTTGTTCACTTGTGGATAGAAGGCTTTCCGTTTCAGTTGTCTTTATTAACCTAATTTATGATAAAAACGCAAAACAATTCATTTTGTTATAAAAGGTGTTTTAAATGCGAAACGGTATTTGTTTTTTCAGTATGCTAAGTTACAGCCATCCGTTACAGCAGTCCTGCATGTCGTTATACTGTGACTGATTATATGTACATGTACATGTAGAATATAACGTTACTGGATAGCATTATTTAAGTGCATGGCTTCAAAATAAAAAAGATTAAATAATTTAAATGTCTTATTACACCAGCTGGCAGTTAGTCCAGTTTGCTAAACTTGTGAATAAATATATCATTCTGAATAACCATGTTTGCTTTAAATGTTTGACAGAAGCAGAGATGGCAGGTCGCCGTGCAGCTATGAAGGCCATTGACTGGGTGGTTTTTGCGGAGAGGGTGCCACCGAACCAGAAAGCCATGTTCAACAGCTTGAAGACCCGCAGCGATTCCATTGCAGCAAAGTGAGTCTGTCTGCTATGCTACATGAAGTACCCAAAATCTTGGCACATAGTTTATTAACCTAGTGGTTTCAAAGCTTTGCAGACTTTATGAACCTATCAAGGGGCAATACATAAACCATCATCATTGTGCCCTTGAGCAAAACACCATAGGTCAGGTGCAGGTCAGTAGACTGTCTCGGAGTGTCTTATACTGTATGTTGGGGGGGAAAAAAACACTAAAGCTGTTAATGCATTATTTAGCTAATCTTCTTTCTCAAGATATTAAATCCGTTATTATGGACCTTATTTCTACAAATGTTGGTTTGTCTTAGTTCACCCAGAGCCAATTCTATTGTCCAGACAATATTGGACAAAAATGTTCTTTTCTGATGTATCAGCCACAGTATTTCTATTAAGTGACCCTGGTTGTAACTCATAACTCATTTGTCTTTTATGCTGAAAATCATTAGGATATTAAGGAAGGATCATGTTCCATGAAAATATTTTGTAAATTTCCAACCGTAAATATATCAAAACTTAACTTTTGATTAGTAATATGCATTGCTAAGAGCTTCATTTGGACAACTTTAAAGGTGATTTTTCTCAGTATTTCGATTTATTTATTTATTTTTTTTGCACCCTCAGATTCCAGATTTTCAAATAGTTGTATCTCAGCCAAATATTGGTTGTATCCCAAAAAGCTTATTTGTTCAACTTTCAGATGATGTATAAATCTCAATTTCTTGAGATAAAAAAATTGCCGCTTAGTTTTGTGGTCCAAGGTCACATATTGTGATACTTCTCTATTCATTTAAAAATGTAATTTATTTCCAATATACTGATTTGCTGCTCAAAAAATTAACAGTTGTGATGTGTAATATTTTTGTTGAAACTGATACACTACCATTCAGGATTAATACTTTTAATCATCAAGGACACATTAAATTAATCAAAAGTGACAGTAAAGACATTTATGATGTTACACAATATTTCTGTTTCAAGTTATACTGTACTTTGAACTTTTCATCAAACGATCCAGAAATAAACTAATAAGCAGCAAATGTGTCAACATAACAATAAGGGCCATTGTTAATAATTGAGCAGCAAATCTGCATATTAAACATGATTTCTGAAGGGACAGTCAAAGCTGAAAATGCAGCTTTAAATCACAGATTCAAGTAGAATCTATTGTTTTAAATTGTATTAGAAATATTTCACAATATTATTGATTTACTGAATATTTGTTTAAATAAACCTAGCATTGGGTTTAGATATAGATTTTACTAATTACAGAGACATTTCTAAGCCAATTATAATTTGTGCTGAACTATTTTTACTTGCAGACTTGCATCCTTGCCAGAGAAACCAGCTCCCATTGACTGGAGTTACTACAGGAGTGTTGTGGCCAAAGCAGGCATGGTGGATGAGTTTGAGAAGAAGGTGAGATCCAGGGATTTCTCAGTTTCTCCATTTTTTGTTGTTGTTGTTGTTGTTTTGCTATTGGTCTTATAGGCTTCTTTTTCTCAATCTACAGTTTGCTGCATTGATGGTCCCTGAGCCAGTGGACACTCAGACAACAAAGATCGATTCCCAGGAGCAGGAGGCTGTGAGTCACTCCTCATACTTTAGCTGTTCTGTTTTAGACAATGTTTTTCAGCATTTATGCATTTGTTCTGAATTGGCCTCAAAGGTCCCATCGGGGGATCCATCATATTAACTCAACCTCTGCAACCTATTATATTTAATTATTTAGCTTATTTAGTAAACACTGCATGCTTTCTACACTGTTATTCATTAAATAAACACAACAAGATGATCTTTTCATTTGTATGCACCTATAACAATACATGGCACTAAACGGCAATTCGTTTAGACATTTTAATACTTCACTGAACATTTTTGAGTGATAATGCTAATGTAAATTAATGATTGAAGATGAGATTAGAATTTTGAATCAAACTTGACAATTTTAAAGGCAGGTTAATTTATCATTGTGTAAATGCAGGCTAAATTCATGGCATTATTCTTTTAAGAACTGGTTGTATCAGTGGATTTTTGATGTTATTTGCATATCATTTATGTTGTCTTGACATATTTCAGAACAAAACTGCAGCTGCTTACTTAGAAGCATCTAAAGCTCGCATTGCTGAGTGTGAGAAGGCGGTAAGTTCAACCTGCGGCATCGTTCTATCACATTATGAGCGTTTAGCAGTTTATTCCAATCTATCTTAGCAAATTAGTCTAAAGAACGTGCCAACCAATTTCATGCTTGTGCAAATTTACCATGGCTTCCATCATGTGTTATAGTAAATAATGATTGCTTGCTGACCCATTTAATGTGATAGAAGAAACACACACACACATTAGTTACTCGATTTGTCTATGAAACGTATCACTAAAATGATTAGTTTTGAAGCACTTTCATCATTTTACCTATCTGACTGTTTGTCTTGGCAGCTTGAGAAGTTCAGGAACATGATTCCTTTCGATCAGATGACCATCGAAGATCTCAACAACACCTTCCCAGAGACCAAGCTGGACAAGGCAAAACATCCATACTGGCCACACAAGCCTATTGCCGACCTGTAATTTATTAGCAGCACCCAGAGCTTCAGTAATGTATCTTTGAGTCTGAGGTTGCTCTGTATAGTCTGAAGTGATTCCAATCGTGAAATGACTCATTACTGTTTTATTTGTGGATGAAAATAAAAAAATTAATTGTTTAAATAACTTTTTTGTTACTTTTACAGTTTTTTTAACTGAAGTAAAATTACTAATAGTATTATATTAAGCAATAAACCTTGAGAGGTTGTGTTGAAGTTTTTTGCAAAAAACAAATTAATATTTGCTGAAAATGTACTCACCCTCAGGCCATCCAAGTTTGTTTCTTTATCAGAACAAATTTAAAGAAAGCATGACATCACTTGTTTACCAATGGCTCGTCTGTGGTGTATGGGTGCTGTCAGAATGAGAGTCTAAAGAGATGATTAAAACGTTACAAAAATCCACAAGTAATCCACATGGCTCCAGTCCCATCAATTAATTAAAGCTGTGTATTTGTAAGAAATCCATTAAGATGACCTTAATCCAAAACTTTAGAACTGTGCATATTTCTCTGCTGATTCAGATGAGATTACTTTTTTTTTGTTTTTGTGTTTTAACTGGAGGAAGCAATATTATGGATAGAGGACTTGTATTTTAGCTGGAAGCAGTGGTTGGATGCATTGTTGCCAAATGCATGCAGCTTTTCGCAAAACATGACAAGACTGGAGACATGTGGATTCTTTCGCAAACTTTTTTTTGGTGAACTATTCTTTTAGTTCCTAAAACCTGCTTAGTAAATCTGCTGCAAAAGCAATGACACAAATGTGTAATGAATACTTTAGAATTACAGAGGGTCCTGTCAGCGCCAATCGCCTTGTGGGCAGTGCGCCGACATACAACGCGTCCCGAGTTCGAATCCTGGCTCGAGGACCTTTCCTGACCTTACTCCCTTCTCTCGCTCCCACTTCATTTCCTGTCAGCTATGATCTGTCCTATCATAATAAAGCCAAAAAAAAAAAAAGAATTACAGAGGGCTGTTTGGTGAACAAAGAAACGGAGTAGGGACAGGCTCAATTTTGGACATAAAATTTATAGCTGTAAACCTGGCTTAGAATAACTGTGTAGAACCAAAATGCAAAAGCTGTTCAACATATCAATGATCAACGACAACACAAAGATGTTTGTTGCAGTGCAGTCAAGAAGACACTGACTTTATCACTGAATAATTCAACTGATTCGTTTGAATGGCTGATTCATGAAGTCTTTATGAATGGAAAATCATGAATCACAGACTCACTACATTCTTTTCAAAAGCGCACTTTCATTAATGAATGAAACACAGCTGTGTTTGCTTTAGAGATGTGCAGCGACTATTTTCTAGATTATTTGGAACTACTTTCGTATTTAAAATAGAGTAAAATCAGGCGGATACCTGAGATACTGTCGGATACTGTAAGTCACTTAATATTAACTTCTTGTTTATTGAACTGTTGTATTAATATTATCAATATGTATCAGTATTACATTTGCATCTGCATACACCTGCAGTTCTGAATCATGACCGGGATCTTTTAAAGCTAGGACCGCTCCATCTTTCAATATCAAATGATGTGTAAATCCAGCGTCGAACTGGGCCTTGTTTATAAAATGTTGGTGAACAAACACACTTGCAAAACTCAGTTTCTGCCCCGGAAAAACAAACTGCATCCACTATTCACATAACGCTGGGTTCTTCGGGAAGCTGAGCAAGGTTATATTTGCCATTTTGCATATGCCTCGTTAAATATGAAGATAATTTACTCAAGATCCCTTCAGATTAGACACTAAAGATGATCGTAACCAATGTCCATCACATATGTGGATTGATATATAACAGTTTATTTTTTTTATTTTCACTAACATTTATATATAAATATCAAATAAAATGTCCACAACAAAGACAGCTAGCTCATTTAACTGATTACCTTAAAAATCAATTGATATCTCCGTTATTTATTATGGCTATTAACACCGTTCTCCTACAAAAGGAAGCGATGAGACCTGTTTTCCGGGTTTGGTCAGGTGACGTTCGACACATACCCCATTATGCTGCGTTCAGGCCATATCGTAATTTCGTGATGACAACACGTGACGTTCTACTCTGAGCTGTTCACGTCCCCGGACTTGGAATTATGCTTTTCTATGGCAACACTATCAATGCCTAAACAGACTAATTTGGTCAGGTGGTACAGTGGTCATGTTGTACAAGTTGTAGCTCTCAGAAGACTCCCAGTTCACAAGTTGTAATTACGAATTCTATGAGGATGAGAACGCTTTTTACAAGTTGGAATCTTGTAATTACTGGAATTCCACCTATACCCCCAAAAAAACTGATGGCACGCTTAGCAGTGTTGTGAAGTCTGTGGTTTTCCCGCGGAATTGGGCTACTTTATCACTGTTGTCGCGGGGTTTTTTTCATGTTCGCAGGTTGAAACGACCCCAATAATGTAATATTTAGCCCCTGGAAAGCTAATCTTACCAGTAGAACCAGGGGGCACACCTCGAAACAGTAGCAATTGGGCGGGTTTTGTTGTGAAAACCTGGCAACCCTGACGCTTGAAGAGAGAGACGCAGACTCCTCTACCTGCTAGTGTCACTGTTGGACAGTTTTACGAGTGATTTCTACACTTTAATGTTATATTTTGTAATTTTGGTGTTGTTTTATTTTTGTACTGTTTTTTTTCTGAGGATACACTGCCTCCCTTGCCTCCTCTGAGGAAACGCCCCTGATAGGTGGCGTGTCCTTTTAAGCCACAGTATGCTTTTAAAAATGGCATTTATTAATAATGCAGCCTACTACATGTCTTTCATCTGATCACAGTCTGCAGCATCATTGGCTGATCTGCTCCAAAACACAGCATGAAGCCCTGGGTTATGTTGGGAAAAGCATATCATGTTACTTACACTATATCTGCAATAGGCTTATAATGTGTGCGTGCCTTTTCAGTGCCTGTATTACCTACTACATTTGCCAAAATCACTCAACTTGAAATATACATAGTATTGAAGTAGAAAGACTGAAATATTATTTTCTTGTGAAACATACTCTAATGATCTTTGTTTTATTTACAACCTCTGAATTCATTCTTTACAGTATACTAAACTAGTGGAAAATCGATTTTATTTGAGTCTGTTAGACTAATGCCACAATGGCTGGAGTGAATCACTGTGTAATCTAAATCTTATTTCACTGAGAATGTTGTGCGAAACTTGAATTTTCATGCATCAGCTAAATAGTCTGGACATCTTTGATTAATGGTCACCACTGTATAAAAATTATGAACTGAAATTGGAGCTGCGCAGTGAGTGTCTTTTATGTGATGCTTAGATTTAGTCATGGCTGCCGTCTCAAGGCCACATCATAAACCTTCATTTGTCATGCTCGGAAATCGGAGAAACTCCATGTCCTTTTGGGCATGAAATATGTACTCTCTGTATGTATGTGTGTGAGACTTTCTTCTGAAGAAGATAAATAATATAAACCCTCCCTCCAAAACCCCTCATTTGTCTACCGTTTTTCATTTCTATAGCTGTGAACCATCATACACTCTTAATGGAAGGTTCTTTACTGGCATCGAAGGTTCCATGAAGAACCTTGAACACTCATGGAATCTTTCAAATGCAGAAGGTTCTTTATAGTGAAAAAAGGTTCTTTAGATTTTTAGAATGTTCTTCAAAATGGTTCTTTTAAGAACTGTTTACTGAAAGGGAACAAAAATAGTTCTTCTATGGCATCACCTCAAAAACATCCCTTTGGAGCCTTTATTTTTACGAGTGTAACCTGGTTTATAGAGCCGTCTCATCCCTCAACCACAAGAGGGTGTAGTTGATCTATATATCCCATTTAAAACTGTCTGGACGTGAATACAGAAATTGCTTCTGAGAATTGAAAAAGCAATACCTACACGGTTCCTGGAAGCTTGGGTGTTTTGATCATAAAATCAGTGAACATGAAAATGAACTTGGATATGACTCCCTGACAAAAACTCGTTTGTACGTAGTAAGAAGCCATTTCTAAATAATAATTCGATCCCATCATCATCAAAAAGTAATCCTGGTTCAATACCTGATAATAATGCAATATCCTGTGGCTTACAAGGCACAAGTGCAAGAATTTAAAACAGCTAGATGGCATCAAAATGTATACAAAGATGGAAAAAAACAGTAATAAGCCATCACAGGTCATGTGATTTTGTTACATGAAAAATACATGGCCCATAATAATAATAATAATAAATAAAAAAATTGAAATTCTGAAAAGCAGCCACTGGAATATATATATAATACATGTCAAGGTTGTAAGATATAATTTGTTTTTTCAAAAAATACAATTAAATAATAATAAAATAAAACAAATAAATAAATAAAATACATAGCAACCACTGGAATTTGGAAAAGGTTCTGTAGAATTGTAAGATATAATTAGTTTTCTCAAAAAATAAAATAAAATATAATAATAACATAAAAAAATAAATAAATGTAAAAATAAACAAACAAATAAACAAACAAATAAAATAAAATACAATAAAATACATAGCAACCACTGGAATTTGGAAAATGTTCTGTAGAATTGTAAGATATAATTAGTTTTCTCAAAAAATAAAACATAAAATAAAATAAAATGTAAAATAAATAAACAAATAAAACAAAGTATAACACATATAAACAAAATTTAAATACATATCAACCACTGGAATGTAAAAAAAGGTTCTGTAGGATTATAAGATATAATTTGTTTTCTCAAAAAATAAAATAAAATAAAATGTAAAATAAATAAAATAAAATACATAGCAACCACTGGAATTTGAAAAAGCTTCTGTAGAATTGTAAGATTAGTTTTCGCAAAAATATAATAAAATAAAATATAAAATAAAATAAAATGTAAAATAAATAAAATACATAGCAACCACTGGAATTTCTGTAGAATTGTAAGATATGATTAGTTTTCTCAAAAAATAAAATAAAATATAATAAAATGTAAAATAAATAAATAAATAAAATACATATCAACCACTGGAATTTCAAAAAAGGTTCTGTAAAATCATAAGATATAATTAGTTTTCTCAAAAAATAAAATAAAATATAATAATAAAATCTAAAATAAAATAAAGTAAAATAAATAAATAACATAAACAAAATAAAATACATAGCAACCACTGGAATTTGGAAAAGATTCTATAGAATTGTAAGATATAATTTGTTTTCACAAAAATAAAATAAAATATAATATGAAAATAAAATATAAAATGCTAAATAAATAAAATAAAATAAAATAAAATACATAGCAACCACTGAAATTTGTAAAAGTTTCTGTAGAACTGTAAGATATAATTAGTTTTCTCAAAAAATAAAGTAAAATATAATAATAAAATAAAATATAAAATTAAATACAATGTAAAATAAATAAATAAAATAGAATAGAATAAAATAAAAGTTAAATGAAATTAAATAAAAAATAAAATAAAATAAAATACATAGCAACCACTGAAATTTGTAAAAGTTTCTGTAGAACTGTAAGATATAATTAGTTTTCTCAAAAAATAAAGTAAAATATAATAATAAAATAAAATATAAAATTAAATACAATGTAAAATAAATAAATAAAATAGAATAGAATAAAATAAAAGTTAAATGAAATTAAATAAAAAATAATAATAAAATAAAACACTTAGCAACCACTGGAATTTGTAAAAGGTTCTTTAGAATTGTAAGATATAATTTTTTTAAGTTTTCTTAAAAAATCAAATCAAATAAGTTTGGGGTTGGTAAAATTTTTGTTGTATTTTTGAGGAATGTCTCTTATGCTCATTTAAATACAAAAATACAGAAACATTGTGAACTATTATTAAAATAACTGTTTTCTATTGTGATATTTTCTTGTGATGCAAAGCTGAATTTTCAGCATCATTATGTCACATGATCCTTCAGAAATCATTCCAATATGTTGATTTGCTGCTTAAGAAACATTTCTTATTATTACCAATGTTGAAAACAGTTGTTCTGTTTCATATTTTTGTAGAAACAGTAATATGTGTTCCTTTCTTTTTTCCAGGATTCTTTGATAAATAGAAAGGTCAAGTAAGCCATTTATTTAAATGATTTTTACAAGAGAAAAAATAGATATATATTTATAATTATATATATATGTCAAAATTATTGATAAACAGAAAGTTGATCCTTTTGGAGTTTACTTATAGAACATTTCCACTTACTCACATTATCTTTGTAAGTGGGGTATTCATGGCATTTGGCATTCCTGAGCAGCCATACGTGTTATAGATAGCAGAGGTTGAGGGAATTTTTTGTCAGCACATTTTCCAGTTTCAGAGGCACGTCTGTCCGCCCATAATCAATCTCTGAGCTCACGGCAGCAAACAGCAACAACTGTTAGAGCAGCCAGGCATTCAGTCAGTCAGTGAGCGGAATGTCTGCTAATATATCTGAGGCTGTGTTCAGTGTGGCAGAGCATGACCCTCAACAACATGGCCAGAAATATGCTCACAAATGACTCTTTATCTGAGAAGAGCATTCAAAACAGAAGGCCAGAAACAGTGGCTACATGCTGTTAAGGAGTGAGATTTCCCGGAGTCACAACGCGTCTTGTGGACTGCTTTTCATTTGCACTTTTTCATTGACTCTTAATTGAATATATTTTTCAAATAAATATTTAAATGTAAGCACATCTTATATGTGACCCTGGACTGCAAAACCAGTCTTGAGTTGGCTAGCACGGGTATATTTGTAGCAATAGCCATTGTATGGATCAAAATTATAGGTTTTTCTTTTATGCCAAAAATCATTAGGATATGAAGTAAATATGATGTTTCATGAAGATATGTTATCATTTTGCTACTATAAATATATCAAAACTTAATTTTTGATTAGTAATATGCATTGCTAAGAACTTCATTCAGACAACTTCGGAAAGGCGAATTTCTCAATATTATCTTTGCTCCCTCAAATTCCAGATTTTCAAATAGTTGTATCTTGGCCAAAGATTGTCTTATCCTAACAAACCATACATCAGTAGAAAGCTTATTTATTCAGCATGTATAAATCAATTTAACATTGACCCTTATGACTGGTTTTGTGGTCCAGGGTCATGTAGTATTGTCTACAAAACTCATTGCAAGAAGTGAAGAAACCTTTTAGATCTTTTTTTTTAATTGCAAGAACCACAAATTCAGTTCATTTTTTAATTAATTTACTAAAACAGTTTTCATGTGACCAACTGTCAAAAAGAAGTTTTTAATACATTTAATCTACATTACATTTTAATCTAAATTCAGTTAACATTTAATTAACCGTTTGAGTCTTTCTGCTGAAACAAGACAAACAGTAAAGAGGAAGAGATGATCAGTTAACATCCCGCTTGATCTGAGGCGCAACTGCGATCTCTCAGGATACATCAAAGGGGCCGTTCACATGTCGCGGCTTTTGCAAGCTCAAATTTCAAATGTACTCGCGCGATATGCGCGCTCATAATGGAAGCAAGGCGGTCGCGACGCGCATTCGGTGCGACGCGCTCATTTTTCCAGGCGCGTCCGCACCGCATACAAAATCATTTCAACTTTTCAGAATGCCGCAAGCGCACCGCGAGTCATGTGACAAGAGCCAACCAATCAGCTTAATCTTTTCATGTAACAACATAGCTCAGCCAAGATGGAGGAATAGGTGATTACAGCTGTACATTTTAAAAATAATTTAGTCGCAGAGCTATTGCAAGCGATTTTTAGTGTTGGAAAACCATTTATTCTTTGCTGAAACTTCCGCGTCTTAATGGAGAATGCAGGTCATTGTTACAACGGCAGACGCCACGGGAGCTTTGGAAAGAAGGAGAAATCGGCGCGCATAGCGTTTTCCACGCGTTTTAGGCGCGGCATGTGAACGGCCACAATGAGCCACAAAACGGTATTTATTGCTTGTATTTTTTCAAACATGACATCATTTGATTGCTGAGACTTTCAATGCAAAGTGTTTTCATGACCATACTAGCGGCACAGAACGTAAAAATACCACTGAACCAAACAAACTCGCATATTTTACTGATTATTGCTGCTGAAAATGGTCTATTATTGTCATGTTTTAGGCGCTACTAATTGGTCGGACCGGGAAAAACATTTGGAGTAGTATGGACTGTCAAAAGTTATAACAAATCATGGAGACTAGTCTCAGGAACAAAAGGTGTTTGTGGTTGGCCAAATTGAACCAGGGTATCTAGGGCAAAAATCTTGACAACATACATGTTTGTTCTTATAATTTCCGGTCAGGTAGATGAAATATTAAGCTAATATCTTAATTAATACTGCTTGTACATATCTTTACCACATATTAAATTTAGTTTGTCAAAATATTGCGACCTTTCCTGCTTACTAAGTCTCTCTCTATATGATTTAGCAGATGTCACATATTTTTACCATTGTTTAGACAACATAAATTAACAGAACAACATATTTAGTAGTATATTAACTGTGCAATCCATGCTGTTGTTTACATCCTAGTATCGCCAGTATGGCCGCTTATCCGGGAACTTGACCAAATCATGGCGTAAGTGTAAACCCTTAAGTTTCCTAAAATATCACACTGAGCCTTGTGAAAGCAAAATCCATCTCTTCCTGGGATTCACACGAAGCTCAGAGTCATCACAATCTCCATGATTTACAGCCCCATCACTGTTGTTTACCCTGTGCTCATAATATACTGCTTATTGTGTTTACTCCTCCACCTGCTGTGTTTAAACACCTGCAAGTTGTAATTGTTTGCTTCCTTTAATCGTTCTCCATTCGTGAGTCCATTCTCCAGAGTCATTCTACCCTCAAAATGTTACTGTTACCCTCATGCCAGGATTGTGCATATGTGCAGCAACCACTGCTGACAGTGAGTGTGTGTATGTGGCTGCACACATGTTTGAGACTGTTGTTTAATATGTACTTTCCCTCTGCTCAGCCATTCTTTCTACAGCTGATGATTCAGCTGTCACACACACACACACACACACACACACGCACACTTGTTCCTGTTCATAGAGCTGTCATCACACAGGCCCCACCATAGATAGTGTAATGATAATGATCTGATCATGTCCATGGCTCAATGATAAGTTAATGTTTTGTGACACATGTGACACATCTCAGGCCTGACACTTTCTTAGTCATGTCCTGTCTGGAGGTGTTGGATGCTTTTAAAAGGTGTGTTAATGGCTTTTCACAGAGCTTTGTTTATTAATATAGTGATTTGAATTCATGTCAGCATGTTGGTTCTAGGTATCAGGGGAAAACCAAAGTCCTGATGGGTTTTTTGAAACCTCAGAAGAGGTTTGACCCACTGAAACTTCATGTGATACTTTCATATACACATTTCAAAAGTTTGGGGTTTGAAATTAATATGAATTAAATTGATCAAAAGTGACAGAAAACACATTTATAATGTTACAAAACATTTGTAAGTATGCTGTTCTTTTGAACTTTCCATTTATCAAATAATCCTGAAAAAAAAGAAGAAAAAGTATTATGGTTTCTACAAAAATATAATTTTCAACACTGATAATAATAAATGTTTTTATGAAATCTGTTCCTTTAAATCAGCACATTAGAATGATTTCTGAAGGATCATGTGACTCTGAAGGCTAGAGTAATGATGCTGAAAATTCAGCTTTGCATCACAGGAATAAATTACATTTGAAAGATATACAAATAGAAAACAGATGTTTTTTTTTAATTATAATTTAATTTAATAATTTAATAAAATAAATAAAAATACTGTTTACTGTAGTATTTATTTATTTATTTATTTATTTTCAACCAATGCAGACTTGGTTAACATACAAAGCATCTTTCAAACAAAATAAAAACTTTCCTGACCCCAAGCTTTCAAATGATAGTGTTTGTTTGTTTGTTCAAATTTAAAGTTATTGTTTACTGTAATTGTTAAAAAAAGAACAAATAACATATTTTTTTTTAACTATGACCATAAATGGCCATTTAAAAAAAAAAAAAAAATCTGAAATATTTTCTGGTTTTATATAGTGTATTGTGTGTATATGTATATATTTTATTACATTTTTTCTGTTTTCAAAACAGACCAAATGCCCAAAAAAAAAAAAAGGTTATTGCAACTTCTGACTTTTTTACTCAGAATTGTGAGATAAACGTTCAATTGCAAGTTCTAAAGTCAGAATTGCGTGATCTAAACCTGCTAATGTGAGTTATAAAGTCAGAATTAAGAGATTTAAATGAAATTAAAATGAAAGTTTTTTTAGCTTTTGGTATTAACATGTTAGCCTTAATATATATAAAGTAAAAAAATATATATAATATATATATATATATATATATAATATATATAAAGTAAAAATATATATAAAGTAAAAAAAAATAAAATAAAAATTAATCTCTTTATTCCTTCCCTTTCTAGCTTGTACTTGTCTGAAGCACCACTTGAAATCTGGTATTATAGCACTGCCTGTGTCTGTTTGTCTCCTTAAGAAGAATCGCTCTATGTTCTCCCAACTGTATGTCGCTTTGGACAAAAGCGTCTGCCAAATGCCTAAATGTAAATGTAAATGTGCTCCAAAACAACAACAAAATTCGTGTTTACAAGATATGAGCATTCAAAACTTAGAGTCTCATCACTTCCGCCAATATGAATCCACGATTCTGATGACACTGAAGCTGTGGCTAAGATTGGTCACTTGTTCACAGAGTTAGTACTTTCTTTATGGGGAATGGCAGGTAGTGTGCAATGTAGGCGATAGGGAAAGATGCAGGCAGTGTAAATATGCATTTCGTGTGGGCAAATGAGGTCTAGTTTCGTGTTGTGTCACGCGAACCATGGCAGCACACAGTCTACTCCGGATTTTGGCTCCGGTCCAGAGATGCGAGTCGGCATGTATTAAGCCACACAGCCTCAGCATGATTATGATCACTGTTTTGTTTTAGTTAGAGTTTCATATTGAATATAGGGTGGTAATCTATTATAGTGTGGCCGTCATAAGCTGTCAAATGCGGCTTTACCGAGCTCAACGGCTCTGGCCCGAGCAGATATAAATGGAACGCAATTGGTTATTTTAAAAAGTGGGAGGGCTGCTCGATATGGCTCGCCCCTGTTTTTCTGTTTTAGTTGACATTACGTCACCACATAGAATAACGCTGCATGTTTCAAGGCACTTCATTGGACCTTTAAAGTCACAATTCTGACTTTTTTTTTCAGAATTGTGTGATATAAACCCACAACTGGAAGAAATAAGACAAGAAAAAGAAAAGACATAGAATTCCGAGTTTATACCTCACAATTGTGACTTAATAATTCACATATAACTCACATACTCACGCCTGTTATAAAGACAGAATTGTGAGAAAAGATATAAAAGTGGTTGATTCTGAGTAAATAAAATATAGTTTATATCTCGAAAGTTTATTCTGACTTTGGGAAAAAATGCAGAATTGCAAGATGTAAACTCGCAATTGTGAGAAATAATTGCGTAAAGTTGTAATTTACCCCCCCCCCCCTCCATGTCTTACATAAGTTGTATCAGAGCAGAGAGTTTCTGCAAACAGAGTTCTTTTGTTGTGCTGGAAAAAACAGGCCTGAATTCCATCAGGTGATCCAGTGATTGCATATAGAGGCCAATGAACCTGCACTTGGCTAGCAGCCTACATGACTAACAGTAGTAATTTGTAGTCTTTCCTGGCAGAGAGATGAGGCACTGAGAGATTGGTTTCCTGTATGAGATGACACCATTGTTGTCTGTTTCTAGTAGCTGAGAGACAAAGCTGGAGGATTTGCTACACACTTCATTACACATTTCATTGACTTGTTACAACATCCAACCAAGAAGCAGCTCAAAAATGCATGAATGAGCTACATTCAAATCCCTTGTAAAATCACTTAAGGTGTTTACTTTTTAATCCTTTATTTATTGTTTTGTGTTGTGCCTAATTATACACTCTCACCATGGTAAAATCACTGTAAACACTGACTTTTTGCTTCACTTTATTCCACAATATCTATACCAAATATAATATGTATCTTTTCAGAACACACATACTCATTCAACAACAATCTGACACACACATCTGTGGAATGACATCAATGTCTCTGTCAATGTCCTTCAACCCCCCACCTTTCTATCACTCTCACTTTGTCCTGGAGCAAACAGCTCACATCCGTCTCTGTGTGGCCCTCGGTCTGCATTTCCCATCTATCAATCTCCTCGTCCATTGTGCCACAGAGAGATCCATCCATCATCACAGCCCGTCCGCCTGCTGTTTCCTGCTGAGCCCGAACCAACATTGTCACCTCACAATGGCTGTTGTCTGCGTGACACTGCTGTGACCCCGTCTGCCCTTATTCTAATGACTGAATTTATCCTGGGTTAGTTCAGGTCCACTCACATCCTCTATGAAGCGGTCCGGGTCAGGGTGGGCCGCTTTGGTTGCCAGGGACTCCGCTAGAGCCGCGGTAACACCACAGACGCTCTTTACTCTGAACAAACAGTCGGCTTTGCGAACAGACTCAGACGCTGATATTTAAGTGTGGAAGAGATGCCTACTTCTGAATTAATGGAGACATAGTTTCTCTACAAATGCTAATGTCTGCACACTCATCAGATTTAAGATCTGGGAGAATCTCAAGTCTAAACTGACACCAATGCACTTAAAGGAATAGTTCAATCACAATGACAACTGTGGCATCACTTACCCTCATGCTGTTCCAAACCCCAATTTTCATTCCAATAATAGTGCATTTGTTGGAACGGCAAACTTTTTTTTGGTCAAAATCAAATCAACAGAGCTTTGTGATTTATTCAAAATGCCGGCAAAATTATGGTGATCAGGCTTGATTGCCAAAAATGTTATATTATCATTATATTTTATCTGTCTCTGCTGTCATCTGTGGTTCTTAACAGGACACTAAATGAAAATAAAAACTGTTTCTTGCAATCCATCCCATTCTCATAAATTAACATGCTTTGCTCACTTTAATTTTCAGGGTTGCCAAGTCTGCGTAACAAAACCAACCCAGTTGCTACTCAAAAGTAGCCCAATCGCATTCTAGAGGAAAATGGCCGGGGGTCAAAACCTGCTTCCAGGAGAGGTCATCAGGGATAAAGGATTACGCTTCAACCCATGGACTAAAAAACATCCAGTGGAAGCAGTATAAAAGTAGAAAACCGGGAAAACAACAACACTGTTCATCTTATAAGCACAAGTAATGCCCAAAACACCCTAGGCAATGCACTCCCTTATGAAAATTGTAGTAAAAGTGATTGATTACAATTTGTGTAACCATAGTTTTATTAGTGTAGCAAAACCATGTTTTTTGGTTTTATTAGTAGTGAAAGCACGGTTAGTTTTCGTAAGAGCTCTAACGTTTCCGAATCTTCCTGTGCTAGTTGGTTAAACGGTTGATTACCTGAATAATAGCGCACACACACAGTATTTTTTTTTTAAGTTTATGTTGTAGCTAGAGGTAGCACCAATGTTATTCATCTACTTTAACTACTAATGGTTTTGGGCGCTCTACTGCCATCTTAGTTTTATGTAAGCTACACTGATAGTGAGTTTTAAAGAATGTTGTACATGATAATTAACTGACCTGTACTTTCCACGTTGTAATTCCGTATCAGCTTGTCTCTTGTCTTTTGCCTTGTCAGAGCCTTGCTGCTTCTTCAGTCGAACATGTACTGATTCTCCCGTTGTCCTTGCTGCTTAAGCCTGATAATAATGTTTCATTGTGTCATTTTCGCTATTGGCATCAACAAACAACACTATGCTACTAGTGTATCTACAGCGGCAGTCAGTGACGGTGAAATGTTTGAACGTTTTCTGAAGCAAAACTATAGAGGTGTGCACTACCAGTCAAAAGTTTTTGAACAGTAAGATTTTAAATGGTTTTTAAAGAAGTCTGGTCTGTTCACCAAGCCTGCATTTATTTGATCCAATGTACAGCAAAAACAGTAAAATATTTTTTACTCTTCAAAATAACTGCTTTCTATTTTAATATATTTTAAAATATATATTTTTTCCTGTGATTTCAAAGTTGACTTTTTAGCATCATTACTCCAGTCTTCAGGGCCACATTATCTTTTAGAAATCATTCTAGTATGATTCGTTTTTTTGTTTGTTTGTTTGTTTGTTAGTTAGTTTTTTTAATTATCAATATTTAAAACGGTTGATTAAATTTTTTTTCAAGCCTGAAAAAGCTGTTTTTCAAGCTGTTTTCAACGTAATAATAATAATAATAATAATAATAATAATAAATGTTTTTTGAGCAGCAAATCAGAATACTAGAATGATTTCTGAAGGATCATCCTTGAAATCACAGGAATAATTACATTTTAAAATATATTCAAATAAAAAAGTTATTTTAAATAGTAAAAATATTTCAGTATTTTACTGTTTTTGCTGGACTTTGGATTAAATAAATGCAGGGTTGGTGAGCAGAAAAATCTTCTTTTTAAAAACATTAAAAATCTTACTGTTCAAAAACTTTTGACTGGTAGTGTATGTGTGAAAGAGAAATATTAGTTTTGTTTTTTCTAAACCAAAAACTATGGCTTCAGGCCAACTTACATATAGGTTCTAGTTGGCTGGAAACGATGGTTAATATCTAAACTAAAGTTTAAAATATTTTTTCCCCCCACACATACCGTTTCACTTATAAGAAGACATTGATTCATAAATATAAAATGTTTGCTTTGTGTGTTTTTTGAAACCACTTACAATATGCTGAAAAAACATTTATGTTCTTATTTATGTGCATAGAGTATGTTTCTGGCCTAAGATGAAGAAATTGATCGTCAGAAATGTGAAATTACAAGTGTTTTTTTTTGTCACTGGAAATGTTTTTTTTTTTTTGTCCATAGAGGTAAATCAGATATTGCAGTTTAAACATTACAGTCAAAACTTACAAGCATCATAAATTTGTATTTATTACTTCATTTGAATTTGATTCAATTCAAAATTTGTGGGAAACTGAATTGTCAACAGTTAACACAGTATAAAAGTTTATATATGAGATTAATATGCAATTATCTCAGTAAGTCATTTTTTTTTTCGAATATTTCGAACATAATACATTTTAAGAAACTACCGTTACAAGGGTGTGTGGGAAAAGAAATCACCCCATGTGTGACTTGTGTTTACCTGCAGTAAACAATATAATTTCATTAACTGACAAATTCATCTTGATATAAAGGAGCATCATTTGAAGTTATCATAAATACCCCCCTCCCTGATAGGAGGCTTATCAGAGCACCCAGACAATGCAGTATTTCATTGTGCCAAGATAATGAATTCATGACATCATGAGAAAGTACTTACCCCAGTGACATATTCTCCTGTTGCCATGGGGCCACTGAAATGGCACTGCCAGCTTTTAGCAAATGGCGACTGGGGGAGGGTGAAGAGTAAACAGAATTGCCTTTGGTAGTGTGTTTGTCCAACATCTTCCTCTTCTCTCATCTAGACACAGCCTCTTTTGGGGGTGCTGAGAGGGCCGTTCTCAAGGGCCCTATACCCTGCGTATTTGCTTACAGATCCCACGTATATGACTCCATTCACTCATGTGAGGTGACAGACGCTCAACACACAGCAAGACAGCGTATAATTCAGTGCCAGAAGAGGAAGGTTGTAAATCCAGCGTGACATGATTATCAGTTTGATTTCACATACTCATAAACAAATTTGTCATTTGAGCTCAGATCAGAAATGGCCCCAATAAAAACAGCACTGGCAGACTTCCTGGAGCAAATGGCAGATGTGAACTGATAAGCCTGCGGGTGATTTATTATGCTTTATTAGTTTCAAAGCGGTTTTGTAGTTGAAATGAGAGTTTAGTAGTTGAAATGAGAGTGAAACAAGACCGTTTCCTGTACTGTTTCTTTTGCAAGCTGTTGAAGTAGCAGGAATGTATTCATTTTAAAAGAAGTTCACAAATAGCTACACTCTTAAAAACAAAGGTGCTTCACAATGCAATCGAAGAACCTTTTTGGTCTAAATAGTTCCGTAAAGAACCTTTAAAATCTGAAGAACCTTTCCGATCACAAAAGGTTCTTTGTGGCAAAAGAAGGTTCTTCAGATTAGAAAAAGGTAGGAAAGAGATGGTTCTTTAAAGAACCTCTGATTGAATGGTTCTTTGTGGAACCAAAAGTGGTTCTTATATGGCACTAAATGGTTCCATGAAGAACCTTTAACATCTAAAGAACCTTTCCATTTCACAAAAGGTTCTTTGTGGCAAAAGGTTTTTCAGATTTTAAAAAAGTAAGAAAGAGATGGTTCTTTAAAAAACCTCTGACTGAATAGTTCTTTGTGGAACCAAAAGTGGTTCTTCTATGGCATCGCTTGAAGAACCTTTGAAAGCATTTTTATTTTTAAGAGTGTACAAGCTAAGCTCATCTTAAAAAGTGACAAACCTACAATATGAGAAACTCAAACTTCCTGTTTCAACATGGAATTATGTCAACACAGGAAAGACAACCGCACACATTAAACTATTTCACCTTTTAACCCTTGTTAAAAATATGTTCAGCTTAGCATACTTATTACGGAAAGAATACACTAAAAGAATACATTTAGTTCACATTTAAGTATTTATACTTAAGTGTGAACTAAATGTAGCACTTTCAGACACCTAAAGGGATAGTTCACATTTTTGGGTGAACTATCCTTTTAAGTGGGTGTTAATTATTCCCCAGAAAATTTGTTATAGTTTGAATTTACTATAAGGGATTAGTTCACTTTCAGAACAAAAAATTACAGATAATGTACTCACCCCCTTGTCATCCAAGATGTTCATGTCTTTCTTCAGTCATAAAGAAATTGTTTTTTTTGAGGAAAACTTTTCAGGATTTCTCTCCATATAATGAACTTCTATGGTGCCCCTGAGTTTGAACTTCCAAAATGCATTTTAAATGCAGCTTCAAAGGGCTCTAAATGATCCCAGCCGAGGAAGAAGGGTCTTATCTAGTGAAATTGAAAATCTATATAGATTTTAACCTTAAATGCTTGTCTTGTGTCATCTCTGTGATGCGCATGTGTAGTCTGTGTGATCCGGGTCAATACAGTTAGGGTATGTCGAAAAACTCCCATCTCATTTTCTTCCCAAACTTCAAAATCATCTTACATTGCTGCAGAAGTACCAACCCAATGTTTACAAAGTGAACATACAAAGAAGATCAAACGCCCTTTACCAAAAAAGGTAGAACAGCGTTGTAGCAAGTGCATTGCAGAGATGAGACAAGACAAGCATTTGAGGTTGAAAAGTACATAAATTGTCAATTTGTTTAGAAAATAAACAATTGTTTTGCTAGATAAGACCCATCTTCATCGGCTGGGATCGTTAAGAGCCCTTTGAAGCTGGATTTTAACTGCATTTTGGAAGTTCAAACTCAAGGGCACCATAGAAGTCCATTATATGGAGAAATGTTTTCCTCAAAAAAACAAATTTTTTTTACGACTTAAGAAAGAAAAACATGAAACATCTTGGATGACAAGGGGGTAAGAACATTATCTGTAATTTTTTGTTCGGAAAGTGAACTAATTCTTTAAATGCAGTTACTTGAACTTTGGAGTGCCCTTTTTGACCTAATTAAGTAGGGATAAAGTACATCTTTATATGTTATTTCATAATTATTTCTGTCATTTATGAAATATGGTTAAAGTGTACTGCTGAATGTAATGACAAGCATTTATAGTAAACTAAAATATACTTTTAATGACTAATGTAATTGTATAAAACATAAAAAAAAAGAAATATTTATTTAAGATGCACTTTAATGCAAAACTTTTAACTTCACATTATTATAAAGTGCACTTGATTGTGCTTAGATGTGTTAAGTCACAGTTATGAAAGTGGACTCTCTCCAGGTACACTTGAATGTCTTTTTATTAATTAATATATTATTTGCAAGTACAGTTAAAAAACAAAATGAAGAATTTGAAATGCACTGAGTGCATACCTAATACAATTAAGCACAGTTCTTTTTTACAAGGGAAAACAAAGTGAGGCCTCCTTGACTGTTTGAAGGGCAGTTGAGGTTGTGCGCAGTGGAATTTCTTCACATAATTCCCCAGACTTTCATGGCCTTGGAGATCATAAAACACTAACCAGTCCTCATTGCTCAGTTCCACGCTGGGTTTTGGCCTTTCACGTTCAATTGCTATTTCAGCCCCTGTATTTAATCTCATTGTCACAAGCTATTTCGTGTGTGTGCATACATCATGCAATAGTACTTCTGTAAAAATATGCACAGAATAAAACAGCGAAAGATCATTTACAAAGAGGTTATGACAGAGACAAGAATTCCGTTTTTTCCTCTCAAAGTCTTGTGTGATTTACAGCGAGGGCTCTCGGATTTCTCCTCTCTGATTATTATGGAACATTTTATCATATTGCACTGTCATTTAAATCCAAGCCTTCTATTTGGAAAACGTATTTTTACCACATTGTCATTTTTATTAGATAAAAGACTGTAATGCATTTTCCAGAACCTCTTCTGGAGGTTTATCTTTTTGTTGGGTAATGATTTTATAGATGATATTTCTTTTAATTATAGTATATACAATAGACCTTTAGGCCTCATTCATGGAGCGCACAAGCAGAACAAATTTGTATATAAATGGTGTGTAAATCCATTGTGATGTAAATTGTCGTATTTATTCATTGAAACGATTCGTTCCCCTAGTGTTTCATGAATGAGGCTCTACATTTTGAATGGAAAACTAGTGTACTGCCTACTGCATACTGAGCAGTGTACACTGAATACTGCCTACTAATTTTTTTTACAACTAGCATCAGAAGCAAATGCATTATGCAATGTTAAATTCTAAACATTAAAATTCACATATGTAACCCTGGACCTCAAAACCTGTCAGCACATATATATTTATATCTATAGGCAAAAATACATTGTATGGGACAAAATTATCTTTCTTGTTTGCTAAAAATCATTAGGATATTAAGTAAAGATCATGTTTCATGAAGATATTTTGTAAATTTCCTACCGTAAATATATCAAAACTTAATTTTTGATTTGTAATATGCATTGCTAAGAACTTGGATAACTTTTGGATGACTTTAAAGACGATTTTCTTAATGTTTTGATTTTTTTTGCACCCTCAGATTCCAAATTTTCAAATAGTTGAATCTCGAACCAAATATTGTCCTGTCCTAAGAAACTATACATCAATGGAAAGTGTATTTTTTTTATCTTTTGGATAATGTATAAATCTCAATTTCAAAAAAATTACCCGTATGGTTCAGGTTCACATATATTCAAAATCATTAATATTTTAACATTAATATTTTATAGAAAAAAAAAAACTTTAATATTTTAGCATTTGATCAAAAACGAATCAAGAACAAAATGTTAAAAATGTGGCTAACACTATGATTTCACACTCTACTCTTGAGAAAAATTTGACTTTCGCATACTTTTAAACTTTTAAAGCGTATATGTTATGGAAAAATATATGTTAAAAGAATATACTTAATTGCAAACAAATGCATAATTACATGTTAATCGCAATGGAATAAAAATGTGTTACATATAAAGATGTACTTAAGTGGGGTCAAAGAAAAAGCACTCTAAATTAAACTCTAATTTCAGAATTACTTTTATTGTCTTTGAAATATGGTTAAAGTGAACCAAATGTACTGACAAACATTTATGACAAGCAAAGATCTACTTTAATGTATTTTTTATTGAAACTTGAATGTTTTGTCATAAGTAGCACTGATATATTTGTAGCAGTAGCCAACAATACATTGTATGGGTCAAAATTATCGATTTTTCTTTTATGCCAAAAAACGTTTTGATATTAAGTAAAGATCATATTTTGCACCCTCAGATTCCAGATTTTCAAATAGTTGTATCTTGGCCAAATATTGTACGAGACACTATCGTAACAAACCATGCATCAATGGAAAGCTTATTTTTTCAGCTTTCAGATGATATATAAATCTCGGTTTTATGGCTGGATTTGTGGTCCAGGGTCACATTTGTAATGATAATGTTTCAGTGTAAAAATGCATTATGGAAGTGTACTGAAATAGTGGATTTTAGTGCACTTTTTTCACCTGGGAAGGTTTTGAAAATGTGCTTTAAAGATTTGTAGTACACTATTAGTGCACATTCTATATGTGACCCAGGACCACAAAACCAGTCAATTTTCTTAAATTGAGATTGATACAGCACCTGAAAGCTGAATAAATTAGCTTTCCATCAATGTATGGTTTGTTAAGACTGGAAAATATGTGTATTTGCTAAATGTCTTCATGGACAAATATATCATAATTAAGTTATGATGTATTTATGGTATATTTACAGTAGGAAATTTGCAAAATGTCTTCATGGAACATGATCTTTACTTAATATCCTAATGTTTTTTTGATAATAAAAGCAAAATCGGTCATTTTGACCTATACAATGTATTTTTGGCAGCTGCTATGAACATACCCGTGCTATTGGTTTTGTGGTCCAGGGTCACATATAATTACTATTTTTTTATTATCATTTTTTTTTTTTACATGGGCTATACAGTAAACATACTTCATGCTGCAGAAACATCCCAAATAGTAAGCTATTTACAAATAATATAGTGTCCATCCTTCCTGTTTTTTTTTCTGTATGAAGTCAATTTTCAGTTCCTGTATTTAAGTTTAGAAATGCTCACTGGACAAAACACTTTCTCTGTGCTCAAAAATACTCAGTATATATTCAGAGGTGCTATAAGGACATTTGCTTTCACTATAATCAAGATGTATGTTGCTCTTGTCTGTGCGCGAAGGTCTAGCTGGTGGGTGTCCTCTGGGCCGAGGCGTAGTGTTTGTACTGGAGGAAGCGCCACGTGCAGACGCCACAGAGCTCCTATTGATTCTCCCTCACAGGGCCAGGCTTCTGTGGGGGGCGTGCGTGTGTGAAGTCAACACATTCCCAGCATTCCTCCACTTCCCCTGCAGGAGAGATGTCACTAGCCCACAGAGCACCAATCACTCGCTTTGTTCGCTTGCCCATCTCCTCTCCCTCGGGACCCCCGGCTCCTTCTCTGGCCCTCTTGCTGCCAAGTCGCAGTGCTATTTGCTGTTACTGCAAATATCTTGACCGCTTGATGTTTATTTGGTCCACCCCAAGGATGTCCTCAATGAATAGTTTCCCGTATTCTAATAATGCGTATGGTTGGATGTACATTTTAACATAACTTGGACCGAAACCATTAATTGTGATTATAGCATTAAGGTGCCAGGAAACTGTGCCTGTTGTCAGCACAAACCTCAACCTTTAAGTGAACTGGGCGAGCAACAATAGCAGGGGCGTATAAAGTTTGACAGGGCAAAATATACTGCTTTGCTCATGAATATTAACTATGTGTCATTTTCCTCCTGATTTGTTGAGTTAGGAGCCATATTTACTTACCTTCCTTGGTGTTGGTTGGTTAGCTGCAAAGCACTGCAAATGCGTATTAATAAACTGAAAATCTGGAAAACATTGGTTGTAAAATCAAGGGCTTCTGCTTGGCCTTGAAATTGTCAGTTTATGCCAAGGTTTATGATCAAGGTTTGGCTGGTTAGCATTTTATTAGCCTACATTATAGAGGTATAGATGTCTTACCAGAGAAACATTTTTGGAGGGCTTTTGAAAGCTTAACTTTTTTTTTTTTGCCTGTCTGCAGCCTTTTACCTTTTATCAAGATTGGAATAATTCCTCCCCCTAAAAAAATCAGTAAATATAAATGTAAATTCTGAGAATTTTTTTTTTGTTTGTGCCATGAACTACCTGATCTCATGACAAAAACATACCTGTGGGAACTTTTTTCGCAAGACGCAAAATATGTACCAATAGGTACATATCACTGCAGATTCCAATAGAAATGACACTAGAGTAAAACAGCAAGCACTTGTAAGCATTTTCATATACAGGTATGATTACAGCTCCATATGTTTCGCTTTCCAGACGTAACAAGCTTGCTCAGTAGCTGTCGGCATGGAATTGGACTTAAGATGAGGAATCCTTGGTTACAAATCCCGTGAAAAACATGACTCACAATGAAAGAGCTGAAAGATGAGAGATCGAAAAATAAGCTAATACGGCATGCTTGCGACTGTGTTTTTAAGTCATATTCGTTTTTGTTCATATCTACATTTTGTTCATTCAAGTCAGAACTGCAGTGACACGTACAAAACCAACATCACATAAAACATACCATGTACACTTATCTGTACTGGGGGAAAAAACTAAATTAAAACTCTTTTAGTGGACATTTCATATCGAATATGTCATGAAACGTACATCTTGGGAAAAAGTTCCCACAGGAGTGTTTTCGTCATGAGATCAGGTTGGCCATGGAAGTCATTAGGGTCCAGTGTTGTCTTTCAATGTATAAAGTCGAAAAATACTTTGAAGTATTCTAATTTGTGTTCTGCAGGAGAAACGCATGTAGATGATGGAAATCGCATATTTCTGAGGGTTCGAATTCGACAGAAGTGCAGTTTTATTTATTTGCATGGGAATGCTAACAGATAAGTTTTCCAGGTATTTTCTTTACACCATGGTGAAGCGAAATAACATTTTTAAGAAACAATAAAAAAAAATCTCTAAAAAAGTAGGGGTAACATAAAAAAAAATAGTCGTAATAGCGCATATCCCTCCATAAAAGCTATTCATGGCGTTTAATCAAAGTGCGTAAACCTAAATGTAACCAGGAGAATAGAAACTATTATGACTGTCCATTCATTTTTAGAAAATGTTATGTTTTTTGTGTCACTCACGCAGTAAAATCATAGCATAATGCTTTTCTTCATTTTCTGATACAACCGGATGTGTCAAACTGGATGTGCCAATAAGTTCTTCACTCACTAGCTTGTGCGACAATGCATCATGCAAATTTTCCACTCGAGTTAAAATTTTTCACCTTGCACGGAAGATGCGTTATTGCGTTTGTGGCATCATTTCGTATGTAATCTACTCACACAAAGAATTAAATTTGCTTTTGATGTGCACACACCATAAAAATAAGAAACCATTAGAAGACAGTCAAAACACTTTGTATATATATGATGCATTAGAAATACGTAAACCCTGAATCAAATAATTCCAGATACAATACTTTATCTGAATTTTTCTAATTTTTGGTTAATGTTCAACACTGAGGGCAACAAAAGCAGCAGACGGGATGAATGAAAATTCATAGGGGTGGGGAAAAAATTTATTCACATATGAGTCTTATAGCATCAATTCACAAATTCCATAAATCATTTTTTTAAATCATTACTATAATTATAACACCATGATGTTGTTGAAACAAAACAGCACCAGCAATCTAGGAGGAAAAACAAATACATCCTGCCACATTTTCAGTGAGGGCAGGTGTTTGGAAAAATTGTATATTATTGATATTTTGTTATTATGGGAAGTAGTTTGTGCCCTAATAGTGAATCCGTATTTGGAAAGGCATGGAAAATAAACGTGTTCTACAAGGCCTCTAAACGGACATGGTTAGCTGCTTGCTAGTGGTAGTCTGTTACATTAGAGTACATGCATGATGGCAAAGATCCTGTCTAACATCTAATCTTGTAAAATATGTGATAAGTAGTCCTACTGCTGCTCCGTTTGATCGCGAATTTCGAAAGTGAAAGTAAAGCGCAATCGCACATTCAAAAGCGGTTTCAAAGACCTGCATATTAATAGCGGCTTACTGACGCCCACATTTTATATACAGTATAATTACGCAACTATATAATTGCAGCAAATCCCAAGTGGGAGGTTTAAAGCATTTTTAAATTTATTTGGAAGTTAATAGTTAAAAGGAAACACAGATTTCTTGAGTCAGAACCACCTATACTATAGACTCGTGTGTTTTTGTATTAAGATACTGGTGCGTTTAATGTCCAGTGTGCACTAAAAATGAGATAAAAAATGTGAATCGTGATTAAAAATCGAAAAATCGTGAACTAGTTTTTAATCAAATCGTGACCCTAAGAATCAATTTGAATCAAGGCACCAAAAGATTCTCATCTCTAAAAAATTCATATTCACTCTCTGACAGAAGGTGGCGCTTTTGGACAAGAGGGTGGCACTTTTGTACAGTGGTTACCATGGTTACCCCTGTAAGTAAAGCAGCGCTGCCCATATAAACTCTATTTTATTTAGAGATAACATGACAAATATGTCAGCAAAATCTTTCTGAACTTTAATTCATGATGCTTCCACCTTTCCAATGTCGACTAGCAGCAGTTTAATTTAATCAACTAGTCAAATAATGAACGTTTTGGCTCATCAAAGTTGTAGTGCAATTAGACTTTTCAGGGACTGAAATCTGCAAGGTATTACTAAAAATAAAATGCATTTTAATTTGCTTCAAAATCTCAACAGCCATTCGCTGCCATTATAAAGCTTAGAAGAGCCAGGACATTTTTTAACATGACTCTGATTGTATTTGTCTGAAAGAAGAAAGTCATATACATGTAGGATGGCTTGAGGGTGAGTAAATCATGGGGTCATTTTTATTTTTGGGTGAACTGTCCCTTTAATTTCCCATATGTTATTTGGTATTTTAACTGGTCAGCTTGCAAACACTGCAAATATGTATTAATAAAACATATCCAGTAAACCAAAAATCTGGAAAACATTGGTTGTAAAGTACAACCAGCTGGTAAAGGTTTTTGGTTGGTCTTAAAATCATTGGTTTATGCAAAAAAAAAAAGTCATAAAAGTCATAAAGACTTTCTTCACTACAAAATATCTTCAAAAAGTTAATAAAGACATCATAAAAGTGATCCATATGAATCAAGCAGGTTAATCCAAATGAATTTAATATTTTGGGTAAACAGTTTTAGTTTTGAATCTTTGAGTCCAAAGAAAACAGATAAGTTTGGTTTTGAGGAAGGTCATTCTGCAAGACAAAGCAACTTTATCACTGTGACTGGGGCATAGGCCCACTTCCTCAGTTTATATATAAGTCTACATCAAACAACTAAACAGTAGCAATGTGGCATCAAGGTCAGGGTCTAGTTCCAGAGAGAATATCTTATCCATAAACCCCAAACATGCTTCACAAAGCGGTCGGGATGCACTCGGACAGAGCGTCGCCAGCGAGGCACTCAAAGCGCCGGTGCAAATGGACAACCACACTTCTTTTCCTTTCTTTTCCCTTTCACCTCATAGGAGCGAGGGTTTGCTGCACCGCAGCGTTGTCATGGGAACACTGTTTGCATTTCCCAGTGAGCGATTCCAGAGCTGCTGCCGTTGGACTGGAATTCAGACTCTCCATTGAGCGCAGATCAGCCTGCAAAAGCAATTGTCTATTTGTGGCCACTCACTGAGAGACATTATGGGTGTGTTTCTGTCAAAAGCAAAGCAGAACGAGATGAGGCGAAGCAAAACTCCAACGAGAGCCAAAAAAACTCTTTTTGAAATGACATATAGCACCAAACTGAATAAAAGCATGTTGAAATAGACGGTCTGAAAGTGAGCCACGAGCATCAGGAATGCTCAAATTCACAGTCCACATGGCCCGTTCCTCCATTTTGTGTGGCATCACAGGGCTCTATTGAAGGCGTCTCGCTCTCTCAGACCGGCCCGGCTCACACAAAGAGCCCTTTCACTCTGACCTTGACTGAGCGCCTCCCTGGGCACCGCAGCAACCCGTGGAGAGGAATCCGCTCCAGTCTGCTTCCAGTGAATGATAACTCTCCTGTATGGCTGGAAAACCAAAGTAATGCATTTCATATGGAGCTGGACCAATAGACCAACCACCAACACCAGCGTGAAAGCCTGATATTTCTCGGAGGGAGTCCAGACGGAAGTGAATCCGCACACAATGCTCAGTGGATAAAGCTTGTTATGCATCATGTTCTTGATTTAATAATAATGTGAGGAGAGCTTGGTTGGTTAATCACAAACATGGGGCTGCTACCATGACAAAGGCGTTTTGTTTGAGAAGAAAGTATTTATTAAAAATGTTACTGTTGAGGTCGTATGTTCGCATCCATTTTGTGGAATAATGTCAACAATTATAATCACTAAATAATATTTAGGATCATTTTCACCAACTGTGACAATGCATTTCCATTATTAACATTGCTATTAACTATATAAAAGCAAAGCTTTTTTATATTTTCATTTTTTGTACATTTTATTACACTATTTAACATCTTTTGCTCTTCTGATGTAAGTTTTGGAACGCCAGAAACACTTTTAAGGATTTGTTTTTCTTTTCTTTTAATTTTATATTTTATTTTAGTTCATTTAATTTGAATTTTTAAATTTCATTGCATTTTTTTTCATATTTTATTTCTTTATTCAATTTCATTTGATTTTATTTTTTATTTTCATTTATTTTTGTTTAATTTAATTACATTTTTAATTTATTTTATTAGTTTCATTTTATTTTTATTTATAATTTTATGATATTTTAAAATTATTTTTTAATTATATTTAATTTTAATTGTTTTTAATTAATGAATTAATTTAAATTTAATTGTATTCTTTTATTGTTCTTTTTTAATTTAGCTGAATTGACTTATCTTTTTATTTAATTGTATTCTTTAATTGCATTTCATTTTTTATTGAATTGAATTTTTTTTATTTAATTGGATTTAATTGTATTATTTAATGTAATTAATTTTTTGATTTACATTTTTAAATTGAACTGAATTTAATGTATTATTTATTTATTTATTTAGATTTCATTTTATTTTTAAATGTAATTTAATTTAACACTTAATTTTTTTTATTTTGGCTGTTGGGGTAAAATAAGAGCAAAATCATATTTGCTGTAGCTTCCGTTCACCACTATGAACATTTACCCAATTACGATGACAAAAATGGTCCATAAGCAGGATGATCTGTATAAATTATACTTGTTTTCAGGGAAACTTTGTATATCATATGCAGCTTCTGAAGGGCAAAAAAGAAAATAAAAAAATTACAATACAAAATTTAAAAATAAAAACTTGAAATTAGTGCAGTTTACCCGATCATTCTGCTCAAAAGTTTACATCCCCCATTCTTAATACACCATGTTTACTTTGCGTTTGTCAGTGAACATTTGCATCTTTTGTAATAGTTGCGTATGAATCCCTCAGTTGCCCTCAGTGTAAAAAGATCGGTCTCAAAATCGTAGTCATTGTTGGAAAGGGCTGCTGGAAAACCAAAGAATGTGTAGGACCTGAAGGATTTCTCTGAAGAACAGTGGGCAATTTGAACTGCCCAGGACTCATGAGCAACCATCCAAAAACAACTATTATAACCATATATACATTTTTTAATGGGGTAATTGTTATAATTTCAACTATTATTTTGTCTTGTGGATTTTATAAGTAGAAAAACAAAACGCAATGTTTATGATTCCTCTTTTCCTCCTCATTTTGTAGATTCTGCAAAGTGTATATAAACTTATGACCTAAACCACACTTTGTTGTGAAACTAATATCTCAAATCTTCAAGCATCACTACTATTGCTCACACTTCTTATAAATTTGAACAAACCAGTGATTAGAAAAAGGTTTTTGTACTCTGAAAGTGTACTCTTTGGTTACATAATTTTTTTGGAAAAAATATAACTTTGTAACTTTAAACATTATTAACTGGTTATTAACCAAGTCTCCTATTTTTAACACTTGAAAGGGATGTTGTTGCTGTTTTCTACCCTGGCCGTGTGACTCTTTTTCTGTGGAACACAAAGATATTTTGCAAAATGCCAGTTTCACTGAAAATAAAACAAGTCATACAAGTTGTCCAACATGAGGACCAGTAAATGATGACAGAACTTACATTTTTTGTGTACTGTCCCTTTAAGCATGTAACATATTTAACACTGTTTGTGTGGTTTGTAGAGGAGAGGTGTGATATTGTTTAAAAGTAATCTGACAGTAATTAACATTTTTTGAACAGTTCATAGAATAAGTATTTCAAAATGGATGGCAGAGAACCACACTGTGACCTAATTTACATAAAAAAAAAAAAAAAAAAAAAACAAGCACACGATTTGATTCCAAAAAGAAAAAAAAAAATAGTTTTAATCCTTGGAAAAACACATTTGCAATTGAACAGCCTGAAGACAAAACGCAGGCAGGAATTGCACTTCAAATTCTTAAAAAATAAAAATTAAAAAGCAGGCTTTTTCATCAATATATTTCTGTCATAGAAACAACTGCAAAACTGTACATCAAGCTTTTTACAAAGCATTTGGGACTTCCGTTTTAGAATGTTCTTTCACATTTTTACACATTCATCAGCCAGATCTGCTACATTGTGACCGCAAGGAAAAAAAAAAAAAAAAAAAAAAAAATTCAGGAATATCAGTCTTAAGACATATTGGGAGAAATCGCCATTGGCTTAGTAAATTCAAGTCCAACTTCGGCTGTCTTTGCGGGGCGTTTTAAGAGCACAAGTCACGTCTCAGGCTGGGACAGCAGGTTTCTGCATCGGTATTGCAGTCTATACGGATCTAAACTTGCTCTGTCTGCAGACACAAACAGAGACAGACAGCTGCTCGCAGGGTCACAGTTCCTCACGATGGGGCGGACCGTGTGGTTTCCTGGAAAGAATTCAGTCTGTTTCCAAATGACATGGGTTGGTCCCTTGCTGTTGTGCGTCCTGATACACCCTAAGGAAGTCCTTGTACCGTGGAGCGCAGCTGAGCCAGGCCTCTCCGAATCGCACAGTCCCAGTGAACAGGAACTCGCCCTCGCCTGGTTTAACCCTGCACTGCCGGGGCATCTTCACAAAGCCTGTCCAGCGTTTGGCCCGGCCACCCCCTGACACAAACACTCGTGTCTTCTGTCTGTAAAGGCGACTTAGGGACACTGTGACAGAGGTCTGGTCATCCGCCTCCGCCACACCAAGAATATTGCCCCGCGCCACTGTAGAGGGAAAAAGAATAAAAATATGTAAGAAAAACATGTGCCTGGTCAAACAACCCTCAAAGAATGTGTATGGGATTCCCATTTTAATGTATAGCACAATGGACCAACAATGGAAATTTTTTCTTAATTTCTTAGGTAACAATTTTTTTTAAGGACCAATTCTCACCATTAAAACTTGTTGCTTATTAGCATGAATATTAACAGCATGTCTGTTTATTAGTACTTCTAAAAGCACATTAATGTCTTATTCTGACCATATTTTAGATCCCTTACTCCTACCCCATACCTAAACTTAACTACCTTTCTAACTATTAATAAGCAGCAAATTAGGAGTTGACTGAGGCAAAAGGTTGTAGTTAAAGGGATAGTTCACCCAAAAATTATTAATTACTTACCCTCAATGTTGTTCCAAACCCGTAAGACCTTCATTCATCTTCAGAACACAAAGACAGCAATAGAACTACTACCTTTCTGGGCCTTGAATGTGATACCGTTATGGGGTACCGTTGCCGTCTATGTAGGGTCAGAAAGATTTCGTTTAAAAATATCTTAGTTTGTGTTTCAAAGATGAATGAAGGTTTTACTGGGTTGGAATGACATGAGGGTGAGTAATTAATGACGGAATTTTCATTTTTGGCTGAACTATCCCTTTAATAGTGACAACTGATCCCCAAACTAAAGTGTGAGCATTTCATATAATTATTTATTTCTGATTCCAATTTAAAACATGCTCCCAATAGGACCAAGCCCCTTTGAGAATTCAATAGGAATTTTAAGAACTCTTAGTTTTTAAAACTTTCTTAATCTAATCTAAAACAGTGCAGGTAGAGTTTGGATATACATTTCATCATTTCTAATTTTTTTTTTCAGTAACAGAGTGATACTTATGGAAGCCCATTTCTGCCACTGTATAAAAAAAGAAAGAAAAGGTAATTGTCTCTCAATTCTGACTTTTTTCTCACAAGTGTGAGATATAAACTCAATTGCGAGTTATAAAGTTCAATTTTGAGGGAAAAAAGACTGATTTGTTCACAGAATTGCGAGTTCATACCTCAAAACTCCATCTTAATGCATGTTATAAAGTTAGAATTGTGAGATGTATATCTTGCAATTCTGACTTTATAACACGCAATTGCGAGTTTATATCATGCAATTCTAACTTAATTTCTCAATCATAATTTGCAACATGTAAACTTGCAATTGCGAGAAAAAAAGTCACAATTACCTTTTTTTTTTATTCAGTGGCAGAGATGGGTTTCCATAGATACTGGAGTATTGACATGATGCTGATATATTTATATTAATTATTTCTTATTAGCAATTATCCAATTTTATTAACATGATGAGTTAAGTGTGTAAATTGTTATCTTGTGAAAGTCTAGTCTAATCTAAAATAGTTCGATTTAAGATAGATGCTCAGATTTAAGATTGATTTTGAATACCCTTGGCTCATTTGAACATTGTCAATTTAAGTCAACTGATTTTTTTTTTGGGGAAACCATCAGGAAAACCATCGACCAACAAGTCCAATCGTTTTTATTTTAACACATCTCTAGAACAGGCATTTCTTATTTCGCTGCCCTATCTCACATTTTTTAAACACAAAAATGTGTTCTGTTTGAATGTTTACTCTCAAAATACTGAAAGATAATAACAGGATTAAACAGTAGACTAATATTTCTCAAGCCAACATAATTGACATGAAATGAATGATTATTTTACACAATGTTTACTCAACATGACATAAGGGCCAAATATTGGCCTAATAACTGGCTGGTGTGTCTGTGGTCCATTTATCGGTCTATAATATTTATATGAACCAAACTTTGCATTCAGTTCAATCTTATTTGATTCTGTGAAGAATCTTATTTGATCCCATTAAAGTGTTCCAGATGCCTGGTTTGTGGGAAACGTTAATTGAAACTCAACTGCTAATTTAATTAGATTTAACATTTCTTTAAAAGACATGACTTACCGAAGTCACTGGTGCAAGCGGCCAGGAGGACCTCCGCATCTGTACAGGGTTGGCAGGGTGCTGTGGAGAGATAACAAAACAACAAAATCAGACCAAACACAGCCAACGCTTCATGGTAAAGCAAAAGCACGAACAATCCCATGTGCATAATGTAGCATGTTGATCTTAGAAATCTTTCGAACAAAAAACAGCGCGCTGATCTATGTACACCCGCCACGTGGACTTTCAAAGACATAATTAATTTCTTCTGCAGATGGTTATTTATTGAGCGTCCAGAAGCCAACTTTTTCGTCACGGCTTGTCGGCTTCTAACCAAACAAGAGATGAGGGGCGGCCTGCGAGAAAAGACTCCTCATTAAAAAAAAAAAAAAGAAAAACATCTGTATTTGGTGGAGAGGAGGGAAACATCTCGACCCTTCCCCCTCTACAAAAACACTGACAAACACACACCACGTCCTCACACCCCAACGCAAATGAGATCCAGCTGAGAAGAACTCCTACAAGGAGCAGAGACTGCAAGCACCAGTAACAAAAAAGAAACATCCAAAGGAGTCCACATGTGCCAACAACCTAGACTGAGTCGAACACTTTGTACTATTTTACAACCCATAGCGACACATGACAAGAGACAAACACTCCTTTGCTTTCAGGTGGCCGCAGAGTCCTGTGACTGCTGTAAGGCAATCAGTGTAAGCTAAACACTGGCAGCACCGTGTCGGCTTTGATCAGCGTGTTTCTCTATCCAAATAAATCAGGCCACAGTCTCGTGGCTCTGCGGTCATTACAGCCCCCACGTGCGGATATAATCCAGCATGTTTGTCTGGAGGGTCTCAACCCCCTCAGGCTTGCAGGAAAGTGAGAGGCTGAGCGAGTGCCTGGTTGATTCAGGTGGCTGGGTGGAGGGGTTTATGGGTATTTTACGCGTTTATGGGTTGCATGTCTGTGGGGCAGGGCAGGTGTGTCTGACAGCCAAAAGCTTAGCTGTCTATTAGTGCAGGCGGAGTAAAGGCTTCCAAATGTTTTCTTAAACTATAACAACTACATTTTTTTCCTGAGTGAGTGGTGCTTGGATGTTCAAAACTCATCACCACATTTCTGGAGTGTTATGGGTGGGGACAAGAAATTGCAGTGTGGTCACTAAGGTATTTTGGATATTCTATTCGGAAGGATATTTTGGTACATAGCTCTAAAATATAATAAAACTCTTGTAAGTGTTATATGGTGCCTGACACCCAATCTACACCGGAAGGAATTTACAAATGTGACCCTAAAACCACAAAACCAGTCATAAGGGTATTTTTTTTAAATTGAGATTTATGCATTATCTGAAAGCTGAATAAATAAGCTTTCCATTGATGGTTTGTTATGATAAGACAACTATTTGAAAATGTGAAATCTGAGGGTGCAAAAAATACTGAGAAAATCACCTTTAAAGTTGTCCAAATGAAGTTTTTAGCAATGCTTATTAAGTTTTGATATATTTATGGTAGGACATTTACAAAATATCTTCATGGAACATGATCTTTACGTAATATCCTAATGATTTTGGCATATAATTTTGACCCATACAATGTATTTTGGCTATTGCTACAAATATACCGTGCTACTTATGACATAAATAATAAAAAATAATAATAAGTAAGACTGACAAACAAGTGTCCATGAAAAAAAATAAATAAATAAATAAAAAAAGTCAGTCAGTCATGTTGTGAAAAACTGTTAAATGTTAAAATCTTAAATGTAATTTATTCCTGTGATGCAAAGCTGAATTTTCAGCATCATTACTCCAGTCTTCAGTGTCACATGATCTTTCAGAAATCATTCTAATATGCTGCTTAAGAATCACTTGTCATCAATGCTGAAATATGCCGTTGAAAACCCATGAAAGATTTAATAATAAAAATTAATAAAAATACTGATACGATGCCATATTGTGCAGCTTTTAGTTGTAACTTTCAGTCGAAGGGCAACAAGAAAAGCAATGTAAGTTTTTATTGCTTTTCCTAGCGATAAGAAGAGGAGAAAAGAATGGAAAGATGCCTGTGGACAAATAAAACTTCCTAAAGACCCACGTCTTTGTTCTTTCCACTTTAACCCTGATGCCTTCGAGGGAGACAAAAAAAACACTAGATGCCGACGCTTTTTTGGATTTCACTCAATATCCAAATCGATGGTATCGAATTGCTTTAGAATCACTTTCATGGGGTTTTCTACTACATATTTCAGTACGAAACAAGTCATACAAGTAAGCAAAACAAGTGTTACTACACTGGGTTAACATATATTAGTCATGTCATTGACCCACATAACAAAACTAAATCACTCCCATTATACATGTAAATGCAATAGACTGAATAATAGCAATCTAGATTTACTGTCAACCATTGATTGGCAACTATCATGGAAAGTGGGCAAAAATAACTGATCTGTATCAAAAGTCTGATCTGCTGAACCTGACCCTTCACATATGAGTGAACAAAGTAGAGGTCATGTCTGCTTAGGAAACTGTGGGCGAGGAGAGCAGACCAGAGGTCTGCCATGTTGCAACACAAGAAACATCGCACCACCAATGGGGCCAGAGGTCATCCAGGACTCCCTTCACAACAGCTGGCAAACGCCAACACTTCAAGGCGGGTGACCGTTCAGAACGCTAGGCCTGATGTGAAGCGTTAACTGCCGCCAGCGATCACATCCTGAATGCTAAAGCCGCGCTTAAAGTGCAGATGGGTTTGCGGCGGATCACATGCAAAAGTTGAAATGGAACCGCAGGAATGGGCTGGCATCTGAGTCAGCAGCCTTCGCTGCCCCGAATTAATGCAACGCTGCTGGGATCACAACCACTTCACACGCTGGCGGGGCAAAAGGGGGAAGATAGTGTCCCCGCTACATCTGGTCCCTCTGCATTCCACGCTAATGGAGAAAAGATTCATATGCCACTTCGCCTGCGTCCCAACCACTTCAGAGAGGCGGAACGAAAAGTAATGAAGGAAAAAGTAAGGGAGGGGAAGCCAGAGAGACAGGGGAAAAGAGGAAGAGGAAGGGAGTAGGGAAAAAAGATGGAGATAATATGTCCTCCCAACAGCTGGTCTAAGACGCATTCCACAGTGATGGAAAGCAACTCAATTCCAGCACAGCAGGTCAACATTCATGAGGTGAACACGAAAAAAAACAAAAGCACGGAAAAAGGAAAACAGGTCACTTTACAGATCTGCCCGCTCAGATCGCTGAAATCACAAACGGCAAACACACAAGCTCTCAGGAGGACATTGACATCACAGGCCACATCAAACGTTAAGTGTTAATGCCACACAGTTTCAAAACTCCTGTTTATCAGAGCCAGATTTACATGGCAGTTATGAATTCATACGCCCCTGAGGGGGGAAACACACCGAACAATAGTTTTGCTTTATTTGGGAGAGGAAAAACAGATATGTTATATGATGCATCTACATTGCTTTGGGCCATTCAGCTCTTCGGTTTTGGCAGGTGCACTGCTTGAAATTTAATTTCAGAAAAGGGCTGTATGTTTAACATGCTTTGCCGGTGTAAATCGCAGTGGGGTGCTTGTGACGTCCCATTGAGAGAGTTACGCCACACGTCCTGAAAAACATTCTCTATTTATCGCATGGAAAACGAGGTTCAAATCAGTATCACTTTCCAGAGCAAATACGAGCATAGACTGACCATCTCAGCATCACAGAGGGGAGGATGTTTCCTGAGGTAAAGATATCATCTGTTGCTGGGCATGAAAACATTGGCTTCGGATCGCATACTTTTTAAAATAAACAAACCCTCGGTATTGCGTGCATTAATAACAGTGTACCCAAAAACCCTGCAGTCACAGAAATGTAATAATGCTTTTTGCTGAAAGCAGCAATTATTGTTGGAATTCAATAGAAAGGGAGGGTAAAAACTTTTGAAAACTTCTCTTTTTAATTTGTATAAGTTTTGTTTTTAAGAAAATAATACTTTTAATTTACTTTTAAAAGATTTCTGTTTAAAATAAATGCATTTAGTATCAAAGAATCTTAAACAATGTATCATGGTTTTCAACGCTAATGATAATAAAAATGTTTCTTGAGCAGTAATTCAGCATATTAGAATGATTTCTGAAGGAACATAGAAAATTATTTTAAACTGTAATATTTAATTTTTTTACTTTTAATTTTTTTTGTATTTTTTTTTATTCAACAAGGATGCATTAAATTGGCCAAAAGTGATAGTAAATACATTTCTAATGTAATAAAAGATGTCTATTTCAAATAATTGTTGTTCTTTTCAAAGAATCCTGAAAAAAATGATGAGTTTAACTAATATTATAATAATAGATGTTTCTTTAGCAGCAAATTAGAGTGGAAGATTTCCGAAGGATGTTAAATGCGACTAAAAACATTTCTGTTGCAGGAAATATATCACATGAAAGAAAACTCTGTTTGTCAAACGAGTCTTTAAAGATCAAGAGAACCTCATACCAGATAATGACTGTGGATCTGCTCCTGGTCTGTGGTTGACCAGCTCGTACTGGAAGGCTGTGATTTTTCGGCTGATGTCCCTTTGAGGCACTGCCTCGATGAAGAGCGCCCCGTCTTGGATGCTGAAACAGTGCACTCTCCCCTCTGCCTGATCCTCCTCACGGAGGAGCAATCGCAGTTTGCCCAGCCGATCCAGGTAGATGTGGGTCCCGCTGGACTCCTTAGAGGGTTTGATGCAGACGGAGAGAAGAGACGCCGCCGGGGACAGCGTGTTTGGCCGCAGGTTGACGATGATGGCCCCTGTGGGGTAAAGCCACTCCAGGAAGCCCTGGGCGCAGCGGAGATACACCTGTTCCACATCCCGAGTGTGTCCCTCATGGGTCAGCCCACTACAAGAAAGCAGAAAGGAGACATAAGATCAGTTCCAGAACCTATGCTCCTTTATAAGGAGCAATTCCAACTGAAACTGAATCTCAAACTCACAAATAATTCCATTACACTGCAAAAAATGCTTTTCTTACTTAGATTTTTTGTCTTGTTTCCAGACAAAATATCTAAAAAATTCTTAATTCAAGGAGGATTTTCTAGACGAGTAAAAACTTGTTTTCATCTTGTTTTCAGAAAAAAGAAGTCAAAATTAAGCGAGTTTTTGCTTGAAACTAGATTTTGCTAACCCCATTGGCAGATTATTTTGCTTGTTTCACGCAAAAACTCACTTAATTTTAACTTCTTTTTTTCTGAAAACAAGACAATTTTTACTTGTCTAGAAAATCCTTCTTAAATTAAGAATTTTTAGATATTTTGGCTGGAAACAAGACAAAATCTAAGTAAGAAAAGCATTTTTTGCAATGTATAATGTGATGTCATCATGAGGTCAACAATTTGATATTCTAATAAGCATAAAACACAGCACACAAATATTGCATAAAATAGTGGACAACTTGTAGTGTACAATTTTTTGTATTTTCAATCAGATGAAGGCCAATATACCTGACCAAAAAAAATAAAATAAATAAATAAATAAAAAAAAAAAAAAATATATATATATATATATATATATAAATAAAGTGTTACACAATGTTTTTTTTTGTTGTTGTTAACATTAGTTTACTCCATTAGTTACTAAGAGGATCTTGTGACACTGAAGATTGGAGTAATGATGCTAAAAATTCAGCTTTGATCACAGGAATAACTTACATTTTAAAATATATTCAAATAGAAAACACTTATTTTAAATAGTACAAGATTTTACTGTTTTTGCTGTACTTTGGATCAAATAAATGCAGGCTTGGTGAGTAGAAGAGACTTCTTTAAATGACTTTGTTAAGTGTTAACCACAATTTAATGATAGTAAATGATGTGCAGAAAATTGCATTAAATCAATTAAATTAAATATGCTGATATATGCACTTATGACATTTTTTCAAAAATATCTGCACACACACAAAAACTGTCTTATATTTTTGTAATGCATGAACATGATGCAGATTAGTGGCTGATTGACACTGATTTTTATTTATTAATTTTTTATTTTTTGATGGCTGATGCCTATATTATAGAGCGCAAGTTGGCTAATACCCGATATAATCAATACTTTTGATCACAATGCTTAAAGACAGTAAATAACACAACCCAAAAAGCTGCTAAAATTAAATGTACATTTCTTTACATAATATTTACTAAAATAACTTAAAATAAATAGTCTTAAAATAAACCAACTTGAGGGAGAAAAAAAAAACTACTTTCTAAAAATATTATTTTATTATGAATCTTATTTGTGATTCTCACATCACATCCTGCTTATTTTTAATAATCTGCTACACTTTGATGTACAACAGAATAGGGAAGAATAATCTATTGCTACATCTGTTTCATCATAACTTGAAAACCATGAAAAAGGTCAGCGCTGATAGCCTTGTAGTTTGTGCTCTGATATTTTCCACTGTCCTATCAAAATAAAAGCATACAAAGCCCCCACCCCCCCAAAAAAAAGATGTCTGTGCGATCTGTTGAATCAGAATCAGGAAATACTCATTTAAAATACAGTACACAGTGAATATGACATAAATGAGACATCCTGAGTTCTCAACACTGTCAATAAAAGTCCCACTTATGACACTTATTCTTAAATTTTTTTTTTTTTTTTTTTTTTAAAAAAGGGCCACTATATCAGTCTAACACTGGTAAAACAGTCTATTTTTTATCAACAGACTATAGTACTAGATGAAAAATAGTTATATTCCATGCTTCTCTTGACTTTGTCCTCCATCCTGGAGGAGTTCTGTTCACTAAGCGCAATCATTCTGGGATTGGCTTATCCGAGATTTCAGCCAAAACAAACAATTTCAAAAGGCAGCATAATTTTGCTGGCTACTGTCTGGAAGCAATCGTATGATGCCTTAAAATACTGGAAGGGAGAACAGAGCAGTCGTCAAACATCAAACACCGTGATGTATTACTCACTAAATTGTGACACCCAGTTATAGCTGGTTAACATTTACAAATAACCACTTACAGGCCTTAGATTAAACAAAGCAAACCAAACTGTTTTGAAGCAAATGACGGGTAATCCCCTAAAAAAAACGATGGTTGGATCTTCACTCAGCTTTAGTTTAGTGGCCTTTTTACGTGCGACACAGCAAAGGAAGCTTCAAACATTAGGGTGATTGTTCTGAGCAGTCTCCGCCAGAGTCCAGTCCAAAGCTGAAGCTCATATGAAAGAAAAGCTTTTCTCAAAGCAGGAAGAATGAAGTTAATGTCTTTTCACACAAGGTGTTAAGACCCACGCGCAAGGCTTGCTGCATGACCCGTCACGTGCAAGCATGCGCACACACATAAACATTAACCGTCTCTCATTTTTCTTCTCTCCTTTCCAACGCTTTGGCAAGACCCAGCACTGGCATCCTGCCGCCGGTAGGATTTTTGAAACGCAAGTCAATGGCTCCTTGGACACACAAGCCTCTCTGCAGACAAGTGCAGAGACAGTAGCCGAACCCGGAGCATGCAAGTGCAAATGCAGGTCACGCAGCAAACCTCCCCTCGCTTTCAACCTCTCAAAAAGACGAGAAGCTGCATGTCCGGGCAGCAGTCCTGCCACTGTCCACCGGCCACACAAAAGGCTCTCTCCGCTACTTTTAGACATCATCTGCGGTTCTGCGCCTTGAGCCTGCGGCCCGCTGTCAGTTGGGCAGAAAATGAGCCATCTGCTTCTGAAGCCTCCAGCGGTTCTTCAATCAGAGATGAATTTAGGCCTTTAGATTAAACTCTCACCAAAATGAGAGGTGAGGACCAAAACCCCGGGGTGACACATGTGCGGAGCAGACTCGCAAGCTGCCGTGTCCTCGTTTATAACGGCTCCTCTTTAATTAAGAGCTTTTGAAATTCAGCTCCGCCGTAATGAGAGGCTGAACTCCGGCCTGGCAAATCAACACCAGATTATGGCTGCCCAGTCAAGAGTGCAGCGCATTCAGCTGTATTATTGTAAAAAAAGACTTCACAGAGACTCGAAATGTGTAATGTTTAAGGAATTTTTTGAAGGAAGGGAGCCATTGTTGAGGAATAATAACAAACGTTGTTATGAGATGGAGTTATGCGCCGGGGAAATCTGTAGCATGAACTAATCCCCTCATTAGTTGAAGATTTATGACCAACCCCAACGATCAAAACATCTTTCACATCTAGCTGCACACTGAGCTTGAAGGATTTAAAAGCCATCTTTTTATTGAAAGCTAAAAGCTTATAGCTTATTAACTCAGGTAAAGTTAAAACGCCTTTAAACAGACAATAGTGATTTGCATATTACACATGAAGGATTAATTTGGGTTTGGTCAAACCAGTGAGTAAAAATGAAATCACTGCTCAGATAGTTTCTGCTTTCAGGTTATGCCAGTGAGGTTCAACAGAGTTCAAAACAGTATATTAGAGTAAGAAAATAACAAAAACATACCAAGAGAATAATTCAAAAATAAGAATGTAATCATAAAATGTTAATGAATTGAGACAGGTGTTAAAACCGCTCATAACAAGTAATCCTAATAGGCCACCAGACTACAACTAGTACTTAAAACAACTCATAAACAAAACTAATGCTAATAAATCTACTACTGCTCATACTAAGCCTAAAATTAACAAAAGTACTAATAATATTAAACTTTTTCTTGTTATTATTATACTTATTTTAGTATCAAAACGTTTATTTTTAACTTACAACATTAACCAATATTATTTAAGAGTTAAATACAATTTACTAAATTACATTTTGTTTTTCATTAACAAGCGACTAATAAGGAACACTTGAATAATCTAAATTATCTCACCTGCCCCTCCAGCTGCACTGGTCGCTTGAGTACTGAGAGCGCGCAATCCGACACAGAAGCACAACCGACAGCAAATACGCCAAGAACGGCGAGAGCATGTTTGTCCCACCGCTGACTACTTCTCCTCCAGCGAGATACTATATTGCTCTGCTTTGCGAGTATGGAATAAAACAGTCCAGCGTCGGTATTTTCTTCACTACATGGTGTTTTTCTTCAATATCGTTTGACTTTGTAGCCCGAAATTTACTCAAGAAGCGCAACTAATGCCGAAAGTCCGAGAAGCGCGTTCGCTCGCTCACTCCATGTCGCGCACAGCCAGCAGCACTGAACAGCAGCGCTCTACTCGAATGAAGACGGCGGTGACGAGCTGAGGAATCCGAGTAGAGCCGCTCACTGAACTTTGAAGAGCGCGCATGCGCATATAGCAGCAGCGCTTTACTCCAGTGGAGGCGCGTTCCTCAAGAGTTCAATGAGCGGCTCAGCTCGGATTCCTCTGCGCGTCACCGCCAGCTGACTGACACAGGGCGCATGCGCAAAAGACGTCGCAATTTGGTTGATTAAACTGGCTCATTGAGACGATGTGTGAAGTCACGGCACATTCATCACAATAATTAACATCGTTAGTTTCAAGTAGGCTTGTTTCTGACACAGTTTTAAAAAAACCACCTACTTATTAAGGTTACTTATTAAAAAAAAGCAGGGCAAACATGTCAGGGCAAACATACAGAGGGCTCCATTTGTGACTACTACTATTTGCTTATTACACATGCTTGTAAAATGATGATTTTGCATTTTCTACTTTAACACATTTTCAAAAAAAAAAAAAAAATGCTATTATATTAACACAAAATCAGTAAATGAATTAACTTAATGTACATAAGTATGTACAGTCATGGCCAAAAGTTTTGGCAGTGACAAATTTTGTGTTTTGCAAAAGTTTACTGCTTCAGCATTTGTAGATTATTTTCCACATGTTCCTATGGTATACTGAAAAACAATGATAAGCATATTCTAAGTTTTGAGGATTTTATTGGCAAAAAAATTACAATGAGGCAATATTTACAGTGTTGACCCTTGTTCTTCATAACCTTTGTAATTCGCTCTGGCATGCTGGATATTAGCTTCTGGGCCAAATCCTGACTGATGGCAATTCATTCTTGCCATATTAGTTCTCGGAGTTGATCACAATTTATAGGCTTCTGCTTGTCCACTTGCCTTTTGAGCACACCTTGTACTTCCTGCAGAATTTTAGTCTGTCCTTGATGTTTTTCTTGGAGAGAAGTGGCTTCTTTGCTGCCCTTCTTGACACTAATTCATTGTCCAAAAGTCTTCACCTCACTGTGCGTGCAGATGCTCTCAAACCCACCTGTTGCCATTCTTGAGCAAGCTCTGCACTGGTTGTGGCACAATTCCGTAACTGACTCCTCAGGAGGAGATGGTCCTGGCGCTTGCTGGACACTCTGGGATGTCCTGAAGACATCTTCATTGCAGTTGAACCTCTTTCCTTAAAGTTTTTGATGATCCGCTAAATGGTTCTTTCAGGTGCAATATTCTTTGTAGCAATTTCCTTGCATGTGAGGCCATTTTGATGCAAAGCGATGATGGCTGCAATGTAACCATTGTTAACAAGAACACAATGATTGGAAGCTCTTCTTCCCTTCTTTTATAACAGTCTGCTGTTACAATCTAATTGGCATGATAGTGATTTCACCTTACTAGTGCCCATTCACACTTTCACATGTGCTGATGATATTAGTCAATTGGTGTTAGCAGATCATTTTGTGTCAGGATCAAAAAAACAGTGAAATTAGTAGTTAATTTTTTTGACCAATGAAGCTTTTAGCAATTATATGAAATGCATCTGATCACTCTACACAATAATCTAGAAACAATGTGAATGAACACCACCACAGCTTAAGCAGCAAACCTTTCAAAACACAAAATTTATGTCACTGCCAAAACTTTTGGCCGTGACTGTACACTCAAAAATGCTGGGTTTTCTGGGTTATTTGGCAACCCAGCGCTGGGTAAATTGCTTGCTCAAGTGTCTCACCTCATGGTATTGAAGGAGGACAAGAGCGCTGGTAATTCATTCCCACCACCTACATTCCCTGCCAGACCTGAGACTCGAACCTGCAACCTTCGGGTTACAAGTCTGACTCTCTAATCATTAGGCCAGGACTGCTCCCCTTAACCCATGTGCTGGGTCAGCTAACCTATCATTTGAAATAATAAAAATGTACTCTAAAATCTGTTTTACACATAGGTAGGGTGACCATCCGTGCCATTTTAACAGGACACACCCTTGCCAGGATTTTTATGTGCAGATTGATTGCTGTATCACATAATTTCACTAGAGTTATATAGATCAGAGCAGATGGCTCCTTATGCTTTCAAATCGCTCTTGCTGTACTTTGGTGTCATACAATGATTGGTACGCAGCTTCAAGTCAAACAAACGAAAAAACACATGCGTGTATTTGTATCACTTTAATCGCTCACCTTCTTACGCACCACAATTGGTCGAATTATGTACAATACCTGCATGTTATTGGTCAAACTACTTTGGATGTTTTAGGCCATATAAAAATCATGACCAGGACATGCCCCATATAAATGGCACATATGGCCACCCTATATATATATGACAAGAAGTTGAGAGCAGCCGAGAGCGGCAAAAATGTTGAGCATACCTCGACAAGGCAAAATTTTGATGTATGTAAAAGTGTTTGCTGACCTGGTGGATTACTGAGCTGGTATCACTTGTTGAAAAAGTCGTATGTTTTATTTAGGGCTGCCTCTATAGGCTGTGCTTCAACTTTTGAATTTTAGGTTGTACCTAGATGGCGCCAATAAAGTGTTTAGTTCGCAAACCGCCGTTAAAAGAAGAAGATAAAATACAAACAGAGTGTAAACATTGTTTTCGGAGGCATGCTCTGCCCAACATTTGACACACCCCAAAGCAGTGGCGTGTAGTGTTGCCAGCGGCACCGAGTGCAGATTTTAACGCCCTGTAAGTTTCAACCCGTCAAACGCGTGCATATAGCGCAACCACAGCTGTAGCAACTGCGCACTATCAATAGCGTTCCTAATGTAGTTAGTGGACAAGCTAACTTATAACAGTGAAGTTGCGCCGTGTTTCAGCCCTGGTCGCTCATTCTGTTGGCACATTCTATTTCATGATAGCGACGGCGCGTTGTTTGCTTTGAGTGCAGATCCTGTGAATGCTCCTTTTGTAGAATGCTGGCATTCCAAATAGATGTTAGCTGCAACATACATTTAAACATTGGGTTACACTGACCCAGTGCTGGGTAGGTAACGGGGTTCATCATTTGACAGTAAAAATTACCCAGCAGCCGAGTTACAGAAAAACTACCCAGCACCTGGGTGAAAAAAATAACCCGATAAAATGACCCAACAAGCTAAACCTAACATTTGGGTAAAAATAACCCAGCATTTTTTAGAAGCCAGAAAAGCTACCCAGCACATGGGAAAAATTAATAAAGCATTTGGGTAAAAATAAATAAATATATAAATAACCCAGCAATTTTAGAGTGCAGAAAAAATATCCAGCATCGGGGTAAAAAATATCAAAAAGAACCCAATTAAATGACCCAACAAGCTGAACCCAGCACTCTGGTTAAAAAAAAAACAAAAAACAAAAACAATAATAACCAAACATTTTTTTTAGAGTGCAGAAAAACTACCCAGAACCTGGGTAATTTTTTTTTTTTAATAACTCAATAAAATGACCTAACCAGCGAAACCCAGCATTTGGGTTAAAAAAATAATAACCCTATTTTATCATATAGCCCTGAAGAAAAGGCAGCTTGCTAATGAGGATAATTGTGTAATTATAGATTTAAGGTGTGTAAACATTACCATTTGTGCTATGAACATGAAAGATGACGTAAAGCATGCAGTTTTATGACAAGGTGCTATCTAATTTCTTAACTAGCTTACAATGTTCACCTGGTGGTTGACATACAGATATTGAAAATCGTTCAGACTTGCATTAAGTATCAATATGTAGCGACCAGAAGATCAGAGACATTGGGTCTTTTGACTTGGATCAGATACAACACTCAAAACACAGTAGTATTTTGGCAACAACTAGCTATAAGCACCACTAATACTTCTTGAGAAAATGTAATAATCTAGTTTTCCACATGAAATGTGATCTATTCCTCTGTCCTGTTCAAGTACGATCAAGAAACCCGTTAGACAGGAGAGACTAGAGGTGTCAGAGACAGTTATTTAACACTGGTTTCACAACACATGTGATTAAGAGCTGTTTGTGACCGTACTTGTTTTGATACAGGCACACTGCTGGCCTGCCGCTGTCTCTCAGGATAATGATACAGCTCCTCCTTAAACGAGAACAACGTGCATGTCAGGACAAGCGAACCACAACTCAGAGGCACCTGCAGATGTTTTTCCTTATTACTCCCTTTCTTTACGTCTTTTAAGAGACAACAAACTGAACAGAGCTTCTATAAGAGAGCACATGTATATGTAAACAGTTCATATACACAGTTCATCTTGGGTTTCATTATCCCCTGCAGTGGACCTCAAAACAGCCCACATTTGATTGCTAGAACGGATTCAGTTTAGTGTGTGAGGACCTCATTTTCTGTTTTGGCTGACTGTGCCCCTCTGTGTTTACTTGAAGGAACAAAATGAAAAATCTGTCATTGTTTACTGACCCTTATGTCATTGGAAACTCAAATCCTCTTATTTTACCCCAAGAAATACAAAAGGAGATATTTTAAAGATTCTTCATGCAGTTCTTTTCCATACAGAGAGTAGTTCCATAGCTACCAAAACAATGCTGTTATTGTTTACTAAAAGTTCTTAATATCTTATTTGTTAACTGAAATTAAATTAAATTAAATATTATATAATTAGAACTTAAACTTCCAGGTCCAGTTTCTAATTTACTATTACTAACACTGAAATAAAAGAAATGTACGTATATATAATACAATAAAAAAGCACATAAAATTATTGACACTTAAAAATAAAATTAATAATTTATATAAATAAAAGCTATATTTATTAATATTTATACATACACCTTGCAGAATTTCCAAAATGACTTATTTACTAAAATAAGAGGGATCATACAAAATGCATGCTGTTTTTTATTTTGTACTTTCCTGAATAAGATATTTCACATAAAAGACATTTACATAGTCCACACAAGAAAATAATAGTTGAATTTATAAACAATGAGTGCAAAAGTTTACATACACTTGATTCTTAATACTGTGTTGTTACCTGAATGATCTACAGTAATAGTGCATGAGTCCCTTGTTTTTCCTGAACAGCTAGGGGCTGTTCACATGTTGCGTCTTTTGCGTGCTCAAGTTCGTTATTTCAAATGTAGCCGCGCGCTCATAAGCGACGGTCGCGACGTGCATGCGGTGCGACGCGCACATTTTTCCAGGCGCGTCCACAACGCATCGAGATAAAACCGTTTCAACTTTTCAGGATGCCGCAAGCGCACCGCGAGTCATGTGACATGAAACAACCAATCAGCTTCATCCTTCCCCAAAGCTCAGCCAACATGGATGAACAGCTGATCAACGCTGTTACAGGGATAATCATTTTTAAATAAATGTAGTAGCAGAGCTACTGCAAGTGATGTTTAGTGCTGGAAATCCATTTATGCTTTGCTGTAACATCCGTGTCTTCATGGAGAGCGCAGGTCATTGTTGCTTAGCAACGGCAGACGCCAAGGAAGCGCAAGCTACAGAGCGCTTTGGAAAGAAGAGGGAAGCGGCGCGCCTCGCGTTTTACACACGTTTTTAGGCGCGACATGTGAACGGCCCCTTAAACTGCCTACTGTTGTTCAGAAAAATTCTTCAGGTCCCAAAAATTATTTTTTTTCCTCAATTCTCAAAATTTTCAATTTTTGTGTATTTGAACCCTTTCCAACAATGACTGTATGATTTTGAGATCCATCTTTTCACACTGAAGGACTCATATGCAACTATTACAGAAGGTTCAAATGCTCACTGATGCTCCAGAATGAAAAACTATGCATTAAAAGCCAAGGGTGTAAACGGTTGAACAGAATGAAGATGTGTATTTTGCCTAAATGTCTTTTTTTATTTAGTACTACCCTTTAGAAGCTACAGATGATACATACATGTTTTCCAGAAGACTAAATAAGTTAAATTTACACTGATCTTTAAATTAAAAATGTTTTCAACCCCTGTTTTCCTTCTGAAGTGTCAGGGAGCGTTTGAACCTTCTGTAATAGTTGCATATGAGTCCCTCAATTTGTCCTCAGTGTGAAAAATGGATCTCAATATCATACAGTCGTTGTTGGAAAGGGTTCAAATACACAAAAATGCTGAAAAACCAAAGAATTTGTGGGACCTGAAGAATTTTTCTGAAGAACAGTTTAACTGTTCAATTTCAGTTTCAATTTTAGGCAAACTTTTCCTCTGTAATGTTTATGAAGGGCACACTGACAGCCTGAAAAACGCAAGAACCACATCTCTAAACTAACAGGAGATCGAGAGGGAAAGAGCTTGAATTTTGGGCAGTCTGTTTTTGGTTTCTGAGTTATTGCCTAATTGCATGCAGGGATTGAGTCACTCTGAGCTGTTGCACGGCCAGTCCCTGATCTGAAAAACAAATGCATAGTGGAGTTAACTGCGGTCAAGGTGTGTATGCGTGTGTGTGTGTACAGGAACAAGGAAACCGGTGGATCAGGGAGAATTATGCATCATAGCATGACATCATTACACACCGATTCACTTCTCCAACTTGCGAGAAACTTTTTTCTCGCTTTGTAAATCGAGAACTAAGCCCTCACGGAGATAAACATACCAAAACAGTGAGGCAGGAAATGAACCAACCAGCTGTCCTGTTTAAGTGCATTGCTCAGGGAAGATGGAGGGCAGGCTGTTGTTTCACAATGCCAGTAATCACAGTAAATGTCAACCAGACAAGTGCGTTTGATAAAATGCTGCTATGAGAGAAGTGCACTTACAAACGAGGACTGAAGCTACGCATACTTTTCATATTTCTGGCACCTGTACAGAATGTATAAACCAGATACCTTGCATTCTTTAGTATGTTTCGAAAACAAATGTTTATCTCTCTGGAAATGAAAGACAAAGCGTATGGAAACTTATTGGTCGAGTGCAGACCTGAAGTGTAGTGCAACAAAGCAGCCAACGCATATTTCAACACTGTGACTGATGCGGTGTCAATCATCACTTTGGTTGTTATTGCTCCTGGTAAAACTGCCATTCATTCAGACATATGTTCAGATCGCTGCTTGTGTGTTTTTGCCAGGACTGAGAAGCTTTATAAAACCATTCACCCAGAAAAGAATAATCTGTCATCATTTACTAAGGCTCATGTCATTGTAAACCCACATAACTTTTTTGAATGTGCACTTTGTGAATGTTTAACTTGATATTCATCAAAGAATCCTGAAAAAAGAATCACAGGTTGCAAAAAAATATTTGGCAGCACAACTGTTTCCAACATTGATAATTCTAATAATAAATCAGGATATTAGAATGATTTCTGAAGGATCACGTGACACTTAAGACTGGAGTAACAGCTGATGAAAATTCAGCTTTGCATCACAGGAATAAATTATATTGTAAAGTATATTAAAATAAAAAACATTATTTTATATTGTAATAACATTTTGCAATATTAGGCCCGATCACACCGAACGCGCTTTTTATGCCTGAAAACGCGAGGCGCACAGCACTGCCTTTTTTTGGTGACTTTTAAAAAAAGAGCAGTACGCAGTGGTTTTTTATGTTGCTAGGAAACCGTGAAACCATCAAAACATTAGATTGGACAATGGAAAAAACGCGATGACGTCGAGCGCTTTTCTGCACAGAATTGCTTTTTTTTCCAACTTCAGACGCTCAGAGCGCTCCGGCAAAGACGCGAGGTGCAGCAGGCGGTCAAAACGCAAGGCGCCGGGGGCGCATAAACAGCGCGCAGAATGCTCACTGCCAACCGAAAACAATTCAAAAAAGGCGCATCGCACTGCACAAAACCCGTTCTGTGTGATCGGGGCCTTACTGTTTTTTTCTGTTTTTTTTGTTTCAATAAATGCAGCCTTGATGAGCATAAGAAACATTAAAAACATGAAAAATAAAAAAAAACATTAAATGAGAGGGTGTGTCCAAACTTTTGACTGGTAGTGTATATACATATATTCTCGCACCAAGTTGAACTCAAAAGTTGGCAGAGTGAGGAAAAGACCAAAATATTGTTGAATTTGACAATCTCAGCTGAGATGTGAACAAATAATTGATTACTCAGTTTATTAAAGACTCAAAAGAACAGTTTATTCACAAATCAGACATATAATTTGAGGTCGACAGATACTGCATTTTACTGATACCGATAGCTAGGTTGGACCACACTGGCCGATACCGATTAAATCGACCAAAAATGGATACTGAATGGAAACTAAAACAGTTGTCTACTATTTAAAAAAGGGACTGAACCATATGTTGTAAAATAATAAATGTATTAATGTTAATTATATATTTTAAAATATCATAAAATAATGTTTAAATTGACACACTAACAAGGAACAATACTTACATTCTACAGCTTTTATTAATCCTAGTTAATGCTACAAATGGACTCTTATTGTGAAGTGTTAGAATTTCATATCAACAGTCTTTAAACATCTACACAAAAGACAAAGTATTGAAATTACATCATATGGATATTGTATGTATAGTCTCACAGTTTAACTGCTTCTATTCTAGAACACTTAGAACAAAGTTAGAACACAAATAACAAAATATTTTAGTCACAAACCAAGCAAAAGCCCAGTGCTGCGTCCGCTCTCATACATATCTATGGCTCTCATTCTGTATAATGACAGCGGAGCCCTCTCAGCTGCTTCAGCAACGGACACCAACCTGGAAAATCTATCGGCATCGATTTTTGTTCCACCAATTAACTATCAGCGCCGATTAATCGGCAAAACCGTTACATCAGTTGATCTCTAATTATAAGCCAGATTTACGAACAGCTTGCACCAGCACAAACTGTTTTTTGGCTTTAAAATATAAGATTTACTCTCAGGGTTTCCTAAAGATACGCAGTGATGAATTACCACTGAAAAGGTGAAAAGCACCTGACCTCACTGAATATGCATTTGTAGAAGTTTCCCTTTTGAAAGCTAAATTTATGAGAGGAGAGTATGAAAATAAATCAAGCAGCGCGGTTTAGTAACATTTGTGCTCGTCAAATTAATGCTATTTGCGCCATTATTTAATGCTCAAAAAAGCATTTCTTAAAGCAGGCAGTAATTTGCACTGCTCTTAGTAGATTGCGCTGGCTATTATGGAAATGATCTGGCTACGTCTGTGTTCTTCAATCCTCTTAGTAAATCACATGCAGAATGTTCCCCTCCCATCTGTTGTTTAACAGAATTGTTTAGTAAAGGCCCTAATTGAGTAAGGATGTCAAAAATTTACTGAATAACAACTAAACTTTTTGGTGTTTTCCTCAGGCAAAAAAAAAAAACAAAAAAAAAATGCTCCTTTTGCAACCCATTGAAAAAGGTCACATGGGTCTGGAATGACATGAGGGTCAGTAAATAATATAAGAATGTTAATTCTGGATGAACTAGTCCCTGCAAGAATGCAAGTAACTGCAAAGTTGCTATGGGAGCATTAGTCAATGCAAACCCAACAGATACACTGTACATGCCTAGGATGACATTTTGCATGCGAATGTGCACATTACTCAGCCTGCTGCGCTGTATCAGCCCTTTTAATGCTTTCAAGCTGTGCGTCAGTCAGCCATCAGCGAGCTCATACCTCACTCCCACTCCTTTCCATAAATCTCCACCATCCCTCAACCCAAAAGCCTCTCCAGAGGAATTTTCTGACAAAGAGAGACTCACCCCAGCAGGTGGACACTTGTTGTTTTATGATGCCAAAGCCACGTTAGTTACTCTTAGAACAGTGAAAATATGACATTTAGTGTAGCCTGTGCCATCACTCATTGCTTCATTAGAGGGTTCATGACTAAAATCCAGGTAATGATTTTTATTTTGTTCCAGATCATTTGAGACGGCACTACATTAGTAACAGCTGGGTGTGGGCGGGAGCTTCACTAATGGCTGTTGTCATTGAAATAGCATTAGTAATCTTGGTTTGACTCATCATCTTTAGGAGGGGCTCTTCCTCTTTTCAGATCAGTATCGTTGGGCTGATTTTGATACGGCCCCTGTGGTGAAGAAGCGGCCCCTCTTGGCCGGCATTCCAGCCCTGGTGTGGGAGGAGAGATCAGAATTTGCTTGCTGAAGACAATCATTTTAGATATGCTTGAACTGCGAAGTGGGCAGACCATAAAAAGCATCAAGCATTGGAGCAGCTGATGGCACTGGACAGGCGTGGAGATCACAGCGCGTGGGTGAACCGTTCAGTTCCTCGTAAAGTCCCAGAAGCTTTTCTGGCTTAACATGCAACATGCTTCTGTTTTAATTCAGCTTCATCTGCAGCTCATCCAGAGTTTTCGAAGATATAAGAATTTTCTTCTTTTTTTTTTTCACAAAGGCATCGCCAAACTTCTGGTTTCAGTCTGTAACTTTGTTCCATGACTGCAACTTAAATACAGGCCAGCGATGAGTTCTTTGAAAAACCAAACTCAAAAGCAAATGTTTTCAAAAGATGCTTTGATCCTACACCACAAAATAAGTTGTGTCTGATGGGCTCATGCTATTATAGAACTGGAAATGCTTCAGATTTTCTAAAGGAGAGCCATTCATAAACATAAAGAAACATAAATAGATCTACAGTGGCCTTATTCTGGTCAACTTCTCACGTACTAGTTCATGAAGGAAATCCCAGAATGCATTGCAGCTAGCTCAGTGAAAGATGGTTTAGGCTAGTTGGGATACAACTGCAGCTACTGGACATGTGCACATCAATGCTGCATATTTTATGTCACGCTGAACAACAATAATCACTGTATTTGCATTATTGCCAGGGGTGTAAACTTTTGAACAGAATGAAGATATAAACATTTTTTCTTGTTTTGCCTAAATATCATATTTGTTTTCATTTAGTACTTCCTTTTAGAAGCTGCAGAAGATACTTACATGTTTCCCAGAAGATAAAATAAGCTAAATTTACCCTGATCTTCAAATTCAAAAGTTTTCACCCCCAGCTCTTAATGCATCATGTTTTCTTATGAAGCATCAGTGAGCGTTTGAACCTTCTGTAATAGTTGCATATGAGTCCCTCAGTTGGTCTCAGTGTGATAAGATGGATCTCAAAATCATACAGTCATTGTTGGAAAGCTTTCCAATACACAAAAATACTGAAAAACCAAAGAATTTGTGCAACCTGAAGGATTTTTCTTAAGAATAACAGTTCATGACAAACAAGGGATTATCACTAAACAAAAAAACACAGCTGTGGATCATTTAGATAACAACAGTATCTAGTAATCAAGCCTATGTAAACTTTTAAATGGGGTCATTATAGATTCAACTATTATTTTCTCTTGTAGACTTTGTAAACGTCTTTTAGGCGAAATATCTTATTCAGGTCAGTACTAAATAAAAAAATAACATGCATTTTGTATGGTCCCTCTTATTTTGGTAACATAATTAACATTTTGCAGATTCTGTAAACTTTTGACCTCAACTGTATATATATGTAATCACAAGGTACTATGGTAACAAAGTAACAAACTACTGTATAGAACAAAAGAAAACAGGAACTAAAACTGAAGAAAAAGAGGAAATATATACTATATTTTTTAACTGAACATAAATGTGACGGTCTTAGAATTACATTTGCCGTTTTCACACAGTAATTCCAGTACTTCGCCATAAAATTACTGGAACGACTTTACCAGTAAATACAAAAATGAACTCTTCACACAGGCACCCTAATTCCGTCTTTTTACCGGTAAGGCACCTTTCACACATCAGTTTCAAAATACCGGTAAATTGTGTGACATCATTAACTGGCAATAACCTCTAAACGGCTGTGCCTTCTGGTGTTGAGCTAAACACGGTCAGTTTTTGTTGATGTTTTCATTTCTGTATCAAATGTTCACATTCGCTGCTGGCACAGAAACATCATGTTAGATGACTGCAAAACAAACTACACAGTAAATGTGTCATGGCATCAGAATTTTACGATTAGCAAAGAGTCTTACGCCAGCATGTTCTGTACTCGTATGTGTTTCCCAGTAATCTTGTAAAGCACATTACATTAATTTACTGGTAATTTTACAATTTCTCATATCAGTAAAAGTAAATTTACAGGTAATTTACTAGTAAAGACTGTATGTGTAAAAGGAGCTACTGAGCTTCTATCAGGGTAGTTTTTGTTTTGTGTATCCCACACATTGTCTTTTGGTTTGTCTTTTTGAATGACGAATATAAACTATTGACAGCTGCTGATATATAAGGGATAATGTACATCCAGCCGGTTGTTTTTGTAGAATAAAGCTTTTCAGCAGCCCGATGCAAAGCAGAGGGCTGTTGTATAAGACTGAAGGCCTTTATTTTGTGATAACAACCATCTGGATGTACATTATCCCGCTTATTACACGGCTGCTTTCCACAAAAGTAAATAATTAGACACAAAACACTGATCTGAGTTGAAATAGTTAAACGCAAAGCTTCCGCGAAGAAAGCTGTTGCTGGCAAGCGTTAAGTTCAAACTAGATGAACATTTAAGCGATATGCTGCAGTGTTATTACACAACATTTTATAACATAAATAATAGTAAAAAATAACATCACGAATAACATATATTGGAATTTGGTGACTGACCAATCAAAATCGAGTATTCCACAAAGCCGTGTAATAAAGACAGTTAATTTACTTTGATTTTACTACAAAATTATAATCAAGATACATGGTAGGTGTACATTCTAGGTGTATAGTAAAACCATGGTAAACTTTGTAGCTACTATGTTTTGTAAGAGTCTGCTAGGACACGTGTGTGCAGTTGGGTGGACTACATACATCCACTAAAAATCACCAAAACACCGGTTGATTAAAAGTCATAGCAAAGGTGGCTCAGATAAGTCAGTTTGTTGTTATATTTTCAAACAAAATAGCATTCATAAGTGTTACTTAGGTGTCTGAATGCATTTTGGGGTGGCTTTACACCTGCATGCACTTTCTCAACTGATTTTACATGCTTTCTGTAACTGCGTTATGTCCTCGTCAAGAGCGGATGACAGATAAACAAACACTTTCTGGAGAACAGTGATTTCATTGTGCGCATGTTTCATTCAGAGGAACTGTAAACAAATGATTGAGATCAGAACCAGGACTTGGCGCTCTGGGATTTTGTATTTCCTCAGAAAGCTTTCAAGATTGTTTGTCAGGAAAAGCATGCCAGCTTTACCTATAAAACTTTATGACTTTATTAGTCAAAACTCAAAAGCGCTCAGTTACTTGAGTAGTAAAACATTAACCGCTGTAAAAATGTTAACCTGGTTGTTTTCATCGAATACACCATCAGATATGTGAGTTTGTGTTCTCCTGGGACATCAACAGACGCACGTTGACTTCAGGGTCAAAGGTTATCATCATTTATTGAGGCGGCCGTGCCTTTGTGTAGTCCTTGGATTCAAACAATTGATCTCCTGTTTCAAAGATTGTGCTGTGCCCTGCTTGTGAGCAGGCAGCTGTTTTACAGGTGGGTGGACACCTGTTTCATTCACTCGACTCAGAAAAGAGTGACGACAGCTTTGTGAGTAAATACCTGGCACTGAGTTGCGATGAGCGTATGCTTGCTCTTCAAAGACATCAGTGATCCAAGCAATGAAACTAGATCTTGGTCTCGCTGTGTGATATTTCAGAATGACATTAGGTTTAGGGAAAGGGGAGGAAGCAGCAAACAGTATTACTCAACCAAAGGTCAACTAAATCAAGTTCAAGGATTCACTTCAGCTTTTTCCTTTCGAAATGAATTGCAAATTCAGCGTTTCCTTAACACTACTCCTTAATCATTTTTGTCCTCAATTTTTATACATCAAATTTTTTTTTTGTAAATTTCTTTAGGGCCATACATGTCACTGTTTTAACTCCTGGTGGGTCTTAAAGGGAACATCTTGAGCGCCAGACTTTTTTTTTTAAATCCAGTTTTTTTATGTTTTTAAAGAAGTCTCTTCTGCTCACCAAGCTTGCATTTATTTGATCCAAAGTACAGCAAAAACTGTAATTTTTTTTACTAGTTTAAATTTCCATTTTCTATTTGAATATATTTTAAAATGTAATTTATTCCTGTGATCAAAGCTACATTTTCAGCCTTCAAGTCTTTAGTGCCACAAGATCCTTCAGAAAACATTCTAATATGCTGAATTGCTGTTCAAATAACATTTATTATTATTATTGTTGTTATTATAAATATTTAAAACAGCTGAGTACTTTCTTATGATTCACTGATGAATTGAAAGATCAAAATTAATGCTTTTATTTAGCAAGGATGCTTTAAATTCATCAAAAGTGATAACATTTATAATGTTACAAAAGATTTCTATTTCAGATAAATGCTGTTCCTCTGAACTTTTTATTCATCAAAGAAACCTGAAAAATTCTACTCAGCTGTTTTCAACATAATAATAATAATAATAATAATAATAATAATAATAATACTTTTTTTAGCAGCAAATCAGAATATTAGAACATCCTGAAGGATCATGTGAATGGAGCAATGATGCTAAAAATTCAGCTTTGAAATCACAGGAATAAATTACATTTTAAAGTATATTAAAATATAAACAATTTATTTGTAAAAAGCAAAAATATTCAAAAATGTTACTGTTTTTGCTTTACTCTGGATCAAATAAATGCAGGCTTAATAAGCAGAAGAGACTTCTTTAAAAACATAAAATCTTACTGTTCAAAAACTTTTGAGTGGTAGTGTACATCATATACATATTTTTTTGTCTGTAGTGCCTTGCCTCTCTTACAGAGGACAATGTCATACGAAGTTTATAGTTTCTTATACTGTGAACAAAATAAAATCTGCTTTTAGTTTCAACTGACTAGTGTTAATTTTAAATAAACAGATTTGTCATTTAAATTGGACTATCACCGGATTTTACATCAATAAGTACCAAAAAACGTCTATTCAATATAAAATACTTGGTTTCTGATCCACATTTCAGCATAAGCAAAAAATCCCACGGGTGCTAAAAGTAACGGCACATTTCATGGAAACACCATGTACTAAAATAAATACGCAAAGACAGAATCCGTCAGCGGTGAGCTGAGAGGAGGCATTCCTTGAGTTTTATAGGTTTTTCAGAATTCTTCAGACCTGATCAGTTTTAGATTGAATTTGACCACATTTCTGTATCATTTCATGTCTTGGCATCAGAAAGGGCCTTCGTCTTTCTGATGAAAACGGAGAGTGAGCGAATACCCAGAAAAGGTTGGCCCAACAGCTGCCAAGCTCTTGCAAAATACTTAATTTGTCCCACAGAAAAACAAGTGGAACTTGCCAAGGCCTGGGCCATTACATATCACAGTGACAAACACATAACCTGCAGAGACAGTACTGGATAGGTTGTGTCATGATAGGGGACCTGTGCCAAAAAAGCCCTGATAAAAAAAATAAGCCATTTTGAGTTCCAGTGAAAAAAGTAGAAAATGGCTTCCAAACAGCGTGTGTGTGGAACAGAACGAACACAGTGTCCAAAACCAGAAGCAGCAGCATGGCCTTTCTTCCAAAGGAAATTGGTTTCAGACAGGCTTTGAAAAGGCACTGCAACATCATGTCTAATGGTCTAAAACAAATTCAAATCAGCTTCACACACAATGCTTTATTACTAATGCTTAGATGTCTTCAATATCAAAAAAAGAACAAGGAATTTACATAAACAGTCCAGCACTTTTTACTGTATAATAAAGTAGGTCTTCTGATTGTTCTCACCCTCAAGCCATCCTAGGTGTATATGACTTTCTTCTTTCAGACAAATACGATCAGAGTTATATTAAAAAATGTCCTGGCTTTTTCAAGCTTCAGAATAGCAGTGAATGGCTGTGGAGATTTTGAAGCTGGATAAAGTGCATCCATCCATCATAACACATCGCCTTCTAAAGCAGATCGATGTGTTTGTGTCAGAAAAATATTCATATTTGAAACTTTAGAAAGCGTAATCTCTAGATTCCACTAAATTTCATTTCATGAGATGAAGATGAGATGAGATGAGAGTGGCATTCCAGCGGATGACGTAGTTTTAAATATGAATATTTTTCTAACACAAACGCATTGTTTTGCTTCAGAAGACCAGAAGAAAGAAAGGAAAAAAATACAAAATGGAATCTTCAAGCAGCGAGGATGATTTGGTTGTCTACACTCTTCTTAAAAAGAGAAAAAGAAAGGGCGTATTATAAGATATAGAAAGGAATGAGAGAATGCTTTTTAAGTGCACTTCCTTATTAATGAGCTGCGTGATTTTCCCGGACTTCAGGATTTCAGTAAACTTTGATGCTTTGCAAGCATTACTGGAGCCACATATTATAAAGAAGACCACTCATTTCTGTGAACTCAGTGTACAAGGACCTTACAGTGCTTTGTGCTGCGAGACGAAGAGGATGAACTTGTCAGACGCAATTCTGGATTTTGCCGTTCGCTTGTACGGTGGCTCTGAACTGTCAAAACACCTCTCAAAATGCTTGATATGGATGCGAAAAATGCAAAAATCGAACCCAATCTGTATTTTATTATGACGGATGAAAATTTTGGAGGCAGTGTGCAACCGTGATTGACGTAACATGAGGTATTTATTTTTTTTTTATGTATTTATACGCATTTATTTTTTAACACGCCAGAAATTTGGACGAAAATTAACCATTGCACAATGAGTCCGAAATTTTCGTCCAAATTTTTCACACATTTTTGTACGCTTTTTTTTGTATTTGTAACCCTAAAAATTTGTCACACACAAAAACCTTCCAGACTGAGTCCGATGCGTATTAATTCATTCGTTGCAAAACAATGCAAAATGGAATTTCCAAACAGCAAGGTAATTTTGTTGTCCACTCTCTTCTCAAAAAGAGAAAAAGAAAGGACATCCAATTATAAGATATAGAGAAGAATGAGAGAATATGGCCTTTAAAGGGATAGTTCACTTTGAAATTAAATTTTGGTATGTTTTAGCTTACCCCAAGGGCATCCAAGATGTAGGTGTCTTTGTTTCCGCAGTAGTTTCCATTTTGATATTTTTATGTCCAACCGTTCTTGTCTGTCAGTCATATAATGCATGCCTATAGTCACCTCACAAAAGAAAACGCACAGATTCAAATTAAACAGTCCAAATTAAACAATTCCCCACCGTAAGTACACATTAATGACCTAAGACACGAAACGAGTGGTTTGTGTGAGAAAACGAACAGTATTTATATCGATTTTACCTCTTGCAAACTATCACGTCCAAGTTGAAGGGGGCGCACTATCTGGTGTGTGAGCGCGTTATTGAGGCTTATTGATGCGCCGGCGCTACTCCCGGAGTACCTTTTTTAACCATTTCTTGTTTAAACATCCCGGATAAGCGCAACGAGTACCATTTCTGTTAGCCGTCTTACCTACAATCTCTGTTCTGTGTAAACAATGAGTGACGTTCACGCGCGAGAGATCACTTCCGGAGCTTTCCGGGAGTAGCGCCGGCGCGCTCACACACCAGGAAGCATGCGCACTTCAACTTGGACCTGGTTATTTACAAAAGGTAAAAAAGGACATAAATACTGTTCGTTTTCTCACACAAACCGCTCGTTTCGTGTCTTAGGTCATCAGTGTGTACTTACGATGTGGAATTGTTTAATTTGGACTGTTTAATTTGAATCTGTGCATTTTCTTTGATGAGGTGACCATAGGCATGCATTATATGACTGACAGACCAGAACGGTTGGACCTAAAAATATCAAAATTGAAACTACTGCGGAAACAAAGACACCTACATCTTGGATGCCCTTGGGGTAAGCTAAAACATATCAAAATTTAATTTCAAAGTGAACTATCCTTTAAGGTCATTGCACACTGAGTCTGAAATTTTCGTCTGAATATTTACCACGTTAAAAAATAAATACTAAGTTACCTCACGTTATGTCAATCACGTTTGCACACTGCCTCCGAAATTTTCGTTCGTCACAATAAAAATCTAATAGCACTGTACAGGTCCTTGTACACTGGGTTCACAGAAATGAGCAGTCTTCTTTATAATATGTAGCGCCAGTAACGATAGCAAAACGTCAAAGTTTACTGACTTCACCTGGGATAATCCTGCAGCTCATTAAGGAGGTGTGCATAAAAAGTATTCTCTCATTCCTCTCTATATCCTATAATTGGATGGACCCAATATGTCCTTTCTTTTTCTCTTTTTAAGAAGAGAGTGGACAACACAATCTTTCTCGTTGCTTGATTTCATTTGGTATTGTTATGCAATTTTTTTTTTTTTAGTGTTTAAGGTTTCTGTGCGTTTTATCAAGAATATGAAAAAATGCATACGAAAATTTTGGACTCCAGTGTGCAATGACCCCAACGTATTACTTGATTATAAGTTTATTCGAAAACATATCATAAACATGATACAAAAGGCATTAAAAGCATTGGAAAATATAAGAAAGTGCACTTTTTTAGTGTACTATAAGCATACTTGTTCACAAGGGCATTTCAGTCTACAGGTTATGAAGCACATTTCAATGCAAATTGTTTAATTTTCATATTGTCATGAGGCACTTCAATCTTTTATTAAACTGAACAGCAAACCCGCAGTTAGTATCTCATTTAACATGCAAAAAGATGTCTTAAAGGCACAGAAGCATAAAACAGCTTGTGCAATTCTAAGGGTCAGATAGAGAGTAGAAAATGGTCATATAAAACTAAATATGACTTCGCTGGGTTCAAAAAAACTTTATAAATGGACTTCATTATAAACATTATGAGCGGACCTCAGGGAGAAAAATTAAATAGGAAAATCCATGATATGACCCCTTTAAAAATGAAATCCTGAGCAGGTGCCGAGGGAAGTAAGCGGTGAGGACAAGCACTTGGATGCATATGAGGTTTTCCTTATTAAGGTCTTGTTTCATGCACGCTGTGCTGACAACGTGGAACAGAGTGACCGCAGCAGGTCTGCTCGGGTCCTGCATGATGAGGGGAGCGAAGGCCAGCTGGAACTACTCGATGATAGTCGTGGCACTGGAAAAGAGAATCAAAAGGCAGCCTGACCAGTTCATAAGCAGCACCGCCGCAGGCCTCAGCGCCGCCCCGCGCACACGATGTCACACTCCTCGCACACACTTGCACGCCTGTAGGCGCACGTCGTCATGCTCCAAGTCACACATGCAGCCGCAAGCGGAAAAACATTCAGGCTCAAGCTCACAGGGTCATCAAGCACAAGAAAGCCTCTGAAACCTAAAGCAAACAGACTGAAAATTCAAGTACGGAGTTCATTTTCACACGCTTGGTCAAATACAGTTATCTTCATTAAAAACCAAAAAAGAAAGAGAGCAACTCTTCCAGTCTTGTCAGTGATTAGGCAGTTTTGTTCAAAACGCGGTGATGAATAGAGCCACAGCACAATGCCTCCAGGGCTAAAAGAGGTTTAGTTCTATTGCAACGTGTGGAGAGTTTGTCTTGTGCAAACACCTGTTGGATCGCATTAATCACCATTGCAAGACCAGACATGAGTGCAGGTGAACTGTGAATAAGAAAGAGAGGGAGAGAGAAAGACAGCTGACAGGTGCTTCAAAAACAGAAGCGTGTTGAAGGAGTTGTTTTCAAAAACTTGGCTCTAGTTAGCAGTAATGCATATAGCACAAAATTTAGTAGTGAGAGAGTAGCTGTTTTCAAAACAGCGTAACTTTACCCTTTCTGAGCTTTTCTAACAGCAAGCTGCAGTGTAGCATGACAAAACAATGCTTTGTTGTTTATGTTATGCTGTATAGAGCACAAAGACATTCACACATGCAGTGATTTAGCAAGAAGGTACTGTGAGCGACTGCTTTATATGATTCGTCTCTGCCCGCATACAGAGAAATAATAAAAACATTGTGTGTGGAAAACAGTGTCAGAGAGTGTTATGATGCATTATACACTGCTGCAGTTTATACACAAGCACTTGCATGCATCTAGAAAGCTTCAACTGGAAAAGCTGTTTTGCTGTCAAAACGGGATGACTTGTTATTTTTACTGGCAATATACGTCATTTATGCTCAGATAAAAAAAAAAAAAAAAAAAAAAGCTGTTCCGGTAACATTAGGGCATCCAACAGCATTGCCACCAAAAAAAAAAAGTTATGGGATGACATTGCGATGAATACGGTCACTGTTTACAAATTAATTTAGCTCATCTCTCAGTTATGTTTCCTGAAGCCCCTCGTGACATTTTGTATTGTCTTTTTGTTAAAGACTGACATTTATCACACCATTCTCATTTTTACTTTTTATATACACTACTTTTCAAATGTTTGGGGTCAGTAAGAGTTATATATACAGCTGAGTTCAAAAGTTTACATACACCTTGCAGAATCTGCCAAATGTTAATTATTTTACCAAAATAAGAGGGATCATACAAAATGCATGTTATTTTTTTTGTACTGACCTGAATAAGATATTTCACAAAAGATGTTTACATATAGTCAACAAGAGAGAATAATAGTTGAATTTATAAAAATTACCCTGTTAAAATTTACGTAAACTTGATTCTTAATACTGTGTTGTTGAATGATACACAGCTGTTTTTTTTTTTTGGTAAGTCCTTCTGGTCCCAGAGATTATTTGGTTTTTCAGCACTTTTGTGTATTTGAACCCTTTCCAAAAATTATGGAAAATGACTATGATTTTGAGATCCATCTTTTCACACTGAGGACAACCAAGACTCATATGTAACTATTACAGAAGGTTCAAATGCTCACTGATGCTCCAGAATGAAAAATGATGCATTAACATGTAAGTATCTTATGTAGCTTCTGAAGGGCAGTACTAAATGAAAAAAAAAAAAAAAATTATATATATATATATTTAGGCAAAATGTACACATCTTCATTATGTTTAAAAGTTTACAGCCCTGGCTCTTAATGCATAATTTTTTTCTTCTGAAGCATCAGTGAGCGTTTCAACCTTCTGTAATAGTTGCATATGAGTCTCTCAGTTGTCCTCAGTCTCAAAAGATGGATCTCAAAATCATAAATGAATTATTGGAAAGGGTTAAAATGCACAAAAATGCTGAAAAAACAAAGAATTTGTGGTACCTGAAGGATTTTCCTGAAGAACAAAAGGCAGTTAAACTGTTCAGGACAAACAAGAGACTCATGAGCTATCATATAACTATCACTAAAAAAACAAAACAAAAAACAGCTGTGTACCATTCAGGTAACAACACAGTATTAAGAATAAAGTGTATGTAAACTTTTGAATAGGGTAATTTTTATAAATTCAGCAGGTCAGTACTAAAAAAAAAATAACATGCACTTTGCATGATCCCTCTTATTTTGGTAAAATAATTATCATTTTGCAGATTCTGCAAGGTGTATGTAAACTTTTGTCCTCAACTGTATAGACAGAGTGAAATTAATACTTTTATTCAGCAATGGCACATTAAACTAATCAAAAGATACAATAAGAAACAATAAAAAAAAAATTACTATGTTACAAAAGATTCAAGTAAATACTGCTATTTTGAACTTTCTATTTGTCAAAGAATGCTGGAGAGATAAAAAAAAAACAGCTTCCATCAAAATATAAAAATATCATGTTTTCTTCCCTCTCATTAAACTATGACAAATGAGTTACTGCAAAAAAGGTAATTGCAACACTGTAAAGTAATAAAAACATGGCGATGTGCTTTTGAAAAACCATTTTCATAGGTTTAATGTTATATTATTGGTAAAATACGTTAGTTTACCTAGAAACACGAGAGACTGGAAATGTAAAGCATCGTTCTAGTTGGGCAAGACCTCCGTGTTCATGGCAATGGATGTTGGTAGGTTTACGCATGTTGTATGTTACATATCCCTCATTTGAGGGATTATTCATGTTTGTAGAATAAAGCGAGAAGCTAAGTGTCAAAGTGTAATGTAGGGCTGGGCGATTAATCAATAACAATAATTACAGCACGATATGAATTCGGTTAATAAACGATAAATGTTCGATATAATGTTTATGCGGCAAAGGCGGAACAAAAGAGCGGTAGTCAAAGTGCGCCACTCGGACCGCTTATCCGCTCAGATCAAAGTTCAAACGGCTGCACAGCGCAAACTTACTAGAGCAGATGCTTTCACTTGCTGATGAGTCTCAGTCACTAAACAGCGCCAGTGTGAATCGCTTGAATTCAGTCAACTGACTTGGTTAATAGCAAGGTGAAACAGTGCTGACAAACGAGAGAAACACTGTGCTCAACGATACACTCAGAAGGCTTTTTAATCTAACAAACAAACAAAAAAACTCAGAACAGTCAGAATAATAAAATTTCACCATATAAAAATGAGATTGCTAAATTTTTTTACAAATATTACTTATTTTGATAATGAATATGAACATCTGCATTCTAAATCAAGCCACTACCAAATGTTTCTAAGAGACAAATTTTTATTATTATTAATATTATCAGGTAACACAAACATGTTTCTTGATTTTTTGGAACAATATTACTTATTAAAACAAGCAAAACTAAGAAATTATTTTTTTTTTCTATTAAGATACTTATTTTGTTAAAGAATGGATAGAAAAAGTGACAAAAAAAAACATGTCATGTTTTGAGCATAAAGAATATTTTAAAGCTACATTTGGTTTTTACAACTTTCACATTGTAGCAAAAACCTGCCTTTAAACTTAAATAAAAAATTGACATTTATCGTGATAATTAACGTTATTGACTGATATGAAAACAAATTATTGTGATTATTTTTTGGCCATATCGCCCAGCCCTATAGTGTAACACTTAGGTCAGACGTTTCTTCTAATCTTTTATGTAGCTATGCACAACAGTAGCATGTGACATTGCATTTTCCAACACTAGAAATATGAGAGACTTGTAAGTGCGCTGGTATTTAGGTGTCTAGGTGATGACTGTCTTGTAAAAACTTGTAAAACATCACATGCGCAGCGCTAAGCGGCTTTCTGCTCAAGCGTATGATCAAAATCCCAGGATATGTCTCCAAACAAAGCCTATAATTCAGAGCTGCTCGCTCACCAGAGTCGCCACCTTACCAGCAACTCAGCCTACATTTATTACTATCAATGTCTTTCTCTTTTGCCCTGCAAGCCACTCTTACATAAACTTACAGCACAGCTAATGATAGACTCTTTGCTCACAATGATCTAATTGTATTTTTTTTTTTTTTTAATTCTCCTTGTCAGGTGGAACATTTTCCATGTATTTTTCTTTTCCATAAGATTTAAGGAGACAAGAAAAGAAAATCTCAGCTGCGTAAAAAACAAGATCACACCTGCAGGCGGGATTACACCGCCAGCAGAACGGTGTTCCAGACCACTCTCTGGGATCAGATCGTTCCTCTTGTGTGCCTGCTTTCCGCTAAAGCCGTTTAAAGGAGTTATATCACAGAAAAGAGGATTGTACTTGTTCTTTTCAAATGAAAGATTTCGTTGTACTATGTAGACATGCTCAAACTTTCAGAGCTCAAATGTTTTACAGAAACTAAGCCACAAAGACGGCTCATTCAGAAATCATTAAAAAAATCAATTTGATTACATATTAACATACTGTATGACCACACACATTTACACATCAGCTCTGTATTTATTAGCCAAGTGAGGTAATAAGGAAAAAGCAGTTACTATTATTCTCAAACAACAGAGGAAGTAATGATAAGAGGAGTAAAGTCTGCCAAACCTGCATGAAAGATCACAGAAACAAGCAGATGAAATCAAGATCTAAAATATATTACAGGAAAATCAACGTCAAAACAACACACTTCACATTTAACCATTTCTGCTGGTACAAAGAGGCTGTTTATAATAAGATGGGCTAGTGCCAGTTACAGTTGAAGTCAAAAGTTTACATATACCTTGCAGAATCTGCAAAATGTTGAAGACAAGTGAAGGAAAAACAATGCAGGTATGTAAACTTTTTAACAGAATGAAGATACATTTTTTATTTTCCCTAAATATTATTTTTCAAAAGAAAAATGTACATATCTTCATTCTATTCAAACGTTTTCACCCCAAAGCTCTTAATGCATTGTGTTTCCTTCTGGAGCATTAGTGAGCATTTTAACCTTCTGTAATAGTTGCATATGAGTCCCTCAGTTGTCCTCAGTGTGAAAAGGGATGGATGTCAAAATCATACATTGTTGGAAAGGGTTCAAATACACAAAAATGCTGAAAAGAGCAAAAAAAAAAAAAAAAAAAACCCCAAAACAAAACAAACAAACAAAAAAAAAACTGAAGGATATTGTGAAGAACAGCAGGCAGTTTAACTGTTCAGGACAAACAAGGGACTTATGAACAGCTATAACTAAACATTAAAAAAAAAAACACACAGAGCTGTGGATGATTCAGGTAACAACACAGTATTAAGAACTTTTGAATGGGGTTATTTTTATAAATTCAACTGTTATTTTCTGTTGTGGACTATTATGTAAACACCTTTTATGTGAAATATCTTATTCAGGTCAGTACTACATAAAAAAAAAAAAATAACATGCATTTTGTATGATTCTTTTATTTTGGCAAAATAATTAACATTTTGCAGATTCTGCAAGGTGTATGTAAACTTTTGACTTTAACTGTATGTTGTACCCAGTAACAAACAACTTTTCAGGAAAGTTTGCTTTGCCGAATCCCCAAAACAAACTCAAAATGAACTTCATTTTGGCCTGATTCTGCTGGAAATAATGTTGCACTAGTTTGTTTTTCAGTTTTGAAGTGTATTGTACATCTCTTGTACATGATCATCAATCGAACCTGAAATTCTGGTGTTTTCAGATTTATTATTTTCCAAACAAGTTTTCAGGAAAGTTTGCTTTGACAAACCCCCAAAACAACCTTGAAATGAACTTCATTTTGGCCTGATTCTGTTGGAAATAATGTTGCACCAGTTTTGAAGTATATCAGGGCCTTAGAGGACCAGAATAAGGGCAGATGGTCATGTGAAGAATATATTTGCACAAGAACCCTTGCTTAAAAAATTAGCTCAGTCCAGAATGAAAATTTCCTGATAATTTACTCACCCCGTGTCATCTAAGATGTTCATGTCTTTCTTTCTTGAGTTGAAAAGAAATTAAGGTTTAAGAAGGAAAACATTCCAGGATTTTTCTCTATTTAGTGGACTTCAATGGGGATCAGCGGGTTGAAGGTCCAAACAGCAGTTTCAATGCAGCTTCAGCCTAGGAATAAGAGTCTTATCTAGCAAAATGATCAGTCATTTCTAAAGAAAATACTAATTTATATACTTTTTAACCACAAATGCTCATCTTGCACTAGCTCGACTTTATGCATTACATAGTTGCAGAAGTACTGACCCATTTAGTCATTTAGTTCATTTAGTTTTTTTATGACTGATTGTTTCGCTAGATAAGATCCTTATTTCTCCACTGGTATCTTGTAGAGCTCTTTAAACTGCAATTTGGACCTTCAACCTGCTGATCCCAATTGAAGTCTACTATATGGAGACAAATCCTAGAATGTTTTCCTCAAAAACCTTAAATTCTTTTTGACTGAAGAAAGAAAGATATGAACATCTTGGATGACATGAGGGTGAGTGAATTACCAGGAAATTTAAATTCAGGAGTGAACTAATCCTGTGTAAATGGAGGAAAAAAATACTGTAGGATGTGGTATTAATGCAGCATGTTCCACTTGTGAGCATGAACATTTCCAAATCATCCCAGCCACAAGAGGCTGTTGACATATATTGTACATCTCTTGTACATGATCATCAATCAAACCTGAAATTTTGGTGTTTTCAGATTTATTATTTTCCAAACTAGCTCTTATCAGAAAAGAGCACACCTAATGATAGGCCTGTCAGCTCACACTTCCTCCCAGTGTCCCTCACAACATCCTGAGGGAGTAAATCAGAAAATATTGGCAGAGCGTGGCGCGGAGTGGCCGGAAACCCTCTGGAAGCGTGGATGGTTTCTGGTGCGGGTCCAGCCTGACCCCAGCCTCCCGTTGAGGGAGCTTCTCTAACTTTCATCCGTTAAGGAAACATCTGGACACCAATGGCCCAGACTGAAGTCTGTGTGTGTGAGTGGAGGACGCTGGAATGTGTGCATGCAGACGAAGAGACAGTAAATGGAATGCTAAGGCAATCATCATCATTATTAATTTTGATCATATTAGGCTCTTTTGGTGACCTAAACACCTATCAACCACCCAAAAAAAAACACCAGAATACCTTAGCATCTGCATACTAATACATTGGTATTGTGGAGAAAAAAACAAAGATATTTGACAAATCTGCAAGTTTTGGGCACTTGCGATCCACAGGATTTCAACCACTAAGGAGCGTGACATTCTAAAACGTTTAATGTATCAAGGAAAAAAATGGTTCACTGAAAGGTTAGGAACCCAACATTTTCCTTTCGGAACCTTTATTTTTAAAACTGTACTGTTAGATTGATGATTAATAACTGATGGTAAAGATCACAGAGCTAGTAATGTTTAACCCAGCATGTTTAACTTCCTTCCAGGTTGAAAAATACCTTGGTTTGTTTCGGCTAGGTAACACTTATTGAATTCTTCCAGATCGTTCATCACTGGTGTCTCCGTCTCTTCGTCTTTCACCGCAGACAGATATACTGATGCTGAGCATTAGACATGCAGAGACAAGGGCTGTGTTGTTATTGAAGAGGAACACAGTCTGTCTGTCCACCAGCAGGTGAAGGAGACAAAGAAGAGTTGTAGCATTCATCCTCATGTCTGAGTGAAGAATAACCACACGTTGTGTTGACAGAGGTGAGAGGGATGGGGTCAAAGGTCACACCTGCTGATAATTTCAGCTGCCTGAACAGACAATTCTCCCACATGGATGTACCTGATTGAAACAGACAAAGACGGTCTGAAAAAAAGTCAAAACAACATCTGTTTTTCTTTGAGATGTTCTTAAAAATCTTGAATAATAAACAATAAAACAATAAAACAAGTGCAACTAACCATATGCAGCTTGCAATGGTGAGCAAAAACGAATAGGCAAAAAAGTCAAAAGGTCAAAGGTTGTGCATCAACTTGGAGGAAGTTATCAGGTTGCACTCAAATTTTAAAGGATTAGTCCACTCCAGAATGAAAATTTTCTGCTAATTTCATCTAATTAATTCCTGCTATGTCATTTAAGATGTTCATGTCTTTCTTTCTTCGGTCGAAAAAAATATAAGTTTTTGAGGAAAACATTCCAGGAATTTTCTTCATATAGTGGACTTTAATGGGGAACAACAGGTTGAAGGTCAATATTGCAATTTTAATGCAGCTTCAAAGGGCTCTACACAATCCCAGTTGAGAAATAAGGGTCTTAACTAGTGAAACGAATGGTCATTTTCTACAAAAAATACAAATTTATAGACTTTTTAACCACAAATGCTTATCTTGCACTAGCTCTGTGTCCATGACCAAGTCCAAGTCCAAGTTGGAGGGGAAAATTGTTTTTAGAGTTGTTTGCCTTACCCTACCTTTTTGAATCGAAATACACAAACAAAGAACAAACCACATGTGACCTTTTTAACGTGATTACATAATACATGAAATCATAGCAGAGATAAAAATTATACAATTGTTGTTGTTTTTTTTTTTAATGACTTATCGTTTCGCTAGATAAGATCCTTATTTCCACTATACAGAGAAAAGTCCTGGAATGTTTTCCTTGAAAACCTTAACCTCTTTAACCTTAACATCTTGGATGACATGGGGGTGAGTAAATTACTTAAGTGTAAGCACTGTAAGCTCATACACTCCTAAAAATAAAGATTCTTTATTGGAATCTATGATTCCATAAAGAACCTTTACATTCATGAAATCTTCCATTCCATAAAGAGTTTCTGTATAGTGAAAAAAAGTTCTTCAGACTGAGAAAAAAGGGTTCTATGGCATTGTTGAGAAAGTGTAGGGAATACCAGCGCCAATAGTTTATATGATCTACTTCTTATGATGCTTTTAGGAAATGCAGCCAATAACTACATCAACAAATTGATATTTCACAATCTGTAAACAAAATGGAAGCATTAAAGTGACCAATCAAACACACTTTCAATCAAGCGCTAGTATGGACGTGATATTTGGGAATTGTTGGGAGGATGTTGTGCTTCCTGTGCAAATCGACTTTTGACCCAGTCCATCCTCTCTACCTGCAGCCAGACCACGTCCCCGCTTTTTCTCTCTTCTCCTTTTTGACTATACTGTAGCTCCATTCGACATACATAATTGTTGCCTTAGTGCTGCATGACTGACTTGCCAGCTAAGACAACAGCCCTCTCTCCTGAGCTCCACTGTATAAAATCTGCTATTCTCTGCGCCCACGGTCTCTCATCTCCCCTAATGTGGGATGACACCCCCCACTTTGAAGTCCATGGGTGCTGTGAACCTGGGCCCACCCAACAAAAGCAGGCTGATCCGCTACTGACGCTCCAGCAGACCCACTTATGCTGACATTGGATTGGAAAAGAGACGAGGCCTCTTTTTGCTAAGAAGCTTTCACGCTAGAGCTTCTCCTGCTGACCCGAGACAGTTTGACGTCAGTGATAGTTGTTTAGAGATAGTTGTTTATGGGTCCCTTGTTTGTCCTAAACAGTTAAACTGCCCACTGTTCTTTAGCAAAATCCTTCAGGTTTCACAAAACCCTTTCCAACAATGACTGTATGATTTTGAGATCCATCTTTTGACACTGAGGACAACTGAGGGACTCATATACAACTATTACAGAAGGTCCGAACACTCACTGATGATCCATAAGGAAATACGATGCATTAAGAGCCAGACGGTGAAAACTTGAATTTAAAGATCAGGGTAAATTTAACTTTAGTATTCTGGGAAACGTGTAAGTATCTTCTGAAGGGCAGTACTAAATAAAAAATAAAAAATAAAAAAAGATATTTAGGCAAAATAAGAAAAGCGTATCTTCATTTTGTTCAAAAGTTTACACCCCCCAGCTCTTAATGCTTCGTTCTACATGTATTTGAAAGGGTTCAAATACGTAAAAATGCTGAACGCAACCTTAAACTCCTCCTGAGAATGATTCATCCATGTTCGTTCAGGTCTGTTATGTTACCATCTTGAATCAGCGGCAAGAGTAAACACGTTTGTTAATATGTTCATTATTCCAAAGAAACCCTGGGTTTGGAAGAAAACCGTTTGGAAGAAATTACTCATTCACGTATCGTTATTTCAGTCACACCTTTTCTGTAAAAATTAATAGTGATCACTGGTTATCAAGGTCAACTGGAATTCTGTTTGTTATTTTAATAATAATTGTAATCACATACCCAGGTCCCAGGTGATCAAAGATGAAGTAACAATTCTTGGATCACATAATTTTTACAACCTTCAGAGTTGTTTCAACCACTAAAAAACTGTTTTAACATAGTCATACTGTTCAATGTATACCAATTCCATTTTTTGTCAAATTTGTGTCAATGTTCTCTACTCTCCTAAGCTCTAAAGCATCTACATGACGCTGTGGGCTTATAAAAACTGTGGTTTTACAATTTCCTCCAGGACACAGGCACTGCTTGTTGGTGATGGAACATTGGGAAGAACCGGGATGTGGTTGGCATGAAGTGGGACGGGATGGGCGATTGAAAGGCCCATTCATACACTTACCACTGACCTACAGTTGAGGTCTGTTTAGCTAAAGCTCCACGAAAGACCGAATGTCAAAAAAAAGAGAGGGGCAAAGAGCAAGAGAATGTTGTTGTGTTAATAAGTGCCCTCAGCATCAACATTTAATCCATTAAACCAGCCATAATGGCCATTCATCAGCCTGACACAATGACAGTGAATGCATTTAAACTTTACAAAACAAAAGAATGTCTGGGAAACACATCTGAATCGAACCGTGTCAGGTCTGAAAGACACGCATTCTCCCGTCTCCCCAATCTCTGACCTCGCTCTCTTTCCCCGGAAACGTTAGGATATGCAAAACCGCCACCCTCGTGATTTGCATGTGGTTAGAGGGCGCGAGGTTGCGGGCAGAAGAGTCTTTGTAATGTGACGGCGCTGGAATGTGTCTGTGTTCACGGTGCTAATATGTCCGCGCGAGGAAACAAGACAAGTTCCAACAGTTCGCCCCCCAAGGTCCTTCACTGGCTTCGCCATGTGTTTGTTTTGAGAGCGCTGAATGAAACCATGCACTCTAGATGACACAGGCTCGGCATAATGCCGTCTCTCCTCCAGGATTACTTTGTTTCTTTGTTCACTCCTCCACCCATCCCGTACGGTACAGTGGGCGCAAAGGGTTTATCCACCAACCGCTTCTATCCCACCACCCTCAGGCCCACACAGATGAAGAAAATAGAGGTGTGGAAAACGCAGCTTTTCTGCTGATCAGTTCCCGAGACCATTCAGCTCAGTTCTGAGGCCAAAACAAGCTCCCTGTCAAGTCTCGGAAAATTTTCTGAACTAAAATCGGCGAAGCTCATATAGCGCCGTCCTGCCAACTGGTACAGGGCTGCAGAAGGGCTTAGAGAAGAAAATGACGGAAAGAAGGAGCGGGGGAAGAAAAGCAGGATGGGTAGTTCTAATTCGGGGACTATTCATTTGGGCTTCAATCATTCTCTTAGACCAGCAGATATCAAGACCTTCTAAGATCTGCCAAAATGTTCCCTTAACAAGCACTTCATCTCCATTACCCAATTACTGCGTCTCAGGGCAATTTGAGTCAGCCTAGCTCAAGGTAAAACATATAATTTGAAAATAAGTTATTTATATCTGGTGAACGAGTCTTGGCACGGTGGTGACTGGCAGGGGCTGTTCATAAGAATAAGAACGGGTGTTGAAGAGTGAAGCGCTAAAACCGGGCAACTCGTACCAAGCAGCAGTTAGATCTGTTTAACCAAAGGCCATTTAGATGTGGAACCTTGAGTGAGCTTTGCATATGGAAATGATGGCTGTCTTTAGCAGCGGGGTTGAAGCAGTGTTGCCAGAGGCTCATCTGGACTACTGTTAAACTACGATGTTTTGCTCCGGGGCTTCTCCCGTGACACGATTGCCTGATCGCCCCTTTGCATATGTGAACGAGCGCGAGCGTGGATATATCATCCTGCAATAAACCAGAGAATTACCTCAGCGCGCAAAAACTCAGCATGTTCCGTTCACTACATCTGGTTCACTTTAGCTCCAGCATCCCAAGGAGCTTTCACCTCCAAAAGCGTGCACACACACGGTGCATTAGATTTGTGTGTGCGCAACAGATTACGTTGAATACGCTTAACTTTTTCTCAAGGTTTTATGGCTAATGTTTTATTTATCATTAACTCTACCATGTTATGGTTGAAAGAGCCATCCATACTCACAGGAAGACCCGAAGGGAATAAGAACGTCCAGCTCCACTTTGTTGGACCTCATCGGCTCGTCTCCCTTTCATGCACTCAAGTGCTCCTCCATACGGAGTTGTGGTTTGTGATCCAAGCTTGGAATAAAAGAGGAACTGATGATGAATTTTCTTGAATGTTTTCTACATAACTGCAGCTGGAGCCATTTTTAGCTCCGAAATGCAAAGTGCAGAGTAACCGGTCATGATATGAGGCCCTCACGGCAATTACGCGATGAGGAGGAGGCACCGCTGGAAGAAACCGGTTTAAAAAGGTGTGTATATCTGGCAGCAGTTGGGATGGATAGAGGGAGAAAAAGAGAGAGGGGAACAGAGCAGAGGAAAAACAGGAAAGGAATGCATATGGTGTTTATAGTCACACTCGGTTAAGACTGTCAAAGCCAAAGTGTATATCTTCAATTCCAGGCAGTAGAAAGTGTAAAGAGATGCCAAACCCTCACTGAATGCCAGGACTGTGTGGACTCCACGTCAATCTAGAAGGAGCCCCTCCAAACGCATGTAAAACACTGAGGTTCACCTCTGTACCTTTATAGCAGTCCCACAGGCAGACCGGTCCCCCTCTAATAAAACTGCACTCTGTATTATTTCCCTGAGCTGAACAAAGATTTCTTTGTTCCTCTGGTAATACAGAAGAAAAATGCCAGTAATACTGTTCCATGTTGTAAATCACCCCAGGCAGATGGGTCACAGTTATGGGTGCACTTTATTATCGCTAGGGCTTATGGGATATCAGTCCCTGAGGCTCTTACGATTTTGGAAAGCCAAGGACTGTGCTGGGTGGACAGTAGCTGGGCTGCTTCCTAGATTACATCAAGTTTCTATTTCAACTCATTGCTCAATATGGTCCGCAAATAAATCTAAACCTGCCTCAAGACTCAAGAACTTTATGGCAGTACAGATCAGGTTGTCGCAGATGGTTCTTTATTTCCTTAAGAAAATCCTATTTAGAAAAGAAGGGCCAGTCAGATCAACATGTAATGCAAACAATTCATTTTCAGAAATTGCTTTTACCACAATAGCAGATCAACATGCAATATTCCACAAACATTGCTACCGGCAAAACAAAATCGGTGGAACATGACTTTCCTAACCATCCAAAAGTAATAGGTTACCAATAATTTCATGGACATAATACATAAACCATAGCAAATGATTTGGTTGTGCATAAGGTTATCATTTACTTTTTACAGACTGCCTCAAACAAGATCTGCCAAAAAAAAAAAAAAAAAAAAAAAAAAAAACTTTCAATCTTTGGTTCAGCGTCCAGTTCTTCCTTAGAAGAACTCATTGTGGCGCTGCCTTAGAAAGATTCAAATTACTGGTTTTGAAAGCTTCTGTCATTATTGTGTGCAATATATCTATCAATCTGAGGCTGACTGTACAGTTGAAATCAAAAGTTTACATACACCTTGCAGAATCTGCAAAATGTTGATTATTTTACCAAAATGAGAGGGATCATATAAAACTTTTGAATTAAAAAAAAAATGCAACTTTTTTTTCTTATGTGGACTATATGTAAACATCTTTTATGTGAAATATCTTATTCAAGCCAGTACTAAATAAAAAATTAACATACATTTTCTATGATCCCACTTATTTTGGTAAAATAATTAACATTTTGCAAGGTGTATGTAAACTTTTGACTTCAACTGTATGTACTATCAATTTATTGTCATTGGAGGGAATTGTGAACGTGAATGATTGTGCGTTTTAACAATGGAAAACTGATTGCTGATTTTGGATGAACATCTGCGGAATGGGTTTGAACATCATTCAACACTTAAATTGATACCTACAAGCATAATCAAATTAGCCACAATATTTAATAATGCATGTGTGAAACTCTAAACAACTACTGTTTCAGATGTGGAAATCTGCTGATCGTTTTACTGCACAGATTCCTTGTAGTATAGCTACTATTTCACGTTGCTCTACTGATGAGTGCGACACAGTAATATTATTTGAGGTAAGTTTTTAGGCTGCAGGCAAACGATTTTAGCAAACACAACAGACCATTGCCACACTGGTCACTTGACAACTAATCATAAGAAAAAGACAATAAAATACCTACAAGCAAATCTGTATTTCTGTGGGAGTACAAAAACAAATCTGGGGCCAAAAATACAGGCAGACAGAGGGAGGAGAGGCACTCAGAGGGAAAAGAGGCGGGAGAGCAAACTTAATTTTAGCTGTATGTGATGCTGTAATCCAATCTCCACAGCAACTCTTTGTGTGCTGTGGAATAAGACTGTGGGCTTTGGCACTCGCTGATTCCTGCCCTTGATAAAACTTCCACTTTCCACCCCCATAAGATGACTCTTTAAAACAAAGAGAACGGAAAAAAAAGAAAAAGAACTCGGAGAGTAAGGAGTTGGGGGAGTTTTAGATGACAAATAGAAGTCGGGGCGAGAGATTTGATGATTTGGGGAGAAAGATTGATGGTAGAAAAACAGGGTAAGAAAGCAACGGACTTCAAGAAAAAGAGGCAGCAAAAAGGGAAAAAGTGTGTGAGGCAGAGGGGTGAACTGAAGTGCAAATAGAGCTGGGTGAGAGAAAAGGGACATTCCTGGGCCAGCTGTGGCTTAAATGGGAATTCTGACTGGATCTGTCAAAAAACAAATGGGAGAGTAAGACAAAATGCAGAGCTATTTTGGTATTTGCGCTAAGCGCAGAGACCAAAGACTCCTCTGATGGAACTTAAATTGAAAATGTGACTTCAATAATGGTGATACCAAACTACTCCAGTGAGGCATTACCGACAGAGACCAAGCGCAGGCCAAGTCAGTTGACCTCTGACTGCACCACCACAGTTTGCGCCAGTTTAATGTCATCAGGGGCCGACTCGAAGGCCAAGGAGGCAAATGAGGAAATGAGTAGCTATACTGTCCATCCCGAGAGACAGGTGCTGAAGTGTTTAATAAATAAATGACTTGAGCGAGAGAGACTGAAAGGGATAGAGTCTGAAGCCGACACTCATTGTTAACACTCAATATGCTGCCAGTCATAACACAACTACTGTTCCACTGAGGAGCAATTGTTCCTTGCTAACTATAGAGCTCCCAGGGAAGCTTTACTATTGGCTGGAATATGACGATTTGTCCTCAGATGACTCTAGTAGATAAACACAAGAAGGGATATAACATACGGAGAAAGCTATCTGTTAGGAATCATTTGAATGGCAGTTGCTTGGCTGGCAAAAACCCGATAGAAGACCATGTCTGATATAATCACAACACAGATTGACTAATGCGCCACAAGAATACATACAGTTCCAAACCCTTCACTAGTGACTTCTCAACCTGCGGCCCGTGACAAATCCAAATGTGGTCCATCATGCCGAACACAATTACAAAATTACTTCCAGTTTCTAGTTTTTACATTAATTTAAAAATGTACTAAACAAAATATAAGCTGTAATGTTTTTTGTTATATACATTTTTTTTGTTTTTCATATATTATTTACAGACACGTGCAGACCTAAGTACTCACGTAATTAGGGTTGGGAATCGAAAATCGATTCCGATTCTGGAATCGGATACTTAAGATTAAGAATCGGATACTTGTTATAAAACAAAAATTTCGATTCCTCTTTTCGATTCCTGTGCGCATTTTTTTTTTAAAACCTGGCAATCTGCCAAGACCTTTCGTGCGTCCAATCTGCCAGGACCTTATCTGGTAACCTAAACATCAGTTTACAAGATGGACCGCGGGAAGCCCTCATAAAACTGAAGACAAAGCTAAGTGTAATTACTGTAATAAACTAATATGTTGTAAGCAAGGTGTCACGACCAACATAACTAAGCGGTTGGTTTACCACGTCGAATTAAAATAATTCACCGTGTTTGATTCATTGCGCATCCCTAGTGCCGAGTGCCCTTCATTAGCCAGCACTAGTATGGTGACAACGCTTGTAGCTACTACTGTTTCAGCATTTAAAAATAGTTAAATTTTGTATGCAATAGCAAAGTGATAATATTTCATTTTGTTTGTTATGAAGTTAATTAAGAAAAGCGTTTGGAGCATTTGTTGTTCGTTAAATATAAGTTTTCGTTTTTTAAAGGATGGAACAGCAGCCAGTGGAAGACTGTTGTTTGATCAAATTACCTTCTCAAATCATCACGACTTGTCTAAAATAAAACCTATAGATCTAAAACAGTTAGATAAATGTGCGCTATTAGGTGCATATCCAATTGTTTTTGCGGAGAGGGGATGCCGAAGCCGCTTTACAGGACATGGAGGCGCCAGCGCGATCATTTGCATTTTTTCAGTGGAAACAATTTCAAATTGTCTGTCATTTTTGCTCACAAAGGTAAGAGTAATACATCATTCGAAATGTAAAGGGTCTACTTTTATTTGCGTGCACTCACAAAAGGAAGGCAAGAAAACAAACATACGTTTTCTGTCTTCTTGTACTTGAACAGGAGTGCAAAACTAAAATGAAACATGATACATATATAAATAGAAAGCTTTAAATTATTTCTTAACGAAATAAAACAAATAAATAAACTTTTTTGTATTATGTAATCTAAAGATGCATTTCTCATGTGCGTCCAAAGATGGATCGCAAATCAGGGTCTTTGCCACGCTATCTCAGAATACACTAGTTAATTAATGAATCATTTAAATATTTTCTTAATGTTCATTAAGAAACATTCATTGCAATTACTATTGCCGGTGCTTTGTGGCAAGATGGTGCAGTGTTGCGTCTTTCAGATATGTGGTGTGGCCGTCTTGCGTTATGTTCTGCTTATGATGACATACAGGCTTATGCTTTGATTAAACGGTGGCACAGAAAATAAACATGTTTGATATATTAATGTTTGACGTTTGTTGTTGTTATTTACTACATTGTTTACTACATTGGACTCGAAACTGGGAATCGATAAGAATCTGAATCGATAAGCAGAATCGGAATCAGAATCAGAATCGATAAAATTCAAATGATACCCAACCCTACACGTAATTATACATTTAACGAACACTTACAAGTGCGCGTTTTGGCAGAATTCCATGTAATAGTCATCAGCAGCCATTAGTTCTGTAAAATTAAGCATCAGAATGGGCACATTTGAAATTAAGGTATAAAAACAAAATGTGGAAAATGCCAAAAAGAAATACATACAAACAAGAAAAGTCGCAGTATCAGCAGTGAAGGTAGGAGTGCTGGACTTTCGGCATTAACTTTCTGTTTGCCTTGCCACTCACTTAAAAGATGAATTTATGGATGTTTGGAAACATACATACTATGGTCCTGTCCCAAATGGCACCCTAAACCCTCGCGGTCTTCCTCTGAGTCCGCACTTTCGTGACGTAAATGCCGCTTTGACTGTCGGGTAGAAGTCTGCTGCGAGCTCGCACCATTGCGGGCTCGGCAGAAGTGCGTATCGAGGGCGCAAAACGGCCGCAAAGGGGGCGCTTGCGAGCCCCCTTCTGAACGCTAAAATGACGAATGGGACACCCTACGGTCTCGTAGACTTAACGGACACACGCACGCGGCAGCCATTGTAAGTCCGTAAGACCGCAAGTGCACATGAAGTGTTCCATTTGAGACAGGGCCTAACGCAGCAATCAACTAACTGCAGAAATTTGGCAAATGTGGCAAAACATCCCTGGAGAGATTCTCAGATTATAAAGTTTGAAAGTGCTTTCCATATTTGGATCAACATTTGTGAACGCACATTTTCTGCAATGTCTTACAGACTACAACTTACAACTTCATTGTGCCATTACTCCATTTGAGCCAAATTCACAAAACTGGTCAGCACTCGACAGTATCGGGTGTCTCATTCATGGAGAGTAGAATCATTTATTTAAATAAATAATCTTAGATATCACAATATTTGTAATATTATAAATCTGATTGGTTTGTATAGGTGACGTAATATGTAAATGATATGCGGACTGTGAGACTTGCACTTGGATCATAGTGCGGCCCCTGGAAAAAAAGGTTGAGAACCACTGGATTATCCTGAGTGATGGAGTCAAAAGCAACAAATGGAAAAAGTGTTAGTCTATGTTTTATTTCACACTTTAAAGGGGTCATGAACTTAGAAATCAAAATTCCCTTGATCTTTTGACATATAAGAGATCATTGTACTATAAAAACAGAACTCAAAATTTTCCCATTAGTCTAAAAACAGCTTATATTGAAGCAAATTTGCCAAAACGACATGTTGTAGAATGTGTTACTCTATGATGTAAGAGTGTTGCTAAAGAAAATCAATGCCTGTGTACATCACTGCCTGTTTAGCCCCGCCCACTGATGTAGTGTAAATAACGAGAGGCAAACCCAGGTCAACGCAGAAACTAAACGGTAAAGATTGCTCTGAAAACAAGACACTGTGCAATGCCAAGTTGTGGAAAAAACTTATCTAAAACACTGGGAAAAAGTGGATAAACTTTATTTTTATTGGCGATCCAGACTGCATCAGTAAGAACTTGTGCCTTAGTTCACTTTATTTTACCGCGGACTTGTTTACAAACAAGGCACATTTCGATGCAGGTGACTACAATGGATCTGACAGTAATGTCGCACCACAGAAGTGTGAATAACTGTTTTTATTACTTGCTCACTATTGCTTTGTCTGTTATTACAGATCATTTGATATGTACTGAGTATTTATGCATTTTTGACCTGCTAAATCACAGCAGGGAGGTCAAAACAGGACAGAAAACAGTTTATTACTTCCAAATTGTTTTTTGAGGTACTGTAAATGTCTTGATAACATTATAAGTGGACATCAGAGAACAGTACAAAATAATTAATTTAATTAATAATATATTTGAATTCTGAACAGCCACAATATGTATCACAAGCATCTTAATAGAAATGCAGCGATTCGTGCCTCTACCAACATAATAAAAACATGCCATGGTCACATAGTAAACATGTTTTAGCGCCATTCTCTGGACATTTCACTTTGAAACGCACAGTAAGGTACGTAATTGCGGTGTCGCAAAAAATAATTTTCATAAGCTTGGGTTGTTACATTTTTTCACACAAATTACCATTATGGGGCAGATTTAGACATCTGCATCACGTAACGATCTCCAGTATGTATGGATTTACTGATGTAGTAAACTTGCTCGGTAGCTCACCTGGTACAGCAGTGTATTTGCGATACAGAGTGCTCAGGTACCATGCTCAGTCCAATGAAACAACTCACCATAAAACAGCTCAAAGACTTGTAGAAGCAAGCTAAAATGGCATGGTTGCTAGAGCAAATGTGTTTTTTTTTTATCTCATGTTTGCTTTTGTCATGGGGTTTAGTGTAGGTGGTAGGCTATATTCAATGCATTGACCTTTAGCACTACTCAATGGACATTTAATTTCTGAACTGCTGCGAGAACAAGCGTTAAGCCTCGTATACACCGGGATGATTATCACGCGTGCTTATCACCAGCATTTTTCCGAGACGTTTTTCGTCACACCATTGTGTTCATACCCAAACAGTTTTCACTGGCGATGAGCCGAGTGAACATGCAAATTAATTCCTTTACATTAGATGGCGCTTAATGAGAAACAGCAATACCCTGGTACACAAGGTGGAATTTCTCTCCATAACAACTCCCCCTTATCAAGATTTTAGTCGGGCTCTTTGTGTTTAGACACCAACGAGACCAGCAGCTCTACATTCATCTTGCCTCGATCCATGCATCTTGTTCTACTAATTTCCTCTTCGTCGTTGGGTATCAATGTGTGCTCAGCAAGACCGTTTTGTGCTTGAGTGCCACCAAGTCGTGTTTACTGTAACTTCACACAACTTGAACAAAAGCGGCAATCTTATTGGTCGGCAAGTTAACAACGCGCCACGTCAAACCACAAAAAAAAAACAAGCCCAAGGCGTTTTGTAAAAAATTTACGTCAAAAAAAATTGTGCATTTTGCGCGTTGGTGTGCACACTCACAGTGGCACCCTTTGTTTAGTCATGAGGTGTAAAAGTCGGCAATAATCACGCAATATTCATCCCAGTGTGCACAAGCCTTAAAGGAACACTCCACTTTTTTTGTAAATAGGCTCATTTTCCAACTCCCCTAGAGTTAAAAGAAGAGTTTTACTGTTTTTGAATCCATTCAGCCAATCTCCGGGTCTAACGGTAGCACTTTTATCACAGCTTAGCATAAATCATTGAATCTGATTAGACCATTAGCATCTTGTTCAAAAATGTTATTGAATGTTATAAAATATTTTCAATATTTTTCCTATTTAAAACTTAACTCTTCTGTAGTTACATAGTGTACTAAGACCGACAGAAAATGAAAAGTTGCACTTTTCTAGTCTGATATGGATAGGAACTATACTCTTATTCTGGCGTAATAATCAGGGAACTTTGCTGCCGTACTATGGGTGCATCAGGCGCAATGATATTACGCAGCGCCTGAGAATAGTCCCCAGCTAGGTAACTTCCAACGTGATCAGCACTAAGCCACTAAGGTAATAGTAAAATAGCTGGGGACTATACTCAGGCACTGCATAATATCATTTCGCCTGATGCACCCATGGTATGGCAGCAAATTATTATGCCAGAATGAGAGTATAGTTCCTATCCATATCAGCTTGGAAAATCGCAGCTTTTCATTTTCTGTCAGTCTTTGTACACGATGTAACTACAGAAGAGTCAAGTTTTAAATAGGAAAAATATTGAAAATCTTTAGTCATTTTTGAACAAGATGCTAATGGTCTAATCTGATTCAGTGATTTATGCTAAACTATGCTAAAAGTGCTAACGACAGAAGTGGAGTGTTCCTTTAACACAACACTAGCAGTTTAACGTTCCTGTTTTTCAAAAAGTCACCACAGGCACATTTTCCAATGAGGCTGGGTTAGATTTTGAAGGGGATTTTTTTTTACTTTTTAAAACATATTGTTACGATCTCAATCAAGACCTTGATATAGAAATCGAGAAAGACAAAACTGGTTACTAATTTCAAGCTAGCTTGCTGTATAGTATCAGAGCTGCTTTTGAAAATGTAAACAAGTGTGGTATTGTATTCATTGGGTGACATAGATAACACAGGATTATGTTTTGTCTGCCCAAGCTTTGAGTAGCCATGCTCACAGTTTATCTCTGCTGAGGAGTGATGTGACCTGTCAACAGGCTTAAATCTTGGGAAAATATGGTGCAGACAAGGCAGGGTTCCAGCCAAGGCGTCTGCCATTACAAACATAAACTCTTAGTAAGATAATGACCTCTATTCACCTCATGACTGACAGAGTGTCACCCCCACACCTGCTGCGTCGTAATCTTGCTAACTGTTACTATGGCATACTTGTACGAACCTGCATCTGCGTTAAGAGTCGTGAGTGTTTTTGGCTCTTTTGTACTCGCGTTGGGCTGTAAGCTCTAGGTATACATCCTGTTTCCAAAGCGCAAAGCGGGGCCAGGCTGACCCCTGAGGGCCACACACGCACGTGGAGCTGGCAGGGATAGACACACATCCTGGTCCTGAAACAACAGGTCAGGCAGGCTCGGAGGGAAGAGCACCATGCCTGTGGCCCAAGCCATTGTGTCACTGTTTATCACCATGGATCTCTGCCCAACACAACATTCGCACATGTCATTGTTCCTACACTTTGCCCACGCCTTCTCAGTAAACACGAGCAGGGAGCGAGTGTGTGTAAGTGTGTGTTTGTTGAGAGAGCTGTTCGGGATTACTGTTATCACTTTTTTGCTATTCACTTATGTTGAATAAGAATTGTTACCATCTGCCTTTGTGTATACAGTCCTATTTCAAGGGTACGCGTGCTGCAATTGTATATGTACAAGTACACACAAGGTGTTGCTTTTTCTGCTAGCATATACTGCTTCTGTGTGAGAATGTGTAAACTAGGGTTAAACAAAGCCAGTCTGTATGACTTAAATTTATGTACTCTATAGTTTGAAAAGATAAATACAGTTCAAACTAGTTCACCTACAGTCAACACTATTACGTATGCAACATTAAATTCACGAACAAATCAAATAAATCCTTTGAGTTTTAACCTTTTTTTGTCTGTGCTGAAAGCCTAGCGGTTGGAGCACTGACATACAGTGCAACTGCACCTCTGGCGACCCGAGTTTGAGTCTTAACTCGAGGTCCTTTGCCAATCCTGTTCCCAGCCTTATTGGCAAACCTGTCATTCTCTACTGTCCTGTCCGTTAAAAAGCATGAAAAATACAAAATAAAAAAAATCATTAAAAAATGTTCCTCTCAATTTTGAGTTTATATCATGCAATTTTGAGTTTATTCCATGCAACTCACAACTTCAGACTTTTCTTGCGATTGTGAAGTTATATCTCGCAATTCTAACTTTTTTTTTTCCAGAATTGAGACAGGAAAACAGACTGATATTTTCTTCGAATTGCAAGTTTATATCTCACAATTCTCACTTAATAACTTGGAATTTTGTGTTATAAAGTCAGAATTATATTTTTTCCTTGCAATTTTGAGTTTATATCAGGCTATTCTGAGAAAAAAAGTCAGAAGCGCAAGATGTAAACTTGCAATTCTGAGAAATGAAGTCAGAATTGTGAGATATAAACTCGCAATTGCGAGAACTGTGAGATAAAAAGGTCGCAATTACCTTTTATTTATTATTCAGCGGTGGAAACATGCTTCCATAGATAGGAGCTGATAGGTTGAACATTAATAAATATTAAAAAATTAATAAATAAGTGAATGCATGAATAATAGTAATAAAAAGAAAATACCTCGAAATATGTTTACTTAATTGAATGGCAATTCCATGACAATTTTATCAACACAAGAATTAAAACTTTTTTGTATATTAATTTTCATATGATTTAATGCAAGATCAAAATATATTTGAGTTTGAAATGACTTGTTATGAGCTGAATCACAGCTGCAGTGAACAGAACTGGAACACACTGAGGTAAATTACAATAAACACCTTCTTAATTAACATAATAAAACAGCAAACTGTGTCTACATGTGACTTTATTTAAATATTTAGAGCATGCAATCTTTTTTTTAAGGATGTGTCCTGCAATATAGAGGCTAAATGCAATTTCTGGATACAGCATACTCAGACTAATATGACATATTGGGATTTCGAGGATCACATGATGCAAGTATGTGATGATAAATCCGCTGAAATGTTCTGATTAACTGAATCATTGACATCATATTCATCAAAAAAATCATATTTAAAGGGAGCATTTGCTAGTCATCGTTTACTCACTCTGAAGTTGTTCCACACCTGTCTGAGTTCCTTTCTGTTAAACACAAAAGAAGATATTTTGAAAAATGTTGGAAACCAAACAGTTGACGGCAGCCATTGACTTCCATAGTATATATATATAAAAAAATGTGTTGAAGTCAATTGCATCAGCTGTTTGGTTACCCACATTCTTCATAATATCTTCTTTTGTGTTTAGCAGAACCACATACAGGTTTAGAACAACTTCAGGGTGAGTAAATGACAGAATTTTATAAGCTACTAAACAAAAAGTAAATAACTATAATATTTGAGCTTTTACAGTAGCAAAATACTTTTTGCTACATTGCTGCATTAATGTCAGACTACATTCCACAATAATCCTTAGAACAAAGCAGCTAAGACAATAATCGACACGCTCTACCAGAATGCATTTGAATCATTGATCAGTGTGGTATTTTACATACCAGATACGTACTGATGTTTTGAAGTTAATCATATAATCTGACAATTATATAACTTTAAAATCATTGCCTTATAGATTGTAAGTCAAAGCTGTGCCATTTGCATCTAAACAGATTTCAGTAAAACATTTGTTAGTAATTACATAGTAATTAAGTAGTGTATACATATCTAAATTTATTTTAATTACTTATTTTGAATATTTTTTGTAACTCTTGTGCTCTTGTGAGCACACGTCGAAGACTGATATGTTAGACAAGAAATTGCTGAATAAAGTTGTTATTTTTGTTTTCTTTGCACACAAAAAGTATTCTCGTAGCTTCATATCATTGAGGTTGAACCACTGATGCCACAGACTATTTTATCAATGTCATTACTACCTTTCTGGACCTTGAATGTGTCAGTTGTGTTGATGTGCAAAGTCAGAAAGCTCTCGGATTTCATCAAAAATATCTTGGAGTTTGTGTTCCGAAGATGAACAAAGGTCTTAAAAGTTTGGAACGACATGAAGGTGAGTAATTAATGGCAGATTTTTCATTTATACTGCTTCTGTGTGAGAATGTGTAAAAAAGTAAAGATAAATGTAAACTAGTCTACTAGGCTACAGCTATGGTCACACTATGAGCTGTGCAACATCAAATTCATGAACACATCAAGTCAATCATTTGAGTTTTACCATTTCAATGAAATGGTTGCACTTTGTCACAAAATATCTTTTGGTCCCCATAATAATTATCTGTGAACTGATGACTGAGCTATGGAAGCCTGTTTCCGCCACTGAATTAAAAAAAAAAAAAAATGGTATTGCAAATTTCACAATTCTAACTTTTTTTCTTGCAGTTGCGAGTTTACATCTAAAAAAAAAATTTATTTTCTAAGAATTGCGTAATACAAACTCACAATTCTTACTTGTTAATTGTGAGATATAAACTTCTGAAGGGAAAAAAAAACAATGAATGCAATTTTGTGTTATAAAGTCAGAGCTGATAGATATATACTTACAATTCTGACTTTTTTTCTCAGAATTGCATGATATAAACTCGCAATTGTGAAATATAAAGTCAGAATTGTGGGATATATACTTGCAATTCTGATTTATATTTCAATTCTTACTTAATACCTCAAAGACTGATATCTGATACTGATATAAAAGACTGATATCTCACAATTCTCATTTAACAACTTTGTGTTATAAAGTTAAAACTGTGAGATATAAACTCTCACTTCTGATTTTTTTTTCTCAGAATTGCATTATATAAACTTGCAATTGCATCGCTGTCTGTGCAGGGTCAGAAAGCTCTTGGATTTCATCAAAAATATCTTCATTTGTGTCTTGAAGATGAATGAAGGTCTTCCAGGTTTGGAACGACATGAGGGAGAGTAATTACTGACAGAACTTTCATTTTTGGTTGAACTCTCTCTTTAAATGCCTCAGATAGAGTTCCTGAGCTTTGCTGATCATATTTAAAAACTTTCCACTGCTAGCTGATGCAATCTGATTACAATTTTAGTAATTTATTGTACTATTACAATTAGTTATCGGAACTTTTCCCTCACTAATTATGCTAATGCAGATAGCGGCCACTCGATCATAGCTAATGGGAATTGTTCGCAGTAGAGCAGACTGCAGGCTCATAATGGAGCTGTTTGACAGGCTCACAGCAGGCCCACTGGAGCAGATAACCGCAGAATTCAAAGCCCCTTTGTGGCGGGCAAAGCGGGACAGGCCCGTTTCCGGCTAGTGCTGCTCTGATCTCATCAGCCAGCGGACAAAAGATGGGATCCATGTGCAAGCGGCTAACCACATCACACACAGCTCCGGCTTCCCTTTACACTAGACAGCAACTCTCGAAACGTACACAATCTCTGATTTGAGCCCTTCTCACCCTGTCTTTCCTTCCTTTGTCTAAACCACAAAAACATGCTGTGGCTGGCATAAGGAGTAGATCCTGAGACACACTAACAGGCTGTTGTTACTGCAGGCTTGTTCTAGAGTAGCTTATCTGCTGTGACACACAACTGCAGAAGAAGAAATGCAGTCAGTTTAAACAAAACATCACAATCTGTTGTTCTCAACAGTGCACTAGCATGCAAAGCTTCAATTAAGCATATCAAACTAGCAACGCAAAGTCGGGATGTAACATGAACACGCTTGTGACAAGCGGGAAGTGGTTGGGATGGAGATCCTGCAGTCGTTCTCTTCTGAGGAGGGATTGTTATGTTCCACAACAATAACCTAGCATGGATGTCGACAGAAACCACATCCACAACTCTGTTCTCATGCTCAACATCAATTTTCGCTGACAGCCTGCTCGGTTCAGCCACTCGCACTCAACAATAGGACCTCTTTGCAGTCTGGCTGAAAACAGAACAATGGCAGCATTTAGAATACAGCTACAACAACTCTGCAATGGCATCAACCCATGACTGTGACTCAGGCTCTGACTCAGCTCAGCTGGTGCTGTCCATTGCTCTGTGGAAAATGTTGTGTAGTACCCAGGGAATGTTTTAAAGATGGAGACCATCCTCTAAACGGGAGGGCTGATGGAAGTGATTATAGACGTATGGGCGTAATTCAACTCCCCTCTGTCTTGGTTCTTAAAATAGCGTGATGGAGGGGGCGACGGGTAGAGCGGATGTGGGAGTTCCTGTGCTCTGATGTGGGGGCTGGGACCACACGAGCATGGCGGCATGCCCACCCCCTGGGGAGGCGATACGCACATGCCATCCAGCTCAAATAAGGAGACTAGCAAGGAACTTTCAAATGGACACACCCCTAACACCAACAATTGGGAACCAACTTATGGAAAATCTGAACAAAAAGAGTGCCATCTATAATATATATATATATATATATATATATATATATATATATACACACACACACACACACACACACATATATAAAGAAATGTAAGGCAACATAAAGTCTGGTCCACTTTGAAGTTTATTGTGGTGAAGCAAATAAACTGACCATTCACATTTCATTTTTTATTTTACTATAGGTTTTACATATTGTGGACTTAGTGAAAGAATGAGAAAGTTCTCTGAAAATAATTATCAACAACACATGCTCATGGATATTACATTTTGGCAAATCTGTGAGTGATTCATATGAATTTGTACAGTCTCATTCTTTTGACCCACTGATGGTTATTTAAGGGTGGACATGCTTTAGTTTCTATATGAATCATATCATACGGTTTCATACAAAATCACCACCTTGTAAATTAATTACATTTTCTTATTAGACCAGGTTGGTCATATACTACAAAAAAGGACTACTTCAATTTTGAACTCACCTTTTTGTCTTGTTTTCCATTTAAAATGTCTAAAAATCTTTAATATAAGATAAATTTACCTTATATAAAATTGTTGCCTCTTGAGTACATTATTTTAAGGATATTTAGATATAAATACATAAGTAAACACTCATTAAAATTAAATGGTTTATTTTTGCAGTGCACAGAGTAGACAACATCAAAGAACTTAAAAGGATAGTTCACCCAAAAATTACAATTCTGTCATTAAAGGATTAGTTCACTTTCAGAACAAAAATTTACAGATAATGTACTCACCCGCTTTTCATCCAAGGGGTTCATGTCTTTCTTTCTTCAGTCGTAAAGAAATTATGTTTTTTGAGGAAAACATTTCAGGATTTTGTTTTTAATGGACTTCTATTATGCAACCAAGTTTGAACTTCCAAAATGCAGTTGATATCTAGCGAAATGATTGATTATTTATAAATTGACAATTTAGATACTTTTTATCCTGCGTAGTCTGTGTATTCTGGGTCAATACAGTTAGGGTATGTCAAAAAACTCAACTCAACTTCAAAATCGTCCTACAACACTGTTTTACCTTTTTTTGTAAAAGGCGTTTGATCTTCTTTGTATGTTCACTTTGTAAACACTGGGTTGGTATTCTGCAGCGGTGTAGGGCGATTTTGAAGTTGGTGAAGAAAACGAGATGGGAGTTTTTCGACATAGGCTAACTGTATTGACCCGGATCACACAGACTATGCATGCACATCGCAGAGACAAGACAAGACGAGCATTTGAGGCGAAAAAGTATAGAAATTGTCAATTTGTTTCAAAAACAATTGATCGTTTCACTAGATAAGATCCTTCTTCCTCGACTGGGATCGTTTCGAGCCCTTTGAAGCTTGATTTAAACTGCATTTTGGAAGTTCAAACTTGGGGGTACCAAAGAAGTCCATTATATGGAGAGAAATCCTGAAATGTTTTCCTCAAAAAACAAAAACAAAAAAAAAAATTTCTTTACAACTGAAGAAAGACATGAACTTGGATGATAAGGGGGTGAATTCATTATCTGTAAATTTTTGTTCTGAAAGTGAACTACTCCCTTAAGTACTCCCTCAGACTGAAACGGAAGAAAATAAATTGTCGAATAAAGTAGTTATTTTAGTTTTCTTTGCGCACAAAAAGTATTCTTGTAGCTTTATAACATTACAGTTGAAACGTCACATGGACTATTTTAAAGATGTCCTTACTACCTTTCTGGGGCTTGAACGTGTCAGCTGCATTCAGACAGCTCTTGGATTTCATCAAAAATATCTTAATTTGGGATCTGAAGATGAAGGTCTTACGGGTTTAGAATGACATGAGGGTGAACCCCAACCCTAATGGAAAATGTGTTATGCTTTGGTCAGAATTTACTTATTTATTTACTTGCTTATAAAAAATAGCAACCTGATCTCATGACAAAAACATACCTGTGGGAACTTTTTTCGCAAATGATGTGAAATACGTATCGCCATGTACGTTTCGTGACATATTTGATATGAAATGTCCAGGGGGTGGCGCTAAATGCATGTTTGTTTTTTCCCCCAGAACAGATGTATTTACATATGCTATATTTTATGTGACATTGGTTTTGTACACATCACTGCAGTACTGAAATGTCCATTAAGTGGCACTATAACTCTAGTTCTTCGTGATGTTTAAAATAACATACCATCTGCACTACACCTAAACAGAAGTGAGTGTGACGCAAAACACAAATCGCAAGCATTTCGTTTTAGCTTGTTTTTTGATCTTTCAGGTCTTTTGTCGCAAGTTATGTTTTTCACAGGATTCGTACCCAAGGATTCAACATCCAAAGTCCATTCCAGCTGAGCTGCCCATATGGATCTGTAATCATAACTGTGTACAAAATGATTACAAGTGCTCACTGTTTTACCACTTCTAGTGTTCATGGAAACTGCAGTTATTAGGACGTATTCCGCATTTTGTGAAAAAGCTCCCACAGGTATGTTTTTGTCATAAAATCAATTACAAATATTAAGCTCAAGCATATTGTGTGCATCAAACCAAACTGAAAATCTAGATCTTTTGAACATCTAAAATTTATTGCAAACTTCGGCAAAACAGCAGCCACTCCAGCCTCAAAAGCACGCGTGGTAACCACCTTGTCATCTGAAACTGAGACTAGCAGCAGTAGTCTGCACAAAATGATAGATTGGGACCATTGTGCCTGGTTCCACTACCTGAAAATAAATGTACGCAGTCTGTAATTTGGGCTCCTGTTAAAGAACACAAGAAACGTTTTATAAAGAGCAGTAGCACAGGCGGCCAACTCAAACCAGAGTCGGGTCAGGTAATAATCAGTGTCTTTGACGCACGTCCAGCCATATCCATGAGGTTAACCAGGCAAGACTAAATACCCACCAGGAACACAGACAATCAAAGCGATTCAGCAAAGAGCTCAAATCAATCCCTAATTCTGAAAGCAGGGTTAGGTTAAGAATAGACACATTCTCAGCTTTCAATTAAGTTCAGTGTGGCTGAATTTCCCTTTCAACAAAACTAAACTGGAATGGCTCATACCTTACAAACGAGGCCTAATCTATGCGGTTCCACACATATTCTTCTGCCATCAACAATAATAATCAGGTGTTTGTCAAAAACACAGTGACGTAAAGTGACAGCATTCTTGTTTGTATTTTTTAAGCCCCAGCATGCACATCACAAGTGCTCATGTGAGCAGGAAATGCACAGGCATTGAATTAAATAAGCACAAACCCTCCCTCTGCATCATATGACAGAAAATTATAACCAAACTTTGTAAAGAGTAAACACAGAAACAAAGGGTGAAACACAAGGGAGATAATCTAATTTGAGTGTCCTGTGACGTGCGTTTAAATATTCCCTCAGTCCTGGGGCCCTTGAGGGTGGGCCTTTCCAGTTGTTTTTAATCACAAGTTAAAGGCCCAAGACTCAACCCCCCAATTTAAAGTTGTGCCCTTTGTTTGCACCTATCTGGCAGTCACAGCTTCATCACATGCTTTAGCAACACAGATCATAATCATGATTTTCTATACAAGACAACTTGTGGCTACGTTGCCCTGTGGCGCAGGTTCTCTCATTTTAGTAAATAGTGGGTGGTGTACTGGCTACTGTTTTATACAAGAACACCCAGATGATCACACAATGAGAGCATTAACCAGTGGTACTGCTTAAGCATGCACTTAATCTAATAACACAGTCAAATGGAAAACTCTTTCTGACATAACAGACGACACACTGAAATCTTGGAGAAAGCAGAATGAAGAGTTCCTTTGAGAGAAAAACTGCAGGCAACATTTTATATCCTTAACAAAACAATGCTAACTACACTCTGTAAATGCAAAGGGTTTATGGGCAGGAAAACCTTTCTCTAATTCATATTCCTTGAAGCAAACTCTTTACCACCTGGAGCTTTCGGTCAATGATTTATGGGTGAAACTATTAAACTAATGACATCTGAAAAGTCTGTTGTCTTTAATTTTCATATATAATTTAGCTCTTTCCAATGGAAGTCTTCTAAAGCGATTCTAACTAAATGAAACAGAAAGGTATGTAAACAAAGACTCCAGCCATAAAAAGTATAGTAAAACGTAAGCCATGTCAAAGGAGATTTTATGGAGTGCTGCTAAATGAATCAGACAAGTTGTGTAAGACATTCAATCAGGGTTTGCGCTTGACCCTAGAGTAACCAAGTCCCTGGATCCAGCTGTGCCTGAGATCCAGAGGTGTCCAGGGCTGGCCAACAGGCTCAGAGTATGAGGAGCCCTGCCGCTGACCCCTCTCGGCCTGCTTGTACGTGTTTGGATTGGCTCAAAGAGATTCTAGGGAATAGCCGCTAATCTACAGAGGAACGTCTTTTTAATTATTGGAGAGTTCTGAGGGAATTGAATAATGAGATCCAAATGCAGAGTGCGGGCAGGAGAGGGTACAAGGGAGAAAGGAGATACGACTCTGTGGCTAGCGCTGACCCCTGGCTGGCCCCACACGTGTACGCCTCCAGTAGATTGGCTCCAGGTTGAGTGGGTTACTCTGAAATGGGACAGAAATCCTGAATAACATTCTGACTAATGGGATCACACTGGTCCTAACAACGTTATCCACTGACACCATTCCTTCATGATGCAGTGCAAGGATCTGGAGTGCAGCAACCTTTGAACTCAAACTGATTGGCTTCAAGTTCACAGATGTGTACAAAGCCAAAAGTCCGACTCTAGGCGGTCGCTGCTGGTTGAGATCTAATACTAGTAATTCAATAGCGCTCTGCAGTAGACATACCACAGCACACTGTCAAATCCGCATACAACATAATACCAGACCAGCCTCATTCATCTTCATTGGATGTGACAGGGAATCACGATTATGATGCATGGCATTCCATCTGTGTTCCTACTCCCAAGACGCAAGGAAAGTCTAGACAGATAGAGTGGACTTACCATGAAAGGCGCTTCATTGCAACTTAGAAAAACACCACAAAAGCAAAGTACAACATCCCCCTATTATCTGCATCTGAGGACAACACACTCTCAGTGACTTCTCAGTGGACCACCCCAAAAGACAAAGTGACCCCTGTGTCTCTGGCTGCTCAGTGCTGGAGTTAGGCCAGACCAAACTATTTGTCCTCCCTCTACGGGACACATCACAGAGGACTGGCTCTACTGCTGCTCAGCCAGGCGCCGGAGAACCATCCGGCAGCCGTTGGCTCAGCGAGAAACAGACTCTAGAAGGGAGTGGGAAGAGCGTGAAGGCCGACACCACGCTCCCAATAAGGCTCAAAACACACTGGAGGATGCAAAGAGCAGACAAGGGTCAGATGAGCAACGGCCGCCATCACCAGCTGGCTGTTGTTTCGGCAATGAGCTCATTTTGGACAAGAGCCAAACAGGCCCTGAAGCCTGAGCCGTCCTTATGAGGTCACCACTTAAACACACTGAAAACCTCCTGAGCCAAATGCAGTCACAAAAAGGGTCGAACGTTGACAGAGCCGCAGTCATGTTACACCAGTGACAAAAGTTCTCTCAGGCAAAGATCAACCAGCACTGGAAGGAAAAAGTCCTGAGAAGATGCAAAAAAAAAAAAAAAAAAAACATTTCCAATGTCAATCACAGGGTGAGGTCATGGCAGGTTGGCTCAGGATGAGGGAGGTCAATCTGAGCCTTTTTGGCTCTCGAGGCTTCTGCCAAAGGATTCAAGGAAATGCCAAGAGAAGGCTGCTATTTTCAGGTTGCTTGCATGCGCTGGAGCCAGATTATGTGGTTTGATGGGCAGGCGGTTTCAAATTTAAAGATACTATAGAACTGCATTAGAATAGACATTAAGTGGGAAATTTAGTAAGGAAACGAAAGGATATGATGTGTGGCCAAGTATGGTGACCCATACTCAATATGCGCTCGATGTTTCACCCATCCAAGTGTGCACATACAGCTGTAGTGAGCAGTGCGCAGACATTTTTGCTGCGGCACCCAGGGAGCAGTTGGGGGTTTGGTGCCTTGATCAGGGGTCTCACCTCATTGTACTGATGGTGGAAGAGAGCGCAGTTCATTCATTGCTCCCACCTACAATCCCTTCCATTACCGAGACTCAAACCCACAACCTTTGGTTTACAAGTCAGAATCTCTAGCCATTAGGTAACACCTTCCCCCTAAAGTACATCTGTTCAATTCCAAATAAGGAAATAGCCAATCATCATCACCTCAGTTTTGAAAAGCAACTCAATACACAAAAGCATACAGATCAAGAAGTTCAAGAGCTGTTGTTGAAACCAAACATTAGAACATGAGAGTCCAGTTTTAGTGTACCCAATGGTCTCCACAATCACCACACCTAAATCCAACAGGGCATCTTTGGGATGTGGTGAAGGAGCAGAACAGCCAAAGCATATTTCGCCAAAAGCTTCTAAGCTAATTAAAGCTTGATTTTACATTCCACTGTTTCCCAAAATACCTCCAACTACACTCCTTGGAAAAAAAAAAGGTAAAAAAGCCATCACTGGGGCGGTACCTTATCAAAAGGTACACCTTTGTCCCTAAAGGATCTGTATTGGTACCCTTAAGGTACATAAATTAGTACGTAAAAGATACAAAAGTGTACCATTTTATGAGAGCAAGTCATTTTTTTTTTTAAAGTGTCCTAAATTTAAAAAGTCCAGATTGCAATGCATTGTCATCGGCATTTATGCGCTTGTGGAAAGTTTCTGGCCTTCTCTTCCTGGAATATCTGACACGCACACACACACACACACAGTCTTCTGAGAGGAATCTGGTAACGTCAGATAGAAAGTGACAAGGAAATGAGAGGCTAATTGGGGGCAGTCTACTTTATCAGAAGGCAAGCCCACAGATTCAAAGAGGACAAAGACACGGGAAGCCACAGCATTCATTTACCAGCACAGGATTCAGTAGCTAATGTAATTTAACATTAAGATAGAACATATGTGGTATAATGCAAACAAAAACATCCCTGCTCATTCAAACTCCAACAATGTTATGACACCAGGCATAATGACATTGATTTTAAAGGGACAGTTCACCCAAAAATAAAAGTTCTGTCATTCATTGAGTAAATGTCATAAACAGTATGACTTGCAAGAATAAGAATGGCAGGAAACGCTTTACAATAAGGTCCCATTAGTTAATGTCAGCTGATGTATTCAGTAAAATTAACTACGAGCAAAACATATGTTACAGGATTTATTAGTCTTTGTTAACTTTTCATCGTTAGTTCATGTTAGATCATGTTAGACATTAATAAATGCATTCGATTTTTTTTCATTATAGTTCAAGTTAACTAATGTTTACAAATGGAAGTATTTATTATAAAATGTTACCGAATTGCACTCTTTTCTATGCAATTACACTACTGGAGTACTTTTATGATATTCCCACATAGCATTCAATCTTTAAAAATGCAAAAGTACCATCGAAAAAAGTAAAAAAGTAACCAGTGCAGTCTCCTCCTTTTTTTCTCCACAAAATGTCAAACAGGTTTGGAACAAGAAGGGTAAAACAATGACTAAACCTGTTTGCATTTAATTTCAGATGTGTGTAAACAGAAGCAAAAAAAAAAGGTGTGAGCATAACACATTGCTAGCCTGGCAAATCAAACAAAGCTAAAACATGTCAGTTAATCTAACGTATGACCTCATTAGCTAGTCTAGATTCGACATCAGCCGCGTGTCAGCAACCAAATCTGACCTCGCAAGTCAATTAGCAAGATAATCTATAGGCGTCCCTCCGCACGCGCTATATAAAAACGGCCTGCCCATTAACCTGCGGTCTATAAAAGCACACGACTTAGCAATTAGCCCACATTCCCGATGCGATCCAGCAGCCTCCGTCCCCAAATTACTATAATTCCTAAGAACAACGTGGCAATTTCTAAGGCAGGGAGCGCATGCCTCTCAAACTGTTCATTAAGGCTTTTGGAAAGATATAAGGACTGCGGTTTCCTGGAGAATGACCGCATCAGCTGTCATAATCATAATTATAGCATCTCTGCTATTTCTACTGTAATCATATAATTACAACATATCTGGTGTTTCAATCATATAATTACATTATTTGGCCATCCTCACAGAAAGATACCTTTTCTGGGGCCTCTATATTTTCGAAAATGAAATAACTGTGGATGTCCACAGATATTTATCTAGAAGCGAGCCACGTGTTTGGCACTGGCTCCTCTTCACTCAAAAAAATATTTGTCTCTAAAAAATAAGATTTATGTATTTTGATTACATGTAAAATTTCCATCCATTTGGATTACATATTTTTTACCCAAACCAAGTAATAAACTTTATGTGATACAAATTTGTAAATCATATGTAAATTAAACAAGTAAGAATAAGATTTATGTAATAATATTAATAAATCAAATGTGTTTAGAATTCATTAGAATCAGGATTATGTAATTTTAGATAATAAACTCTATTTAACTAAAATGCATCATATTTAGGCATTTTAATAATAAACTGAATGGTTTTTAAATCATATTCAAAATGTATTTATTCCTGTAAGGAATCTAACCTCAACATGCAAAAAACAACAGTTAGATCAAATAGTTTCACTTTTTTATTGATGTTTACATTTTAGAAGTAACAAAACATGAAAGTGATCAAAAAGATGAGTTGGCAAATGATACTAGCCAGTGCCCCATATGTTGTTTGGGGGTAAAAGCAAGCTTAAATGCACCACTTTAAACACTGCAGTCACAATCAATGTCTTTGGACACTCGTATAGACAGAAAAATCAAGTTACATATGAGCCAATAAAAACAGTATTACTTATACTAACATTTTGACAAATCTGTGACATTACATGAAATGAAATGGTGGTAGTCAAGAAAAGTTTCAAGTCTCAGAGTATGAGTGGCTTTGCAATACCAGAGTATCAAAAGTATATTAAAAAAAAAATCCCTAAGAACTGTGTTTCAAAACCATATAAAACACACTGTTTTATCACACTGACAGTTTCACAAATATAAGACATGCAACTTAAAAAAAAAAAAAAAAAAATAGTCACAAAAAGTTGCTTGATTGGTTAGGGAATGTTGTTAGGGCAAGCATGTTTACATGTTGGGCATACCTGTACATAAACATCGAATTTTCTGAAAATCTTCATATGTGCACTTGAGGTCTTTCGGGTAAAAAGCAGGTATTGAAGAACTGCCAAAGGTTCGAGAACCACACCAACGTCTGCAGACTCATCTCTGAGATTAGCACCCAACATAGATGCACATTGTTGTTTGTGCAATCCCAGACTCTGCCTTTTCAGTTTCACAGTCCTAGAGGAAAAACAAAAAGAAAAGATTAAAACACCAGGCTTATTAAACAACCTTCATATACTTTCTGTCTAACCTAAATACACTATATTGCCAAAAGTATTCTAATGACCAGGCTTGACTACTTTAGTCATTTTCATGAGCACGGAACTTAGTGCTACAGTACAGTATATAATAAAATTCTAGAGAATTGTGAACATCTGATTTTATAGCAAAGCTTTGGGAAGGGCCATGTTTTTCCAACATGACAATGCCCCTGTACACCAAGCAATGTTCCAAAAAAAAAATATATATAGGGTGAAGAACTTCACTAATCTGCTTGAAGCCCAGACCTAAATCCAGCTCAACACCTTTGTTATAACTTGCACGATTTAAGCCAAAAACCCATAAAATTAGAGGCACATAATTTTCTAGAATAGCATGATAGACTTTAGCATTAAAGAGATAGTTTACCCAAAAATGAAAATGCTGTCATCATTTACTAACACTTGTGTGTGTTAAACCTGTTTCTTTATTCTGTTGAATACAAATTAATATACTTTGGTTAACGATAGGAACCGCACCGTTGCTAGTAGCCATTGACTTCTATAGTAGGAAAAACAAATACTCTGGAAGTCAATGGCTACCAGCAACTGTGTGGTTACCGTCATTTATCAAAATATCTTCCTTCGTGTTTAACATAAGAAAGGAACTCCTACAAGTTTAAAACATATGGGTGTGTAAAGGATCACAGAATTTTCATTTGTTGTGTGAACTATCGCTTTAAGATCTGTGCTCATGGAAATGAATAAATGAATGTGTATGTGCAATATGCACAGGGAGGCACATAGACAGGGGCACTAGCAGTTGCTACCATAGTGGAAATATGTCAGCCTAAAATGTTTTAGAAGCTCATACCGGGAAGATAATGAAGTGTCCCACACTTTACAAGGCCACATTTACATATCTGTAAACAAAAACAAAAGAAAAATAGTAGTTAAAAATGATTTACACTTGTTTTACTGCAATTACATTCAACATTTGAAGGTAATCTGTATAGACAAGGATACCTGCAATACATGTAGATAATGAAATTATCACACTTTACAAGGCCACTTTCACATGTCTGTGAAGACAAAAGACAATCTCAGTTAATGCAAAATATTAGACCAACACTCTGTAACTACTAAATGTTTACTGTACTGTAAATACAACTACCATTAATGATCAACATTATAATACATTGGTTTCAATAAACACTTAAGAGGATTCCTCAAACTAAAAATAAACTTTTATTTACACTCATATTGTTTCAAACTTGTACAACTTTCTTCTATTGAACTTAAAAACACAGTATTTAAGTTTGGAACCACAAGTATGCATTTTTATTTCAATAATTATCAGATGGAAGGAAACTTACCTTAAGGTACCCTGCAGTAGATAATGAAATGTAACTTTCAAATGTCTGTGAAGACAAAAGACAAAATATCAGTTATTGTAAAATATTAGACACACAAAAATAATATATATATATATATATATATATATATATATATATATATATATTTTACTGTAACTACTAAATTGTTATTGTACTGTCAATACAAGTTTTGCTACTACTGATTAACAATATAATGCATTGATTTTATAATGTAATGTAAAATGATAAACAATTACTTAGAATAGTTCAAACTAAATCTAAACTTTTATTCACACTCATGTTGACTTTATTCCAAGGTTGCAACTTGCAAGGCAATTAATAAAAAAAGATGTTTTTTAATGTAGCTTACTGCTCATTAAACCTTTGCTTTTGTTATATATCTCAGTGATGACACCAATGTTTGCTGTCGGATTGCCAAATAAATAAAGAAAAACAAACAAAAAATAAATAAATTAGTAAACATTTTACAGTAAACAATACGTGTAACTGAAATTAGATTTTATTAGCATTTAACACCATGTGGACACTAGCACTAGTGGACTAAACATAAATATGACAGAAATTACATTGATAGTAGTTTAACACAGCACCAACAGCACTAAAACCACATTTTACATACACTGTCAAAACATATGGAATGAATATAAATGTAATTTACCTTGCAATCTGGTCACGATGTCAAAGAGATTTGAATGTCATTTCTTCCAACCGTTGCTGCTTTTTGCAGGTGTGCAATACCGCCCCCTACCAGATTGGATCAACTTCTAACGATTCAATTTCCGGGAAATCGCGTGCAATCAAATCGCATAAAGTTTAACTAATTGGGTCTGGCTTGTTCCAAAGCTACTTATATTTATACCATACACATAACATTTAACAGATTAAATCAAATAATTTGAACAGTTTACACATTTACATTGATTCTAAGCATTTTGGCTACATATAATTGAAAAAATGCATAATTTAAATAAAATCAAAAGGAAGTAAATACATAATTTTAAACTACGTCTTGATTCATTTTTTTGAGTGTTGTTTGAGTTGCCGAGTCTGCTAGCTCTGATAGATGGTAACATGATGATGAATGCACAAGACTTTCGTATCTATTTTCTTAAAAACATTTCCTGTAGATTCCTATTGCACCACACACATGGAATGAGATCTGAAAACATGATCTTTTTGAAACAGAAATCCCTATCTGAAAATAAACAATGGCTCATTGGTATTATAACAGCGGTGTTATGAAATCACGATTCTCTCACAGTTTGCTCAGCTAGTTTTTCATGCTTTTGGAAAATTATCTTCTTAATAAAGTGCGTTCTAAACTCTGTGTGAGATAAAATATTATTTTTCTCTTTTACTGGCCTTTGAAATCTATTAGCGCAGGCAGCTGCCATGTTTTATCAAAACAATGAGCTCAGGCAAACCTTGACTCCGTAAACATTTTTCTAAAATGTCCGCACATATTGGATGTGCTTTATTCCACTCAATTTTGTCTCAAAAAAGCAGCTACCTAATGAGAGTCAAGGTCTGTTAACTGCAGACCCTCCACAGCTTCGCTCTATAAAATCCTGGTCATTATCACAAAGGACTCGCCAGGCGGTCTGTGGCCAGGAGACGTTAATGAGCACAGGGTGTCATTTCTCTCTCACCAGGTGTTAGGAGCTCCAGGACTCGCGTGCTGTAGTTCCACCTGGCCGTAATTAAACATCCCACATATTTATAACGATTTTATAGTGGGCCCCACATATGCAGTTACCTAGGGCTGAGTCCAACAGGGCTGGATTTATGACTCACTGTCCAACCCTTCTACTTAATAAGATACAGAAGAGATGGTTCCTGTTAGAAACTGCTGAAATAAACATAGCAAATTAAAAATTAATGTCCCATGTGGAAATCATCATTTGGGTATGTACAACAATATCGTTGCACACAGGATACACTACAAAAGTGGAACATCTGCTCACGCTTCGCATGAAGCAGAAAATTCAGTTCATCTCGATTCACCCTGGAAACATAAAACATATTCATTAAATTGATTCTCCAACAAGAGCAAGCATAAAGCACATTTCAAACACAATTAAAGGGATAGTTCACCCAAAAAAGAAAATTCTGTCTTTAATTACTCACCCTCATGTTGTTTCAATTCCACAAGACCTCTGTTCATCCTTGCAACACAAATTAAGATATTTTGGATGAAATCAAAGCACAACGCAACATGTTCAAGGCCCAGAAAGGTAGCAAGGATAAGGTTAAAATAGTCCATGTGACATGTTATGAAGCTACGAGAATACTTTTTGTGCACAAAGAAAACTAAATTTGCAACTTTATTTGACAACTTCTTTTCTGTGTCAGTCTTCCTTACGCGTCCATAATGGGGCTTTCACACATCAGACGCGACTTGCGAGAATAAATCACGCTATTCGCACGTAGTTGGACACTTGAACATTTTGAGTTTACTCGCTTCATTCACGAGTGAAATTCACAAATTGCACAACAGATGCAAATTCGCGTCATGGGAACTTACCAGATTGTTCGACCCCCTCACTCACTTTCTTCCAAGCAAGATCCTTTTTATTCCTGTTTCTATAAAAGTATGAAGATGTATCGTACAGATCCAGATATCCACATACAGCGACAATGATATTGTCCTCCATTATTGTTTAGGATTTCTGCCTCTGCTCGCTACGTTGTAATCACATCACTACTAGAGCAAGCTCCTGATTGGTTAACGTGGAGCGAATATTCCCCAAGGTTCAGATTTTTCATCATACTTTTTTGACATCACGCATTACGCGCCTGAAACGCTCAATTTACGCCTCGTCATTCACGCCACAGGATATCTATCGTTGACTTAACATGTAAATCATTTGCGCTTAACGCTTCATTCATGTCTGGTGTGAACGCACCATAAGAGTACTACGACACAAGCGTGTGGTGCTGCTGACGCAGGAGTGTTCTGACGTAGAACCAAGATGCACTTCTGGTTCAACCACTGATCTATGCAGGGTCAGGAAGCTCTTTTTATTAAAAATATCCTAACTTGAGTTCCGAAGATGAACGAAGGTCTTGCGGGTTTGGAACATCATGAGGGTAATTAATGGCAGACTTTTCATTTTTGGGCGAACTATCCCTTTAAAAAAATATCACAACACATCAGTAAGTCTGTGAAGCCAACATGACTAAATTTCACAAATGAAAATGTGCAGGGTATGCGTTCAAGAAATCCAAATCTGACAAAAGTGACATTAAGCTATAACGTGACTCAAAAAAAAGAAAAAAATACAGAAATAATAATGTTTTTAATGTTTATTGAGATTTCTTAATGTCTCTTATTTATTTGATTAAAAATACTGTAAAAAATGGTAATATTGTGAAATATTATTACAATTTCCAATAACTTTACATTTTTATATCTTTTAAAATGTAATTTAATCCTGTGATGTCAAAGCTGAATTTTTATCATTATTACTCTACTCTTCAGTGTCACATGATCTTTCAGAAATCATTTGCTTCTAAAGACAAATTTCTTCTTATTATATCAGCATACTGGAATTTTATTGGATTTCTGAAAGATCCTTTTTACTGTTTAACGGTATTTTACTGCAGTCTTGGTAAGCATAAGATACTTCTTTAAAAGAAAAAGAAAAAAAAAAATTCTGAACAGGCAATACAAAATGGTTAAACGCGTCACAGATTGGTTATTTACCCAGATGCACGGCCATATTGGAGACACTCAGATGTAAACAACAGCATTGACTGCACGGTTAATGTACTACTGTATATGTTGTTCTGCTAATTTATGCTGTCTAAATCATGGAAAAAACGTGTGGGAGCTGCTAAATCATATAGAGAAGGACCTAGTAAGCAGAAAAGGGCACACTAGTTTGACAAACTAAAGTTAATAGGTGGTAAAGATATGTACAAGTAGTATTTAATAAGATATTAGCCTATTAAAACAATAAGAACAAACACGAATGTTGTCAAGATTTTTGCCCTGGAAATCCTGGTTCAGTTTGACCAACCACAAACACCTTTCCTCAGACAGTTTTTGCACTCTTCTCCTTGGTTTGTTGTAACTATTGGCAGTCTATATAGTACTCAATGTTTTCCCGGTCTGACTGATTAATACAGCCCAAAACATGACAATACTTGACCATTTTCAGCAGCCATAATCAGCTAAATTTCACTAATTTCGTTTGGTTCAGTGCCATTGTTTACGTTCAGTGCTACCAATTTGGCCGATTGGCATTGTGAAAACACTATATATAATTTTTTTCAGGAATTTTCAGCAAACATAACTATATTCTGTTTGTGTTAGCATGATATAAGATTACTAATACCTTCAAATGTACTTACCAGCATGACCAGTATTCGGTGATGTAATTGAATATGATGAATAAGTGAGATAATGAGCTTTAATTAGACATGCTGTTCCTGTCCTGGACAAGACATCGAGAAACTCGACAAGGCCTCTCCTTGGAACGATGTTTCTGAGGCACATGCTGCAAACACTGCTCCCTACAAGAGGGCACATTGTTCTTTCTAAAAACACTAAATGAAAGTAGATAATAATCAAACTCACAAGGTCTGGAGAAGCAGAGCAGAGAAGAAATGAGTTTCGGCTACACATATTTCTTTCTGCTAGTGCTTGTGCGATGTGACAACTGAATCGGTTGCATGATGCAGAGATGAAAGCTGTTACTCATTCATACACATACACAATTCTCAAGGTGCATTTACATTGATGCAGCGCAACATGTGATGCACTTATTCATATATAGAGAACAAACTAAAAAAAACCTTTCCCAGACGAGTTGAAGTGGTTATGGACAACCAACTGCTTATACTCAACAAGCACGTACAGGTATTTGCACATTTTGGCCATACAGTCAACATGAATCTAAGCAGTTAAAGCTCCCTTCTTGTAAAGACAGCAGGTTCATAGCTTGAACTTTATTAAAACACTATTAAAAGAAAGACTTTAACCTCAGAATAGCGCAGAGCACTATGGGCGGCAGCTAATCTTATAACAAACAGCTCAGGGAAGAGTGGAAAATGCCCTGTCGCAATATCACCGTGGATGAGAACGGCCCCCCTCCCCATCAGCCTCTTTAAAAGGCCTCCATTGTACGGGAGCCATCGCCATGGCTACTGTCGGCCAACTGTAAGCCTTTCAGAATTATTAGCATTCTTCCTGACTCTCGGCACTGTAGCAGAGCCCCTCGCTATTCCAGAAAACCAGCCAGATAAAACGCACACGTCTCAGAATTACTAACAGAACTTTCCATCTCGCTCCCCTCAAAATTAATTAAATTCGAATTAGAGAAGGTTGAAGTGGAGAAGGTGAAACCTCATACTAACTAAACACACAGGGTTTGCCTAAGGTGTATGGAGAATGCGGCGTTCCCTGTGCACAGAAGCGTTTACAGAAACTTTTAACGTTTAATAAGAACCAGAATCAGTCCTAAACAGATGAGATTTGATAAAAGTGATAAAAAGTTTCTTCTTCAGTGTACTTTTATGTTTTTTTTTCTAAAGCTTCAGCTGCAGCAGACGTTAGAACATTTATGATACATTGGCGATACTGGGATGTAAATAACAGCATGAATCGCATGTTAATGTAGTACTGAGTAGGTTATTCTGCTAATTTATCTAAACCACTGAAAAAAAAACAGGTGGAAGCTGCCAAATCATATAGAGAAGGACATAATAAGCAGAAGAGGGCACAATACTTTGAAAAACGAATAGGTGTTAAAGATAGGTACATACAAGCAGTATTAATTAAGATACTAGTCTAATATTTCACCTACCTGACTGTAAATGGAGCACAGACACGAATGTTGTCAAGATTCTTGCCCTGGAAATCCTGGTTCAGTTTGGCCAACCACAAACACCTTTTGTTCCTTAGACAGTGTTTTGCACTATATTACTCCACAAGTTTTTACTGGTCCCACCGAGCAGTAGGCTACAGCCCAAAACATGAACAGTAATTGAACATTTCTGCAGTAATAATCACCAAAATATGCGAGTTTCATTAGGCTCAGTTGCATTGTTTAGGTTCAGTGCCGCCAATACGAGGATTCATGATGTGTTGTCCAGGGCGGCATAACAATAAGATAATACATGGTAAGACACTTCAGTTTGCAATACCAAGCAGCAAAACGAGCTGTTGTACAGCTAAAAATAGCTAGATGCTAAAAACATGCGAAGCCAGACACATTAAATTTTACAAATGGCTGCACCTGGCGAAAAAATAAGGTGCGTAGTTGAAACTGCATTTTAATTATAACGTTTTCATTTTCTTAAAGCAACTGTAGGGCTATCTAAGGTTTATTTATTTACCTTGAAATGGAGTTTCAAAATCATTCTGGTACACTTACTTCTGATAATGCGAATGGCTTCTGTTTCCTCACAAACCTTTGTTCTGTTAGCATGTGAAGTTTGGTCGACGGTACGAAATCCCTGAAAAAAAGCGAATTGCTATACAGGAGCAACAAATTCACGTGTACAGCTGTGGACTGTAATTAGACAATATACCACAGCGAATTTTACTCACTCGACTGTAGGAGGCTCTAAAGTCACAAAATACTCATAGCCTGAAGCCGAATTGCATAAAGTGCTGTATAAATAAACTTGACTGAGAATGTAATTGGGTGCCAATTGCATATCTGGTGCAAACATATTCACACGATCCTTAAGATGCTAAAATTATTTCTTAACTGCTGTTTTCTCACAGCTGTCATTTTTATTGTGTGTTCAGTGTGTTATTGAGAGAAAAACACAGTAATTATCGTTGAGGGCAAAGGTTTACATACACCTTGCAGAATCTGCAAAATCTTAATTATTTGACCAAAATAAGAGGATTAACGTGTTAAAGCATGTTATTTTGTTATTTTTATTTTGGTACTGACCTAATAAGATATTTCACATAAACGACATTTGCATAATGTATTTTTTCTTGTTTTTTTTTAGTGATAGTTGTTCTTGAGTCCTGAACAGTGAAACTGCCCGTTGTTCTTCAGGTCTCACAAATTCTTTGATTTTCTAGCATTTTTGTGTATTACACCCTTTCAACAATGACTGTATGATTTCGAGATCCATCTTTTCACACTGAGGACAGCTGAGGGACTCATATGCAGCTATTACAAGTTCGTAATTCAAACTCTCACTGATGCTCCAGAAGGAAAAACTATGCATTAAGAGCCAGAAGACAAAATAAGGTAAATTTACCCTAATCTTCGAATTCATAAAGATTTCACCCCCGGCTTCAGTGTGAAAATACCAGGTCAGTACTAATAAAAAAATAACATGCATTTTGTATGATCCCTCTTATTTTGGTAAAATAATCAACTTTTTGCATATTCTGCAAGGTGTTTGTCAATTTTCAACCTCAACTGTAATATCCAAACACTGTCAAAATGTTGTTCTTTTATTATTATTATTATTATTCTAATAAAAAAACACAACTTAATTCTATAGACCTCATGTAACCTACTTCACTTTACTGCAGTGCTCCAGACAGGGTTGCCAAGTCTGTGTTTTGTTTTTTGTTTTTTCCCTCAGTTTTTCAAGGGGAATGCCCCTGGAACACGATTTCAACAAAGCAGACCCCCGAAGACAGAGAAGGAAACCCGTGGAAAAAGCACCATTGGGCTAGTTTTGGGATAGCTTTGAATAGCAGTTAGGCTGATTTTGTTTTGCAAACCTGGCAACCCTGGCTGCAGATTTGTGTTTCACATATTAAATTATTCACAGATTCATCTAATTCAGCTAAGCTTCTTGTAATGGTCATATTGGATTTTGGGACTAGCAAAATTCATAGAAGCATGCGTTTCCTGACTTCTGCATTTGTGTACATTTGAAAGGAAGTTAGTGTAACAGAAAAAAAAAAAAAAAAAATAGCATGACCAGCCCTTTAGTCTGTCAGTTCTTATTTCTGTGTTGTTCCACACATTTTGCAGCCTCACTGGTCCAAAGTCTCTTATTTTAATCAAACATGTCCTGTTTTGCTAGGATCGTGTTGCGTTGAATAACATTTTCATTTTCACTGTGCAGAGACAAATTACTTGTCACCGGAAAATTGCGTTGCACCTTGTCTGGAGGGTAGAAGTAATTTTCACTACATTGTCTCCACATCATATATGTAATAGATGTAATTTAGTTGGAGACAAGGACAAGGACATCATGTAATTGTGTCCCTGGTCTCCACCCAGACAATTTAAGCTCAATTGTCCTTTATTTTAGGAGGACAGGCTGGTTTAGTAACAAAGGACCTTTGCTTCTGTGGAGACTGACTGTGTATAGGGGACCATTTAAAAAAAAAACATAATAGGCTTAAATGGTGCTATTTATAATGGCATTACCAAAAATGTCTTCATATAGGCTACATTATTGTATGAAAACCCAATCTGGCCTTTTAAATTGGAAAATGCCCAATGGTTTTTCCAGGACCTATTATTATCCCAGTACATGCTTGCACAACTGCATAGCCTTAATAAGCTTATATATTTGAATCTGCTTCTCCACTAAAAGCATAACCAGCTTTGAAACACAACAAGGCATAGTCATGATGACCTAACTAGGTTATTACTAAAAGCTGAAGGGATAGGTTCACCCAAAAATGAAAGATTTGTCATTTACTCACTATCATTACGTTCCAGCCCGACGCAAAAAACAAGATATTTGGAGAAAGTGAGTGTTTTTTGTCCATACAGTGGAAATCAATGGCCACCAAAATGTTTTGATACCAAAATTCTTCAAAATATCTTCTTCTGTGTTCCCCAGAAGAAAGTTCAGAATGACATGAGGTGAGCAAATGATGACATAATGTTAATTTTAGGGTGGATCCATTTAATGATTCTTGTTGTTCCAACCCCATATTATATTTTATGCTCCATGAAACACAAGGTACAAACCAAACTATTACATTCAAGACACAGAAAGGTATTCCCATTGATGTCTCAAAGACTGACACGGAAGAGAAGAAATTGTTAAATGAAGTTGAACCACTGATGTCTTGTTTAACAATGATCTTAGTACCTTTCTTGGCAACTAAAGGTTTCAATAGCATTGCTCTACATGCAGGGTCAGAAAGCTATCAGATTTCTTAAAAAATATCTTAATATCATTGACATGCAGGTGAGTAAACAATGCCAACATCTTAATTTTTGAGGGAATTATTCCTTTAAACTAAAGAAAAGACAAGCACTACTGAAAGTTCAGGGGGAATGCGAGGACATACTCGAGCCCAAATCCTGATTACCCAACGGGCAGTAATCTAAATCGAACTACTTCAAATACCGTGCCTCTCTAAAAGAATAAGACCCCATCCACCAAAGGCTTCAACTCAACAATCAGACCTTTGTTTTAGCCAGAAGTGCTGTTGTGTATTTTGAGACCATGTGGGTTCTTCTCTAAGCTCCAGTAAAGCCTGTGCCCAAAAAATGAGAAGCGAGGTGGGTTGGGCTGAGTCCGGCCCACGGTCAGACATCAACCCACTCGGATACACACCGCCAGAGGAAGCCAGGACTGAAATGACCTTGCCAAGCTGCATCTGTCCACTGCCAGGGCTTCCTCCTCTCCTGTAAATGTTAACACTTTCCCTGGAGTATAATGAGGTGGATTAGATTGAGTTTCATTGCTAAGTTGCTTGTCTGGAAAGCTGTTGTGTTGGCTGTGATGTAAGGGAACTAAGCGGGGGAACTAATTGTTCAAGGGTGTGAGTGAAGAAAGTAATCTACCTACAAGGTCCCTGTGCACCAATGTTCCCTCAAAACCCAATTATCAATTTGAAAGTGTGAATATAAAAGTCAAACCAGTAGTGTTTTGAAACAAATGCAAGATATTGCATATATGACAAAAATGCGTCATTATTTGGTCACCTTAATGTCTTTCCACACCCATATGACTTACCAAAATGACCAAATATAGCTGCAAGCAGCAATTAAAGGGCCAAGCACTAGGCAAGCAAGGCAGCAAGCATCAAAGCAACTGAAGCAATGAGTAATTAAAGCCATTGTAAGATGATTTTAGTCAAAATGGGTGAAAAATCATAAAAACAACCACTAGTAATATGATTTATTGGGTTAGCACTTTTGACCGATAGGTGTCGCTGCTATTAAAACGATGAGGTGTGTTCAGAGTGAGGTGACAATGACACACACAAAGTTTAGTGTCAAAATGTCAAAGCTTTGCAGAGATAAAGTCTCAGTGTCATTTTGGCATCATGGCTCAAATGTGTTGCATAGTATTAATATGTGTAGTATTAAGTTGCAAATAGAACAAAAATAGTTTAAAAAAATCAAATCAAAAATCCACCTTGGGAAGTATAATGAGTCAGTAAACTGGGAAAAGATTCCAGAATGAATCAGATGTGCGATCAGTCTTAACAGGTTTATTGGAAAGCATCTCACTGACTCAAACATCATGAAGGTGGGTAAATTATGACAGGTGAACCATTTCTTAAATTTGTGTTGAAGTCATAGATGGGTAAGGCACCTCTGAAATTGGATCTGGCACTTATAGTGGATCCTCTACCTCATTTGCCTCTGAAAGAAATACCATGCTGATCATTTATGATAATTTCCATAAATGCACTAAAACAGAGCTATCACTATGCAACTACTTCTACAGTGCTGGAAAGTAAGCTTAACTCTGTGGTTCAAAACTGTCAAAAATTCCTTGTTCTGGGAAATCATCATTTAAAAAAAAAAAAAAAATCACTGAGCTCAAAGATATTTTACTTAGGAATTTAATGATCACAGGACAGATACTATTAGATAGACAACACTATCTGACAGTAGAGAGGACGTATGAACACTGTCCACACAGAATGCAGTGCAAAGAGGCCGTCAGGTGGGAATGGATTTATTGGGGTGAAGTCTGAAACAAACAAAAGACAAAGATAAAACAAGATAAATGCACCACTTTAAACACTGAGAGTGAAAACTGGCACTGCAATATTTTTTCAGGGCTTATGTTAGAGGTGGATGATTTATGTGGTGAATATTATATGCTAAGGATATTTGTTTTCTGATAGCAAAATGAGCTTAATGAGATTTCCATTGATGTATGGTTTGTTGGGATAGGCAATATTTGGCCGAGATACAACTATTTGAAAATCTGGAATCTAAATTGAAATATTGAGAAAAAAAATCATTGAGAAAATCACCTTTAAATTTGTCCAAATTAAGTTCTTAGCAAACCATATTACGAATCAAAAATTACGTTTTGATATATTTACGATAGGAAATGCACAAAACATCTTTACAGAACATGATCTTTACTTAATATCCTAATGATTTTTGGCATAAAAGAAAAATCAATCATTTTGACTGATAGAATGTATTTTGACTTTTGCTAATATACCCGTGCTATTTAAGACGGCTGTGGTCCAGAGTCACATAGGTATTATTACATTATTACTAACAGTGGACCACTATTACTATTACTATATATATATATATATCAAGCTAAATAACTTACTTTTCATTGAGGGACAGCTCAAAAATGTTTCACTGTTGCTATGGGCTGTATCGTGTATTCAAGCATGTGAACAAACGGAGCTAGCCAGTCTTCATATTGAGAAAGCTATTCATCAGATTATTAACAGATTTTCTGGTAACTCAAACCTAATGGTTTCTGTGTCCGATTAGGAAAACCGAACACCCACCAATGCATAAAAACACCTTGTTCGCCCACCAGTGCATGAGTAACAATGAAAGCAGCATCTGGATGTCAGATGTGGTATGATGCAACAGCCCCCACACCACAAAATATTCTCCCATAAAACCTCTTTAGTCGCCTACATGTGTTACCTTGGCTGCCAGAGTGGGCCTGGGCACTCCCAACCAATCACAGAGCTGATTCCTGTGGGTCCGCACTGTGGCGATGTCACTTTCCCTAAGACAGGAAACAAGAAACGACTTTTAAAACAGTCCTCATCATAATCCTCCAATAGGCCGCGTGTCAACACTCACCAATTAGTGCCACTAAGCGAGGCCATGACATCAGCCAGCACTTGATCATCGTCAATGACATCATCGTAGGTCAAGAGCATCTCGTATACCTGGCTGGCAGTCGTCTTCCTGATCTTCAGCCCCAAGAGAGACAATGGAGTCAGAATTAGATCTGGGATGCAACACGAGTGCCTAGACGAAGTCTGGGCTGAAAGTGTCTGCTAATGGACTCACCACAGGGAAGGGGTGACAGAGCAACATCAACAGCTGCACTAAGACCTTCTTCCTCACATCACCCTGGAACTGCACCATTCCACAGAAGCTAAGGACAAAGAGCCAATCAGAAAGGGAGAGCTCAGACATAATGACCAATCACAGGAGAGATCACACTGAAGGCAAAGACACATTTGAAATTGTTTTTAGAGTGATTAAATTAAAACTTCAGTTGACAAACAGTTTGAAATATGTTTTGATCACAGAAGAAATGTTTTATTAATCATTGATGATTAATGAACAAACTCATTTTATGTGAAAATAAATCTTAGATTTAATACATGTTAAAAATGTACACTACCAGTCAAAAGATTTTTGCACAGTAAGAGTTTAAATGTATTTTAAAGAAGTCTCTTTTGCTAACCAAGCCTGCACTTATTTGATCTGAAGTTCAGCACAAACAGTACAATTTTGAAATATTTTTACTATTTAAAACAATTGCTTTCTATTTGAATATATTTTAAAATGTAATTTATTCCTGTGATTTCAAAGCTGAATTTTCAGCATCATTACTTCAGTGCTTTTGAATGGTATAGTGTATAATGTTACAAAAGCTTTTTATTTAGGATAAATGCTGATATTTAGATCTTACTATTCATCAAAGAATCCAGAAAACTGTTTTATATAATGCTAATAATAATAATAATATAAACGATAATTGAAAAGCAAATCAGCATATTAGAATGATTTCTGAAGGATCATGTGACAATGAAGACTGGAGTAGTATTGATGCTGAAAATTTAGCTTTGATCACAGGAATAAATTACATTTTAAAATATATTCAAATAGAAATGGTTATTTTAAATACGGTAATAATGCTTTTGTAGTATTTGGATCAAATAAATGCAGATTTGGAGAGCAGAAAAGACTTCTTTAAAAAACATAAATAATCTTACTGTCCAAAAACTTTTGACTGGTAGTGAATGAGGTGGCGATGAACTGATATAAATACTTTATCTAGTTTATATGTTTATTTAGTAATATATTTAACATAATATTTAAGTTAATAATTGTTTAATACAATCACATCAGCAATGTTTGTACTATTTCCAGTTTATTTTAATGTTCAGAAAAAAAAAAGTAAAGGTTCTGAAAGCTTTTTACACTGCTTGATGGAGATCACATAATTTAAGGCATGACACCCCAGGTAAATAGGGTAAAAAAAAATAATTCACTGAAATAACTAATTGGAGTGAAAAAACTAATAAAAAATATCTGTACTTCAAGTTCATTGATTACATTAAAGGATTAGTTAACTTTCAGACCAAATATTTACAGATAATGTACTCACCTTGTCATCCAAAATGTTCATGTCTTTCTTTAGGTGGAAAAAAATTGTTTTTTGAGGAAAACCTTTTAGGATTTCTCTCCATATAATGGACTTCTATGGTGCCCCCAAGTTTGAACTTCCAAAATGCAGTTTAAATGCAGCTTCAAAGGGCTCTAAACAATCCCAGCCAATGAAGGCAAGTTTATTTATACAGCGCTTTTAACAATACAAGTTGTGTCAAATTGACAATTTATAGTTTTTAACCTCAAATGCTCGTCTTGTCTCGTCTCTGCAATGCGCATGCGTTGTCTGTGTGATCCTGGTCAATACAGTTAGGGTATGTCGAAAAACTCGTTTTCGTCTTCAACTTCAAAATCATCCTACAATGCTGTTTTACCCTTTTTGTAAAAGGCTTTTGATTTTCTTTGTATGTTCATTTTGTTAACACTGGGTTGGTACTTCTGCAGCGATGTAGGATGATTTTGAAGTTGTGGAAGAAAACGAGATGGGTTTTTTTCGACATACCCTAACTGTATTGACCTGGATTACACAGACTACGCATGGGCATGCGCATCGCAGAGGCGAGACAAGACAAGCATTTGAGGTTAAAAAGTATATACATTTTCAATTTGCTTTGAAAATAACTGATCGTTTTGCTAGATAAGACCCTTCTTCATCGTCTGGGATCATTTAGAGCCCTTTGAAGCTGGATTTAAACTACATTTTGGAAGTTCAAACTTGGGGCACCATACATTACATACATCTATTATATGGAGAGAAATCCTGAAATGTTTTCCTCAAAAAACAATTTCTTTACGACTGAAGAAAGAAAGACATTATCTGTACATTTTTGTTATGAAAGTGAACTAATCCTTTAAGAATTAAAAACCTCTTTTTTATATTACAAATGTACAGAAATGTTGTTTAAATACAAAAACATTATCTAATTAAATCAACAATAACTTGCATACATACCCAGAAAATAAATCTGAGCACTGGATTTTATTTTTGAGTTTTTAGACAGAAGATTTTGGATATTTCTTTTTATTATTGCATGAGTCAGAAAAAGAGAGGAATTTTCACAGTTTTTACAAATATAATGTATAAAATCAGACAAACGGTCGAAAACAAATTCTTTTGTAAAAATCTTCAGAATATAGTCGGTGCCAATAACCCTGTGGGCAGTGCGCCTACATCCTGAGTTTGAGTCCTGGCTCGCAGACCTTTCCCAAGAATAAATCTTATTATTATTATTTTTAACTTCAGAACATATATGTAAGATTGTATGGAAGTGCTACTAAAGTGAAGATTTCTGGTTCAGTGTGGGGAAAAAAAAAAAAACATTATGAGAAAAAAATCTTTAAAGATAGCTTTATCATTTAAATCTAAAAGACGCAAATAGATAAATTGGACCTAAAAAGTATTTTGGATGTTTACTTTCACTAGTCTGAAACGTTATGAAAGGAGAAATAGCCTCAAAATTGACCAGTGCATGAAAAACAAACAAGAGGGATAACAATGTGCAGTCTAAGGTGGACACCTAACTTGCCATGAACCCATATATCTGCAGAGTGCTGGAAATGCAACTTACACAGCTATACACGACAATAACTTCTGGACATCTTTGGACTTCTTGATTTCCTCTTTACAGAGCGACAGCAGCTCTACGCAGAAGGGATGACTGAAACAGAGAAATTACATCAGATTAAAACAAACCAACACAAGCATCCACTCTCAGTCTCCTCGTTTCAACACATGACTTGGCCGGGCTCATCTTAAGTTCTCCCAAAGGTTCCCTGTGTGAGTCCTTTCTGTGTATTTCTGTCATGATATCATCTCTCCTGCCGAGCTCTGGATGGTTTGTGAATCTGAGCCAAGGGAGGCGGTAATGTACACTGGGCTTTCCCACGCTCACCTCTCACTGGTGAAGAGGTCAAAGCAGCCATTAGCAAGGATTTGGTCCAACATCTTCAGCAAAGGTACAGAAACTCTGTAGGCAAATCAAAATACATCATGCAAAATAGTCTGGTTTGCAGCCATCAAGCCATCATATAAAGCATTTTTGTTGGACTTCCACTCATATATATCATTACCAAGATGTAAAATTACCCATGCTGTGATACAAGATTTTGTCCAACCACCCACCGCTTCCTCCCTGTATCTGTATGACATATTCAGTCATGTTTTTTCAGTGCAGTTGTACCTGTCATTGCGCAGGTTATCTCTGAAGATGCTTAACAATGTGTCTCCAAACTGCTGAAGTGTTGTGACATCCTGCTGAATGCCCTTCAGGTACTCGAATAAAGACTGAGAGGAATAACGCACCTGCAGACAGACACACAAGCAGGTCTCATTAGTGACTGCTATATTACTGATTATTTATTTATTACTTGCATGATAACATTTTACTTTAGGGACAAACTCTCACTATTCTAACTAGTTGCTTATTAGCATGCATTTTACTAGGATATTGGCTGTTTATTAGTACTTACAAAGCACATATTAATGCCTTATTCTGAGTAATAATATTTTATTATTATTTAGGAGTAATATTTTAATATATTACTCCTACCCCATATCTAAACTTAACAACTATTAATAAGTAGCAAATTAGGAGTTTATTGAGGCAAAAGTCATAGTTAATAGTTAATTGGTCCGCGAACTAAAGTGTGACCACTTGTATTTATTAACAAAAAAAAAAAAAAAAAAAGTTGCTTGCTTTTGGTAAATTAAAAATGAATATGTTAAGATTTAAACCTATGCTCCATTTAAATGCATTTTTTTGAAACACTAAACTCGGAATTGTGTTTATATCTCATAATTCTGACTTTATTTGAATTGCAGAATTGCAAGTTTGTATCAAACAATTCATAGAAAAAAGGCAGAACTGTGAGTCTGTATGATGCAATTCTCAGGAAAAAAAAATGCAGTATTGCGAGTTTGTATTATAAAATTGTGAGAAAAAAGGCAGAATTGAGTTTCTATCATACAATTCTAAGAAAAAAAAATGCAGAACTGCAAGGTAGCATCATGAAATTCTGAAAAAAGGAAGAATTGTGAGTTTGCGTAACAATTCTGAGAAAGAAGACGCAATTCTAAGAAAAAAAGGCAAAATTGCAAGTTTATATTATGCAATTCTGTGAAAAAAGGTAGAATGGTAAGTCTGTATCATGCAAATTTGAGAAAAAATGCAGAATTTCGAGTTTGTATCGCAATTCTAAGAAAACAGGCAAAATTGCAAGTTTATATCATGCAATTCTGAGAAAAAAGGTAGAATTGCGAATTTGAATCATGCAATTGTAAGAAAACAGGCAAAATTGCAAGTTTGTATTATGCAATTCTGCAAAAAAAGGTAGAATGGTAAGTCTGTATCATAGAATTCTGAGAAAAAAGGCAGAATTATTAGTTTGCATCATAATTCTGAGAAAAAAGAAAGAATTGCAAGTTTGTATCACGCAATTCTAAGTAAACAGGCAAAATTGCAAGTTTATATCATGCAATTCTGACTAAAAAGGCAGAATTGTGAGTTTGCATTATGCAGTTCTGAGAAAAAAGGGTAGAATTGCAAGTTTATATTATGCAATTCTGTGAAAAAAGGTAGAATTATTAATTTGCATCAATTCTGAGAAAAAAAGAATTGCGAATTTATATCATGCAATTTTAAGAAAAATGGCAGAATTGCGAGTTTGTATTATCTAATTCTGAGAAACAAGGCAGAATTGTGAGTTTGTATCACGCAATCCTGAGAAAAATGGCAGAATTGAGAGTTTATATTATGTAATTATGAGAAAACGGCAGAATTACGAGTTTGCATCACGCAATTCTGAGAAATAAAGTCTAAATTGCAAGATGTAAACTCGCAATTGCGAGAAAAGTCTGAATTATGAGATGAAAGTCGCAATTAGCTTTTTTTTTTTAATTCAGTGGCGGAAACAGGTTTCTAAACTACTTGCATTTACATATAAAACTTCCAATTTGTTTTTAAAAAAAGTGTTTTTAATCTCTTAGGACACCAAATGAGTCAAAATTGCCACTAGTGCTTCTTCAAAAACATCTAGATTTATGCGACTGCTTATGAGAATGATAAATGTTAAAGTACGTGATACACTGTATCTCACAACTGTTCTGGCATCTTGCATTATAATGTGAAGAATGTTTTTTGGTAGTTTTAAGATATCGTAAAACATTTTTTTTTTTTTTTTAACCATTTTAGGCTGTTACTGTGTATTTGTTTGCACAGTTAATCATATGAACTTCCATTTTTTTAGTACTGTACTGTATATATGGTGACTGCAGATGTGCCTTCCACACCATATTTATACACAACATGGCATTTACATAAATTTTTATCTCGCAAATGCTTTGATAAATATGAATTATAAAGTAATAAAATTCAGTGCAAGCTTCTCCCATGCAGCAGTGTGGTAATGTGTGTGAGGGGTGAGATGGTGAGATTATGTGCAGTATCAGTCCAAACTCTGCTGTGTGATCCAGAGGGAGCAGAGCTTCAGAGTGAAGCTCCATCATTCAGCATTGAGTCTGTGAGAACCACTCATTTATTCAACAGTTTTGGCTCTGAGAGATCATACAGTTCCAGGCTGAAGGTAAGAGCATAACCTCTACTGTGGCTCTAATCAAAACTCAGCCGGGTCTAAGGGGGGGTGGACTCATTTATAGGTCCAGCTGGCAGATGAGTTGACATTTACTGTGCTCAAAGCTCCTGTTAAAGGCCTCTGCATTATTTTTTCTTCATTAACAAACACTGGTGGCTATAAATAACAAAAGGGCTTAATATCATGTTCAAAGATGATGTCCCAACAGCCACTGGATCAGAGGCACTGAGCCTAAAATACTAAGAAAGTGGAACAGAGGAGAGATGGAGAAAGAAAATCTATATCTATCACACTTTATAAATAGAAATAAGACTTTAAAACCTAAACTAACCTTGGCATTTTGATAAAAAGTAAATATATATCAAATAACCTGATTTTTTTTAATATATTTTTTTCTGGTAACAATTTACAACCAAGTTCATTAGTTAACATTAATTAACAATACTTCTACAGCATTTATTAATCTTAGTTAATGTTTATTTTAGCATTTACTAATGCATTATTAAAATCACAGATTGTGTTTGTTAACAGTAGTTAATGCACTGTGAACTAACATGATAAATGGACGACTTTATTTTTATGAACTAACATTAGCAAAGATTAATAGTGTAATAAATGTATTGTTCATTGTTTGCTTATATTAGTTAATACATTAACGTTAACAAATGACACCTTATTGTAAAGTGTTACCTTTTTTGTGCATAATTTTAATAATAAAAATAGAGAGAAAAAAAAAAACATACACTATTTCAAAATTTGATGTCAGTAAGATTTTTGGTTGTTTTTGGTTATAGTTCCCACAAAAATATTAGGAAGAAAAATATTAATAAGAAATGTTTCTTAAGCAGCAAATTAGCATATTCGAATGATTTCTGAAAGATCATGTGAAATTGAAGACTGAAGTAATGATGCTGAAAACTAAGCTTTGACCACAAAAATAATTACATTTTAAAATATATTCAAATTGAAATGTGCCATTTTAAAATCACAATAATATTTCACAATTTCACTATTTTTCTTTCTATATTTTTTGATCATTAATAAATGCAGTCTTGGTGGGCATACAGTCAAAAATTTTTGAACAGTAAGATTTTTAATGTTTTTTAAAAGATTTTTAAAGTCTCTTCTGCTCACCAAGCCTGCATTTGATCTAAAGTACAGCAAAAAATATAAATTTTACATGTTTTACTATTTAAAATAACTGTTTTCTATTTGAATATAATTTATAATGTAATTTATTCCTGAGATTAAAGCTAAATTTTCTGCATCATTACAGTTGAGTACATTTTTTCCAGGAATATTTGATGAATAGAAAGATCCAAAAATCTGCATTTATGACATGATACAGTATACCATTCAAAAGCATGGAGTCAATATATATATAAACATAAACATACATACAGTATATATACATAAACATACATACAGTATATATATATATATATATATATATATATATATATATATACACACACATATACATATATACATACTGATCAAAAGTGATAATAGACGATGTTACAAACGATTTCTATTTCAAATAAATGCTGATTTTCTAAACTTTCTATTCATCAAAGAAACATGAAAAAAATTCTACTCAGCTGTTTTCAACATATTAATAATAATAATAATAATAATAATAAATTTTTTTTTAGCATCAAATAAGAATATTAGAATGATTTGATGACACTGAAGACTGGACTAATGATGCTAAATATTCAGTTTTGAAATCACAGGAATAAATTACATGTTAAAATATATTCAAATAGAAAACTGTCATTTTAAATAGTTTAAATGTTTCAAATTTGTACTGTTCTTGCTGTGCTTTAGATCAAATAAATGCAGGCTTGGTGACCAGAAGAGACTACTTTTTCTTCTTCTTTTTTTTTTTTTTTTTAAATAAAAAATGAAAATCTTACTGTTCAAAAAAATTTGACTGGTAGTATACAAGAAGAGACCTTTCAAAACATTAAAAAAGAAATAATTAAAAACAAATCTTATGAATGTTAATTTATAAAGAGAGAGAAAAAAAACAATAGCTGCAAATAAAAAGGTAAAAGTACAGGATGAAAAAATGCTAATAAAAACAAGCATTACAGAGTAAAGAGGAAAGGAAAAGAAGATCAAGTGTATAAGCTGATGAGCTGAAGATCCCTCCAGGGGCCCTCAGTCACCACCGAAACATGGGCGCAAATGTGATGGGATACAGTGCCAATCCCGCTCACTCTGTTCCAGCTAAATTTGTTTCGAATGAATCCTGGCCGACTGGAGGAGCTGTGGTTTTGCCTCTAAGCAGTTTACACCCTGTGCACTTTGAGGCCAGGATGGGCACAGACTTGCATTTGTGGCAAAATGTCAGTTTATTCAAACACATGTCAGGAATTTTCTTAAAACACCAAAGCGTTTCAACACCAGCTTATTTTTGAAAACTCAAAATAACGGACCACTATTGTGTTGCAATTCTTGCAAATCTAAAATGAAGCAATGCAAAGTAAAACTACATGGTCTAATGGTCTCAATTTCCCTGGAACTATTCACACTCCTGACCGCGGTCACCATAAGACAGACTCTCTGGAGAACACAGTGTCGACGGCTCCCTCTGTTGGTCAGTGATGTGTCTTTTATCACCAGGCAATTTATTCTAATTTGATCTGTTTCTGTGACCTCACTATTTGCCTCATATGGTTATTTTGACGGCTGTGGTCGGGTTATAATGTAGATTTATTTTTAATCAAGATTTTCAACGAGAAGTCTGTGAAATGCAGTTTATTATTATTCCTTTTTAAGAAATGTATATGGTTATACAACAAGAGTGCATTACCATGATTGAAAGTGACAGTAAAGAAATGTAGTTACAAAACATTTCTATTTCAACAGTTTCTTTTGAGCTTTCTAATCATCAAAGAATCCTAATTTTATATTAGTTTCCACAAGAATGTTTTCAACATTGATAATTGTTTCAGCAATTATTAATCAATCAGCACATTAGGATTATTTATGAAAGATGATTTATAAAAATGAAAATGCTTATTTTTTAACTGCATAATATGTATCATTACTACTAATCAAATAAATGCAGTCTTGGTGAGCATGAGAAATTTCTTAAAAAATATTTTAGAAAAACCCACAAAATTACTGTAAATAAAACTATTTTCTCTTTATTTCTCAAGTATTTATTAACTAATGTGATATATTAATATTTGTCATTGTTTAAAATAGGACTGTCAATCGATTAAAGATGTCATTTTAATTAACTTTTTATTTTTAACTTACAAAACCGGTGTGTCGGTCCTAAATTTAGGACTCCTACATTTTAACCCTAAGAGTATTTCATAAAGCGTTTTAGCACTAAAACTAGCTCCTGAATCTGTGAAATGTTAGGAGTAGTGAAGAGGACTCCTAAGTCACTAAGACAAATCCCAACTATCCTAAAATGGCTATTGCTGGCAATCTGCCACAGAACTTAAACTTATTAGAAACACTCTGCATTTATTTGCACGCATATGTTTTCCCACGCAACTTTTTTGGTTTTGGAGGTTATCTCAACTCCAAATGTTCCTTTGATTATATCCTTGTTTTCATTAACAAGCTGGGCAAGAAGTAACAGCTGTTCTTGCGTCCAGTTTATGTGCATATCAGCTAATTGTTTATGAAAAGCACACATGTAAAAGGCTGAAAATCAGCTGAACATATACTTTTTTTAATTAGTGACACTTAGCCTGCATTTTAAAAAGATTTTTGGCAACATTTTTTAAACTTTATATGAATATGGCAACATAATATCATGCTTTACAATAAAATCTTTGAAAGACACCCCTCTTCTATCAGCCAATCACTGTGTGCATAGTTAGCAGGCATGCTGACATCATCCATAGCAACCAGGTCAACCCCGCCCTTACTCTTAGCTTTCTATTCCTTAGTAAAAGTTTGTCTCAGCAGCTTTGTTAATAGGTTTTAGGAGAAAGCTCTTAGCTAAAAACTTTTACTGCTATTTAGAAGAACTCTTAGTGGTAAGATAAAATGTTTTGTGAATACGGGTCCTAAAGTGCAACTGAAAAAAGTTATTTAGACTGTCTGTTTAAATCTTCAAGGTTACATTTCTGTTTATAACAAACTACACTACCAGTCAAAAGTTTTTGAACAGTAAGAAAGCATGCATTTATTTGATCCAAAATGTAATGTTTGTACTATTAAAACGGCTTTCCGACCTTCAACTATTTGATGGTTTTCTATTTAAATATATTTTAAAATATTATTCCTGTGATCAAAGTTTCAAAATTTTCAGCATCATTAACTCCAGTCACATGATCCTTCAGAAATCATTCTAATATGCTGATTTGCTGTTCAAGAAACATTTTTTTTATTATTACTATTTTCAATATTTATATTATATATATATATATTTTTTTTTTTGATGAATAGAAAGATCCAAAGATCAGCAACTATACCATCTAAAAGCTTGGAGTCTGTATAATTTAAAAACAATTTTGTGGAAAGAAATTAATACTTTTATTTAGCAAGATGCTTTAAATTCAAAGACTTTTAAGGACTTTATAAAGTTACAAAAGATTTCTATTTCAGATAAATGCTGTTCTTTTGAACTTTCTATTCATTAAAGAAACCTGAAAAAATTCTACTCAGCTGTTTTCAGCATAATAATAAAAATAAACGTTTTTTTTTTTGCACAGCAAATCAGCATATAAGAATGATTTCTGAAGGATGATGCTTAAATTCAGCTTTAAAATCACAGGACTAAATTACACTATACTATATATATATATATATATTTATTAAAACATTAAAAATCTTACTGTTCAAAAACTTTTGACTGATATTGTACACTTTAAACATCTCAAGTGAAAAAAAGTGCAGACCGAGAGTGAATTGTGTTTTAATGTTTGTGTTTATGTGGTGCAACCTACTGTGGATTCGGTGAGGCCACCAACAGACACAGTGAGGCCCAAGAGCGTATGGTACTGGTACTGATGCAGCCGCAGCAGCTGTGTGATGTGAGGGAAGGCCTGTGATGCTGCGTTCCAGTTCAGGGACTTTCCCGTCTCTCTACGGTCCACGTAAAAAAAACAAAAAAAAAACACCAGATGTCAGAGATAAACATGAGTGAAGCATTTGGGATGGGTCTTTTAGTCATCTACAGCTAAACTGTAAGCAGTAAAAATAAAAATGTGTACTTTCCAGAAACTTCAATGCAAAAGTGCACCTCCCAAATTTAATGACATAATGTAAGCCAAGTCAATGCCTGACGCATTTGATCTGTTGCATGCAACTCAATTGCCATAAAAAGATAATGTTTTATCTTTCAGCGAGTGCATCAAGCATAAACAGCCACACACGTTTTTGTAAACCCTAAATACAGTGATCTGAAGTGAGCAGTAGATGAGTTAGTAAAACTAGACTGAATTAATACGCTCCCGAGTACGATTACACCCTGGTGGCACTCACAGAGGGAAGATGCTCAGTAGCTCCTCCCGGTGGGGAATGTGAGGTACTGCGGGGTCTGTGCTGTGAAGCAGACGCAAGAAAACGGTACCGGCATGAGCTCGGTAGCGGTCGATCTTCTCCGCAGCCTGCTGGGCCAGGCAACACATCATACGCTGAACTCTACAGAAAATTTGAGAAATATCTGTGAGCAATGCATTCAATTTATTGCAACTAAAGTTAAAGGTATAGTTCACCTATAAATGCAAATTTGATCATCATTTACTCATCCCCAAAAATACTGTGGAAGTCAATGGGGACTAGAAACTGTTTGGTTACCAAGAAATGATCTTTTGTTTTCAGAAGATGAAAGAAACTCATATAGGTTTCAAACAACTTAAGGTAGGTAAATGATAACTTCATTTTTATTTTTAGGTGAACTATCCCTTTAAGGGAGATTGACAGTGTCTTACAGGTCAGAGGAGAGGAGCTCCGGAGCAGATGCCACCACCAGCAGGGTCACGTCCATTAAGCTGCTCATTGCTGCTGCCCTCACCCTGAAACAGAATGAGAGAGAAGAGTCAGAGCTACACTGCGATTGCTTTCGGAGAACCACAAGCACACAAAAGATGCTGCAAATATCTGATGACACTTCGTTTGTCATAAAGGCATTATGACAGCTGCGCATGTTGATTTGTGACATTTCCAGCATCATGCTGAAGGTTTGTTGTGCCTGGAGGCACCTGCTGGGAATGCAAGGAATGTGTCACTTGTGGGGCAGCGAGGCCCAGGCCGCAGGGCAGAGGCAAACAATGAATACGTTAAGTGTTACATTTAAAAGTATAGTTGCAGGCAAACTGAGTAACATTTAAAATCAGTCAAATTTAAAAGCATTACTTTATCATTAATAACATGGCTGCATTAAACTGGTAAACTTATCAGTATAAAATGAGGACATAGGGAAAAACTCGGCTAGGAACCAAGAATTGTTTTTATGAAACACATAATAATAATAATAATAAATATTTCATGATAACTTATTATTATATAATAATAATGTATTATTACTTTATTATTTATTTATTTTTTACAATACAATAGTATTACTATATTAATATATTTCTTTATTGTTTGTTTAATTTTTCTAATTTAATTTGAAAAAAATTGTGCTATTACTATTATTTTATTTTAAAATACTGTAGCATTACTATAGTAATGCATTTTTATTGGCTTGGTTAATTTTATGATTTAATAAAATAAAAATATTGTACTATTATTATTAGTATTATTATTATTATTATTATTATACAGTATTACTATAGTAAGACATTTCTTTTTTAATTTTTCTAATTTAATAAAATAAACATTTTAATGATAATGATGCTGATAATAATAATTGTTATTATCATTATTATTAATTAATACTATTTTACTTATATACATTTTTATTGGCTTGGTTCATTTTATGATTTAATAAACTAAAAATATTTACAAACCAATAGAGAAATAATAATAATAATAATAATAATAATAATAATAATAATACAATATTTTTATTTTATTAAATCATAAAATGAACCAAGCCAATAATAATAATAATAATAATAATAATAATAATAATAATAATAATAATAATAATAATAATTATTATTATTATTATTAATAACAATAATAATGATAATAACAATTATTATTATCAGCATCATTATCATTAAAATGTTTATTTTATTAAATTAGAAAAATTAAACAAAAAAGAAATGTCATACTATAGTAATACTGTATAATAATAATAATAATAATAATAATAATATTGTTAAAACATTTTATTAAATTACAATTATTAAACAAATAAAAAGAAATAAAATAGTAATACTAATGCATTAAAATATAACAATAATAGTTAATAAGTATTATTAATATTTTTATTCTTATATTACATAACAACAGTAAATCTACAATACTAATATTCACAGCTATCAGTACTGCGGCAGTACCTTTATTTTAAGGTTTGCGTACCGCAATACCACTGGCCAGAGAAGAACTGAGCCTGGTTTCTCCCAAGGTTTTTCTCCATTTCTGTCATCAATAGAGTTTTGGTTACTTGCCACTGTTGCCTTTGGCTTACTTAGCTAGGGGCACTTCATTTTTGTCCATATTGTCAACTTGGTTGCACAGACGCTATTTGAACTAAACTGAGCTGGGCAATGACATCACAGAACCAATGATAAGCTGACTTTAACTGTAAAAACTGACTATTTACTATTGTGTCCTCTTGCATTATCAACACACTATTTTCGTGTTGAACACTGTAAAGCTGCTTTGACCCAAGCGCTATTGTTGCATATTGTGCAACTCACGTATGCACCTCTAAGGCGGCATGTGAACATACCAGGCCCCTACGTCCCCTCTGCTGTCCGTGCTGTAGTCGTTCATACAGCCCAGCAAGGCTTCATACACAGGCCTTATGTTGTCCTCACACAGGACACGGTCCGGGCTGCCTCGCGCACACACTCCTACAGCTACACACACCCTGAGAATCACAAGAAAGCACAGGACACATGGACACGCAATGCAAGATGGGACAAAGCAGTGAACGGAGACATGAATTTCAGGTCCTGCAGGAAGGAGCAGGCGTTGACCCAGCTTAAGCTCGGGCAGACTGGTTCTTCAAGCACAGAGGAGACGTAAGGAGGTGTTACTCACTGAGACATGGCTGTGGCCGCATCCCTTCTGGCTTCAGTTAGACTCTCCTCCTTCTGAGCAACCTTACAGGCGGCCTGGAGCCCAGGCAAGATCTAAGGATGACGTTTTGAGAATGTAAAACAGCTCAGATACAGACTTGAGCTAAAAACAAGAGACATTATGAGGTCTCACCTGCTGTAGTTTGCCATGGATCATAAACGGAGGCAGTGAACCCAGGGCGAGAGCGCAGCCACAGCGTGTCAGAACCTCGGGACTCTCTAGGGCCGACAGGTATTGACTAACCAGCTGATCTGTATGGCAACAAATTGATGTAAACAAACAATAAATGGCCAAAAGTATGTGTACACCCAAAAACACACCCATAAGTGCCTGTTCAGCATTTCATCTCAAAACCACAAGTATTAATCGCTCTCTTTGTTGTAGGTGTATTCGTTTCCTGTACCTTGCATTTCCGCATCAGCTACCCCCGGTTCAACCTGATAATACTGGTGACACAACGCTGCCAGTGCTGAGACTGCAGCATCCTTTAGAAAACACATATGACATTTTCAAAATGACCATAGTTGGTAGAGTTGTAAGCCGTTCTGAGTGTTGAGGTGTGGATTGTACCTGTATACCCCGTCTGGCCCCACTGGAGAACAGGTGAAGGTTTTTCAAGCTGTCATCTATTAGCCATTGCCAACCAGCTGCAAGAAAACCACATTAACTCATGTGACATCACCTTCTATGGGACATTTGTGACAGTAGTAGTAGATTATTTTTATTGCCATGTCAGCATCTAAGGCTATATTTGTGGCAAAAACTGGTATACAATAATATAACGCTAAATAAAAACCAAACAAACTGTTAAAATTAGCTTAACTGATAAAAATCTGAAGTCTTTTCTGGTGAGACATTTCTGGTAAAACACATTTAAATAATGCTAATGTGACAAGGTTTTTTTGACTCACTGATAACTGGGTCACCCTTAAAAGGCATCTTGGAGAGAGAGAGCTTTTCAATGAGGGCACAGACTGAAAAAAAGACAAAAGGAAAGTCAGATCAGGGTGTAAAAAGGCCAAAATTGGGCCTCTTATTTGTTGCTTTGTAATGTGAATGATTCAGAGACATCTGTAATGTATTAAACATATTTTTTTGACTATTAATCCACTGATTCTTAGAACATGGGGCAAAGCAAGTTCCTAAACCTTATGTCATATTGTTTCAACTTTAGAATAAAAATAACAATGTTTTGTTCCCAAAAACACTCCTGAAAGAATCGTAAGACTGTTCTAAAGACAAAGCTTAAGAATTTTAATTCCTACTTAAATAGCCTACTTAAGTATGTATAACCTATACGTTTCTTAAAGGGTTAGTCTACCCAAAAACAAAAACTACCCCATGATTTACTTAGCCTTAAGCCATCCTAGGTGTATATGACTTTGTTCTTTCAGGCAAATAAAATCAGTGTTATATTAAAAATGTCCTGGTTCTTCAAAGCTTTATAATGGCAGTGGATGGTTGTTGAGATTTTGAAGCAAAATAAAGTGCATAAAACTATCATAAATAGCACTCCACAAGGCTCCAAGCTGTTAATTAAAGGCCTTCTGAGAGGAATCTATGCATTTGTGTACGAAAAATATCACAACTCTCTAGTGAACACATGTACAACAGTTAGTGTAAGCTAGAGATTACGATTTATAAAGATTTAAATATGGATATTTACAATACACTAATATTTCTTGGATATTTCTTACACAAATACATAGATTCCTTTCGATTTTTTTAGATTTCCAATATGAAAGTTGCAAAAAGCAGATTGTTAATTGTGGTTTTAAACTATTCTTTATAGTCAGAACATTCTTGAATTCTTTACACTTTTCCAGTCATTTTTCCATAACAATATAAGTTACAAATAATAAGAAAGTATTTCTCAGTTCTAGATGTTCTGAGTAATATGGTTTCAAATCAAGAAACAGGTTTGTGTTGCTTAATATATATTAATAATATAACTTTTTCTTGTCTTTTAGAAATGCACATTTGATAGTAGCTTGAGTTAGAATGCAGATGTAAATTTGTTTATTATCAGTAATCATAAATCAGTAATTTCGATAAAAATTGTAGCAACCTTATTTTTATATAGTGAAATTGGTCTTCCATAGTAGCATACAGTTAGATACTGATTACAGTTAAAACAAATATAAATATTCCAACCTGAATACACAGAGAGCTAGACAAGATGAACATTTGAGGTTAAAAAGTATATAAAATTGTATTTATTTATTTATTTTTTTAAATAACTGATCTCGCTAGATAAGACCCTTCTTCTTCGACTGGGATCATTTAGAGCCTTTTAAAGCTGTTTAAACTGCATTTTGGAAGTGGGCTCCATAGAAGTCTACTATATGAACAGAAATCCTGAAATGTTTTCCTCAAAATGCATAATTTCTTTACGACTGAAGAAAGACGTGAACATCTTGGATGACAAGGGGGTGAGTAAATATCTGTATATTTTTGTTCTGCATGTGAACTTCTCCTTTAAACAATGTGAATTTGAGTACTGAACTCCCAAAAAAACAGGTCACAGCGAAAAAAGTGTGCATGCTTATTATGACGATTACAACAATCTGCAGGCAGATCAAACAGACTGCTTTTAGGGTGCTTTGTCAAGAACCACTATACAGTCTATATACATACACTATACATTATAAGCCTGTTGATTGGCTAATGCAACGTCATGCACATTTCCCGCTTGAGTTGAAGACATGATTGAGGCAAATATTGCACGTTTGCAGCACTCACCCTGACCAATTTGCGACACTCGGCTTGAATTAGCATCTTTGCACTAACTTTGCATGCACTCTACTCACATAAATGATTGAATTCACTTTTGGTGTGCACACTCCATTATAATGAATCTTGCGAATTTTTAGAAAAGTTTTAGAAAAATCTTTCTTAAACTGACCCTAGAGTGGTTTTAACATGTTGCTGCAGCATATGGCTTAGGTACTTCCCTGTAAGTGATTTTCTGCACCCTTTTTATGGTCATGGCAGGCCAAAATTATAATAGAAGTGGTACACACCTCTCCCTCATCAAGCCACACAATTAGGGGTTTTATTCATGTCTGTAGCAGAAGGCTAAATTTTCAGGTTTATTCAAATCTTTTACCATAGAATGAGTAATAATAGCAATTAGACTTTCCTTATGTCACACACACCTTAAATAGTATTGTAGTTTGCCATTTCAACACAAACAGCTCAATCAAATCTATAGAATAACTGTTTTTTTCTTACCAGCTGGTCTCATTAGCTCTCCACCAAATCCCCTAGGGTTAAAAAAACATCAGTTACAAGCTATAGACAAATAAGTACTTCTTCTAAAAAAAGCTTTGATGTCAATTACTGGCAGGTTATGAAGCAAGTGCTTACCTGTACTGCTTTCTGTCAGAGAGCTGAAATTAAGGCACATATGGAAGATCAGTTGCAATTAACTGTTTTTGTTTTATATTTCACAAAATAACACAAGAGGCTAATTCTGCAGACCTTTTGATGAATGTTTTTAAGGCCCTCAATGGTGTCGGAGGACAGAAAGTCAGTCACTGAACTACAAAGAAACAAATGCATTACATAAAATAAAATTATGGTTAGGCGAAGCTTTAATAGGAAAGCGGGTGTAACCTATTGTCCTGGGTTGCAAGCTCATAGAGAGCGTGAGTGATCTCTGCGCAGGCCAGGATAGCGCCGTGACGTCTGTGTAAATCCATTCCTGTGGCCATGGGAAGCAGCTGGGGTAAAACTGAAATCAAAAATAAAGACAAGATGCCACAAAATTGAGATGAGCTGAATGAGATGTGCTGATGAGTTGAGTTTGGCATATATTAAGAGACATATGGAACTGTTCTCACCAGTGTTGGCCATGTATTCAGGGGCTCGGACAGTTAGATTGTGCAGGGCTTTCGTGGCCAGCTCTCTGATCACCCTAATAAAAGCAAATACAGACTTAGTTAAAAATATAAAACCAAAGAACCCACATGAAACAGTACACAGAAACTTACCCATCCCAGTGATTGACTTTCATAGCCACTAAATGGTCAATTAAGGGTTTGGTGTATTCCTCAAAACCAGTGATGTAGACGCTGAAAAAAAAAAATAGTCGTAAATTTTATTTACACAGCCTGTTAGAATTCAAGAGGCTTATTTTGTTACTGTACTTTAGACCACTGTACTATTTTCATGTATAGTTTTTACTAGTAAATTACTGTTAAGAGATCATGGGATCATAGGACCTTTTCAAAAATAACAAGTTGTAACATTACCAGTAAATTACCGGTAATGTGCCATGTGTGATCGCAGAACAAGATTCAGGGTTCCCACTCTAAGCCAAACATCAAATTCCCTGACTTTTCCCTGACTTTCACTGACTAAAAAGCTGAATTTCCATGACCTATAATGAATCTATTTGCAAGCTTTATTTACTTCTTCACAGATGTTAGTACAGATGTCTGTACTATTTCCACAGAAATTAATTTATGTTTTTTATGCTTTCATAATCATAACCAAACCATAACAATAGGCAAATCGCAAGAAACAATGCAATAAAACAAAATTAGGTATAGAACATTCACATTTTGATAAATGGAAACAAAAAAATTATAGCAACAAACAAAAATCCCTGATATTCCATGACTTGGACAAAATAAATATAAAATTCCCTAATTTTGAATGTCTGGAATAGACCTTTTAAAATTCCATGATATTCCAGAAATTCCATGACCCGTGGGAACCCTGAAGATTGCCGGTATGAGCTAACGTAAGACATCTACTCTGGGCCAATCATAACATTCTGCCGCAGATGGCGTATTTACTTCGCACTGTGTTGTTCGGTTTGGCGAACAACACAGTGCGCCTTTTGGACAAGAAAAAGTTGACAAGGGTGCTTTTTAATAAAAACAAAAACAAACAAAAATTAAATAAAAAAACATTCTGGCAGCATTGCAGCCGAGGGCATCTTTTGTTGCTATAACAACAGCTGCAACAGTATGAATGTAGAGAAAAGTGGAAGCTCGCTCGTGCGTTGGCATTTTTGCCTTTTATTTGATAGGACAGTATTTAAACAGGAAGTGAAGTGGGAGAGAAAGAGGGGGGACAGGATCGGGAAAGGTCTGCGAGCCGGAGCCGGATTCGAAAAAGGGATGCCCGAAGCGCAATGGCGCTAACGTTACATGACGATGCACTGCGCACTAGGCTATCGGCGCCGCACGTCGGTTTTGGAAGTTAACGGGGAGGAGAATGTCGGTTCACAATTAAATAAAAGTCCTTCTACCGGCAACTTCTCAATTTTTTCTTGTTGTTATGGAAACGACAGGTCTCGCTACTCGTTTGTCATTGGTCAGCTTTAAAAAGGTGCTTGACGTATGGCGTTCTTTTCAGAAAAGTTGAACTTTTTTTAACTTGAAAAGATGCTCTGAGCTGCAGAAAAAGAAGCCGGCAGTGGCGTTTAAAAAAGCACTAAGGACTTTTTGGAAAAAAAAAAAAAGACGCCAAGTGTGAACGCCCTAATACGTCGCCTCTGAGCCAAAAGCTGCAGAATGTGAAAAAAAAAAGTAAACATCCACAAAAACAATGACAAAGTTTACACTTTCATGTTTACAAAGAGATTTATTTTATTTAGTTAAGTAATAATTTTAAATATATATATATATATATATATATATATATATTTATCATGCCTGTGTGGCATGTATTCGCTGAGTTTCTGTAAATTTTTGTGAAGCGCTCCTTTTCAAAAACGAGACAGCAGAAAGCGCGTTATGTTTGCTTTCTTTATTTTATAAAAACACTGTTTGTGACGTTTTGTTGATACTGTGAGTGCACACAAATAAAAGTAGGCTCTTTACTGTTCCGAATGATGTATTACTCTTACCTTTGTGAGCAAAAATGACAGGTAATTTTAAATTGTTTCTACTAAAAAAAAATTTAAGTAATCGCGCTGGCGCCTCCATGTCCTGCAAAGCAGCTTCAGCTTCCACTCTTCACACAAACAATTGGATATGAGCCTAATAAGCGCACATTTATCTGTGTTTAACATTTAAACTAACATTGTTTTATATTTGAACTGTTTCATATATAGAGTTTATTTTAGACAAGTTGTGATGATTTGAGAAGGCAAACTGATCAAACAGTCTTGCGCTGGCCGCTGTTTGTTACTTTAAAAAAAACAAACACTTATATTTAAACAACAAAAGCTCATCTCAATAAAAAAAAAATAAACTAAATATAATTACTTTGCCATTGCATACAAAACTGAACTATTTTAATAGCTGAAACAGTAATATAAGCCGTTTTGTGTGAAGTAGGAAAAAAGACGGGACTCGGACCGAGAATTTTGATAAGCTGTCGGGCAAGGGCCGGGCTAGGGCTTTAGTAGTATTTTCATACTAACAGTGGTCTGAATTTTTGGTTGATTGTAAACCATTACATACCTTTCTCTCAAGTTATCTGACATTATCAAGATGACTTTGTTTACAGTTTAACTCTGTTCTTGTCATATTATATTACCATACTATAAATACCTTACTATAGGGAATAAACTGTGATAATACGAGAAATGTTGAAGGTGTCTGAATACATTTTGGTTTGACTGTATGAACATGACAATTGTGATCAGATCTACATCAAAAACATTTCAATAAATAAATAAATAAATAAATAAATAATGAATCCAAAATTGCCTGAATGAAGTGATCTCAGCCTGATTTAAAACTTGAAAATGCTAATGAATTTGTTTGTTACAAACATGCAGCTTTTTGCTTCACAAGACTTGCTAACTGATTGCCTGGAGTTGTGACGACTACTTGTGGATTATTGTGATGTTTTTAATCAGCTGTTTGATCTCTCAATCTGACCCATTTACTGCAGAGGATCCATTGGTGAGCAAGTGATGTAATGCTAAATCTCTCTAAATCTGTTCTGATGAAGAAACAAATTCCTAAGGGTGAGTAATTTTCAAGAAACGTTCATTTTTGGGTAAAACAAACTTTTCATGGTTTTTAACAGCGGGCTGCGCAGTAAGCCTCGAGTATGGCTCTTTGCTCCCTAAGGCTAGCATTTTTCACATTGCTCTTTTAATGCATTGAGGAGCTACAGTCAAATGGTGACATTTTTCTGGAGGGTGCGACATAAGACACGACAGCGCAACCGCTGCTTCACTCATTGATGCATTCAAAACATACCGTGACTGTGCTTTGAACTGAAGTGTTCTGAGAACTGGGGTGTATGACTGATCGACCTGCTGCTTTAATGTTTGAAGCATATACTATGAAGAACAATGGGGTTCAATTACACATGCCAAAACAGCTTTTAGTCACACAGTGTCACCTTCTTACTCCTTACCTGATAGTTAAGTAGCAGTTATTCAGGTTACCGACCGTGAAGTAGTCCGCCGCTGTAAGAATGTCTATGCCATGGGGGAAGGTGCCCTGTGGAGACAGAATATCTCAGAGAATCAGATTAGAGATACACAAACTCAGCAGGCTTCAAAAAACACGGCCTGTTGCACTACAGATCAGTGCAGGTGTTTATAATGGATCTGAATGGTGTTTATTCTGTAAGTGTATTCTCTTTCGCCGTACCTGTCTGCCCACATTCTCTTGGAAAGCAGCCTAGAGACAGAGAAAAGGAAGCAAGCATTATGTTTCTTATAATGTGTGCAGCTACATTATGTGAAATTAAAGCTGAAGTGTGTAATTTTATTCTGTTAAAGTACTTCCTTCTATCCATAGTTTGCGTTGTGCACATTTTCATCATTTACCAAATTTGAAAGATATTACTTACACAATCTAATGATTTTCTTTACTTTTACTTACATTTCTACAGTAAAGAAAGTTAGGGCATGAAAGGGCATGAAAAATGAATGTTTCCAAGTGTATTCCGGTGAAATAATCAATGGGATTGTAAGATCACAATATTTGTCTTTCACATTGTGAGAACAAAATAATATGTCAGAGGTTATTTGCACTAAGAGCAAACAGTAACATATTTAGACTGCTATTTAGTGAAAAGCACAATATTTTCTATGTACTACATATAAACAGTAGTTTTAAGTGTTTTCCATTATGCGGAAAACGCGGATGGAATCGTGGAAACCTCATCATAAAACTGGAATTAACTGTATGACGAATGTCATGGAATGAATTTTGTTTGGATGGAAACATTTAAACAGAATTTGGTAACAATAAAACAGAACGTGAATTTCCTAAAAATTTATTTTTTGTTAAACTTTTAATAAATTGATGATAAATTGTATAAGTTTCACGATTTTACTTAATTAGTTATGCATTCTGAGAAATAACATTTAATTTAACCATTAAAATTGAGTTTAAAATTAAGATTAAAACAGAAAACTGAATTTAAAAAAACTGAATTTGGAAACAAAATATATAAATTGTAAAAAAATATATAAAATGGAATTGAGGAAAAAAAGAAAAAAAAACTATAGGGCTATTGTAAAAAAAAATATATATATAGTAATTAAGCTGTTTTTATGGATTCAAATAATTAGATATGCCTAAACACATTTTGGTAACAATAAAAGTTGAGAAACTTTTAATAAATAGATTTTAAATCATATATGTTTCATGGGTAAACAAAATTTGTTAACAAAACAGAATGTGAGAAAAGTATCATAATTCATTTTTTTTACTTTTAATAAATTGATGTCAAACTGTAGAAATTTAATTTAACTATTAAAAAGCAAAAAATTAAATCTGCAAAATTAAAATAAAATGGAATTTGGTGGAAAAACATAAAACAGATTTTATAGTGCCGTATGAATGAACACTCGTATTTGCTGTGCAATTGTAGTATGAAACTGGTGTAGCACTGACTCAACCAAAGCTGGCAGTTTAAGGTTGGACTACCTTCTTTTCAGACTAATGAAAGATAGATGGAGCATTTGTACTGACACTAAGTAACCAATTCCCAGATTCTTACACACTTCAGCTTTAAAGAGTTTTTCAGTATAACTCACAGAGGCGGCCTTTCTGCAGGTGACGTTCCTGTCAAATACAGTTGCGATGACTAGTGCGCTGTGAAGGTACAAGCAAATGAGATAGATTAGTGATATACACATATATAATGACAACAACAACAACAACAGCAAATGAATTAGCACAACCGCTATTAAATGTATTGTGCGTCCTAACTCTTAGCATTCATTGGTTTCATAAGTTTGACAGCCTGAGGTGACACACATTCAACATTTTCACTCAAACATGTACTTCTATAAACTTCCTGATCTTTCACCCCCCAGTGATGAGGCACATTATTAAAAACAAGCTCATCTTAAAACTCATCTATCATTTCAGTGCCCCCATAAGCCTGTTGCACTCTTTTCCCTTTATTCCACCACTCCTCCTCCTCCTCAATCGAGCTGTGTGAACGTGCCCGCGAGGTATTCCCACCGTCACTCACAGCCTGGGAGAATGAAGTACACAAACATACACACGCACAACCCTACGGGCTTAACATGGCCGTGCTGGTTTCGATGAACAACTGATAGTGGCCTGGAGCAGCATAAAATGGACAGATACTGAACATGCATGCAGAGCTAGACGTGTCACTGTTATTGTTTTATAATAATGTCTTACGTTCCTCTGTAGATTGCGCAATCAATCAGGAAACCAAAGACACATGCTGATTGTGTACTGTAAATGACTTTAAGCTTAAAAGGATAGTTCTTACTTTGACGTACTTTCTTCCATTGAACACAAAAATATACATTTTTAAGAACTGTACTGGTTAAACATGAAAAATTCAATAACACTGAATAGAGACTGAGGGTTTTAATATTAAAAAAAGCACCATAAACATATTAAGATAACCTGTAAGTGTTGTAAGCTACATTCAAAGTCATGCAATAACTTTACATAAAGAAAAAACTATTATTTAAGTTGTTTTTTGCTGAAAACATTCACTATACTAACTGCATTTAGATTTACTGAAAAGCTCCAGTTTGCTCACAATTCCATCTAGGGTGAATGTTGTAATATAATGCTTGAGTAACATTAAAGGCTTAGTCCACTCCAGAATTACAATTTCCTGATACAATCCCCCCCCCCCCCCCCCATGTCATCCAAGATGTTCATGCCTTTTCTTTCTTCATTCGAAAAGAAATTAGTGTTTTTGAGGAAAACATTCCAGCATTTTGGATTAAGGTTAAAATGGTTTAAAGTCCAAACTGCAGTTTCAATGCAGCTTCAAAGGGCTCTACATAATCCCGGGCTTATGTAGTGAAATGATGGATCATTTTCTAAAAAAAATAAAAACTGAAATACTTTTTAACCACAAATGTTCGTCTTTCACAAGTTCAACCTCACACATTACGTAGTCGCATTGAAAAGATCACGCGTGAGGTTGATGGCAGTACCAGCCAAGCTTTTACAAAGTGAACGTGCAAAGAAAGTTAAACACCCTTTACAAAAAAAAAAGATAAAACACTGATGTCGGACGATTTCAAAGTTGGACGAGAAAATTAAAGGATTTCGGCAATAGCCATTTGTGGTTAAAAATATATATATTTTAATTTTCCTCGAAAACTGAAGACAGAAAGAAATGAACATCTTGAATGACATGGGGGTGAGTAAATTTTAAGTGACTTTTGCATTCTATTTGATGCTTCAGGCTCCATTCAATGTAACTGCAATAAAAAAAAAAAAAAGAATAGTACAAATTCCTATTCCTCAGAAGAAATAGTCATACAGGTTTGAAACGACTTCAAGTTTGAGTAAATAATGACAGAATGATCATTTTTTTAAAGAACTATTATTTTCAAAAGTAAAAGCTGGAATATTAAAAGGAAGACTTCACTTTTTTGGAAATAGGCTCATTTTCCAACTCCCCTAAAGTTAAACAGATGAGTTTTACCATTTTTTAATCCATTCAGGCGATTTCGGGGTCTGGCGTTAACACTTCTAGCATAGCTTAGCATAAATCATTGAATCTGATTAGACCGTTAGCATCTCACTCAAAAATGAACAAAGATTTTCGATATTTTTACTATTTAAAACTTGACTCTTCTGTCACATTGTGTACTTAGACCAACAGAAAACGAATGGATAGGAACTATACTCATTCCGGCATAATATTCAAGGAACTTTGCTGCCATACTATGGGTAGTGCCTGAAAATAGTCCCCAGCTAGGTAACACAGGACCAGCACTAAGCCACTAAGCTAATAGCAAAATATTATACAATTGTAATGTCAGTCAACTCAAATAAGTTTATTCAAGCTGAAATGTTAAGTTGTACTAAGTGACAACTTAGATATTCGAGTTGATGACACTAAAAAATTTAACAGCTGTGTTTGTTACTCAGCTGTTGAATCAACTCAGATATCTAAGTTGTCACTTAGTAAAACTACCTTCAAGTTGACTAAACTTTTTTCGAGTTGGCTGAACTTAAAATTTTAAGGCAGCCAGGTAACAAATAATTTTACGTTGACTCAACAAATTGTTTTTTACAGTGCACTCAATTTAAAAAACATTTTTTTAAGTTAAACGTTGTGAATCGGGCTAAAGTAAGGCGATAGTTTTGAACATTGGCTGGTTATGTACTTGCTCAAAAATGGATTTTGTATAATTTTTAACCAAAAAAAAAAACTTACGGACTGCAGCTTTAAGAATTAGCATAATAATTTAAAACGTAAAGTGAATTTTCAGCATCATTACTCCAGTTTTCAGTGTCACATGATCCTTCATAAATCATTCTAATATGCCAATTTGCTGCTCAAGAAACATTTCGTATTATCAATGTTGAAAACAGCTGCTGCTTAATATTTTTGTGGAAACCCTTCTACAGTTTTTCAAGATTCTTTGATGAATAAAAAAAAAAAAAAAAATCAAAAGAACAACATTTATTTGAAATATAACATTTTGTAATAATGTAAAAATCTTTACTGCCACTTGACAAATTTAATGCATATATAAATTCATTTCTTTAAAAAAATATATACACAATCGAGAAAAAGAGAGAGAGAGAGAGAGAGAGAGAGAGAGAGAGAGAAAAACAATAGCAAAGTTTTATGCAATGACACAGTTTCTGAAAGCGTCAGTGAGCTCATAGAAACAACCTTTGACTGCTGATGAAATTAGAACAGGACTCGACAGGCCTACAGCCTGGGTGCCAAATGGTGACCGAAACCCACGACAACAGACGAAACCTGGCAGCACCGTGGGGAAAGGGAGGAGGGAAGCTGTGGGGAGGGCCAACAAACTGAAGGAGTAATGCAAAGTGCACAGTCAGTTACACACAGGCCCACACTTGTCCCAAACTGGGAGGGGGGGGGGGCCAGCGGAGCATCTTTCAGCTGTCATTCTCGTAATATCATTATGTTTTTATGGTGACTAAAAGGCTTACTGTTGAACCTGGGAGGGAAAAAAAGCTTTCTGCTGATGAAACGGTTTCACCGAGCTGATTCACCACTCAATCACCACACAGACAGAACACGGCAGAATTAGCAGAAGAATTACAAAATACTGTTACGCAGCGAATTTAAAATACAGAAAACCCCTAACCAAAAATCTGAGGAGTAATAATACTAGCAAGCACCACAGTTAAAGCAAATAACCAACTTCCTCGTTTGACACAACAGAAAATGTTCAATGTTCAAGATCAATTAAATAATGCTCTATGTTTCGTACCAAAGAGATCTGGACTTGATCCAAAAATCATAACATTTCATCTTAGTGATAAGAATACAATGACTGGTGACAGTTAATGCTACAGTGAAACAAACGATTGTTTATCTATATATGCCAACCACATCGAATCTGTGCACATTTTACCATTTTTAAATCTATTCTGCAGATTTTCTTCTAAAATCAGCACAGAAAATGTGAAATCTCATCAGTCTCGTGTATCAAAGCAGTACTGTTGTTTGTTGAACTTGCATTTAATTTTGGCAGAAATCCATATTTTTGGTTTCACTGTCAAACAAAACAATCATAAGATTAGAAATGTTGCTTTAACTGTTTTTTTTTAAAGACTACAGGTAGGAAATAACATGAGGAGTTTGTGGTTGAATTCATTTGACTTTCTGCCTATTAACTGTTTTTTGAGGTTTATCATCTTTTGTCAGGTTTGCAGGTTTGGCAAAGCAGAATTTTGTCTTTGTTCTCTGTGAATAGTTTATGTTTGTTGCTTCTCATACCATTTTAGGTTTGGTGATTTACTACTCTACACTGTATATCCTCAGTAGGGAGAGGTTCTGAGCTGTGAGAGGTGTATAAACTGGTTTTAAGGCGGTAAATAACTACAGCCAGGCGAACAGGTATGAGAAGAGGCTGTTGAGCATTTTTGGACATTCATAATGCAAGGCTTAACTTCCCTCCTGGAAGTTCAATTCTCATAAAAATTTCTCCATAGATGTCCACACAGCGAAAAAGAAATGGTCAAATCTCGAGACGGAATTCTGTCAAACAGCAGTTTTCTTTCAAGTATAAGTTGCTGTGACAGCAAAGAGGAATTTTCTTAGAGTAACTACCAGGTAGCGTGGTGAAAAAGGTCCATTCCTTTTACCACATACTGTACGGATTGCTGACTAAAAAACAAAGAGCCCTCAGTATGTGGGTTGCAGATTTGCTGCCAGCCTCGCTAATCAAATTCCACAGCCTAACCTCATTTACAAAAAAGGTATTTTCATTGGAAAAAAAGTGTAACCGTAAGGTCAACAGAGCCACCCAAGTTGAGCTGTCATTTTGACCCGACACTGACATCAGATCAGCTCTCACGACAGTTGCTTCTGGCTTTCATCCTGGAGAACATCCAAAAACACCTTCACAAAGATCTAAGAAAGGTCACGCCAAAAGCTTGTATAAATAGTGGGCGTACAGGAGTCAGTTTCCATCAAGGACTGGGAAAGAATATATTTTCATATATTCATATTTAGGACTCTAGACGTGAGCCATACAACAGTGACAAAGGAAATCTAATGAGCTGAACTAATTAACAATGAATAACATGCTAAAGTTATCTCTATGAATTAAGAGCCAACAGAAATATAGTAAAGGGAGGCCCTGGTATTTAGACTAGCATGGGTTCATTTAACGTAAATGATGTCTCTTATTGAATTATGTAGTTAAAACCGATGAAAGATTTAAGTTATTTTTAAAAAAATCCACATCGTTTAATCCATAGTTTGGACTATGGGTTGCCATTATTTCATAAGTGAAATGGTTGCACTCAGTGAGCTACTGCCACTACCTACCACTGCTATTTTTACCTCAACACAACACAACAAGAGAAGCAATGTATTCTTCATTGCTTTCCTAGCGATAAGAAGAGGAGAAAAGACTGGGAAGATGCCCGAGGATGAAAAAACTTCCTAAAGACTGGCATCTTTGTTCTCTCCACTTTAGCCCTGATGCCTTTGAGGCTTTTAGTAGACCACAGCTACTGAAAAAGTTTACAAACGGCAGAAACAAGAAATGCTAGATACCGACGCTTCTTATGACACCGCAGCCACTGAAGGAGTTTCTCAACATGGATTTCACTCAATGGTACGGCCCTTTGGTTTAAACCTACACTTATATCCATCGCCATCTGTGAGCTCCTTCAGTAGCATCCAAAATATGCATAACACAATTTGAATTTTTAAAAATACCGTAAATCTTTCATTGGTTTTCTACAACACATTTCAGTAAGACACATCATTTATGTAATATTAAGGCATTTCGATTAATACCTGGGGTTCCCCAGTCTGCAGGTGAACTGTCTGCAGCACAAACGTATGGAACATGCTATTTACCAAAGGTTGGTGCCTTCATTTAATAAAAGGCATAAATAACACATATAGGGCCAGGTTTACTAAACAGGGCATATTAGCGTTAGAGCGCAATTCCATAAAATCATTGATGGGAGGGGAAAATTCTGCGTGTGATTTACTGACTATGCACACATTAAAGAACACAGATGCAGCCAGATAATTTCCATAATGATCAGAACAATCTACCAGGAGCAGCGCAAATTACCGCCTGCTTTAAGACATGCTTTTTAAGGCGTTAAATAATGCCGTAAATACCTGGAATTTAACGAGCGCAAACGTTAGTGAATCGCATTACATGGCTCATTTTACTCTCCTCCCATAAATTTTGTGTCTGAAAGGGAAACTCCTAAAAAGCATAAATCTGGCCCATATTGTCTCAGTAAAACACAATGGCTGAGGTGGTAGCGGGTTCATACCTGGCAATCTGGTTGACATAGGGCTTCAGTTCACTTGGCTCATAGGCACGGGCGAAAGCCCAGCACACGTAGCAGGCTGCATCACGTACGTTCGATCCCAAACTGCATGCACCCCTTTTCTCATCATATGTCAGAGCTTTTATAATCAGTGGCACCACTGTAGAATACAGAGAAAATATTAGTACACAAAATTCACAAAATTTCCATATGCATTTTTTTTTTTACAAAAAAAACTGTAATATTGTCCAATATTATTACAATTTATATTGACTGTTTTCTATTTTAATACATTTTAAAATTTAAATGTAATTTATTCCTGTGATGCAAAGCTGAATTTTTGTAGCATCATTATTCCAGTCTTCAGTGTCACATGATCCATCAGAAATCATTCTATTATGCTGATTTGATGCTCAAGAAACATTTTTTTCTTATTATTGTCAATGTTAAAACTTGAGTTGTTTAATGTTTTTGTGAAATCTATGATACTTCAGGATTTCAGTATTCTTGAAAAGAACAGCATTTTTTTTATAGAAAGCTTATGTAACATTATAATTTTCTTTAACACTGATCACATGCATTCTTTTCACATAAAAGTTTTAATTGCTTAAAATATCTTACTGAACTTTTTTTACTAAATAAAATTATGATTTAGATTATTGCACATTCATATACAATTCACAAACACACACAAGAGGGACAGAGTATTGATAGTTGACCTTTGGAAGAACCTCAATATAAGGAACTGTCTCTTAAAACCTTAGGTGGAGCCATAATTGAGTTTATGATTCATATGCAAATAGACATGAATCAATTTTTCAAAACGACACTAAAATCTACTATGAAATTTGGTTAAATGTAACTAAGATCCAGATCTGGTGCAAATAACTGCATTTTCATAACCATGCTGTAAGACACTTCACATCAGCCGTAGCGCACACATTTGGATTCATGCAAATCTCACTGGTTGTCCTCAATATCTCCACACCCCTCTGACAACATCCTCAAACCTGCTTCACACCTAACTCTACCACTCCTGGGCTAATTCAACCATTCAGGCAAACAAAAGCCACAAACAGTCTTGTCTGGATTCTCGTCCATGTGGATTCTCACTAGCAGGTGAGACAGGAGACAAACTAGCAACGTATCGTGGCTTGGGGCTTGCCTAATATCAGGCACATTGATGCTGCCTCAGGGCTCTACTGCTTGGGCACAGACTCCACCCCATAGAGTCAACACCTCAGAGAGAACGTGAGAGACTCATCAGACTCATCAGAAACTAGACGGAACACCTAAACGAACAGACCTGCTCAAGAACAACCACGTCGGACAATTCGCACCACTGTGGAACCATCATACGTTTCAGGAGGTCCGCTGTGGACATAGATCCATCAACAATATATCCAACACCCCAACGTCAAGTCTAAATACAGGTAAGGCTGCAACAAAGTCGCTAAGATTTCTAAGATTCTCATTGCTGAAATTTTAGGGTTTGTAAAGGATGAATCGCTGAAGTAATTTGTAGCAGGTGTTTCAGGGGTGGTTCCTAATTGCCGACTATAGATGCACCTGTTAGACTACGTCTGGTAGAAAATATTATAATGTACTTTCCATGTGGTTGTACGCATCGTATTCAGTTTATGTCTTAATAACCAAAAAATTCCCTTTAGAAATGGAAAGCCTGCTATATTATGCTGAAATCATAAGATATCGGTGTACCCACAGAAGAATGACTAAGAACCAAGAAATAAGGAAACGATGCATAAAACAGCAAAATTAAATTTAACATTACAAAAATTCTTTAATTTGTGCCTTACGGAGGGAGCGGCTTCGTATGAAACATGGGAGCCAAAACCTGAGCCACCACTTCTTGCGACAGCCCATGACAAACAGGTTCCTTAAGGCGGAGTCATTTTCTGCATAACTTGCCTGGCAATCTCTTTCTTCAATCTTCTGCTTCCCAATACAAACCTTCAGGCCTCAAAATCTTTGCACACTTACCGGACCATTATGTATCCTGATTGTACTGCAGAATTGTAGAAGTAATTTCCTTCAAGCACCTAAGCAGTCCAATTGGTTACAAATGTTATAACAGATGAAATTTTATTCTAATAGCTCTGGTAGATTCTCTACATTTACAGTGCAAGTGAGATCAATTTTTAAATGTCTGGAGTTCGTATCCTGCAGGTAAGGTCATGGGAAACAGGTGTATGTGGTTTCCCACGCCATCAGGTTTTGAAAAACGGGAGCATGTTTCTACAAGCCTACCTTGGCTTCATCAGCGCAGCTAGAGCATGTCATGCTAACACGTATACCAACAAACAATACAGAACAGCTACAGCCCAGTTGAAAAGTCAAGGGAAAGTGAACATGCAGACTTTCTCTGTATTGGGTCACTACCTTTCTGACCCAACAAACAGAAGACACTCTGCTCCAGGGTGTGGCAAAACGGCTAATTATTATAATTTCTTTCTTTTGCCAGATAAGGCTGACAAACCACGCAGTATTGGATTTGAAGACCTGCACCAGTATGGACACTCTTCAGGGAAGAAAACCAAAGAAACCCCATTACATTCCTCGCCCTCCTGGCAAACCTTTCAAATATCAGTGCTTCCAATGTCCCTTCACCTGCAACATCAAGTCTCATCTCTTCAACCACATGAAGTATAACCTGTGCAAGAACTCCATCTCTCTGGTGTCTCAGCGCATGGAACAGACAGGGAAAACGCAGAGAGCTTCCCAGCATAATTTTCCCTTTAACCACAAGAGTAAAGAGCCACTGCTGGAAGCTGAAGCCAACAAACCGATCGAAAGGGTCAATGACAAGGTTGAACACGAGGAGATGGGGAAGGGGACAAGAGAAAAGCCTGAAAGTCCCATCAAGGAGGTCACTAAAGATGTCCCTGAGCCAATCCGTGAGACCAGGGACAAAAAAGCAGATGTGGACATTGAACAGAACAAAATATCTTCAGCTTTCTCGCCGGTTGCCCGGACATGTGAAAGCGAAGCTCTATCTCTGTCTCCACGCAAAGATGATCAACCATCTTCAGCCATTCCTCAGTTTTACCACCAAATGGCACCATGGGTTCCATCTGCTTCCACAGCACCTCTTCTTCCTCTAATACCGGACTATCCTTCATACATGGTACCTGAGAGGCCCTTGCATTCTCTCTACACACCCTACTCCCACAACCAAGCAAACACCCCAGCCTACCAAATCACACCAAGAGAGACCCAGAGACCGCTGGTTCCATCACCTTTGGTCCCGCCTACTTCTTCCCTACTCCATCCTTATCACTACAGATACGGCCATTCTATTATCCCTGGTCCACCTCTACCTTACAGCCTCTACCAACACCCTGAATTTTCCATGTCCTTACAGAGAACCAGGTATCTTCCTCTGGATATGTACAGCAACAGATTTTATCCTCGAGAGTACGGAGGGCATCTAGTACCCCTATCTCATCCTGACTCATATAGCAGACTTCCTGAGGACAGGGCTTTCCAGGAGCACAGTACAGCAGACAAAGGTACTCGCCAGAGTCCTCTAGCAGGGTGTGCCGCATCTGGATCTCCAGATAGGCCTAGTACCGCAGATGTCAACCAGCGGATCCCTGTTAGGCACACTTCTCATGGGGAGTCATTCCCAGTCAATCAATCACCAAATGTTGAACCAGGGGCAGCTACAGGAACTGAAAACTTACCAAAGAAATCATGCGGACAAACTCAAGAGAACTTGTTACAAAAGAAAGAGAGGTAGGTAAACTCTATGAAAGACGAAAAGGCTCCTTTACATCTGATTAGGACTGATTACGCAAGTTAATGACTACTTTATTCCTCACATAACATTGGTATCTTGTCTTATCTTTCTAGGAATGAACCACAAACCACAGCTTCCACAAGAAGCACAGAGACTTCATCAGAAAAGGAAGATGAAGAAAGTGAGGAGGAGCCAGGTCCTCTTAACCTTTCCAAGAGGGACCAGGCTGTATCCAGCAACATGACACACCACTATTCTGACGGCGAGCAACATTATGATTCAGAAAGTAGTCAAGAAGAGGCACCGCTCAACCTCTGCCTCAGGGTGCAGTCCAACAACCAAACCTTGCCCGACACCACCGGCTCTGAAACTCCAGAAAGACAAACCATTATAAATGCTGAGGTATGCCTAATTGTTCCACCCAGAGAACAAGAAATAGACCCATGTGACCAGAGGCACTCAGCTGCCTTTGCTCTGTGTCAGCTAGCTAGCTCAAAGGACATTATCAATGACTCCTCTGTCGGCCAACAAGAAACAACTGAGAGCCAGAACAGCCAATGTCTTCCGTCCCCAGACCCGGTCAAAGACATTCCAAACACACCAAAACAGAGCACACGGCCACTGGGACAAAAACGGGTAAACAGTAGACCTCTGAGGCACACTACCAAAAGAGCAAAGGTCAAAGAACCTGCTCGAACACAAAGAAAAAGGTCACAAAACTGCTGATTCAGAGTCCTCAAAGTGTAGACTGCTATTATTCTATTTATGTCTGTAAAATTGCTTCTCATTAGAGTCCAAAGGTACGCATAAACAGACAACTTTAATGTAAGCTGTTTAAGACAACAGCATTTGCCTAATGCATCAATGTAAATGTAAATAATTCCAAAATATTCTTAGTGTATAACATTAAGCACTGATTGGAAGAAAAAAGCCGAAACTGAGAATCTTGTGTGCTTTGAGAAAACATGTAACAGACCATTAAAGGGAGCTGGGTGGTGGCATTTTTTTTAAATAAAGGATCTTGTTAAACTTGAAGTATTTGAATTGTGTTTGCATAAAGTGAATTATTTTTGCTTGTAAATGTTGTGAAACTGAGTATGCTGTAGGGGAGGTACAATGATTATAGCTATAACATTACAATTTGTCAGTGGAAAAGTAAAACTTATATCCAATAGCTTTTAAACTGAATACAATAGTTAAAAAAAAAAGATATATACACAATACAAGCTAACCATCTGACAGACGGGAAGGAAGCAGCAGTCCTCTTCGGCCAAGCTCTGCAAGAGCCAGGCAGCCCCCATGCCAGGCATTATCTGTTTCCTGAAAACTGTAATATGTGAAGACACAAATGTCATTGAAAAGTACCAAACTGAGTATCTAAAAACATTGGGTCATATAATAACATCACAGCCTCCTGCCGCACCTGAAACACTCCAAAACAGACTCGACCACATCATCTGCAAGCTCTTTAGGTAGTCTACCAGTTACCCTTCCAATCCTGTAGGTGGTTAAAAAGAAAAAGACTAGTTAAAAAAATAAGCATTTTTGCTTTTACTTTATTGTTGATAAAGTTTTAGAAATATAGCATTAATCACTCCATTTAACTGTGCTCACCCCTTTGCAGAAGACCACCTCACTATTGTCTCTTTGTCTTTCAGTCCCACCAACAGTTGTTCTGCAACAACGAGTAAGCAAATTAGCAGTGCGTACGAGCATTTAGTAATTTAGCAAACAAAACAATGTGCATGAATACTTACCAATGACATTTTCTACCTCCTGAGGTATGTCATAGTCTTCGTCCAGACTGACAGACTCTAGATCAGGTTTCGTAGCCTCTACACTTTCAGTGACAGAAGACTGGGCCAGGTTGACCACGAGTGACCGACTTCCTCTCTGGTATCTAGATGCAGTCGTACAAAATGCTTACAAACTAGCTAAAACTTTTAAAGGTATAGTTCAACCAAAAGTGAAAATTATGTCATTAATTATGTCGTTCCAAACCCCGTAAGACCTTTGTTCGTCTTCAGAATTAATTATGTTTTAATTAATATATTTTTGATTAAATCCAAGAGCTTTGGATGCACAGACAGCAATTTAGTTATGTTCAAGGGACAGAAATGCATCATGGAACTATATGGAACATGTGAAAGCTCTCGGATTTAATCAAAAATACCTTAATTTGTGTTCCGAAAATGAACTTACGATGTCTTACAAATTTGGAACAACATGAGGGTGAGTAATTAATGACAGAAATTTCACTTTTGGTTGAACTATCCATTTAAGCGTCCTTTGTTTCATTTCATCATATTTTGTCAATAAGTCACTCCTTAATTACCTCCATTTGGCCAAACGTGGTTTTACAAAGGTCAAGCCAAGTCTCTGGACAACTTTTACACCCAGCTTACGCAATGTGGCCTGGTTACTCTCAGCTATTCTCTTCTGATTCAGGCATTGAAGCACTGTTGGGGCTTTTGAACAGTCAGGTAAAGATTAGTAAGCATTTATCTGGTTTTATAGAGACCAAAGAAAGACCTAAAGAATATATACACACCATATTGCAGGAAATCATCACGTTTCCCATGCTTGAAGAGCTGGGCCTGGAAATAAATAAGTATTCTTAACATCAAAATATTTAGTTCAATTATTTTAAACATTTTATCAAAATCTATGTAACAATACACAAACCCCTGGCTGGGAAAAAAACTGAACTACACTAACTATCCACTTGAAATCATCTGAGCAATTTACCTACTTTACCTATATTTCATCAAGTTGATATTAAGTCAAATTTATTAAACCCATTTTCAATGTGTCTGAATCCCGTTAATCTGTGTGCCAGCAGCAGTTTCATGTAATTATCACATTTAAAAGTGCACCGCACATGTTCCTGCTCGCTGCCTTGTGGCACTTAAAGTATCTATGCAAAACACTGATGGCAGTTTTAGCACCGCAGGCATTCTCAACAAACAGAGCCAGTTTTGAGCGCCTCGGGCAATAGAGACACGCTTGACAAAAGAATAACAACAGCAGGATCGTTTTCACAGCTCTCTGGACTTTAAATCGTGCAGGTTGTTTCACTGCAATGAAAAAAATCTGATAAAGATCAGTCACTGAAATGAGCGATTATCAGCATTTTAACACAGCAGTGTAAAAATACAGGTAGGAGGGCATTGAACTGCTGCCTCTCTAGGCTTTGGTAGGTATTGCCTGCAAATATGTGCAGCTACTAAACAAGTGTAGGAATTACAGGCCTAAAGGCCCATTCACACCCAGAATGAAAACCATAAAGATAACCATTTGCGGCCCTGGACCACAAAACCATTCATAAGGGTCCATTTTTTGAAATTGAGATTTACACATAATCTGAAAGCTGAATAAATACGCTTTTTTATTGATGTATGGTTTGTTAGGATAGGACAATATTTGGAAAATCTGGAATCTGAGGGTGCAAAAAAATCTAAATATCGAGAAAACTGCCTATAAAGTTGTCCAAATGAAGTTCCTAGTAATGCATATTACTAATTAAAAATCGATATATTTAAGGTAGGAAATTTACAAAATATCTTCATGGAACATGATCTTTTTTTAATATCCTAATGATTTTTGGCATAAAAGAAAAATCAATCATTCAAAGTATTTTTGGCTATTACTACAAATATACCTGTGCTACTTATGGACATGGTTTTGTGGTCCAAAATCACATTTTACTGTCCACTGCAAATGACGATAATATTCTGTTTATTATAAGCAAAAAATTTGTATTATTCACCAGCTGGAAAGTTAATCCAATAATATTATATTTATAGTTACAGTTATCATTGTAGTTATCATCTGTGCTGTAAATGGTCCTTCTGACTATATGTATATTCAGTTTATATAATCAAATATAATGTTGCTCATTTGTATATGTTAAATCCTATTATTAAACATTATTAAACATGCATAAATTCTTTGAATTTAGTGAAAGATAAATCTTTTATTTCTAGAAATCTCTGTGAGCCTGTGACCAACAGTATACAATGTTCTACACATTCTCAAACTAATGAATGAAAAAGCATAACCAAGGATGACCTGTAAATCCACTTGGATTGTTATGCCAAGCATTTGCATGTTCAATATTTTAATTCTCCTGAAAATAAAAGGAAGAAGTGGAGGATATGAACAGTCCTACATGTGATTGGGAGGCTCACCAGGGACTGCAAAGCTCCATCAAGGGTCACAGTTCCCTCCATGGTCATCTCACTGGTCTGAGAGATGGTGGTCAGACACCAGTCCAGAAAATCACCCAGACGCTTCTGCTTTACATCTGGACGGGTCACAAACCTGTGCAGATAATACAAATCCTTCAGTCAAAGAGCAAATCTATAAGTGTTTAAACAGTGCCCTCTACTGGTCAGGGAGTAAAGCTGTCAATTCTTTGCCCCAAACATCACTTTGGGATATCATAAGTGGCATTAATTAACATGTAAAAATAATGTTGGGTGAAATAATTTTTTTTCAAACAGAATTTTAACCAAACAGCCATTTAGACAACCTATTAAAAAAAGAACAAAAAGACAAAACTAACATTTTCATTTATATGCGCCAATACACTATACATTATTATTAGACTAAAAACAGCTATATTTATTAGGTGCCGACCGATATGTGTTTTTCAGGACCGATGCCGATACCGATTATTACAGATCAAATGCACCGATAAACGATATTTTGAACCGATTTGTGTATGGTGTAAAAATGAAAATGTGTCATAATTAATAATAAAAAGAGCTCTGACAAGAACTTTCTTTGAATGCTTTCAAACATATATTTAATTCTAAGAACTGTTAATAATAACAATATTAAATAAACATCAATATTAATAATAACAATAATAACATAAAAAGTGCAGGGAGCCCCCAGCAGCATTCTGTAAACATTTGTAAAACATTTGTAAAATTTAAATTATCACGTGAAGAGAGTGAGTCTAGGTGACAGACAAGAAGAGAGAGATGAGAAAAAGGACTTTCAAAACGAAATGTAAAAGCTCCTGTTTAAAAAATATTTGGGATTTTGAAAAGCCTGTTGACACCTGCCATTTATCTAAGATAGTGGAATTTTCATATTTATTTGGTTCCACAGTGTTTGCCGATTTGTAGGCCTATTTATTAAAACTGTTTATTTTTATTTTATATTAGCCTACATCAAGGTGTATGCCGTGCCTCCAAGCTTTCTTATTCGTTTTGCTAATAAACGTTCTACGTTTTCATCAATTATGGTGATAAAAAATTGCCGCTAGTGAGACTTCACTTTAGCTTTTACGTTCGGGAGCGGCTCGGACGGCGTTTAGTGTCTCAGCCAGCAGTGCCTTCAAGCAATAGGCTGAAACTTGCCTCAACGCACCGGCAAAAATAAATAACAATGAATGTGTCCAAGGGTAAGGAGATATTTGAATTATTTATGAATAAACTAGTGTATTCTGAATCAGTGTCGCATTCGAAATCTCCTCTTTGAAAAGAAAAATGTATCTTTACAGATTAGCCACATAATGAAAGAGTTTTTATTTTTGATTTGTTTTATTTCGTTAAGCAATAATTTAAAGTTCTCCATATATGTATTTATCATGTCTGTAAGGCATATAGCTATTGTTTTGATGGAGAACTTTAAATTGTTTCCACTGGAAAAAAATGCAAGTGACGGCGCTGGCGACTCAATGTTCTGCAAAGTAGATTCTTCCACTCTCCGACTGGATATGCGCTTACACATTTATCTAGGTTTAACGTTTATACCAACATTGTTTTATACTTTAACTGTTTATTATTAATTAACTTAAAAAACAGAAACGAAATATAATTCTAATCACTTTTCAATACATACAAAACTGAACTGTTTTAATAGCTGAAACAATATCTAGACGCTCACGTGTCCGTGTTATGTTCCGTCTCTGAATGCAACAGAACAGCACAAATTCTCTTTTAAAAACACGACATCAAAAACACCTGTTACTCGGTTTCACTATTACCCCGTCCGACGCCCGTACCTAGGCTATATGATAATGATAACGATAGTTTTACTCAAATGAAACGGTCAAATGCTCATGGCGTGTTTCTGAGAGCAGTTCTGAGAATGTTGTTAATGTATTTACGTCCTCATTTAGTGAAAACACCGCGAGCGTCGCGCACTTCAGTGTGTATTAAACAAAATCGCGTTTGTGTCATATAGCCTACAGAGACACGCACAACATGCTGGATTCATATTTAAATAGTCTGTTTGCGGCTTAATGTTTATAGATACTAGTCTATAGCATGAGTCAATTTAAGTGTACGGACCTACTTTTGATTAATTCATCCAAACTTTGACAAATTCCGTGACATTTCGTGTTAACGTTACATTCCATTATGGATTTCGCGATTCCGTCCGCGTTTTCCGCATCGGGAAAATCATAGATAATATTGAGGTGTTTTTGCAACTTCAGCGTAGAGGATTATGATTTACTGAAACACAAGCAACGTCTGCTGCTGACTTCCCTTTGAGCGACACCGCCGCAGCTCCAGCAAGCGCTTTCTGTGTTAGAGTGCCTTCAGCCTTCGAGTTGATTGGTCGGACTCGTGACTACCAACAAATCAGATGCGCGGTGGGCGGAGACTGCTCTAGGGCACAGAGTGGTGAGCCCTGACAGGCTACGTCGGAGCCAAATAGCGCATTTCAAAAATAAATTATTTTTATCGGCAAATCGGTTTTGAAAATCACCGATTCCGATAATCTTAAAAATGCTTAATATCGGCGCCAATAATCGGTCGACCCCTAATATTTATATATATATATATATATATATATATATCTCTGTTTATACTATATTATTAAATATTTTATCGTATACAGACTTTATGACTAATAATGATGCAAATGAGTCGCTTAAAGGTTTAGTTCACCAAAAACCCAGTCATAAATTGTCATTAATTACTCACGTCATTTCAAATCGTAAGACAAACGTAAGACCACCGTTCATCTTCGGAACACAAGTTAAGATATTTTTTATGAAATTCGAGAGCTTTCTGACCCTGCAACTGACACGTTCATGGCCTAGAAAGGTAGTAAGGACATTGTTAAAATAGTCCATGTGACATCAGTGGTCCAACTGTATTTTAAAGAAGCTACGAGAAGATTTTTTGAGCACAAAAGAAAACAAACATGACGTATGCGCCTTAAACAGTCAGTCAGTAGCGTTGCTGTCTATGCAGGGTCAGAAAGCTCTCGGATTTCATCAAAAATATCTTAATTTGTGTTCAGAGGATAAAGGTCTTAAGGGTTTAAAACAACATGAGGGTGAGTAATTATTGACAGAATTTTCATTTTTGGGTGAACGCTCTCATTCTGGCAAGACACCGAAGCATGGTGAATGCTGTCTAATGAGACAAATTAGAAAATTAAAGACCACAAAAAAGCAATGTTTATGCTGCTGCTTAGCCAAAACATAAAATTTTTTTTTTTATTGCCCAGTGCTACCTTAACAATAAACATGCATATGGGGGAAAGAACATAACATGTAACTTACTTAGATACCAGCACTGATGCAGCATCTCGAGACTTGTCACTCACTGTGAGAAAGGACTGCAGTAAAATAATTAATCATAACGGTACATAGGTAATGTTAAGTAAAACTAATATAAAAAACATGACTGACAGAGTGTTAATATTATAAAAGATAATGATAAACTAATTTGACTCATTGACATATAATGCAAATGTTGCACTATTGTGGGTTTTACCTTGGCAACAGCCAGAATACGATCCATGATGGGCTCTCTGTTTAGCCCGGGGTCAGTGGACAGGTGCCCATCCAGACGGGACAAGTCAAAGGGAATGAGACAAGTCATGGAGAGCCAGAGGAGGAGTATGTAGCGTGTTTCCCAGGTCTAATACAAAAACATACAGTCACTAATTAGATGATTGTGTGCTTTTAGAATGGTAAATTACAAATAACACATGGATGCTATTTTTCCAGACATGATAAATAGTGATTTGCTGCAACAAGTTACTACCTAAAGCTGTTTACTCATCATTTTAAGTACTTGTGTGTTTTATAACAATTGGACAAATAGTTATCAGACAGTCAATTAGTGAGTTCATTGCAATCTCACAAACTTCTGTTAATCAGTGAAGCTCTACACTCCGCAGTTAACCTTTTATTTATATTACGTCTATACTTTTTTGTTATAATATGAGGGTTTTTTTAGATTAATTTGTACTTGGTTTGTGTTTATTATTAAATTTAAAGACAGGGGGTCTTTACCTAACATTGTAATTGCCATTTAGGGGGAAATTCATAAAATATATATTATTTGACCTCATAGTAAGAACTCTAGGCTTTAGCTTGCATGATTATGTTACACTGTTGGGCTCATAACAGAGCCTATGATCAGTAATGAAACTGAGGGTCTAACTCACCTCAGTGTCTTTTGGGTCCTGTCTGCATAAAAGTTCCAGAACTGGCTGAACATCTGACACCTCGTGGGGGAACAGCTGCATGAAGATCTTGTAGCCTCTGACCTGTGGAAGCACCAGGAGGCACAAAATCAGACAGAAACCCACAAATCACTCTATCATGACTAGAGATTATCAGTCAAACATAGAGAGCCATGCTCTGTCTTGCCTTTGAGATGATGTAGAGGAATTTGAAACAGAGATGGACCAGAAGAGGTGGCGACTTCTCATTGCGGATCATCTCCAAGAGCATGTTCAGCATCCACTCTGCACAACAGCAGTGTTCAATCAAACACATTCATCACGTTCATCACATTCATGATTTCAACTTACCTAAGTGAGGATCCAGAAGATGTGACTGTTCCTGGTAGCGATCCATGATGACTGTAAAAGTTACCCAAAGCACAGCATGAGATTTTATACATATCATCTTATATATTCGTATATCATCTTATGTATTGCACAACAAACCACACACAGCTTACTGTTGCATTACAATAAACAATAGCCAAGTAGACAGATATAAAAATGATAGACAGACAGACATTAGATAGACAGATAGATAGATAGATAGACAGATAGATAGATAGAAGTCAAATTTGACTGTATGATTTTGAGATCCATTTTTTCAACTGAGAGACTCATATGCAGCTATTACAGAAGGTTACACACAATGCATTAAGAGCCAGGGATATAAACTTGTGAACAAAATGAGAATGTGAATTTTTTTCTTATTTTGCCTAAATGTCATATCTTTTTCATTTAGTACTGCCCTTAAAAAGCTACAGAAGATGCTTACATTTTTCCCAGAAGACAAAATAAGGTAAATTTACCCTGATCTTCAAATTCAGAAGTTTTCACCCCCAGCTCTTAATGCATCATGTTTTCTACTGAAGCATCAGTGAGTGTTTGAAACTTCTGTAATAGTCCCTCAGTCATCCTCAGTATGAAAAGATGGATCTCGAAATCATACTCATTGTTGGAAAGGGTTCAAATACACAAAAATGCTTTAAAACCAAAGAATTTGTGGGACCTAAAGGATTTTTCTAAAGAACAACGGGCAGTTTAACTGTTCAGGACAAACAAGGGACTCATGAACAACTATCACTAAACAACAACAACAAAAATCATTCAGGTAACAACACAGTATTAAGAATCAAGTGTATGTAAACTTTTGAATGGGGTCATTTTTATAAATTCTCTTGTGGACTATATGTAAACGTCTTTTTTTATGTAAAATATCTTATTCAGATCAATAAAAAATAAAAAATAACATGCATCTTGTATGATACCTCTTATTTTGGTAAAATAATTAACATTTTGCAGATTCTGCAAGGTGTATGTAAACTTTTGTATTCAACTATAGATAGATAGATAGATAGATAGATATGCATGACAACCAGTCTTACCCACAAACTTCTCGATGGTGGCCTCTTTGCTGACCGTGTCGTGATGAATGTCCGGCAGACTGCTGATGAGAGCTCGAACCTCTGTGCTCTCACTGAACTCGGACAGCATACACGCCTGAGCAACCACCTCTGGTTCCTCTCCATTACCCACACCCTCCATCACCGACATCTTCTACTTCTCTAATGTAATGTCAGGGATGTCTCTGCGCTAAACGTGCGTGTTAAGTTTTGCTTAGAGTGTTTCAGACTAAAAGATCTGACAGATTCAAGTCGCTACTGCTCACAATGACGCATTCATTTCACTTTAAACTCCAGCTTCAGTCACTTCTTAGTTTCTTTAATACGCTGCAAAACACAGGCTAAAAGCAACTCGCAGTCTTCTTCAGAATATTGACAAGAGGTCGTACATGTGACATAATCTGAAAAGAATGCAGGTAAAGAAGTATAATGCATCCCGCGTATTATTATGATGATCGCGCTGCTGTGCTACTGTCGCACACTGTAACGGCAAGTCGAGAGGGTCAAAAGAAATCAAAAACGCGTTTTATTTCAAGTTTGAAGTCTTTACAACGGGAAGGAAATGTTGCAATGTATCTCGCAAATGTTGTTTTTTTTTACCACAATATCGTAGTTAATAATAATAAGAACAGTAACTAAAAGGGCATACCCATATTAAAAACTTAAATAAATAGTCATCAATAAACACTCACTGGCGAAAATATTTATTTTACATTATACATCCACCCGTTTTCTAAACCAAATGTTGGTGTCACAGGATTTCACATTAATTTATTATAATAATACTTATATTTTTAACAGAAAGGCAATATTTAAAGCTAATAAAACTTTTAGACTTTACTTTAGGTTACAGATTAGCAAACTGACATACTATTAGCATTATTTCAGTAGTAAAAGTTTACTTAAAGCTTCCCGCCGAACAAAACATTGAGGTAACTACTGGAGTCTATATAAAAATCACAAACACACCAACACAAAGTGTTTTGTTTAAGTTTTATTTGAATGTCCATACATCTTTTATGTATTCGATGAGACTCCTACAAGCTGCAAGTTTACAGTACAACAAGCTCACTAGCTGTTTTAATAAACCATACTCAGATGTTTTAATCATCAGTAGGCAGTTAGTAACACTGCAACTTATTGTTATCATATGATGCTACTTAGTGCACACATTTTAAATCAAGGAGTCTCATAAATAAAGCTCTTTTCAAAAGCATATTCATGTTGTTAAGTTAAAGTGCAATTCACAAAAAATGAATTATGTATTTTACAACTAATTTTTTGGTCATTGTTTGGAAGCACAAATCAGAGTTTTATCTTTTTTAATGTATTTATATATATAATATATAAGAGGTCAAGTTAATTAAGACGACAGACATTTTCATCTTGCCAATGGATTTCCATTAGACTGGTAATGTTGGACTGAATTCAGTTGGTCATGCACAGTGTGTGATGTCTCTGTGGGTTAGTTTAACATCCACCTTCATTAATGAAGACTTAATTGTCAAGACTTGAATGAATCAGTGTGGAATGGATCTACTTTGTTAGATCTCTCATGATCCGTAAAGAAGAACCCCGGTAGCCACCACCAAAATGATTCCAGTGGTTCAGATAGTGGAATAGCTGGTATAGTTGTTGCCTCTTTGCAAAACCAGCACCCTTGGGGATCTTCTCATGGTAAGCATTGTAAAACGAGCTCCCAAAACCACCAAACATGCCGGCTATAGCCAGCTCAAACTCTGAATGGCCATAAAACGATGCTGGGTCAAAGATGATGGGACCGTCAGAACATTCAGCCACATTTCCTCCCCAGAGATCTCCATGCAGCAAAGCTGGAACCACCTCTATGTCTGTAAACAGCTGAGGGATCTTCAGCTAAACAAAGAGAAACATGAAATATTTGTCCAAAATACATATGCAGCACTGTATGTGGGCTTCATTAGCTTGTTGTGAAATAAATTTGATAGTTCACCCAAAAATACAAATTATGTCATTATTTGCTCACCATGATGTTGATCGAAACCTGTGTGCATTTTTTTTTTAGTTCATACACTCAAATTCAATGAGAACTGAAACAGTTCGGTTACCAACATTCTTCAAAATATATTTTTATGTTCCACAGAAGAGTCAGTCATAGAAATTTGGAACAACTTGAGGGGGAATAAACAATAACAGAATTTTCATTTCTGCGAGATCTGTCCCTTTAATTTTTTCAAAGAACAACAAGCTAATAATTGAAGTTTTATGATAGAATTAAAAAATAAATAAATATAATAATAACGATGATGCTTTATAATAAAATTCCTTAATTACATTAACAAACATTATTATTATTATAATTATTACTTTAACACGGATGTTATTTTTTTTGTCAATAGATAAATATTTTTAGGAAGTTTTGGATAAACATTATGGATAAATATCAAGTAGTGAATTATTTGGAATACTTTTACACTTCATAATAGCTTCGTAATAGATCAATATACAATCTGATTTGAAAATTATTTAGGATTCAATCAATAATTAATTTAATTGAGGAAAAGTTGTCATTTTATACCAGAATGGAAGTGTTTGAAGTAGAAGGGTTGAAAAGTAAGATGATTTTGTTATGCAAGTCCATTTTTTTGGAATAACGTGCATTATTTTTTATAATAATATTAATTATGTTCTACTATTATAATTAATTAATAGGGATGTGATGAGATCTCGTGATACGAGATCTCACGAGACATGAAGATATCCTTGAAAAACATTTTGCAGTGTTTACATTAGAGCTGCAAGATTAATCCTTAAATCCTCCAACGCGATCTTATTCCTGAATGACAACGATTCAGCGGTGTCTATTACGTCTGTTTCACTATGCGCTGCTCACACTGACACTTAAGATGTAGAACAGGTGCTAAGGACTTTCAAATCTGCATTCACGCTGATGCAAACTAACACAAACAGTCCTTTTAACCACATAATGATCATCATTTCTGTGTTACAGACATTTAAATGACAGCAGTACTGGGATAAAAGTTTATGGTTTGGGTATAAACACTTATTGTCTACAGTAGCGTACAAAACGAAAGTATCTTAACACTTGTACATCTTATAACAATTACCCACTTCTGCCAGGAGGAGGCGACAACTGCATGTTTAAAATTTCTTAAAATAATCACGATTAATCGTTTGAACAACACTAGTTTAATTATGGCTTTACTCGTGTTTATTCCATGTGAAAACTAGAGACGATATGTTTTTGTGTTTGGGTTGTTGTTATGCTGAAGTAAAAATTTGAGAAGTTTGGTTTACTTGGAGTTTGGCCCACAATTCCCTGGCCTCTCTGTCTCCATATGACTGTTCCACCAAGCTGAGCTGGTACTGCAGCCTTTGCTGGGCATAAAAGGACACCCAATCATCCTGCCAATCATTTACCTGAAAACCAAAGGAGAGATAAATAAATTAAAAAAAACTCTCATCATAAAGTATGTTTAAATATGAATCACCCCATTTGATTTTATGATGAGATACCCTAGTGGTGCTAACCTGAGGGATATAACCACAGCAGGTAGCCACGTGAAACCCAAACTTGTTGGCTATTTGAACTTCAGGCGTTCCCGATCCTTTCCCTTCGTGAACACAGAAACTCTAATAAACAATAATGTGATCGAAAAGTTTCCATTAATGCTGTTAATATTAAAAAAGAAAGAAAGAAGGAAAACAAACATTACCAACAGTCTGCTGTTCCTTGTTTTGTTTCTCTATCTGTCTTTTGTTGTGCAGATGCAGGTCAGCCATTTGTTCCCCCAGTTTTGATGAGTATCTGCATAAACATTAAATATTATAAAAAATGCTCAAAAAGCTCATGTAATACTGAGCCATTCTCACTCCTACTACAATGGGTTCACATGATTTTGAGTCATACTTATTTAGGCTCCTCATATCCACATGTTCCATTATGAAAAGAGCTCCACTTCTCTCAAAGTCCACAACCTTCACGGGCCTGGGCACTTTCACTGTGTTTGTAGCCAGGATCGCTTCCAAACTCGCCATCTCTCCATCAAACATCCTTCTAGCCTACAGAGAAAGAGAGAGATCAGAAAAATGCTGATGCTTTGTAATGCAAGCATATACAGTTTCATGACATCTTGATCAACAAAGCATTCATGCATTTACTTTCAAATAATGTATATAAAATGACATTGTATTATCAGCAGATCATTGTACTATCAAACAGTAACAGCTGATAGAAATAACAGTATAAAACAGTATAATTAACAAAAGTATCTCTTTAAGTTGCACATAAACTTATATAATACTAATTTATATAATACCAATATTATTACAATGCATAATGTGCAGCTGAGGATTAGTTCATATACACCCAAATAAAGACAGAGTTGTAAGTACTGGAAATAGTATATTCACCATTTGTGATTTTTTAAAAATAGAATTAGAAAAGTTACAAATATCTCATATTTAGTTTTTTTTTTTTTGCAAAATAATTGAATTATAGTATAAACTGCTTGCAATAGCTACTATTCACTACTTATTTATTTATTTGGTGCTAAAATTGTACTAAAATCTGTTATGGTTTTGAAACAGAGACCGTAATAATTTTTAATTATAATAACAGTATTATAATTGTTTTTTTAATTCATATAAAATATATGAGATTTCAGTCGTATTTTGAACACTGAACTAGGAACTGTCAAATCTGGTCACCCAGAGATAGGCAGATTTTTCTGCATTTGGTATATTTTTAAAAGAAATAAACACTTCTATTTATCAAGAATGCATTAATTTGGTCAAAAGTGACAGTAAAGACATTTATAGTGTATCTAATAGAAATTATTTTTATTAATTATTTATATTTATAATAACTATTAAATTATTAAATTATATAATTTTTTTTAAATCTGTTCTTTTTATTAAAAAAAAATAAAATAAATCTAAATACATTTTCCACATAAATATTAAGCAGCACACATGTTTTCAACATTGATAATAATAAGTAAGTTTCAACAAATCATCAGCATATTAGAATGATTTCTGAAGGATCATGTGACACTGAAGCCCAGAGTAATGCTTCTGAAATACAGCTTTGACATCACAGGAATAAGTCACATTTTTAAACATTTTTTACTTTAAATTGTAATAATATTTCACATTATTACTTTTTGTTGTATTTTTGATCAGGTAAGTGCAGCCTTGGTAAGCATAAGCGACTTCTTTCGAAAACCTTAATTATTCCAAAAGTTTGTGGAGTGTATGTAGGCTACTATAATTTACCAAATTCAAGGGCGTAGTTTTGGTTTGCACATTGCGGGGTTGAAGCATGAACCGTTTTAGTAGAGTTTCAGGTCATGCTCCTTCACAAGATTTATCTTTTCGTTTATTTGTTATATGTTTATTTTTGTAAAATAACCCACACAAGCAAAGTTGGTTGACAGCATAACTGCCATAACGTATTATCCTAGTTAGGATATATAATGTATTATTTAGCCACTTACAGCCTACACTCTAAAAAATGCTGGGTTGTTTTAACCCAATGCTGGGTCAAATATGGACTAACTAAATATGGTTACATTTTTAAATGCAATTTTACAACCCAACAGTTGGGTTAGTCCATATTTGACCCAGCGTTGGGTTAAAATAACCCAGCATTGACAGAATTTCCTAATTCAGCATGCGATGTTATTGTTAATCTAACTTAAAATTTTCTTATATTAATATTGTTTTTTTCTTACTCCAGTTCGTCAGGCTCTTGGAATAAAGGATAGGTTTCATTCGGCATCATTGGAACCCATTTTGCACATGGCTTGTACCTGTTCTTATTAACAGTGTACCAAATAGTTCTTAACTGTAGCATGTACTTTATTAATCACTACCAGACCAGTAATGGCCTTTTTATTGTTAATCTATATGCATTTTTTAATGAAAAACAACAGCCTGCACATTTATAAACAATAGCTAAGGCACGTTTGTAATATAATCTATAGGGGAAATCTATTCTTTTAACAGATCATCTATTATACATTTTACAACAAGTTAGACTAAATTCACCACAATAAATGTCTACAATGAAACGTGATGAATTCTAGTAAAGGTGGTCATGAGAAAAGATATATGATAGTGCGGGTAGCTACAAGTTCCCCCCCTCTTTTCAGTCTTTTTAGTTTATTTGCCTTTTTAAGATAATGCTCAGTGCCAGTTTCTCAACAGAATTCAAACAGATCGCAAATCTTGTCACACTTTTCGAGCGCGTGCAAGCATACGGTGATTCGCGCGCCGCTCGTGCACAATTAAGAACTGCGCTTCTATCAATATTGTGCTGGTAACTGGTCCGTTTGGTTCATAACTAAGGTTAGCGCTTATAAAAGCGCCAAATTAGGGCGTGATTTAAAATAATAATTAATAGAATAGGTCTCCATTAACTATAGTATAAATATCCCCGTCCAGCTTATGTGTATGTGCTCACCTCATTCTTGTGGTTGATCTTGACGAACACTCTGCCACTGTCAGTGTCATAACTCTGGCCTTCACTGATGCATCCTCCTCCTGAATGACCAGTGCTCTTCAGAAGAGATGTGCCCAGCTCTCTCTTCAGCAACGCCTCCATCTCTGCACATGCTCATACAACCATACAATCAATATAAAACCAATGCGTTTCTGCAAAACTGGTTCATATTGCATATTAACTTACAAGTGCTGAGTAAATATCCCTGGGTGCGTACATGCACTCGTATAACAACACTGGCGTGTGCAGGATAACTGTTGCTGAACGACATGTCAAAATAGAAGTCCGTGATTTCGCAGTGGATGAGTAGTGAGTGCATGACCAACACGGTAAGAGCTGGTCATAAGCAGGGCTCAAATTGACGGGGGATGCGGGGAGATGGCATCCCCCTTGTTGAAAAAAAAATAAAAAATAGAAAAAGCATCCCCTCTGTAAAACCACCATCCCCCCTTCCCATCCCCTTTAGAGTAACAATGTTGTGTTTGTGACAGAGCTTATAATGCAAAATAAATACTAAAACTCTATATGTATAATAATTTATAAACTTTTAAAATGTATAAAATGACGGCAATTAGCCAGAGCTGGGTATTAGGGGGCGTTCACATGTCTCGTTTTTTGCGCGCTCAAGTTCGTTATTTTAAAGTCCCCATGAAATCAAATTGAAAGTTTTTTGGCTTTAATATGGATATGTTAGCCTTGAGGTTATCTATAAGTTAGTGTGCTCCAAAACAATTACAAAATTCACGTTTACAAGATATGAGCATTCAAAACTTACAGTCTCATCAATTCCGCCAATATGAATCAACGATTTTGATGACATCATGCTGTACTTCAGCTTCTCATCAAACCTTCTGTCCAATCAAATGCTCTCTAGAATCCATAGCGTCCCGCCCCCTACACTATAAATAGACGCTGCAGCTGAGATCTTCACTTATTCACAGATTAGTACTTTCTCTATGGTGAATGGCAGCTAGTGCGCAATATAGGCGGATAGGGAACGTAAATATGCTTTCCATAACGTTTGGGGTAATTGAGGTCTGGTTTGGCATTGTATCACGCGAACCGCGACAGCACAGTCTACTCTGGTCCAGAGGCTGTAGCACCAAGCAGATCATATGCGCAAGTCGGCATGTATTAAACTACACAGCCTCAGCATGATTATTATCACTATTTTTAGTAAGAGTTTCATATTGAATCTAGGGGTGTAATCTATTAGACTGTGGCTGTCATAAGCTGTCCGAGCAGATATAAATGGAACGCTATTGACTATTTTAAAAAAGTGGGCGGGGCTGCTGGATATGGCCAGCTGTTTCCTGTTTTAGTTGAAATTACGTCACCGCATAAAATAACGCTGCGTGTTTCAAGGCACTTAAGTGGACCTTTAAATGTAGATGCGCGGAAGCGAAGCGGTCATGTGCTCCGAGCTGTGCTCAAACTCATGTTGTTCGTCATTTTGTGTGCAAAATGTTTCAAGCGCAACTTCTGGCGTTCTATAATAAGGTATGATATTTCATTGATTAGAGTTTTAAGACATTCTGATATAACTTTATTGTGCTGTAGGCCTATGAGGGACGATGAGAAAAAGAAATAGGGATGTGTTCCATTTAGAAATTATCACCCTGTTTCAGGCTAGCTGACAGCCAAGAATGTTAGCGACTTGGCAAAAAACAAACAAAAACACGTATTGCGAGTCCAAAAGCATTCATTGCATGATTAAGCCTATAAGAAAATAATTAGAATACCTATAATTTCAAATAATGAAAGAAAAATATCCCTGTGTTTAGTCGGCTAATATCTATTTTTGAACGGTTCGAGTGAGCCAATTATTTAATGGTCCATTCATAAAAACAGTCAGCTTGCTTCGATCTTGGATAGTATTGATCGAATCAGCCATTTTAAAAGAATTGTTTGCTTGAAGGATTCAGTGAATCATTAAAACAGACACTTGTCGCCACCTGATGGCGGTTTTATTTCTCATATCATTTATCCACGGCAAGCCGTAACTAGCACAAAAACACACTGAATGCCAAAAACACTATTAACAGTCTTCCATCAGCCAAGAAGCTGACAGAGAAAAGCAGAAGCAGGAGACAAAGTGATGATGATAAAAAGGAGCAGAGTTTATTGAATAGTCTTAATTGCGTATGTCTCAATGCTGATGAACACAAATCCAACAAGTATTATTATACCAACCTGCATCGTCCCATAAACCTTTGGTCTCTATAAACATTCCATTGTATCTCTTATTCATGAAGACAAATAGCCCTTGAAACCACAATCACAGTCATAAGACTAGACAACAATGGAAAAATATATAAAAACAACAATAGGATAATAAAATATAAATGACTAATCAATTAATGAATCAATGATATTTATATATAAATGACTGATTATTTTAAATGATTAATGATAATGAATGAATGAAGAATAAATAAAGAAGACTAATAAAAAAAGAAAGTAAAGCACAACACAAAAGTATGGTTGCTCTCTCAAAACACACACAATTTGCAATTTGCATAACACTTTTACACACCGTTATATATTAGTATAATTATATTTTTTACTTTGAAGATCAAAAAGTGCATTTGTCCACAACCGATTAGTGCTGTCAGATGATTAAATAAAAGTTTTTGTTTACATAATAGCCTATGTGTATGTACTGTGTATATTTATTTTGTATATATAAATACACACACATATAGTTTATATTTTAAAAATATTTACACGTATTTATGTAATTTTATTAATATTATATATAAATATATAAACATTTTTCTTAAATATATCCATGCATGTGCATTTATATGTACATGATAAATATAGACATATTTTGTAAACGAAAATTTATTTTGGATGCGATTAATCATGATTAATCTTTTGACGGCATTAAATAGTCAAATGAAATACACAGTAATGTTTTAAAACCAGTAAGAGAGGCTTGTGTCAGGCCTTTTTTACATCAGACTAGGCTCTTTACTGTCATTGTACATCACTTTTTCTGAACAAAACAAAGTAAACATAAAGAAATTATATTTAACAAAAAAGAATTTGATACATTCAGTTTGATCTTTATCTTAGTCATCATTGTTCTATTTAATTATTATTGTTTCTATTTCTATTGTTCTATGCTAGAAAACAAATAAAATACAAATGATTGTTTCAAATCTGATACTAGACTTTTAATCATAAAATATGATGCATCCTTTAACTTTAGTATGTGTTTAGTATATGATCTCTGCAGTGCAGAACAGTTTGTTTGGATACTCCCAGCAACAGATATGTATGTATAACAGGAGGAGACATCTAAATGAAGTAGAAGCCCAGAGCATTAAGACGATCGCCAGTTCTCGCTGTAATACCGAAACACTTTCCAGACTTTACATCAACCTTCACAGGCTCACCCAGATTTGGACACATGATGGATAATGTTATTTTGGTACCATCACTTTTGGCAACTTCAAATTCCATCCCTCCGAGTCCATCCTTATTTGGCCAAAGTGTTGCAGCAATGATTTTATCATTATGATCAAACAGAAATTCTTTTTCGTCCGATCGTGCAGTGTTACCAACTTTGATCATGTTTCCACTTTTAAAAACCACTTGGATTGCTTTAAATAGGCCGGGTGACATGATCTGTTGGATTAAAAAATTTCATGCGTCATTTTTAAATCAAAGTTTTATGTAAATTCAACTACAAGTAATTTTATGGAAAATTAACAATAAAAACTGTTTTACACATTGAGCAGTTCAGTCAACTTTTAAGTTTCAAAGATTTAAGTAAACTGAACAAACAGTTTTCTCAAAACTTGTGACACTTTATTTTGCAATGCATGCTGGGAGCAATAGATGAGTTTTATATTATGAAACTCATTGCAGCATGAAGCATGTCATTGTTGAGATTCATATGCTGATGCTAATTTCACTTTGTGACTATGGTAGTAGATCAAAATGCATTTAAAATGAATCCAGAAATTCCAGCATCTTTTGTCCAGCATTCAATTGTATTTGATAACATAATGTGTCATATGATTGAAATAAGTTAATGAAAACAATGTGATAAAGTATAAAGCAAAAGACACACCGGAGTGGGAACATAATACATTTTGATCTTCTGAATGGTGGTGATGGATGGAGTCATGAAGGTGACTGCACTACCTTCTGTCCCACCCACAATCATAGGTTGTGCTGAGGAAGGGAAAAAATGACTACATGCAAATAACAGCAGAATACATACAGTATGTTCATAGACAGTTTGGTTATTATAAGAGTTAGAACTGTTTTATACAGAAGAACCTTTATACAGGAAATCCAGGGGGTCTTACATCGTTTTGTTTCTCCACCTATATATAATGAGTTCCTCCACTATGTTGCCTGGTTTTTATAAATGTCTGCAACCCACCAATAGGCAGCGGCAAGTCTTCATACTTCTCTATAGATTTTTGAGGCCATATTTTAAGGTAAAAAATGATTAAGGTTGTAATGATTAAAGGATCAGTTTACAATATTGAATTTACGATCTGATACTCTCAAAAGTCACAATGTCAAAATTTCAGTAGTCCGTACTCAGTAGCAATACCAGTAAAATTTCATTGCCCTCAGTACCATAGTATGAACTATTTTATTTAACTATGTAAAAATAAAATACGTTTAAATAATAAATAAATTTGTATCAATGAAGCCATCTACACTGACAACCTGACATTTCGAGCAGTGTTGAGCGGATATTTAAACACATCTGATTGTTCACGCATTCAACAGATGTGTGATTGGCTACAATGCTCAACGCTTCAAAAACACATTTTAAATAAAAATCTTTGATGCACTTCACAGAGTGCTCACACAAAAAAGCTTGAAAACAGACACTTTTTATTGTTCAATGGAACAACCCTATAATAAACAAGGCAACGAAATGGATGTTGAGGTGGAAAAACATTTTTGGAAAACACAGATTTGTTCATTTTTGCTGATATCAAATGTGCAGATGACACTTACCTGAAGTTGGTATGGGGCTGACAGTGTCACTGGCTTCACTCACTCCCACTTTACTCACTATCCTGTAGCGAATCAAGTACGGTTTTCCAGACTCCAATCCAGTCAGAGTAAAGTCTTCATCAGCTGTGTTTATGACAAGCCACTGTTCTTCAGCTCCAGAATCTGTTTTTACCTGCTTGTACTCCACTCTGTACTGCACTGTTTCTCCAGTTGGAGATTTCTGCAGTTTGAGGGACACAGTTTGGTCCTGGACATCTTTCACTATCGGAGGAGGTGGTTTAGACACGGGCTGGAAGTGTGTGTTTGTCAGTTTCCCTTGTTCATACAGATAGATTGAGGAGCCTTTATTGGAGGGATCAGAGATGGCAGAAATAATGAAGCGTATACTATTGTCATCTTTATTGGCCTTTGAAAAACTCCTAAAGTGAGATAAGTTCTTTCTCATCTTTACTATGACATCAGGATCATTGAACCAGTTGCTGACAGATTCCACAGAAAACAATGTCTTATTCCCATCAAGCTCTTTAAACTTGTCAGATTTCAGAAACTCTTCCAGGGATGAAAGATACAGGTCTTCATACCTCAGAGATGTGAAGGTGAAGCTCACCACAAAAGCAATATCAGGATCAAGGAGGATGGTGTTCAGACTGTCTGAATTTTCAATTCTGATCCCGCCGAGGGTCTTGATGCAGGAACTCAAGAGGTGAACTTCAGATTTTGCATCATCTAACCACTGGTTAAGCTTGTCAGCAATAAAAGGGGAGTCATAGTGGATCTTCAAGATGTCTTCCAGTGACTTCTCCTCCATTCCTCCTCCTCGAATAGCGGGCAAGACCCTGCCAACTGCTTTCTGGAGCACTGTCTTGTAAATGTTAAATAATTCATGAAATGAGTGCAGCCTCTCTTTGATGTCACTGAAAACATTTACCAGTATATATTCGGACAGGTCGTTATACGTCCTCTCTACCTTCTCCAGCCCCTCCATTATATCTTGAGTGTTGGAAACCAGGCTTGTGCTGATTTCTCTCTTTAACTGAGCTGCTTTATTATCCAAAAGATGAAGAGGATAAAGCCAGACCTTTATTGGAACTGCACTAGCCTTCATCAGCGTGGGGAGATTCTTGTACAAACCAAGGGCCTCCATGTATGTGGTGGGATTTTGCATAAGAGAGACGTCACCATGAAATGTGCATGAAATCTTCTTAGCCATTTCCTTTTGCTTATCTGTGATTTTTGCATGTCCCTCCCCATCAACTGAAAATGTAGGAATGTTGTGGACCATGATATTCAGATTCCCCTCAATCTCCTGCCCGTTTTCATTTTCTGAAAATGTCCAGTCAAACACCATGAAGGCCTGAGCCCCATACAGTACAGCTGTAACCACATGAGTTGCAGTTTTCTGGTCAAACACCTGAGGGTAGGTGATCTTGCCCAGCTGGGTCATAGTTAGCTTGTCAAATCTGGAGGTTTCACTGTAATACATTGTCACTCTGGACTGTTGGTTTGAGGATTTGGTGTCATTCAGGTATTTGGCAGATCCTCCCACCTCCACCAGCCCCCCCAAGAAGCTGGCCTTCAGGGAAGCACTTATATCTATAAGACTGGACTTACTAGAGAAAGAGTCAGAGCTACTGAACTTCAAATCTGTTTCGGGCTGTGGATGGGTGTCCAAATCTTCATTCAGTGATTTCTCATCCCACAGAGTAACACCTAAAAGTGGCTTAAACAGTTACTATATGTATGTGGACACTATTAACTGTTAATTTTACAACTGATCTGCATGTTTATATTATTCAGAAATTTGTGTGCTTCATCTTATCATCTCTAAAAATCCCCACAAGTGCTGTTGTTTGATTTACAGTTCATAAAAAGCATTTTAATAAAAGTAGGTACACCACCTGGAATGAAGGAATCACTGCGGCAGTCATAAAGCATACCAGGAAACAGAGGTCTTCCTAGGGCGGCCACTTCAATGGGACCTGATGCCATGTCTGTGGTAATTAACAATGATCAAAATTAATACTTATAAATTGTAAGTTTTAAATAACTTTACTTTACAAACACCCTGCAATAAAACAAAAAAAACCTCACTCATTTGGAGAGAAAAGGGTAAAGAAAGTACATAGGACATTGCCTTACCTAAACTTCTCTCCTCACTTATCTATGAATACCCCTTTCCCTCCACCAGGCTGAATTGGCTGAAGTGACAACTTAGATATTCGAGCTAACTAAACGAAAAAATTGTTTGTTAAACTTAACAGCTGTGTTTGTTACTCGGCTGCCTTACATTTTTAAGTTGACTCAACTCAAATATCTAAGTTGTCACTTAGTAAAACATAACATTTCAAGTTGACTCAACTTAAAATTTTGAGGCAGCCAGGTAACAAATTATTTTAAGTTAACTCGTCATGTTTAGGGGTCGTGGAAAGTCACCACAATAACAGAGCGGTGTGTGAAACTCTCTGACAAACTTCCAGCATTTAGTTGATCCTCTTAGGCGCTCGTCGTCACAGTTGTAACATGACGACTTTCTTCTTTTGTGATTGGGCTGGGCGCCATGGCATTTTTGTTTCCAGGCGGAAGGTTAAAGAACGTGACACGTGTCAAATTCTCTTCTGTCGTTGAGGCATGTGCCTCTGTGGTTACAATGTTCTCTGGTCAGGTGTAACCCTTGGGTCTGGGATCCTGACCAACCAAAAGGTCTTTGGTGTTTTTACAACGTAGAGTTGAAGATTTATTTATTCTGTTCTCTGCTGTCAGCAATGCATCTCTCACTCCTAGATGCATCTTTAAATAATTATTGTTATGTATTTATCATATCTGAATTGAATTTCCATTGTTTATGTAACTGGCATGATACATACTTACCAAATAAAACTTCAGTCCCTGATTAAATAATTAAAATATGGGATGCCTAAAAAAAATCTAAAATTATTTTTTTCACTGTAAACTGCTGTAACTTGAAGCAAGATATATGGGGCAGTGGCTTTACTGCAACAGATGTATGAAATTTTGCCCACAGCTGATTGGTCCAGTTTGATTTTGTGATCTCTAAGCCAGAATTAAACCTGCTCTGGAGCAGGGGAAAAGCAAATAACCAAACAAGACAAGTGTAAATAATCAGTAACTATTCACTTTTTTCTTCAATGTAGAAGTAAGCGTGTGGGTGAGACTTCCGGTTCATTAGCTGCTATAGGGAAATAATGAGAAGAAAAACAATGGCGCTAAGGGGTAAAACTGTTTGCACTACAAACCAATGTGTTCATAATCAAGATAATACAATGAAATAATATGGTAAGACACACCAATTTGCAATAGCAAGCAGCAAAACAAGCTGTTTTGTACAGCTAAAAATAGCTGGACAAGGATGAGACCGGAAACCAAGCCTATAAAATTTACAAATGGCCGTGCCCGCTCTTACGCTAAGAAAAAGTTGGATAGAAATCAAATTAGAACATACTCAGAAACCATGACAACAAATCAAATGGAGACTAAACACAGAGAAAGAAATGAATTGCATTGCCTACATGTGACAACACTGTAAATTTAGAATTTGTGAATTTCAATGTGCTTGAAAGACAAAATGTATTGGTCAGAAGTTGATTAGATATGCAATATTGAGAAAACAAGTATACTTTTTTTTTAATTATTACTTTGCTGTCAATAGGAACTGAGTTTATACTGCACATAATACTGCATGCCGCATGTTTTGCAATATGTCTCCTTACAAGTGGAATGATTTCTATGGAATAATAATAATAATAATAAAAAAAAAGGTTATTGGGACTTATTTCATAGTTCTGACTTTTTTCTCAGAATTGCATAATATAAACTTGCAATTGTGAGTTATAAAATCAGAATTTCTAGATATAAACTCACAATTCTGAGAAAAAAGCCAGAATTGAGCCAGAAAGTGAGATACAAAGTCGCAATTGCAAGTAAAAAAAAAAAAGGCAGAACTGCGAGTATATATCTCGCAATTCTGACTTTATAATTTGTGGTAGGAATAAGCGGTAGGAAAAAATAAAGATTAGGCAGAACCAATAAATTATGAGTAACTTACTGCCACTGTAATTATCATAATATCATAATATAATCTAATTACAATTTAAATTTAAATGTAATCCAGATTACATGTAATCATTTACTACACAAAACTAGTAAATGAATAAATACAGTTTTCAGAATCTCAAATCAGGTAGGGTTAATTCAGACTGACAAGAATTAGTGCATTTAAGCATACAGTGTTTTCAAATCCTTCATCAATGTAATATAATTTAGTGTTTAAAATGCAATAAGGTCAAACAAATACAATAAATCCTTTCTTTACTCTGAATAAAATGGCAGATATATCTGATTAGTATGATATTTATTGTGCATTTTAAATCTGTCCCTGTTGAGATCTACACAACTCATAATCTGTTGGTGGCTGTACATATTATAATAATGTTTTAATCGTTTTAAAGTCATGTCTCACCTGCGGTCTATGTGTGAAGTTGCCTGGTAAAGTCTTCACTGAAAGTATCAAGTCCTCTGGGGTTTTTAGCCACATATATAGTACTATTTTTCAGGAAATGTTCCTTGAAAGCATTTTTGTTCTGATTACAATCTACCAACCTGTAAGTCACACCCACTCCCACCTGTGCTTTAAAGTAGTTCCTTGTTTGCTTTGGTTTGGTTTGGTTTGATTGGTATTCCTCGTTTGTTGGCTCAGTATCTTGTCTTAGTTTGTTGCAAATATTGCATGAAGACAGCGACACTAAAAATTATTGCATGCAGACAGTGATAATCTAAATGTACAATAAAAGCACATAGACATACTCTATCCATTTTAAAATATCTGTGGCAAAATGACATTAGCATTTGATTATATGAAGATAATTCTTGTCCCTTGATATGTTGTAGTGCATTTTGAATGGGCAATACTGTTGAGATCTACGCAACTCATTATTTTTTGGCTGTTTACACTGTCATAATAGTATCTGTTTGTATAGGCATTTCTCACCTCCATTCTATGCATGTCTTTGGTTTATTAGAAAAGAATTTTCCTGGTCATGTCCTCATTTGGCAACTAAAGCCCTCTGGGCTTTTAGACAGAACAAAAATGCTTTCAACAAACATTTCCTGAAAAATAATATGACTAAAAAACCCCAGAGGACTTTGATACAAGAGAACAAGTGCTCCAAGTGATTCATATCTGATACTTGACTTTAAGCTCCGCTTCGCGTCGGGCAGTTGGTAAGCCTGTCGGGCTTTATTCTGCGATAACAACGTGCTGGATCTACATTATCCCGCTTATTACACGGCTTCGTGCTAGAAAAGCAAAAAATTAGACAAGAAACATCAAGAAACACCAGTCTTTACTGGCTACTTTGTAACTTACATGAGTAGGCTAAATAATGGGCACAAATTTCATTTTCACACATTTCCAATCGTAGTTAAGCATTTCAGCCACAAGATGGTGCCAAACTGTCAATGATTGATATGCGGCAGACAGCAGCGGAGTGATGCGTATAATTACTAACGGTCAATATGATTCGAAGAACCCGGATGAGCCTGTGTTATTAGTTTTAGCTGTTGTTATCTGGGAATAACAAACCTTGGAATGTGGCAACTGACCATTTAGAAGCGAGTATTCCACGAAGCCGTGTAATAATAAAAATGAACACATCTGGTAACACTTCACAATTACAATAAGACAGGACTTTTTTTAAAGAAAATTTGTAAGAGCTAAGCATGGCATGGAGCATCAGAAAAACTGCAACAATGAGTAATTAAAGCCATTTTATGATAATTTAGTCAAAATGGCTGAAAAATCATAAATACAACCACTAGTAGTGTGATTTAATGGATTATCACTTTTGACCAACAGGTGGTGCTGTAAACAACAAAGTGTGCTGGTGTCTCAACTTTGTTGCGTTGGTTTTGTCTCTTAAAAAAAAAATCCATAACTTTTTGTCAGCACAGTGTGAAAATGATCTAACGTTATTAGCGCTTTTGGAAATTTCAATATGTCAAAGCTTTGCAGAGATACAGGCATCATTCCAGCAAATTTGTTTTTGTGTTAAATGATAACTGCTTTGTATATCGACACGAAATCCATAACTTTTTGTCAGCATAGTATAAGGATGATCAGACCCATTTTTTTGTGACAATTAGACCAACGGTAGAAAGAGTTAAAAAAAAATCAACATGAATCAACATGGTGGACAGGAAGCTTGGCTGACTATGGCAAAATTGATATCGCTGTTCTCGGCATGAACCAGGGAATAGATAATTTTCATTACAGTAGGCCAATTTAATCAAATGTTATTAGCATTTTAAAAAATGTATTTCTAAGTCTTGGCCACAAGGTAGCGCTGCCCCAAAACTTTTTGATTACAGTCAAAGCATGGTGCCAAAGACACATACTGAGTGTAGTAATGATATGGCAATTTGTTCATAAACTGTAGCATTTTACGACAAAATTCAAAATGGCCAACACACAAAATAGTTGAGATGAAAAAATTGGATATGGTTTGATTTGGCATGCTCAGTTTTGTGATTTTTGGTCAAACCATTCAGAAGTTACAAGCAAAAATAGCCATTTTTCATATCATATCATATCATATCATATATCAGGAAAAGTTAAAAAACTTTTAAAAATAGCGAAAAAAGTGTTGGCACTAGAGACTCCAAACTTGCTATGGTTAATGTTGAGACTGTCTTCTATCTGTGTGAGAAATTACACAACTTTCCCGCAAGTGATTCTGTGGGCTGCCATAGAAACAATAGTGGAAGAAATGATAGTAGAATAACAAGAACAGCAACCGATGCAGTAGGTGCCATTGCATTTTTTACCTCTGATAAGTCTCAACATCCATCTATCCTGAGCGCATACACGGCATCCGGCGGGTTATATGTGCACAAGCTCTGGCGTAGTATCTGCGTTGAAAAATCCACGTTGCCTGATGATATGTAATATATAAGTTAGTTATTTCAAATGTATGCACGGTATGCACGCTCATAATGCGGTGCGGCGCGCTTTCTTCGTAGAGAGCGCAGGTTATGGTTGCTTTGCAACAGCAGACACCATGGGAGCAGAAGCTACACGGAGCGCTTTGGAAAGGAGCAGAGCCCTTGGAAAGGAGGAGAAAGCGTTTTCCACGTATTTTTAAGCCCAACATGTGAACGGACCCTAAAGATATTTAAAAATACAGGTCATAGCAATGGAAGACGATATTATATATCATCAGGCAACGTGGATTTTTCAACGTGGATAGTACGTCAGAGCGCGTACCTGTCACGAACCCGGATGCCGTGCATGCGATCAGGATAGATGGACGTGGTGACAAATCAGAGGTAAAAAATGACATAAATACTGTTCGTTTCTCACACAAACCAATCGTTTCATGTCTTAGGACATCAGTGTATCGTCACGAGTCGCAGGGTTTAATTTAGTTTTGTTTGTGTATGTTGTTTTTACTCTCAAAGATTTGGTAGCCATTGAATGCCATTATATGACAGACAGACTACAACGGTTTGAGTTAAAAATCTTTGTTTGTGTTCTACTGAAGAAACAAAGTCACCTACATCTTTGATGCCCTGTGGGTAAGCAAATAAACATCAAATTTTCATTTTTGGGTGAACTATACCTTAAAGATCTTCATTTCTTAAGTTCTATCATAGGTGGAAGACAAAATGTTTCAATACAAACAGTGCAATCAAATGTAATTTATGCAATATTTAACCCATGGGGAGGGGGGAGGGGGGGATCAACCTGCCGCAACACTTTAAAAGTAGCCCAATATCCGATTTGGCAACCCTGCATCTAACACAAGCTGCAGTAGTCAGATCTGACCAGTATCACAGGTCAAGAGTGGAGATGACCATGGGTGTCGAAAGCAAATTAAATGTGGGTGGATCCTCCTCCAGAATTTTTTTTTACTGTAGTATATGCCATTTTCTGTAGTCTGGTGCCTATTAAATTAAAGTGTCTATTTACACAACGTGCAAATAGGCCGCCTTTTTGGCAGGGGCTATGTGCATTACCTCTGCCCGCAACGTTAACATTAGAAAGTAAGGGTATAGCACATTTCCAGTGGCGTAAATGATAATGCGCTTAATACATAATTTTGGACGCGAGAGACCAGAGTTTGCATCCGCCTTTTGCCGAAATTTCTCTCCCTTTTCACATCTCATATCCAGGGGCGTAGCACCAAATGTTGGGCCCCGGTCACACAACCAAGGATGTGGGCCCCTCACAACACTCATAAAACACCTAAAACGGATTTATTTTCATTATTATTTTTTTACAGTTGTAAAAATGAGTCTTGCTGCCAATTTTATTCCTAGTAGCATAGTTTATAATATATCTATGTAATGTTGTAATGGTAATGTTACAGATTAGCGGTAGGTTATATCATTATGGGCCCCTGTTACTCTGTTCCACTATTACCCCCTGCCCGAAGCCCCTGCTCATATCACATGGGAAAGGCATTTGTTTTCAGTAAAATTAAAAATAAATGAAATAATCAAAAAGTTTAATAAAGTATTGGGTAGGGTTAAGTGTATCTAAGCAGCAGGTACGCTGCTTTGTTTACTTTGCTGTGTCTCCGGAGCAATATAATTGATCTTCAAAAGTGGGTGGGTCCTGTCCAGTGTTGCCAAGTCTGCGGTTTTCCTGCGGAATTGGGCTACTTTCATACTGTTGCCGCTGGTTGTTTTTCATGTCCACGGTTGATGCGACCCCAATAACGTAATATTTAGCTCCTGGAATGCTAATATTACCAGAGGAACCCCACCACAAAACGTGTATTTTACCCCCCGCAACGCGATTGTTACGGGGGAACCTCCTCGAAACTCGATTGGGCTACTTTTGGGCTAGTTTTGAGTAGCAATTGGACGGGTTTTGCTGTGAAAACCTGGCTACCCTGGTCCTGTCCCACCCACATACAATGGTTCTGATGCACATGGAGATGACAGACCATTCTGGAGGATTTGTTCAAAGGATAATGAGCTCATTGACAAATAGGCTATCTTATCTTGTAAGATGTGCTCCCTTTATAAAAAGTGTGCATACGATAGCAGATCCCTGATGCGCGAAAGAATATGCAATATGAGATGTTTGCGCGAGCAGGCGGTACCGGGCAGAAATTCAGTGGGAGCGGGTTCAACAGCGCAGGGCTTTAATACAAAAACGCACAGAATGAACGCCTACTGTATAAAGCTGAATCCCGGGAATGTGGTATCCCATCACCTGTCCATGGGAGTTTTTGATTACTTTCAGTTTAAGGGTGCGTTTCCACTACAGTGTCATACCTGAGCTCAGTGCTGCTGACAACGCTACAATGCTACTGCTTAGGCGTGTCAAATTTAGGACTGAGGACGCCTTCTTTTAATGGCGGTTTGCAAACTAAGCACTTCATCATATAATGAAAGCATGCAAAGAGCATTAAGAGCTAACATAAGAGTCTTTGTCTTTTAAGTGTGTAAGAGCCAGGTGTAGGGTGGAGGAAATTGCATCGTCCGTGGAGCTGTTTGGATGGTATGCAAACTGGAGCGGGTCAAGCGTGTTGGGAAGACTGGATCTGATGTGGTGCATGACTAACCTCTCAAAGCACTTCATCATGATTGGGGTCAGTGCTATGGGACGGCAGTCATTCAGACAGGACACAAGTGACTTTTTTTGGTACTGGGATTATGGAGGTGGATTTGAAACATGCGGGGACGACTGCCTGGCTCAGCAAAGTGTTGAAGATGTCAGTTAGGACATCTGTCAGCTGTGCAGCACAGTCTTAGTACACGGCCAGGTATGTTGTCTGGACCCGCTGCCTTGTGTGGGTTAATCCTAGATAGTGTCTTCCTTACACTGGCTGGAGACAGACAGTTGTTGGGAAGTGTGGGCAGTTTTTGTGCAGGTGTGTCATTCTGCATTTCAAACGGTGAATAAAAGTGGTTGAGTGCGTCTGGGAGGGATGTGTCATCATCGCAGGCCTGTGGCAGGGGCTTGTAATCAGTGATGGTCTGAATGGCTTGCCACAGACTCCGCGTGTCTTTGCTGTCATTAAAGTGATTATTTATTTTTTGTGCATACAAGTGTTTTGCTTTCTTGATGCCATGGGACAGATTGGCTCTTGCTGTTTTGAAGGCTGCTTTGTCTCTGATCTGAATGTATCATCTCTGGTCTTGAGCAGCCCACGAACCTCTGCTGTCATCCACGGCTTCTGGTTTGCACGTGTGGTGATGGTCTTGGTGACTGTCACATCATCAATGCACATTTGATGTAAGCAGTCACTGTTTTGGTGTATTCATGCAGGTCTGTGTGGTTGTTGTAGGTGGCTGCCTCTCTGAACATGTTCCAGTCTGTGCACTGAAAGCAGTCCTGTAGTTTAGAGGTAGCATCATCTGGCCATACTGTGATCTGTTATTGAACCCGTTTGGCAAGTTTCATAAGTGGTCTGTATGCTGGGATTAGCATAACAGAGATGTGGTCCGAGTATCCGAGGTGGGGGCGGGGTTCAGCTTTGTAAGCATTTTTTTTCTGCTGTGTAAACCAAGTCCAGAGTGTTGTTTCCCCTTGTTGCAAAGTTCACATGTTGGTAGAACTTTGGCAAAACAGTCTTTAAGTTCGCGTGATTAAAGTCACCGGCTATGATGAAAAAGCTGTCAGGGTTATTTGTTTGTTGAGTCATTTGCGATTTACAAAAGGCTTTGGTGATCATATATGTATTTTTGAGTTATTTCTTTATGAATTAGCGGCAGACTTACACTATTTTGAGATGAACAGACGACATTAAAAGACATAAAAGCACCGTTTTTAGGACCCGGAGTAGCCGCTGCATCTGACCGCGCCGCCATCTTGAGTGACCATAATTCGCCTCCGGCCAGTTGTTGTTGAATATTCAGACCGCATGAACTTGGTCTTCATGCGGTTCATCTTGAGGCCTACTGCTGAGCTTCTGATATCCAGCTCTGTCAGCATATTCTGCCGTGGTCTCAGCGATGAGCACAACATCGTGGGACAATAGCTCGCCATTGATGTTCATGACACCTTGCCAGTCGATGTCTCTGATGATCTGCTCGAGACACGCAGTGAAGAGCTTCGGAGAGATGGTATCTCCTTGCTTGATGCCCTTCTCGACTGGTATTCTTATGGGTGACGACAGCAGAGCGATGTCGGTGGTACATCAAGAATTGAGCAGTTTTATATATTGCGCCTCAACTCCTTGCATCTCCAACGACTTCAGCACTGCATTGATCTCGACTCTGTTGAAGGCCTTCTCGTAGTCCACAAATGCGATGCACAGAGGCAGCCTGTACTCTCTCGCTCACTCCAGCAATTGAGTTAGAGTGAATATGTGATCCATTGTGCTATAGTTCTTTCTGAAACCTGCTTGTTCTCTTGATTGTTGTTCATCTAGATGTTGCGATTAACCTGTTCAGGATTATCCGCGGGAACGACTTAGGGGGCAGCCGTGGCCTAATGGTTAGGGAGTCTGACTTGTAACCAAGAGGTTGCGAGTTCGAGTCCCAGGTCCGGCAGGGATTGATGGTGGGGGGAGTGAATATCCAGCGCTCTCTCCATCGTCAATACCACGACTGAGGTGAGACCCTTGAGCAAGCTCTCTCCATCGTCAATACCACGACTGAGGTGAGACCCTTGAGCAAGGCACCGAACCCCCAACTGCTCCCCGGGCGCCGCAGCAATGCAATGGCTGCCCACTGCTCCGGGTGTATGTTCACGGTGTGTGTGTGTGTGTTCACTACTGTGTGAGCACAAATTCCTAGTATGGGTCACCATACTTGGCCTCACGTCTCGTCACTTTATATACATGAGACAGGAGGCATATGGGTTGATAGTTCTTCAGATCTTCTCTATCGCCCTTTTTATATAGCAGGATGGTATTTGACTCTTTCCATTGCGAGGGTATTTTTCTCTCTTCCAGATTCAGTAACTGAATCTGTTCGCAAATTTTTTGGCTCTATCACTCTCTCCTCTCCACCTGTAACTGGTGTGTGGTGAGCGCACTGGCACCGTTGAACTGTGGCTGCCGTCGCATCATCCAAGTGGATGCTGCACACTGGTGGTGGTTGAGGAGAGATCCCCCACTTGATTGTAAAGCGCTTTGGGTGTACGGCAATACACAATAAAGCACTATATAAATGCCTCATTCTATTCTATTCTATTCTATTCTATTCTATTCTATTCTATTCTATTCCATTTTTCATCAATTTGATGGCCCTTTCAACTTCACTGACAAGAACGTGTGGCACATTCTCCCTCCTTTGAGGTAACGACAACGGTTCCGTTTTCATGGTCAACTTGAAAAGCTTGGTGTAGAAGTTCTTGCAAACTTTTTCCACCTCACTTTTATCGTTGACCTGGATACTGTCTGAGTTCTTAAGTGTCATCACCTCCAATCTATAAAGTGCCATCTCCCTCTCGCATTTCTTGAGGCTTTTCTTTTCCTCTGCAGCCTTCAGGAGCTTCTCCATCCGGTATCTCTCGAAATTTCTCTTCAGCTGTTGACGTATCGCTTTGCTGATAATGGAATATTCGTGGTGATCTTCTGCTGTCCTCTTCATATTTTCCTCTTCTCCAGCAGTTTCTTGGTTTCCTCCGAGATTCTTCCCTTCCGCTCCCTTGGACATGCCTCCTTCTCCTTCCCCAAGCACTCCTTCTTGATCAGTGAACGGTAGTCCTTGTCTATTCCGTCAAATTGACACCAGGTTTCCTGCCTGATGGCCTCCTGCAACCCACCTCATCGTAGACCTTCACACGTTCCTCCTTCGACGACGACACCAAGTGTAAAGCCTTCTTCTCCCTCATCCCATCAATAACGATCTTAGCCCGCAGCAGGCGGTGATCGCTGCCGGTGTTGAATGGCACTATGACGGAGACTTCCTGCAGAATGCTCCGTTTGTCTACCAGGACGTAGTCGCTCTCATTGCGGTGCTCAGCATTTGGGGCAATCCAGGTACATCTCTTCTTATTCTTCTTCCTGAATAGGCTGTTCCCGATGTAAAGACGTCTCACCTCTGACATGGTAACTAAACGCTCTCCTCTCTCATTCCTTTCACCCAATCCGGACTTTCCAACATACGCTTTTCCTTGCTGCCCTTTTCCGACCTTTGCGTTAAAGTCTCCCATCACGACGGTGTAAGTGGATTTCAGAGCTAGTAATTTGTCTAGCTCGCGATAAAATTCTTCCACTTCATCGCCATCGCTTTTTTTGTTCCTAATGTACTTTGAATCTGCAGTACTGCGAGATCTATGCAACAGATCTTCATAACATTTTGGTGACTTTTCACACTGTTATAATAATACCTGTTTGTATCATTCAAGTCTGAATCCCTCCGGGTTTTTGACATATTTGTAATACAATTTTTTTTCTTCAGGAAATGTTCCTTGAAAGCATTCAAGGAAGCATTTCTGATTACAATCTACAAACCTGTCACTTTCACCCAACATACCTGACTTTTACTCATAACATCTGTCAACAGAACAAAACAACCTGTGTATTCTCTAAACGGAATAAAAAACAAAACAATAACAAAGATGCTCTAACTAAGCTAAGCTTTGTAGCCAAAAATCAAAGTACAGTAGTTGGTGCTGGCACCTTACCTAGTGTGTTTAATACAATACAATGCAGTCAATCTGTAACAAAGGGATGAGGCAGATAGAGAATCCACTTGCAAGAACAACTTTAGCCAAGAGCGAGCCAAGAGCTAGGAACAGGGCAGGGGAACCTTGAAACAACGACCAGCAAACACGAGTGAAAACCAAGCCGTTTAAATACACACAGACAGACAAGCTAAATAAGATAACAAGGGGCCGTGAGCAGTTGTCAAAGAAACACCCACAGGGATAACTATAGAAACAAACAAGCAGATTAAAGAAACAGGAGCAGATTCGGAACAGGAAAAGTGACCACGGTGGGACAGGAGGTCTTCCTGAGGTCTCTCTCAGAAAGATCGGCCGTGACTTGACTTGGCTCAGGAAGATTGGCCTTGCCTTGACTTGGCTCAGGAAGATCGGCCGTGACTTGACTTGGCTCAGGAAGCTCGGCCGTGACTTGACTTGGCTCAGGAAGATCAGCCCATCGAGGACTATGTGACAGACTTTTTTGAGCTAGCACATTTAACTAGTATGGACATGGTATGCCTGATGATATTTTTTCATGGTGGCCTATCTGAACCACTCAGCTCTCTCATGCCTTTTCATGATCCTCACAGTTTTACGTTGATTTGGCACTCCAACTTTGCGGCTCTCTTTTTACTGTGGGAAATCGCAGAGGAGGAAAGCGATACTCCCGTGGTAACCTCCATTCCAGAGCCCCTCCTTTTCTGTAATGGGCAGACAGAGGCGTGAAGCAGGCAGATCCTAGTGTACGTAATCCAATGGGCTAGGCAAAAGGGGAATACAAAAGGCAGGCTAGAATGTTCCAGGGCAAGCAGAAGGCACTTATTCAGCATTCATATGATGTATAAATTTCTATTTCAAAAAATTAATAGTGAGCAAAAATAAGTCATTAAATGTATGCACAATAATTTTGTTGGACAGTTCTAGACAAACCTATTATTTTCTATATTTGCATTCTATCACTCTGAATATATAAGTTCACCCACAAATTGTGACATCATTTATTCCCCTTTTGTGGTTTTAAACTTGAATATGATTTTCTTTCACATAAGAAAATATTAAAGGGGTCATCGGATGCCCATTTTCTCGAAGTTGATATGATTCTTTAGGGTCTTAATGAAAAGTCTATAGTATACTTTGGTTAAAAATTCTCACAAGTTGGGTAAAAAAAAACACCCTTTTACCTTCAACTGATTCTATTGCATGTTCCTTTAAATGAAAATGAGCTCTGCTTACCCCACCCCTCTCTTCTCTCTGTGGAGTGAGGAGCCATTGTTTAGCCGCAAAACTTGCTAACTACCACTTTATACGGAAAGGCAATTGCAAAGATTTATATAAAAAAACATACTTCTGTAAGTGAAGCTGGAACATGATTATGTAGATTGGGAGGTGCATTCCATTCACAAATAAAAGTCATCCACTGCGTCTTCAGTGGCTAAGGTGTCGGGAGTAAATGTGGACTAATAAATGTTCATTATTACATCCAACAAAATAACACCTCAATCGCTTATGGTGATCGAACTGTTACAGCTCATCCAGGGTGGGTCTGAGCTAATGCCTGTGTCAATCAATCTATCGTGGGAGCAGCCTCTGTCAACAAGAAGCCAAGAATGGCTTGATTTGCAAAAGGAGAAATTATTTTTACAGATTAAATAAAAAACACTGGGTGGATTTTTAGCATTATAGGGCAGATGCCAACACACATTTATAGTCAAACAACATGCAAAATGAAGATTGCATCCGATGACCCCTTTAAAAGAAGACAATAGGTTAAATTAGGCATGTTTGAAATATACAGAACAAAATCTGGGTTAATGTTGGGCCACGACTGATTCCATAATGCTTAAAAATGTTCTTGTAGATGACAAGAGCATGCTAAACTGATATTTACTCCACTCAAAAGTGTTCCAGAACTTGGCCATTAATGAAGTAAGGGCGCCATCTTTTGGTGGAGGTGCACAATTGTGCATTTTTTTTTTAATCAAAAACTGAATTGGAACTGAGCCCCACAAAAAGGGCACAAATGTGCTTTCCTCTCCTCCCTTCTGGGCTTTCAATTACCAGTTGCGAGGCCCTTGCTTTATAGCAGCAACCTCACTGTTCAAAGCACTCATTCCTTCACAAGTGATCATGTTGGTTATCTATATATATTTTTTTTTGTTTTCTTATTATGATTTACTGTAATAAACAGCAGCCAAATAGTGGGCACATAGTTTAAACATCAAATACTGTTTAGTTATACTTGCTAAATTTTGATGTTTATAAGGTACCACAATTTATGTTGCAGTAAAATATAGAAAAAAAGATATTCATATTGACACTGCTATTTTGTTGTAGTTTAAAAACAATTTATCATCTTTGCAGCTGAAGCACAGCTTCAGAGAGGACTTTTGGAGCCTTGGTGTTAGAAAGGTTAAGAACCACTGAATTAAAGAGCAGTGTTAAAGAATTTCATTCACCTCCTAAGCTTGATTTGCTCTTGATTGTGATTGTGACAGTGATGTATGCATTAAAGTAGACTACTGCAGTGTCATAATCAAGCGAAGAACACAATTACATGCTTCCTGCTCCCTGTAGAGAACATAAGTAAGACTTCACACTGACAGACTCTCTGTATAGAGCAATGAGTTTGTTACAGTTGTGTTGTGGGAGGAGTAGAAAGGAGATGGAGGTAGAAGTGAGTAAAAAGTGCAAATTAAGTATGGCGAGGTAATTTGAGTTCAGAATGATGCCAGTCTGGTCTGGGACAACAGGAGAAGCACTTACACATTCTTATAAGGCATGTCTGTGAAGGTTAATGAGTGGGTTGATACAAGCAAATTAAATTGTTAAAAAAGTAAAAATGTTACTTTATGAACAGATAAATGAATACTTTCTCTTAAATGCCAATAATCGATTAGTCTAGCCTGTTTTTAGTGAACAAATGGAACATTTAAGCCACCTCCCATGCAATAAATCGCAATAACCCGGATAGAACAAGCACGTCTGCAAGATGTCTGTTAAAAATCAGAGTTCACACCACAAATATAATGATAACTATACAGGGCAACGATATTGTTGGGATCACTTTCAGAACGATATTTTTATAGCTGATAAACGATAAAACACTGACTAATTAGACTTCATTCCACTTTAAAAGGCTTGCGCATTTGAAATGGCAGGCAACATTGTAGAAAAGCAAACAGACATTGCACAGCAAACAGAGTAACATAAAATTACATCAGGAATTCAGCGCAGGGTTGGACAAAAGTGTCTTGCCTCATTTGAAGGTGCAGTAGAAAAGAGTCGGTATTATTTTTATTCCACTACATTGACTACGTTATAGATCAGATAGTTTACGATAGATTCACTGTTTAGATGCGCTTTGAAACATGCGTGCTGAGGACATCTACTGGTTGAAGTAGTGTAAATGCAACAAAAATAGACAGTTATCGTTCTCTGGTGTGGACGCAAATATAGTTATCGTTGTGTTTATAGTTAGCGTTCTTGGTGTGATGGGCCTTTAGAATTCAAATACTGTCCATTTTGTTACAATATTCAAATGATAAATTTGATAGCGTTTTGGCGCTGTTTAACGTGGAGTGACATATATATATATATATACAGGTCCTTCTCAAAAAATTAGCATATTGTGATAAAGTTCATTATTTTCTGTAATGTACTGATAAACATTAGACTTTCATATATTTTAGATTCATTACACACAACTCGAAGTAGTTCAAGCCTTTTATTGTTTTAATATTGATGATTTTGGCATACAGCTCATGAAAACCCAAAATTCCTATCTCAAAAAATTAGCATATCATGAAAAGGTTCTCTAAACGAGCTATTAACCTAATCATCTGAATCAACTAATTAACTCTAAACACCTGCAAAAGATTCCTGAGGCTTTTAAAAACTCCCAGCCTGGTTCATTACTCAAAACCGCAATCTTGGGTAAGACTGCCGACCTGACTGCTGTCCAGAAGGCCATCATTGACACCCTCAAGCAAGAGGTCTGTGGGAAGGAAAAAGTGTGGCAGAAAACGCTGCACAACGAGAAGAGGTGACCGGACCCTGAGGAAGATTGTGGAGAAGGACCGATTCCAGACCTTGGGGGACCTGCGGAAGCAGTGGACTGAGTCTGGAGTAGAAACATCCAGAGCCACCGTGTACAGGCGTGTGCAGGAAATGGGCTACAGGTGCCGCATTCCCCAGGTCAAGCCACTTTTGAACCAGAAACAGCGGCAGAAGCGCCTGACCTGGGCTACAGAGAAGCAGCACTGGACTGTTGCTCAGTGGTCCAAAGTACTTTTTTCGGATGAAAGCAAATTTTGCATGTCATTCGGAAATCAAGGTGCCAGAGTCTGGAGGAAGACTGGGGAGAGGGAAATGCCAAAATGCCTGAAGTCCAGTGTCAAGTACCCACAGTCAGTGATGGTCTGGGGTGCCATGTCAGCTGCTGGTGTTGGTCCACTGTGTTTTATCAAGGGCAGGGTCAATGCAGCTAGCTATCAGGAGATTTTGGAGCACTTCATGCTTCCATCTGCTGAAAAGCTTTATGGAGATGAAGATTTCATTTTTCAGCACGACCTGGCACCTGCTCACAGTGCCAAAACCACTGGTAAATGGTTTACTGACCATGGTATTACTGTGCTCAATTGGCCTGCCAACTCTCCTGACCTGAACCCCATAGAGAATCTGTGGGATATTGTGAAGAGAAAGTTGAGAGACGCAAGACCCAACACTCTGGATGAGCTTAAGGCCGCTATCGAAGCATCCTGGGCCTCCATAACACCTCAGCAGTGCCACAGGCTGATTGCCTCCATGCCACGCCGCATTGAAGCAGTCATTTCTGCAAAAGGATTCCCGACCAAGTATTGAGTGCATAACTGAACATAATTATTTAAAGGTTGACTTTTTTTGTATTAAAAACACTTTTCTTTTATTGGTCGGATGAAATATGCTAATTTTTTGAGATAGGAATTTTGGGTTTTCATGAGCTGTATGCCAAAATCATCAATATTAAAACAATAAAAGGCTTGAACTACTTCGAGTTGTGTGTAATGAATCTAAAATATATGAAAGTCTAATGTTTATCAGTACATTACAGAAAATAATGAACTTTATCACAATATGCTAATTTTTTGAGAAGGACCTGTATATATAATTGAAAAAAAAGTTGGCGTAGAAGTATAATTATGTAATTTAAAGTTTTTATTAGGCCAATAACATTAAGATTATAAAAATAAGTGTTTTTAAACAGCCAATTTTAACCTTTAATATAGTAATGAAGCACCAACTGACTATTTACAGCATTAGTTGAGAGATTTTTTTCCTTGAGAAAATATGCCATACACTGTACTAGATGTATATCCAAAATAACCAATATTGAACTGAATCGAATTTAATCGATTTGAGACCCCTGTTGAAAAAAACAGCATATTCTGGTTAGCTAGGTTTTGATGCTGGTTTTAGCTGGTTTAAGCTGGTCCATAGCTGGTCATGTGCTGGTGGGGACCAGCCCAAACTAGCATCCCAGCATCAAAACCTACCTAACCAGCAAGTGCTGTTTTTTTCAACAGGGACCTGTCTGTGAAACCAGGCTTAAAGGATTAGTTCACTTTCAGAACAAAATAATACAGATAATGTACTCACCCCCTTGTCATCCAAGATGTTCATGTCTTTCTTTCTTTTTTTTTTATCATTCATAAAGAAATTGTTTTTTTGAGGAAAACATTTCAGGATTTCTCTCCATATAAAGGACTTCTATAGTGCCCCCGAGTATGAACTTCCAAATTGCAGTTTAAATGCACCTTCAAAGGGCTCTAAATGATCCCAGCCGAGGAAGAAGGGTCTTATCTTATCTTCCCTAAATTCAAAATCATCCTACATCACTGTAGAAGTACCAACCCAGTGTTTACAAAATGAACGTACGAAGAAGATCAAACACCCTTTACAAAAAAAAGGTAAAACAGCGTTGTAGGATGATTTTGAAGTTGAAGACAAAAACAAGATTTTTGGCATGCGCATTGCAGAGACGAGACAAGACGAGCATGTGAGGTTAAAAAGTGTATAAATTGTCAATTTGTTTCAAAATGAACCAATCACTTCACTAGATAAGACCCTTCTTCATTAGCTGGGATCATTTAGAGCCCTTTAAAGCTGGATTTAAACTGCATCTTGGAAATTCAAACTTTGGGGCACCATTCATATCCTTTATATGGAGAGAAATCCTGAAATGTTTTCCTCAGAAAACATAATTTCTTTACGACTGAAGAAAGAAAGACATGAACATCTTGAATGACATGGGGGTGAGTACATTATCTGTACATTTTTGTTCTGAAAGTGAATTAATCCTTTAATGTCCTTGTTAAATAAACATACCAAAAAAAGCATACCAAAAAAAGAAGCATTAAATTATATAAAATGCATACTATTACCTACTTGAGCTCCACTGATACCTGGATATCCATGTTTGGCAGCTCCTTCAACTTGTTTCTGATGGGAGTTATCAGGAATTTGTAGCTAGCTGTAGATTTTATCTTTCTTTTGAAAACTCAGAGCACAAAAGACAACATTTCTAAGAAACTCTGCAATGCTCTACAGCTTGGTGTGATGCCAGTGCTACTGGGCTCATCTAGAACAGAAATACAGTATGAGCGTTTCATCCCTGAGTCGCATTTATCTACGTCAATGACTTCCCCTCTGTGAGAGCTCTAGCGAAGTATCTCCTTTTGAGCAGACATGAGGCGCTGTACAGCCGGTGCTTCAACTGGCGGCGACATTTTGAAGTGAAAATCAGTTCATTCCCTGCTGAGCACACTTGCTACAGCTGTGATTACATCAGGCGACAAGTGCTCACGAATCCTTACTAGCGAGGGATTACAGGAGCCATGGTCCTAAAACTCTCTAAACCCATCAGTATGTTTTACTGATGCTGATTTATTAAGCTACTCAAAGGTATTAGCTGTTTGTGAAAGTATAACAAATATAAATAACGCAAGCTTATAAGAACGAAAGCCAGTTTTTGCCCTTTTTTTGTACTCTGCAAGTCAAGTCATAGCATGCACAGGGAATATTTACCACTAGACAATTTAGCTTGCACATAGAACAGAATTCAAATCCTAACCTTAAAATACCTCATATGGTGCTGCCAGGAATACACATTCTTATAAAATATTAGGCACCAGTTAATGACAGAAACGTATGAAAGACGTTGTCAAATTAGTCCATCTGCCATCAGTGGTTTCAACCATAATTTTACGAAGCTACGAGAATACTTTTTGTACGCAAATAAAACAAAAATAAGGACTTTAGTCAACAATTTGTCTCCTCTATGTCACCGTAGCGCCATTTTGGAAAGTATCCACTGGACGTAAATAGCGTACGCTGTTCTGTGTCAGCCACAACACACGGATACGTTTTCTATGTGTATTTACGCTTTGATTCAAATGAAAACAGTGTATCCACGTGTCACAGCTGACAGAGAACAGGGTACGCTGTTTGCGTTCAGGGGATACTATCCAAAATGGCGCTATAGTGATGCGGAGGAGACTAATTGTTGACTAAATTCCTTATTTTTGTTTTCTTTGCGTACAAAAAGTATTCTCGCAGCTTCGTAAAATTACGGTTGAACCACTGATGGCAGATGGACTATTTTGACAACGTCTTTCATTCTGGGCCTTAACAGTGTTATTTATTTGGCAGTCAATGGGACAGTCAAAAAGCTACCGGTTTTCATCCAAAATACTTAAATTGTGTTCCGAAGATGATCTAAACTTTTACGGCTTTGGAACAACATGGGGGTAAGTGATTAATGACAAAATGTTCATTCTGCAGTGGAGTAACCCTTTAAGCCCTAATGATGTTATGCACATTTTTTGCTAGTAATGTAAAATGGTATATGAAATGACATAAAATATTGAATTAAGTTGAAATAATTTTGGAAAACTATTTTGTATGTTATCTTAAAGTTTCCAAAAAAAAAAAAAAAAAAAAAAAGTAAACTAGTGCTGTCTGCTTTTGAAACATTTCTTTGATAAGCTTTGATTTATGATTTTTTTTCTTGGAAGTAGCCCAGTTGATTTGAGCAAACAAAGCTTTATCCCATACCTACTCCTTAATGAAATAATTGCAGTTTGTTTGTAAATTAATTCTAACGTTACGTTTGTTCCGTGCTCTCGACCAGCAGATGTCGCCAGCGTGCGTCGTTTCGAGTGCTTCGAATGAGTGAATCATTCGCGAAACAGTTGATTCGGAGTTTCGAAATGCTCGTGTCGTGTAATAAAACAAAGCTGAACAAAGCAATTTGACTATAATGTCCGTTTTGTTAACCATTCTTTTGAGTCGGTTCAGTCAAACTGGTCTTAGATTTGCGATCAATTCATGACAGATCATTTCACCCGCGCAGTGAATCGTTTGGAGCGATTTTTCAGGCCTTCAAACAGTAACTGAATACTTTAAGGAAGAAGTGGATGTTGTTTAATCCATTGAAATCGACCGTGCAAATGCATCCTGTTGACACATCTGCACGCGGATCTCGTGCAGGACGCAGTACTCCAGGTAAAATGTTTTCAAAATCGTATTAAACAATCTATGAAACATTACTGCCATCATTGTAATATGGTGTTCTTTGAAGTAAATTGGCTTGCCAGTTATAGATTCAGTAATTTCAGTATATATTTTCAATACAGTTCAAAGTATCATGTATTACTGTCAACCTCCATCTACTTTGTTTACATTTTATGTGTAAGTTTGAATTTAAATAATGTGTTAGCTACTAAGAAATTATATGAAGAGTCTGTAGCTCTACAGTATCTTTAAAAAGAACTTCATTATTTACAAGGAAAAGTATATACATTTATAAGAAAGATCTTACCATGTACCTGCAACAAAGTTAAGAGAGTAAAAGGGCCTGTTGTTATATCATGAGTTACCACTGGGTGTTGCTGTGTCTCTATCCTCTCAGCATTAGGCCGCAACAACTGGATTGAAATGAACATGATGTGTTTCCAAACACTAGGGAATAACTTCTGTTTATTACACTTCAATGTACAAGTTGAGCAATAACACTGACTCTCTGTTGCTATTCAGTGGTATATGACAAACAAACATGATTTTTTTATGCTACTAATTCACTGGCTGCATTTTGGCAGTGCATATGCTTCGGCAAGACCTTCCTAATTAGGCCCCATGCATGAAATTAATGAGTTTAAAGAAAACTTGTTACAGTCAAAATGGCAACGCTGCTATTTATTTGAAAGGAATTGGACTTATGGGTATTATGGTATATGGAGAGCCCTGCTACTTAAACATAATGAGGGGCTGGTAGTAAAAAGAGAGAAATATTGGAGCGGGTGCATCTCCCTTTAGTTAGCCGGGCCAACCTGGGTGTGATTATGTAAAAGGACCATTCGCATGGACAGCAATTTGCAGTGCCACATTTACCAATTTCTGGCAACATGAGCAACAGTGACCCAGTCAACAAAGTTGAGCACATTTTGTCAGTGTAAATAATGCTCCAACAAAACAAATTTTTCTTCAATGCAAATGCCTTGACTTCAGCTTAGTTTAATGGCAGCACTGTAATTTGTCATATTTGGGTACTAAAAGTACAGTAGGTAGGTTGAAAAAAAAAAAGAAAACTGCATATGCTGGTTAGGTATGTTTTAAAGCATGGCAGCTAGTTTGAGCTGGTTTAAGCTGGTCCTGAGCTGGTTATAAGCTGGTTGTGAGCTGGTGCTAGTTGCTTAGGACCAGCTCGAAAGCCATGCTTTAAAACATACCTAACCAGCATATGCTGTTTTTTTTTTTTTTTTTACAACAAATTTAATTCAGATTGAGCTCAGTCAGATCAGTTGAGCTGTTTACGTCAAGGATTTTCAGTCCAGCCATCAAACAGTTTTTTTGTTTTTGGTATATGGCTGCAACAGAATGTTTCCTATAAAAATACACAAAATAAATATATTTGATATCTAAATGTTTGACTAATTTTTTTTTATACGTTATTGGAATCGAAACTGGGAATTGGAAATGCAATTCAAATGATACCCAACCCTAGCAACGTCTGTTTAACATTTGAGATCTTTTATAACACATTGTCTTAAGTATGTTGGGAAATTATGATGGAAAACTAGAATTTGATTACCTGCAGTACCTTGATTTTTAACTGAACAAAAAGTTGTAGAAACAATTCTCATTAGTAAATTGTACAAACGCTTTAAAGAAATAGCAAACCACAGTAAATTAAACATTAGATTTTAAAGTAGAAAAACATATTTAATTAAGTATTAAGTATTTAAGTATTTTGAAGTTCTTTTAGAATATGCAAAATGTTATGTTACTAAAATAAGAGGGATCATACAAAATGCATGTTATTGTTTATTTAGTACTTACCTGAATAAGATATTTCACATAAAAGATGTTTACATAATATGTAAATAAATGAATAAATAATAAATAAATAAATAAATAAATATATTATATTACACAAGAGAAAATAATAGTTGAATTTATAAAAATGACCCTGTTCAAAAGTTTACATCCCCTTGTTTCTTAATACTGTGCTGTTACCTGAATGATCCACGGCTGCGTTTTTTTGTTTAGAGATAGTTGTTCATGAGTCCCTTGCTTTTTTCGAGCAGTTAAACTGCCTGCTGTTCTAAAGAAAAATCCTTCAGGTCACATAAATTCCAGCATTTCCAGCACATTTGTGTATTTGAACCCTTTCCAACAACGACTGTATGATTTTGAGATCCATCTTTTCACACTGAGGACAACTGAGGGACCCATATGCAACTATTACAGAAGGTTCAAACACTCACTGATGCCCCAGAAGGAAAAACCATGCATTAAGAGCCTTTTTGAATTTGAAGATCAGGGTAAATTGAACATATTTTGTCTTCTGGGAAACATGTAAATACCTTCTGTAGCCTCTGAAGGGCTGTACTAAATGAAATAAAAATGATATTTAGGCAAAATAAGAAAAATGTACACATCTCCATTCTGTTCAAAAGTTTTCACCCCCGGCTCTTAATGCATGTTTTTTCTTTCTGGAGCATCAGTGAGCATTTGAACCTTCTGTCCAATAGTTGTCCTCAGTGTGAAAAGATGGATCTCAAAATAATACAGTCATTGTTGGAAAGGGTTCATATCTAATGTCCCCTTTAATGAAAAATTGGCCATATATTAGTGTAGTTACAGAGTCGACCAGCAGGGGCCAACTAATAACTATCCAATCTTTGACCCCCTGCATACTATGGTACATGCGAACAGTCTAGATTATTCCCAGTATTAACAATGAGGCTGTGCTTGATTATAATAGATGCAATCTAGTTTAGTTGCATCATGTTGTGCCGCTCACCCGCAGCGTAGACAGTCTGTGAGGAGTACGACTCTTTTATTGCCCTAAAAACAAAACGCTGGTGATTTCACACTATTGCACCCCAGGCCATCACCTATCACCCTCCTCTGCTTTTATCGCTCTCTCCGTCTCTCGTTTTCCCTCCTCCATTGCATCACTCTCTGAATTATTAAGCTCTGTCATTCTTTCCGAGGGAATCCGTCTCTCATCAGATCTGTAGGCCATCTCATCTGCTTCACCGCTCTTTCACCTCAAGCGCCAACACTCGCAATGTCGCCTCCTGACAGACAGGAAATCGCTCACATCGTGGTCCACACACACACATTTGTACTTTTTTTCTGTTCATGGCACAGAGTCATTTCATCAGTGCTGGGAAGTAACTAACTGAAAGCAGCAATGCTACTAACTTAACCACATTTACAGTAGCATGACAATAGCTCAGTTGTTTTCAAAGCAGCGTAGCTTGTCTAGTAGCAAGATGTTTTTTTTCCAGCGAGTGGCAGTATATTGGGACAAAATGCTACCTAATTACACATGGTCACCTATTATGTTCTCTCTCTCTCAAATAGAGCACTGGGAAGGCTGATTCATTTCGGTTAATCGGATTGTTAAGTCTGACGTCACACATCATCATTTCTGGGTTCAAACAGTCTGTTAGATCTCAAAAAGCAAACAACAAATGATGCAAACATACACTCACTGTGTGCTGTAGTACTACCAAAAATGAAGATCTTAAAAAAAGATCTTGCCTCTCTATCTCCATACCAAAATCTCAGACAGGAGCTTTAAGTTTCTGAAGCATTAAAATATTGGTGTTTAAAACACTGTGAGTCTGAAAACTGTGTACTGTACATAGGTTTATCCTTAAAATAGTGAAGAAACTAAGGCTGTGTTCACACTGTGAGCCTTAGTGCTCAATTTTTGCTCAGATTGTTTTTTTGTATAGCTGTTCACATATTTGTTTTAAGTGTGGCCAATATCAGATTTCCATCGTGAGTAGATCATGGTCCTGAATATGTGGAAAAGAACAGTACGAACAGGGTTACCAGGTTTTCACAACTAAATCTGCCCAATAGCACAAAACCAGTGTTAAGTTTAACAGCAAATTTTGATTTAGTCTTAGTCATGGTCTTTTGACTAAAATGGCATTTAGTTTGTTATATTTTAGTCATATGAATTAAGTTTTAGTTGACTAAATATCACAAGATAAACAATAGATTTAGTGTGGTAAAATCAAATAAGTTTAATTACAGTGTAATGCATTTATAACAGTGTAAGCATTTGCTCTAAAATGACCAAACTCATTTTGTAGGTTTGATATTAAGGTTTTATGATAGACACAGATTGAACTGCTGTGACACACAGCATGCCTTTATATTAATATAATGAAACCACTTCTCATAATGAAACAAGAACATAGTCTTTTTTTAAAAATGCCAATGGTTATATTGGCTAATTATGCAGTCTTTATAACAACTTGTTTACCACATTCTTCATTCTTTCAAGCAGGCATAAATTTGGATTAATCGTTATTAAGGCTACTAAAGTGATTCAGTTGAGAGCAGGGAGTGATTTTCTGTCTTTCTTTTGTTGCTTGATTAACATCAGTGCCACAGACAGTAGCAACTAAATTAGGCTGCTGTCCCTTTAAAACCAAATGCACGGATGCAATGTACTGGTACACATCTGATATTTTCCCAACTGTTAAGACGTTACCGAGTGTGTTTACGTGAATACTCATCAAAACAGACAATTCAGCATCAATTTGTGTGTATTTCTCCATTCATGCGACACGAAAAAGTATGTGTTCTGTGTGGGAGGCGCTGATTCAGTGTCTGCACTCAGAAAACTGGATCGAATTTAGTTCTCTTTTGCGTTGTCAAATTTATCCATATGTCTGCTCTTCTCTTACTCCTAGATATTGACTTTTTTTTTGTACGTTTTATGAGACGCACAGCAAATGAATGCTATCTACCGGATAGATCAGTAGACTATGTTACAGTTACAGTTCCTAACCACGCAGCAAATTTGTTCTGAATGAATCTCTTCCCAAATCGTCCCTCCCTAGCATTATTTGTTGACGAAAACGTCAGTAATCATTTAGTTATCGTCTCGTTTTCGTCTGTGAAAAAATGTTGTTGGCGAAAATGATTCGTCAACGAATAGAAATGCTTAATATCGGCCCGATTAGTGGATTGATTTGTTAAGATGATCTTTAGTTGAAGGGTGCTGTTTGTTAGTATCCTTTAGTTTTATAACTTTTAGTTTTTGTCTTTAAAGTGCTGTTTGATCATTGTTTTTCTGTTAGACAAATGCAAAAAGCCAATAAACAATAAATGTAAATTAAACTGTGAATTAAATTTAAATTACAATTAAATGGCTTAAATGAATTTTGTTTGATTCATCAGGCTTTTATGGCTTCTATAGTGAAAATGTGGGGCTCATACTTTTAGGCTCGAACTTGAGTGAAAATATGCAAGTTGGGTCGTTTTTATGGCCAAAAAGTAGGATACAATTCTGATAGTTTGTAATGTAAGTAAATGAGAACTCAAATGAGAACAGTATAGCAGACTATTTGCATAAAATGCATATAAATATCAGTTGTCGCAATGTCTCGTAATGATATGCCATTATAAGTACAATGACATTTAAATAGTTGTATAAAAAACAAATCGTATAATTAATTGATAAACGTTTTTATTATTAGTATTAATAGTATATAATAGCATAGCATACGCAACAACCTTTTTAAATTGTACAGTGGGTTTCGTTTCCTGTCTCACACCTCTTTTGTTCTTTTTGTTCTCTGCAACTTTTTCCTTCACAGAAACCATCCCACCCCACATCATCTATCTCACGTCTGTCTTGCCAGCGTTGTCGATTTGCCCTCTGTTTTTCTGTAACGTCACGGCCCAGTGCTGAACGTCACTAAAGTGATGGAGGGAAAAAGTGGAGGGTTGAGGCGAGGGACTGACGGGGGAAAGCGAGTGAGCGTTCTGTGTTTGTGTGCATGTGAGACAGACAGACACACACAAAAACACAGATCTGTTGCCTGTGGGTGTGAGGGCGGTGTAAAATGGCTCAGTCTGGTGAGAACACAACAGGCGTTTAATGCATCTCGCCCAAACCGTAGAGTGCTGGTAAGAGATTTCCCCAGCGTAACTCAATCACATCCCTAAAGTAAGAATGTGCTTTGCCAAAAAAATAAAAAATAAAAAAAATAAGTGTATTGAACACAATGGGGATCACAGGATGGGCGAGCATCTAAACTCATCAGATGCAATCCCCACTGGAGACTGACCACTTGAGAATTCATCTTCACAACTGCAAACACCCCTCAGCTTCATTTCTAAAACAAATATAATAACATAGCCACACATAATTTAGTATTCAATGACTGTGACGTCAAGTAAGCCTGTTGATTTCCACTGAAAATTGTAAACACTGGTACCTTTTTTTTCCCTCTCCTCTATTTGTCTGAGCATCCCAGTCTGGTTTTGGAGTGGTACCTTTTTTATTATTTTATTTTATTTTATTTTATTTTATTTTATTTTATTTTATTTTATTTTATTTTGTGAAGTGGCAGATGGACAAAATGTTTGTTTTATTTTTTATTAATAGATTTTGGTTAATTGTATTTTTTATTTATATTTATTTATATAAATTATTTGATTTTATCATTAAATATATATAGATAAATATTTTTTTTTTATTGACACTTATTATTAATAATTACTAGATCTATTATTAATAGATCTAATAATCTGTATTAAATCAATATAGATATATTTCATTTTTATTATTTTATTTTATTATTATCTTCTATTAATAAATTTAGATTAGTTATAATCTTAGTTATTAGTTATTTTATTGTAGTTTATTAAATTATTTGAGATGAAGTATTGTTTCATCTCAATCAAACAAGTTTTTTTTGGTTAAAATCTATAATCTATTATATTTGTGAATTTGTTTTCTGATATATGAGATATGCACTGTAAAATAACTGTAATATCTATATATATCTATACATATATCTATCTATCTATCTATCTATCTATATATATATATTTTTTTTTAATTGACTATTATTATTAGAATATATTAATATTGCTGCACTGTAAAATAACAAAATATTACTGTGTGTTCTTTATTTTATTAGTTTTACAGTAATAAAACCCCTGTATTTTGGTGGAAAATTTTTGTTGACATTTATTATTAATGTATTTATTTTTGTTGACATTATTATTATTATTATTACTATTAGAATACTGGTGGATAAATGCATATAGATCAATAAAATTTTTGTAGACATTAATAATGATATACTAATTTATTGACATTATTATTAATAGATTTAGTTAAAATATTTATATTTAAATTTTTATTAACGTCTATTTTTAATGCATTTATATTATTAGAATTTGATTATAGTTTTGACTAAATTAATAGAGGTTAAATAGATTTTTTTTAATTAAAATATTATCTGCTATCTGTGAATTCATTTACTGTAGTTATTTAACACTGTTAAATGAATAAATAATTTGAATTAAACAATTCCTAAAATAAAATTAAATAAAAATTATTACAAATTCCATTCATGCAAATGATTACTTAAGGTTGTCAGTTCCTGGTTTACTTTATAAATTCCTTGCTACCTAGCAACCCTGTTAAACCGCCTGTCTGCATCGCTATTCATATGAAGGCCAAGCGCTTGTGTTGAAGTCATGTGAAAGGGCCTATTACAGTCGATGACACCATAGAATCCCACTGAGTGATTTTCTTACATGAGTTCTCTTCATTGCATAGATATGCCAATAACATTGATCCAGTCACCTCGAATATAGCACAGACGCAATTCAAACAACACAATCGCACCATGCTCACGTATCATACAAATGGCTGTGTGAGCATACAAGTCCATTAAGTATTGGGGGGGTGCGTATGCAGTGATTCTGTGGTTTCTGCGTGAACGGTGTTTGCTTGAGAAACAGATGTGTGCTCAATCACCAGGAGCAGAATTTGGAGGCAAGTGCTTTTGGAAAGCCCTCAAAAACACTGCAAACAGATTAACAGGAACATAAAAATCACTCAAACACATCCAGAGGGATCGTACTCCAAAACAAATAGAGATTGGCAGCTTATTGACCAATATCCATATTTTGAGGGGGGTATGAATGCATGAGGGCCAGAAAGGGTGAATTCAAAGTGTAATACAGGCTTTGCAAACTTTGACACCTTGACTAGACCAGTCAGACAGTTATTAAAATGTTATTTACATTTCAAATCTTAAAGGCATTTAAGCTGCCCATTTAACTCTCTGAAAAGGGATGGAAGTTATGACTATTTTTGGTAATTGGGGAAAAAAAAAAACTTCACTGACATTATGCTATATAATTCTATATATAAAATATAATACTGAAATTTCTATAACTTCTATACAATACAGTTTCTCTCTCTTTTTTTCTTCACAAAATTGTTTGTTTAGACGAAGAACCTACACTTTACAACCACAACACATGGGAGGTGTTTCAGGCTTGCACTTCAACTTCACCTCGGTGCCAGACGCAAGTCAAACAAGCACAGAAAAGGTACAGTTGCCAAGAAGCTTCAGTAGATCAACAGTACATGGCAAATACAGCTGAAGTTTACATAAACCTTGCAGAATCTGCAAAATGTTAATTATTTTACCATATTAAGAGGGATCATACAAAATGCATGTTATTTATTAATTAGTACTGACTTAAAATATTTCACATAAAATACATTTACATATAGTCCACAAGAAAAAATAATAGTTGGAATTGATAAAAATGACCCTGTTCAAAAGTTTACATATGCTTCTTAATACTGTATTGTTATCTGTATGATCCACAGCTTTTTTTTGTTTTTTTTTGTGATGGTTGTTCATGAGTCCCTTGTTTGTTCTGAACAGTTCACTGTTCTTCAGGTCCCACAAATTCTTTGGTTTTTCAGTATTTTTGTGTATTTGAACCCTTTCCAACAATGGCTGTACAAAGCACTGTGTGTGTGTGACAGTGTGTCTTTTCATACTGAGGACAACTGAGGGACTCATATGCAACTATTACAGAAGATTCAAACGCTCACTTATGCTTCAGAAGGAAACACGATGCATTAAGAGCCAGGGGGTGAAAACTTTTAAATTTGAAGATCAGGATAATGTAACTTATTTTGCCTTTGGGGGTGCATATAAGTATCTTCTGAAGGGCAGTGCTAAAAGAAAAAATATGATATTTAGGAAAAATAAGAAAAATGTACTCATCCTCATTCTGTTCAAAAGTTTACACCCCTGGCTCTTAATGCATCACTTTTCCTTCTGAAGCATCAGTGAGCATTTGAACATTGTGTAACATTTGCATACGAGTCCCTCAGTTGTCCTCAGTGTGAACAGATCTCAAAATCATACAGTCATTGTTGAAAAGGGTTCAGATACAAAAAAATGCTGAAGAACCCAAGAATTTGTGGGACCTGAAGAACTGTTCAGGGCAAACAAGGGACTCATGAACAACTATCACTAAACAAATAAAATAAATACTACCAAAGTATTTGAAGTCAGTACTAAATAAAAAATAACATGCCTTTTGTATGACCCCTCTTATTTTGGTAAAATGATTAACATTTTGCAGGTTCTGCAAGGTGTATGTAAACTTTTGACTTCAACTGTAGTATATATATAAGAACGTGGAACAGTTAATACAACATCATTAAACGTGGAGTTGGTTAAAACGGCGTTATAAGCATCATATTTAAGAGCATGTCTCAAATGTATGGAATAAAATATACTGTCATAATATACATTAAGGCACAAATTGGTATGTAATTTTTATATGTAATTTAATGCATAAACCGGGTGCCAAATTTGTGTTAAATGTGGAAGTATAAATTAAATTTATACTATTGAATTACATGTAAATGTGCATAAAATAACTAATTTTACATTCTGGCATTTATGTGCTGCAGCTTCTGTCCTTGCCAATCACATTCTTGCATTCTTGCACATAGAGATTCAAAAGAGAATGTTTTCCCCCATTTGTATAGAGTTCAATTTAGGTATGATAAAACTGCTGCTATTAGTTTATTTTGACATCTAAGAGTATATTGAACATTCAGTGTTTACTTTTTTAGTTGCACGTTCTTTGAAACCGATCTTACAGTCTAACTCAGAAATGTTGAAGAGTTCACTGATTATCTAAAATTCTATTTAGTAACTCAGCAAGTTGAACTTTGCCCTGGAGGTGGGGAATAATTAGTCAAAAATTGTCAAATTCACTTTTTAGTAATGCTTGATCTGTTCAATCACCATCTCAATTACGATTAAATATGATTTACCATGAAAATTGGCCACCCCTATGAAAAATCCTAGCTCCACCACTGAAAATAAGTTGACACCATTTAATCTTTTGAATCTGTATGTCAAAAATCTCTATTTTCCAACACCACTATAATGAGCACAATGCACTACATTTACATATACACTACCACTAACACTTTTTTGAACGGTAAGATTTTTAATGTTTCTTAAAGAAGTCTCATCTTCTCACCAAGCCTGCATTTATTTGATCCAAAGCACAGCAAAAACAGTAACATTTTGAAATATTTTTACAATTTAAAATAACTGTTTTGTATTTGAATTAGGGCTGTCAAACGATTAATCGCATCCAAAATAAAAGTTGATGTTTACATACTATACATGTGTTTACTTTGTATATTCATTATGTACATATAAATACATACACATACATGTATATATTTAAACATAATATTTATATGTATATATATTTATACCTGTATACAATTTAGATTAGAAATAAATATAAATATTTTATATATAAATCTAAAATATTTTTCCTTAATATATACATGCATGTGTTTGTATTTCTATATACATAATAAATATACACAGTACACAAATATATATTATGTAAACATAAACTTTTATTTTGGATGCGTTTAATCGTTTGACACCACTAATTTGAATATGTTTTACATTTTCAATTATTCCTGTGATTTCAAAGCAGAATGTTTAGCATCATTACTTTAATCATATGATCCTTCAGAAATCTTTCTAATATTCTGATTTGCTGCTCAAAAACATTTATTATTATTATTATTATTATTATTATTATTATTATTATGTTGAAAACAGCTGAGTAGAGAACAGAAGAACAGCATTTATTGAAAATAGAAATCTTTTGTGACATTTTGAATGTCTTTATCATAAATAAATTAGAGTTTTTTTTCCCAATAAATAAATAAATAAATAATTAATACTGATGCCAAGCTTTTGAATGGTATGGTGTATAATGTTACAATAGCTTTTTATTTCAGATAAATTTTCAGAGAAATACTGATCTTTTAATCTTTTTATTTATAAAAGAATCCAGAAAAAAACCCCTCTCAGCTTTAAATATTGAGCAATACAGCAAATCAGCATATTAGAATGATTTCTGATGGATCATGTGACACTGAAAATGTAACTTTGGATGACAGGAATAAATTACATTTTTAAAAATATTCAAATAGAAAGCAGTTCTTTTTAAATAGTAAAAATATTTCAAAATATTACTGCTTTTGCTGTGTTTTGGATCAAATACATTCTTGATGAGCAGAGGAAAATTCTTTAAAAAACATAAAAAAACTTTTCACTGGTATTCACTTATTTCACATGCATTTGACAGATGCTTGGACTCGGATTACATTCAAGGTTCACACTTTTATCAGTTCGGAAGGCATATGGTTAAATGAGAAGAGTGAAATGAGATGAAGAGAAAGTTGGTAAAAGAAGGAAGTAAGTTAAAGTGGAGAGCAAAAAAAAGGACCTGATTCTGTGCCACGTGCTGATGTGGAGAGGTGGAGGGAATTGGGTGATCTGGTCCAGGTTATTAGTTAGGCTCTGTTAGACCATGTAATAGTCTCACAGCGCAACAGGGACGCACTGTTCCAGGGCCACACTCATCCCTGTATGACACCAAGATATGGATGATAGTCCACACAACATAACAGCCTCTAACACACATTTACACACATAATCTACGGACAGGCATCTGTGCCTGTGTGTATGAGCGTGTGTCTGAGTGCAAGACTTTGCCACTGCTGCAGCATGTTTGCATATGTGCTGAACAGGCAGTTTCTGCCCTTAAAAGCAACTGTATTTTCCTACGCTCCCCCCCCCCCCTCTCTCTCTCTCTTCCATTTCATTTCTTTATTCCTTTCCTCCTCCTCATCTCCCTCATGCTCAGCTCCGGTCAATGAAAACAGCACGGTGTCAGAAGGCACCTTATATAGAGGAAAAAAAGAGATTCTTGACTGCTCTGGGTCTGACGGCAATGCCTGATCTTCTACAAGAGGATCTGAGGGGCTGTTCGGGGCGGAAAAGGTTTAGAAGTCAGGCCCCAGCTTAATGTAATCTATCTTCTGTAATAACTGATTTATTAACATCTTAATAAGATTAATTGCATGATAAAGATAATAATCCAAATGTACCCAAATATTATTGTGACTCCAAAGTTTGAGTTCATGCTTTTAAATGTAAGTGTCTTATAAACTGTGACATGAAATGCAACGTGTTTTGGCCAGAAGCGTTGGAAAACACCAAGCTGGCATGACATGATCAGTTGCTTTAACGTTTATTGTACTATTCTTGCAATAATAAATCACACTAATTTATTCCCTCAGACTAAATTGATAAGTTAATTACTTAGTTAACTAAATTAATTACATATCGATTGCGACCACAATAGAGGTGCTTGTAACTACAGAATAAAAGTGAACGTGTTGTAGAAACGTTAGGAAAAGTTCTGCTCACTAACACCAGTGTTATCATTTGTAATCACTGTCAAAGGAGGCTTTTCTCTTTTCGGTGAGAAGCGCTTGCCTCGATTTGCAGTCACTGCAGTTTTTAATCACGTTAGTGCATAATTTAACAATTTCTTTAAAGAAAAACGGCAGATAAAAATGCTTTGCGATGTCGCAATTCATCTCAGCCCATGTAAGAATAAAACCCATTAATTTTTTTACCACTTTGAGCACATTTTACTCTCTGCCAAAAAAAAAAAAATAAAAAATGTTTTTTAAGCTTCTCCGTGCGAGCAACAAGCAACGGGGCAGAGCTTAGCAAAGGGTCAATTACAACCCGAGACCAGCCGCAGTGACTCTCACGAAGAGCCCAAGACACAAGGAAATATAAAATCACAGCGGCCCACTTAATCAAGTGCAATTATGGGAGAAAATTGCTCCTCTCCATTATAGGAGATTGGTGTTGGAGTAAAAATAGGAAGATTAGGCTTATTAGGATGAACCAGGGCCAGAAGGGGGGTCTGCGCCCAGGCAGATAGGCCGCCTCACCCAGAAACCAGACAGCATGGTCTCCGCGTGAACGCCTTTGCTTGAGCCGAGTGGAGAATGTTCCAGTGACTCACACCAGGAGAGCCGCTCAAGTACAGCTCCTTACAACTATTGAACCGTCCATCCTGATAGATAGATAGACGGAAACGGAGACAGAGAGGCTCATTGGGGTAATATCAGCACTCTGTTGGTGCCAGCTTCCCTCGCAAGATGAGCCCTGGTTATGTTAGTGCTATTGTGGGCTACACCAGGATGGAGTGGGCTAAATTGATCTTGGCTGGCAATTTTGCAAGTGAGAGTGTATTACATGATGGTAAAAGCATTCTTGGACTCACCACTGAGGATGGTTGATGGTTGACAGTGAACGTCTGTGTGGTGAGAGTGTATTTTAGGTTGCACCTTATATATGTATCTCTCCCTCTTGCATACAGACGCACCACACGCATCCCCCACGGCATACAACAACCCTTGGGCCCATTTGACTGCGCCATAAAACAGCATTGTTTAAAGAGAGCAAATAGATCAAATGAATGAATAAACACGACTCCCGTCTGCGTGTTTTATGTGGCGTCCTTTTTCGATTTGTTTTTGCCTACATGAAGCACTGGCTGGAGGTCTCAGAGCCACGGCCAAAAGCTTCCCTGCATGGGTGTAGAAGTGCTCCGGGCTTCATTAAACACACACACACACACACACACACACACACACACACACACACACACACACTGCACAGTGAGCCCCCCCTTGTCCCTGGCACTGGTGTATATCTGTCAAATTTGCAGAAGAACTACCAGTGAGAGAGATGGAGAAACAAAAGGAAATGGAGAGAAAAGCAGAGAAAGTAGCTCTGTTGCAAAAACAGCATTTTAGGCAGCTGTAAGACTCTTAAAAATAGAAGTTCTTTATTGGCATCAGTGGTTCCACAAAGAACCTTTACCATCCATGGAACCTTTTTATTTATTTATTTATTTTTTTTAGATTATCTACATGTTCTTCACACTAAGAAAAAAAAACTGTTCTTTTAAAAACTGTTCACTAAAAGGTTCTTTGGGGAACCAAAACAGGTTCTTCTATGGCCTATAGTAAAAACCCCCTTTGGAACATTTATTTTTAAGAGTTTACTACGGTGAAGACGCTTTCTTTAAATCAATGAGAAGGCAACACTATAATGCAGTGCGACAAGCTCTAATCCAAGAAGGTGGACCAATGGACCAAATGAGAGTTTGTTATTAGAGAGTATCTCTAATACTGAATGTAATGATAATGGGCTGTGTTACACTAATTATTGTGTGTGGTGTATTTTTATGCCTCTGATGTGAATTGTATCGATTGTTTTGTAAGAATCACATGAAACTAGCAGAGGTTTGTAGGAAATTAGTTACCCGAGACAACAGTCTGCTATACAGTTAATCATTAGGCAACAATATTTGCCCTGCAATTGGCATGAGAATCAAATATTCAAAAGCAATGACTGCATATTTTGTTTTGTCTGCTCGCTCTGAGGCGGAAGTAATATGAAAAATATAGATGCAAGCAGCAACTACGGGGCCAAGCACTAGGCAAGAGACCAACTGCAGCAATGAGTAATTAAAGACATTTTAAGGTGGTTTTAGTCAAAATGGGTGAAATCTAATCTGCTATCACTAATCTGCTATCATTTTTGATCACAAGGTGGCACTGCCTCAAAACGTTTTGAGCACTTTCATGTCATGGTTTCGATGGTACATACAAAGTTTTGTAATGGTACACCAATGCATTGGTAAAAATGTAATATATTGTAGTTAATGTCAATTTCATGTTTTGTTCAATTATAATGCCACCAGGAGGCACAATCTCACCAAATTCTTTGTGTCTTTAGAGTGTGCCCATATATATGTGTCAAATTTGGTGAAAATATCTAATTTTGTTTTGGAGTTCTAGATATTTTTATATATGAGAAGAGAAAAAATGACAGATGGCTGACTTTGTTTGCATTTTTTGCCACTTACTATCAAAATTTTGGCAATTGGACATTAACAAACAGCTGGTTTTCAAATTTCCTATGGTGGTTTTGTGTCGATAGGAGTATCAGTTTCTAAGATATTGGCAATTGTTTTTTAAGCATAAGGCAAAACCTGGCATGTTTGGTATCGCTGGACTTGGCAAGGATTCATGAGTCTAAAAAGGTGACTCCTGTGAAAATAAGTCGACCACACCCAAAGTTATAAGCATGCGGATATTTGATTTTACCACTAGGTGGCGCTGGCTCGAAACCTCTCAGGTTCCTTCAGGGCATCGTGCTGATGACCCATACCAATACACCCAAAATGACTGACATGGGAAAATTGGGTATCATTTGACTTGGCATGATGCAGCAAAGACACTATGACTAGTGTTGTGATTTTTGGCCAAAGAAGTTCAGAAGTTATAAGCTGAAATAACCATTTTTCGTATCTCCTGACCACTAGGTGGCACTGCGCCAAAACACTGCAGGTAGCCTCAGGTCATGCTTGTTATAGCACACACCAAGTTTGGTCTCAATACGCCAAACCTTTGCAGAGATACAGCCTCACATCCATTTTTGTGTGCTTTTCGTAGAATTCGTTCACACGTTATTTGAGAACGGTTTGACTAATCAACTTGAATTCTATAACTTTTTGCCAGCGTGGTCTGAAGAAGATCTGAGCCAATTTTGGTGAAAATCAGACAAACCATCTAGAAGGTTCAAAAGTAGGTTTTTCAAACACCAAGTGGTTCTATGGGCTGCCATAGCCTCAATGGCGGAAGAAACGGAAAAAGAAGAATAAGAACACCAATAGGTGTAAACTTACAGTGCTCGGCCCCTAATTATTCTATTCAGTTGCTTCTCCTACTTTTATTAGTGATATTTAGTGCTAGTTAATTAGGAAGTGACAAATTTGTTCTCTTTGCCTCATTGGATGGAAACGGTGCTTTATTTGCAAATATTAAGTTAAATACACATCTTTGGATGGAAACATAGCTAATGTTATGTGTTCTTCATAAATTTTAAAGGTTTAGTTCACCCAAAACATAAAAAATCCTTTCTTCATTTACCCACCCCCAAGTTCTTCCAAAACTGTATGTATTTCTGTTGAAGATATCTTGGATGTAAGTAACCAAACAACTGACCTTGCAAAGACCCGCCCCATTAAGCTGGGCACACACTGCACAATTTATAATAGTCCTTTTACGAATGTTGCTTGTTAGACTGTAAAAAACTGATGATCATGTCACACTGTAGGATCTCTTTGTCATTTATGTCAGACACAAGAGTCAAGATGCGTTAAAAATGCGTGCACGCAAGTAAACTTGTCTGGAGTTTTACATTATCAACTAATACATGTTCAGTGACTGTGAGCTGCATTGCACGTGAGGCTGAAATGTTGTGTCTGTTGTGAAAAGTTGGTGGCAGTACTGGCATATTTAAGATGTAAGCAGCACTACACACCCACATAAAAGCAGCGGTGCAACCTGTGTTTATCATAGAGACGGTCCTCAAAGAAAACACAACCCAATTTTAAGGTTTTTTTATTCACCTTATACGTAAGTTTTAAAAATAATGACAGTGTCGCGTTGGATCTGAGTTTTTACACCGATCTCACGGTAATTCAAACATAATTTACTAGGTGTAATTCATATGAATGACTACACCTAACCCCACCCTAAACCTACCCCTTACAGAAATAGTGCAAAATCATGATTTATTGTGCATGTTCCAAAAAAAAAAAAAAAAACATGCTATGAACGTCTACATTCTCTGGTGTCAAACCTGTGTTCGTATGATTACACCACTTCGTAGTGCAACGCTCAACCAACTGAGCTACACATAATCCTGAAAGTGCATTGGATACCTGTTGCTGAGTGCTTTTTGTATACACTCTATGGAGACGTATTTTGAGGATTTGTGAAAACGACTTACGCCGGGCGTATAAGTTGGAGGACATGTTGTTATCATAACAAAGGCAACAACATATAGGAATTCCGTGGTTTTATGGTGGTAAGAAGAAATCTCTAGCATTAATTTTGATCATGGCTTGTCTTGAAAAACGAAGCCAATTTGACGTTGGTCGTAGGAGAAGTCACACTGCAGGACTGTGTGCCAAATCTTCTGGCACTAACAGAATTTTAGGCAAAATTTGATTGCAGTGGTCATTAATCAGCTGTTTACAGATTTTAGCCTAGGATTGGAGGAATCTTTTAAGGATTTGTGAAATTTGTCTCAGACAGTCAAATCGTGGCCAAAATCGTATGGTGTGAGCCTAGCTTTAGTTACTGTTACGTCTGACAAGCCATGATACACTCTCGCCATACATTTTGTTCTCATGCAGTGAAAAATGCAAAAATGTGAAACTGAAAGCGCAATGACAGACAAGACAGACAAGACAGAGCAGGTTACTTTGGGTATAAAAGTCTCAGCTTTTAAGTTAGTTCTTTTTTTAAAAGAATTCAAACAGCAAAAAACTATTTGTGGCTCTTTAATGTGTAGTGACAGATCACTGTAGCACCTCAGTTCAAGCGACACGTGAACCGATCATTTCTTCATCTTTACTAGTTATAACGTAAATTAATGAACATCAGAAGGTATCTTGTTTCAGTCAACCTCAGTATACACCATTTTCAGTGTCCACCGACATTAATCAACTCTCCTGTCTGGTTTGTTTATCAGACAAAATGGCAGATTTTGCATTATGATTGGTCAGATCACCTGTCAATCAAACAAAAAAGGGTCAATTGCTTGTTGCCATTGACTTTCATAGTTTTTCTCCATACTGTAAAAGTCAGTGGCTACCAGCAACTGTTTAATTACCTACATTAATCAAAATATCATTTTTTTTTAACATAAGAAAGAAACATGACAACATGAGGGTAAATGATGATACCATTTTTGGGTGAATTTTCCCTTCAAGGCATTGCAGTGTTAACTTCGCAACTCCCAATGGGATCAGCTGTGGTTAACACATAGGCATGGATTTAATGAATTAATGTTAAATAATTCATTAACACACAATGGCTAACCCTAAGAGATAGATCCTGTAGACTATTGGAAACCAGTCCACATTGAATGGAGCCAGTTGAGGTGGTTCAGGCATCTTGTGAGAATGCTTTTCCAGCATATTCAGATGGGAAAAGACCCCAGGGTAGACCTAGGACATGCTGGAGGGATTATATCTCCCTGCTGGCCTCCTCGCTCAGGAGGAACTGAAGGAAGTTTCCAAGGAAAAGGTCATGGGTGGCTCTACTTACTTGCTGTTGCCATGACCTGGTCTTGGATAATTGGCGGAAGAATGGATGAATGGATTGAAAATGATAAGCAGCACAACTGTTTTCAACTTTGCAAATAATTGGAAATGCTTCTTGAACACCAAATCAGCATATTAGAATGATTTCTGAAGAATCATGTGACTCTGAAGACTGGAGTAATGATGCTGAAAATTCAGCTTTGACATCACAGGAATAAATTTCCTTCACACTGACAGTTGAGTCGGTGTATTGTTATAGTGGATATTGGTATGTAGGGTATTCCTGATTAAAATAAGATATGTTTTGACACAAGGCACTGTCTCTTTTCTTCCTACTAAAAAATACACGTAATGGATCACAAACAACTGTATATGAATTGCAGCAGCGTGTTATATATCACACCATATCATCAGCGAGATGAACAGTTATCAACGGATGAATCAAACTTCACCCAGGGTGATGACAATTCCTCATACAGTTTTCCCACAAGATGTTTTTATTATTTTTCCATATATGGGCAAAAACAAATCATGTAGGACAATGGCTTATTCACAGTAACCATAACTTCTATCTTGTCACATATGGTCTCTCAAAGGAGACAGATCACATGAGACACATAAGCAAGAGAGATTTTCTTACATTGCTAGGTGCTACTTCTAATTGCTGCGCATTTGCAAGTTGTTGAATTTTTCTTAGCTTTATCACATCACAAAAATGCCCTAAAATCTAAATTAAAAATGAATGACGTCTAGTCGCTTAGTCATTGCTGGTGACATCCCCTTAAAAGGAGTATTATGGAATAAAGATAATGTGTTTGAGTATGTATGATTGAGACTTATGGTTGCGCTTGGGAGGAAGTTGATAGTTGATACTTCTCTTTCAGAGGCATTTTAAGAAAACATTCCCTTGTCATATTTCACCCCCAAATTAAAATAAAAAATAAAATATTACAATTTGTAAAACTTAAAGGGGGGATACAATGGTGTTTCGTATATTCAGAGTTGTTAACAGTGTTAAAGAGTTGGATTCTCATGCTAAACATGGCCAAAGTTTAAAAAAATAATTTGGACAAATGACAAATTATTAAAATGATGAATTTCTTTGCCGAAAATCTTACTTCCGGGTTGGTACAAGTTTCGGCTGATTTTTTTCGATCGTGGCAGTAATGACGAATGACGAACTCCTTATATGAGCATTTCTCCCGGAAAAGCGCGTCTGCGGCGCCCGCGATCACGTCGGTTAGACCGTGAGAAAGAGCGCGCCATCAAGGTGCTTCATTCGGCTGCACTCTGCAAGGGATTAATTCGGGAAGAATGTCTCTAAAGAAGTGTGGTTATGGTTATAAGGCAAAGATAACTTTGCTCAGCTTCCTGAAGAACCCAGCGTTAGGTGAACAGTGGATACAGTTCCTTTTTCCGGGGCAGCAATGGAGTTTAGCAAGTATGTGTTTCATATAACGTTACGAGGACCAGTTCGACGCTGGATTTTCAGTGTTTGACACTGAAAGACAGAGCGGTCCCAGCTATAAAAGATCCCAGTAATGATTCACAACTGCAGATGGTAAGTGAAACAGCATCAAATGTCTGTTTTATTGGCAATTCTACCCTGATGGTCGAATTTAGCTCCGCCCACGGCGTGCCTCCAGAAGTTCGGCTTTTTCCGGAGAAAATCGGAAAGCTGTATTTTTCTTTCATAATTATAATAAAACTAAAGACTTTTTGGCGATATTAAGGATACATTACTACTCTATAGGTACTCAGGATTAACATGAGATTAGGTGAAACTGTGCATGTTATGTACCCTTTAAAGGCAGTGCAACAAATCAGGTTGTATACATTTAAAAATGTTGTAATGTGAAATATTTATGTATATATATATATATATATATATATATATATAATAAGAATAATTGTATTGCTGTAATGAGAATTGAGAGTGAAATATAATTAAAACACTTACTAAGCAAAATTTCTTATTTCTGTCTTTTGAGTTTGACTCAAACATGTTCTTGACAGGTATACAGGTAATTACCCATCTACACCTATTAGTTACTTTTTTAAATTTCCTCTTCTTTCCACATCTTTCCTTCCTATCCCTCTTTTTTTTAAAATGTACTTTTTGTCCTTCTCTATTTCCCAGTCTTTCCATTCTTCTTCCATCTCTTTTTCTCTCTCTCCCTCCGTCTCAGCCCTGGGCCTCTGGGATCTCATTAAGCCACTAACTTCAAATAAATAAAACAAACTGCTGAGACAAAATGAGCGATGTATGAAAAAAAGAGAGCCTTGCTTATAATGAGCTTTTCATTTCTCTCTCTCTCTCTCTCTCTCTCTCTCTCTCTCTCTCTTTCTCTTTCTCGGCCATCCCCTTCCCTCTGTCTCTTTGCCTTCCTCTGTCAGTTCATTCCATTTCAGATGGGCATTATTGGCATGACAGAGGCATTGTGGCATCACCAGTGCTTTTAGAAACAGACAAAAAAAAAATAGCACATTATATCCATCTCTGGAAGTCCGCTCCCCATATCCTCGCCCCTGTTCTGCCAGCGTGTAATCACGTCGGCAAGTGAGAGAACACGCTCCCCCTCCTCCCTTCTTCTTTTCCCATTTTCTCTGTCGTCTACGAGAGCCTTTTCTCCCTCTGTTGTCCATCTGCGCCATCTGACAGTAATACTGGAGCAGTGCGTCCCATTAGACCTACACAAACTGCCAAACTGCACCCTAAAACCAGTGGCATTTTCTCTGATGAAGCAGGGGAGACATTGCCTCCTCGAAACAGTTTGAATCAGCAAATGCAATACAAAAATAAAATAAAATGTGAGATTGCATGATATATATATATAACGAACTACGTTAGTTACGTTGTCCAACAGTGACACCAGTGGATAAAATTTAACAAAGAGGCAACATTTATTTGCCTCCTTTGTGTTCTCAATGTAGAGCTCTATTATAGTTGGAGAAAAAACAAGGAAATTCCCATTCATCTCAAGGGCAGTTATCTGGCTGGCACAGGACCTTCTGGGATTACCTGAGCAGTATGTCATGTGAATAATCACTGTGGTGTATCAGCGACATGGCATCTTGACAATGCACCACAAAAACACTCTTTTGAATGGTCATCAATGGAGAAAGATGCGTTTTAGAATCAGATAGTGTAGTTTCACCATGTAATATGAGGGGTTAATGGAGCCATGCTAACCATTCAAAACCTGATCCGCTGGTTACAGCACAATTTTGGTGTTTACCAAGGATTTATTGTCTAATGGTCTGAAAAGAAGGTGCCTGTTAATAACTGGAGTGGAGTGATTATGAGAGACTTGAAAAATAATAAATGGTTGCTTGTTGGCTACCGATGGGGTCACATGCAGCTGTGTTCCAAAGTCTTTTACAGGGTGGCCAAACTCTGTCCTGGTGGGCCGGTGTATGCAGAGTATAGCTCCAAATTGCCTCAACACACCTGCCTGGAAGTTTCTAGTATGCCTAGTGAGACCTTGATTCGCTTATTCAGGTGTGTTTAATTGGAGTTGGGACTAAACTATGCAGGACAGTGGACCTCCAAGACACCCCTGCTTTAAGCTACAAACCATTTGAGCATCAAATGGAACTTGAATATGTATTTATACTACAGAGAGAGGTCTTTTCCCCCTCATTTCAGAAGTCCACCAAATGCCACTGCCTAAAAAACCCCAGCTCAACCTGACATTATTTTCTCTCTCTTTCTCTTTGAAGAGTGCGCGAGGCTAGAATCTGACCTGCCTCTCTTCAGTCTGGCTCTGGGTTGGAGTAATAGGCTTGAGTGTGTATGATGGGGCGGCTTGCGGAGAAGGCCAACCTGCCCAACACCCCCGCCAACACTTCACATGCGTTTGGCCGGCCCTGAAAATCTACTTGAAGAGTCGTGAGGTCAGACGAGTGCTCCGATGAGATGCATCAAGGGAAAAGATCTGATTATTTTCGATCGATCAAAAACCAGTGAAAGAGCACCTCGTAAAATCCACGACAGTGTTCCACGGCACTCTGAAGACCAGCGTAGGAGAGCTCAGAGGAGTGGCAGCAAGAGAAAGAGAGAGAAAGAAACGCAACAAAAGTGGCAGGATAAAAGAAATCTTGATTTTGTATGAGAGAGTATTGATTTTTTTTTCCACTGGGTTGCCCACGAGCACCCTTTCTGTTATTAGTTTAGAGAAGGGGAAAAAAGAAAGAAAACGTCGTATACACGAAAGAGAGAGACAGAAAGATAAAGAGAGGGAGTGCAGGATAAGAAAAGCAAAAGAAGAGAGTGGAGAAAATGAGACAGGCAGCAGAAGGACTTAGAGAGGGCACTGAGAGTGAAAAATGAGAGACGTGAAAGAAATGTAGTACATATATGCTGTTCAGTATGCAGATTTTCTGTATTCATGGAATATCTTTAGACTTGCTATAGTACTTTAGCAAAACAGCGTACAACCAGAGCATGTGGAATACTGTAACCCACAATGCAGCATGCTTGACTTTACTTTCCATTTCCAGTGTGACAAATTAAGTTGTTGTTGTTGTTTTTTTTTTGTAAATCTCCTTTGAATTCTTTTTTTGAACAGAATGCTGTCACAAAGTGGCCACCCAATTCATTCAGCTACCATAATGCACACAAGCTCCTGACAAGCCATTGGGCTAGGATGTTGGGCCACTGTTGTCGCATATTGTGATTAAGCCACTAGAAAGGTCAAGCCACTGACCTCAACACCCTGAACCTGAAGAAGCATGTTAGAATTGCCAGGTCAAGCCCCATTCCTAGACCAAACCTTCTCTGCACTACAAAACAGCACTCCCCTTTCAGTTCTTACTTAAATCCCCTTGGGCACTTGGTCCCTTTTTAATATTTTATGTTTCTTACTATATGTACAGGTCAGGAAGCAAGAGTTCTCTCTCTCTTTTTTTTTTTTAATTGGATGGCTTTAAAAAAAAATTAATTTGGTTCCCTGTCTGTTGCCTTTGACATCACTGCTCAGGATAGTCACCAGTGAAGCATTTGGGAATGTGTGTATTCTCTGTGCCTGTCAGGCAGTGTTGTCATGGCATAATTTTCTGTGGCTCCAAAGTAATCATCTATGCCATTTACTTTTGTGACTGGCTCTAAGTTGGCCATTGAGATGAATGGAAATGCTAACAGGTTTTGTGGACCTTCTTGGTTAGACTGGGTGACAGCTACTGTTCAGACTTCAGTTCCAACCCTGATGCAACATATCTGCCTGTTATTTTCTAGTGCCATGGTTTTCAGTCCTGGTCCTGGAGACCCACTGCTCTGCACATCTACACAGTCTCTCTTATCTGACACACTCAGTTGAGTTCATGCAGTCCTCACCTAATAAACTGATGATGTTGTGCAGGAATTAAAACTACTGTTCTAGTGATCCTGAACACTTTTGTTTGATGGTTCAGGTTAGTTTGATTAGGGTTGGAGCTAAATTCTGCAGGATTGGAGCCATCCAGTAGCAGGATTGGCTACTCCTGGTTCTGCTTTAACATGTCCCGACACATTAGTATGAAAGTTTTATTTAGTCATCCAGAAGATCTTGTTTAGCTTTGTTCTGGTGTGATTAATTGGGGTTGGCGCTAAACTCTGCAGGGTTGGGAGCCCTCATGGAGCAGGATTGGCTACCCCTGTTCCAACACATTTGTATGGAGGTTTCTCATCATCCAGAAGATGATTAGCTTGATTAGCTTTGTTCAAGTGTTTAATTGGGGTTGGAGCTAAACTCTGCAGGACAGTGGCCCTCCAGGAGCAGGCGTGGACACCCTTACATTACAGCAGGTGTGTCCAACTCAGTCCTGAAGGGCCAGTGTCCTGCAGAGTTTAGCTCCAACTTTCCTCCACCTGCTTGGAAGTTTCTAGCATGCCTAATAAGACCTTTATTAGCTGATTCAAGTGTGTTTAATTAGGGTTGGAGCTAAACTCTGCAGGATGGGAGCCCTCCCTGAGCAGGATTGGCTACCCCCTGTTTCTGCTCTAACTGACGCCGACACATCTGTATGGAAGTTTCTCATTATCAAGAACAAGGATGGGCAACTTCGGTCCTGGATGGCGGTGTCCTGCAGAATTTAGCTCCAACCATTATCAAACACACCTGCCTGTAACTTTTCTTCTTGGCCCTTCAGGAGCAGGTCTATTACAGCAGGGGTGTCTGACCTCAGAGTTTAGCTCCAACTTGCCTCAAAACACCTGCCTGGAAGTTTCTAGTATGACTAGTAAGACCTTGATTAGCTGGTTAAGGTGTGTTTAATTATTGTTGGAGTTAAACTCTGAAGGGCAGTGGACCTCCAGGACTGAGTTTGGGCACCCCTGCATTACAGTGTCTCACCTGGTTCAGACTGCCAAAGCTGGCCTGTTTGGAATGAGAGGGCAGGGGAGGTGGAGGAGCAAACCTGCTGTGAGAGTGTGGCTGGTTGTAGATGCTGGGATTATGGGAGATTAGAGCAGTGATTACACAATGTCTTCGCTCTAATGAGCCGCAGTGTTTGTTCATCTTATCATCCCTCATGCACCCGATCCCTACACCATCTCTGATATGAGATAACACAGGATTAACGCCCCAGAGAGAGAAGGATGACTGTACAATGCATTCCCATGTTTCCCTGGCAGGCATTAGCCAAATCCCCACCAGTGTGAGATGCATTACTGTGACCCCTCACCAGGCCCTCAACAAAACCACACCAATTTGACCAATTTAATTTATGCTGGTTAGTGCTGGTTTGGTGCTGTTCTAGCTTCTGGGCCAATATAGCTGGTCATACATCTTAAGCAAAGAAGTCATGCTGTTTTAGCTAAAATTCTGGTGGGAACACCAAGATCCATTTCAACATCTTGTTGACTTGGTCACTAGTGCAACAGCTATATTCATGTAACTAACTTGTTTCACTGTAGTAAAAATTTCCAGATTACCTTTTCTGCTATGTCCATATGCAATTGGATTTTTTTTTTTTTTTTGCAATTTGTTTCTGCATATTTACATCCATACCAAAATACCATTAAAACGGCATTGTCTTTTTGACCTTGTTCGTATATACCAGGATTACTCAAACTTGCCATGGAGGGCCAATGCATTGCAGAGTTTAGCTCCAAGGTTCCCTGATCAAACTAACCTATCTGTGATTTTTCTAATGATCCTGAAGACATTAATTAGCATGCTCAGGTGTGTTTGATTAGGGTTAGAGCTAAACTGCAGAAAAAGTGAGTCTGGTGGGCCAGATTTGATGATCCCTGGTGAATACCTTGCTCCCCAGTTGTCATCTCTAATGCTGCTCACATTATATGACTTTCAAAGTCATCAGACTGCTTTTTTCCCCCACACTACATAACTGTCTGATGTTGCTAATGTAATTTCTATTCAAATCGCATTTCACTCTGCAGGACTTGGAGTCACAGACAGGTCTAGATATTTAACCTGCTAAATATCTCTCGGGCATCACGCTTCCCTTAGATTGTGTCTTTGAAAATGCACACTTTTAGGAACAAGCATCGATTTGCCTCTGATTTCGGGCTACATTTAACTGTCGGTGAGTGCAAAAAAACAGGACTAAAACTGTGTACTGTAAAAGTAGACTAACTGTTCCAGTAATTTGTCAATAATTTATTTTTTCATTTGGATGGAAAACACACTTTCCTTTTAGCATCTGGGCAGTCTGACGTAACTTCTATCCACAACATAGACAATCAGAGATTTGGCTCCAACATCAAAGGACAACAGAACTTTGTGATTCATTGACAGCAGATTTATGTCAACCTCTTACTTGCTTAAAATGTTAGTTTGTCACATTTCAACAATTGTTCTTGTTTAATTAGAGTTAGGGTTACTAAAAGACTGTAGCCCATGGAATAAACAGCCAAATTACTGACATGAGGTATAAATGCTTCTGCATGTTTGCAAGACCATATATCCACCCTACCTCTGAAATTTCATTTCAGGAGCAAAATAAAAAGTGCTAGAGAGATGCAGCAGGGGTGGGGGTTGATTGTGTATATGTGTCTGTTTGCACAAGAATAAGTGTGTATATGTGTGAGAGAACTCCTCTCCATGGCTCCACGCTGCTCTGATCTCCCCATTACAAGGTCGATTAAGCTACTAATCCCCAAAATACAGGCGTCCAACAGCACGACTGAAGAGCAGGAGAAAAACCCGCCTGGACGGGGGGAAAAAAAAACTCAGGGGCTTTTTCTCGGCGGCTGGCAGCTTAAGCTCTGCACCAATACCGTGTTTCGTAGAGCATGAGCCGGGGTTATGTGTTTTACTGCTAGCAGCATGTGGAGGGATTACTGACCTCCTGTAAACTACCTTAAGAGCTAAACAAACCTTTTACTACCAACACTAGATTGCACCAAAGCAGGTACTTCCTGTTTTAGCTATAAATTTAATTAAACAATTATTTTTCTCACTCTCTCTCTCTAGCGTTCCCTTTTATAGAAATAATTATAGTTTTTCTGGTTCAAAAGAAGTGAGGTGTGGACGAATTTTGCTCTGTTTGTGAAAGGTGAGTGTCACTGATGGAATACAGTGCTATTGAAGAGGAGAAGAAAAATTGTGATCCACCGCCTTTCCTATTTGAGCGTATATTTAGTCTTTTGCGCCTTTCAACCTCTTTTCTCGTATGATTGCAGAGTGAGCAGCATTAATTACTGGGTTTTTTAAATGGTACATCCTCTGCCTCTCAGTGCTATCAGACTGTGGTGGAATCGGCTTAACCTTTAATTAGAGTGTGAGTGTGTGTGTCTGTGTGTGGATCAGAAAAACTCAATCAGCATTGGAGTGTTAGAGTAAGAGCATCCATCCTTTCCTTATTTCATCTCACATCTCATCTGCTCGGTCTCAAGCCTCCACCATGTTCAGAATAGCATGCAAGTTTTTGAAAATGAAACGAAAACGAATAATGCGTTATACGGAAGCTACTCAAGGGACATGGTTAGCCGCTTACTAGCGGTAGCCTGTTACAGTTACAGTACACAAAATTTTACTTACCACAAATACAGAGTATTTGCAGATCCTGAGCACCACTGACATCTGATCTTGTAAAATGTGTGGTAAGTACTGCCACTCCATAATATGCAGAGTGTGTGATCACGAATATAATAAAGTATATACTTGATTTATCCATTTTAATGGTCTTAAGGCTGAAATGCCGTTCGATTTGTTTTTGTTAAAACCTGTATCTGAACTGTAAATCATGTATGTCATTTTACGGCTTAGTATGTTACTGTAGACATTGTCCAACTCCACTGATACTGTGTTCATTTTATGTGTGCAGCTCTTAAAAAGGGTCATCAATTGCCTTAAAATTCTCCAGATATCATGTGAATAGTGAAATAAAGTTCCTTCCTTGATATTTGTTGATATTTGTGTATTGAAAAATATTTTTGATTGACATTTAGACTATCTGATTTTCTATATTTAAAAAAAAAAAAAAAAAAAAATATATATATATATATATATATATATATATATATATATATATTTTTTTTTGGGGCTAGTTAAATTAATTTTCGGGCTACCAAAATATGAAGAGTACCTTCCCGAAGGGCTACCAGAGATTTTGACATTTTTCGAGCCCTTAATTGTGAGAGATTTTTATCTACCATTTCATATTTATTCCCTTTAGGGGTTCCGTAGTACACATAATTTCCTTTCTGAACACAGGCATTTGGATTCAGCGGTTGGCGGGAGGAATCATGGATGTCTGTCAGAATCATGAATCATGGATCATCTATCGGCCCAACCCTGGAAAATATGATGTAATTAGGATTTGTTTTTTGACATCACAGCTCAGAATAGTCTTTCAATCAGAGTCAATCATGGCGTCATTTTCCTGTGGCTCTGGAGTAAACAGTCACATGACTGCAGAACTAAGTGCCCATAAGCAAAGATAGCAGTTTGCAATCTTCTGTTGAACAGCTGAACAACTGACATAAAGATGGATTGGAATGATAACTAATCATTTTCTCCAGATGTTATAGGCTTCTTTGCTTTAATTTGATTACCTTGGATTACCTTTGCATTTCAACCCAAATTTGCTATAAAAATATCTATAAAATTTTTTGCAATCAAGAAAGATGTTAAAAAGTTGTGGATGATAATACTCAAGAGCATTGCATTGTGGTATCTTGTGCAGAGGGCACTGTTGTATACAGCACACTTTGGCGAATACACATACTATATTTTGTAGGAATAATTGTACGGTAGTATGCTATTTTGAACACTGTATCCCTTCTGTCTTTCTCTTACGCGCCAATGCATAGTTATTGCCGCCCATCTCCCCAGCAGGAAATCCTGCCCTGACATCAGTTCAGCCATCCATCTGACATCCACCACTATTTTAACTGCGCCTTGTGTCAGATGCTATGTTCAGTCCAGGCTTTCAGACATTCAGCAGGAGTCAAAAATATTTTGTATTTGAAGTGCGCAGGTTGTTATTGATCTGCACAGAAACTGCTGTATAAGGTACCAGGGACTTTACTTTGTTATTTAATTTAAAAGATATTCAAGAGTTGCATTTAAGACACTCAAGTATATCCTTGCTTATGCTGAAGCCATGATTGTGTACTTTTCAGTTTCAATAAAAAATTGTCTGCTAAATAAATAAACGTAAAACCTTGAGCACGCCTAGATATTTAAAAACTGTGCTTGGTTGCATTACATGTGAGTCAGAGTCTTCCTAAGTAGGCCAGAATAAGCTATAGTGTGGATCAAATAGTCAAATGTCTTGCTAAATGAGACTACTGTGCACTGTTCGATCTGATCATGATTTACTGTACTCGGATCCATACGCACGTGAGCGGAGAAATTAATTAGGGCACCTCTGATTGGGTAATTAGTATGTCATCATGCAACTCCCGCACTCTCCATTCATATTGCTTATTTATGACACTTAAATGACTAATTAATAATGTGGCGAAGGGGAAGCAGGAGATATATTGTCCTGGTCTGGACCTATTGGCTATTAATAATTCATTTCTGTCACCTTTTCTAAAGGTTTCACTCATGAATAACTAATTTCGTAACTAAGGGCCAAACCCTGGTAACTGGTGTGGGGAAGTATAATCTTGCTTGAATTTACATTTATGAAATCATTACATTCAGCTTGACACTCCCTGGTCTTTTCTTCAAACGGACGCATTATCTACCAAAAGTTCCATTATTTTGTGAGGGGGGAAAAAATGAAACAGTGTCTCTAAACAATGAAGCATGTTCATGGCTGATATGGACTTAATGATGAGGTTATTTGCTGCCGTATTATGTTGCATGGAGGTTGAATACAAATGCTAAAGGAACAACAGTGAAGGCGGTTTTTAAAATACTACTACTAATAATTACTTCTTTCCGCAAGAAAAGGAGTAAGAAATGGGAAATTAATCTCATTCTTGTAACATCCATGCGGCAGTATGGATTGTGTTTATGAATATTGATGGCGTACCAAACCCACAATTAGTGGTGCGCTGTTGATTGACTAATACAACAAAGTATGCTGCATTCCAATTAAGGAACAATAGTACTGTCTGCCATGGGCGGTTCGAGGTTAAGAGGATATTCAGGGCTTAGCCCAGACCGCTGTGTGTGTACACTTTTTAATGCATGTTGAATCTGCGAGGTGTCGTTCGCATGATGTTTCTGGGACTAAAATTAATATACAATATTAATATAATTGTTCTCTCAGCTGTGCCTTTCTCTAAGACAATTTGATAAAAAATACAATAAAAAAAAGTAATATTGTGAAATATTATTATAACTTAAAGTAACTGTTTTCTGTTAAATTTATATTAAAATGTAATTTAGTTCTGTGATGGCAAAGCTGCATTTTCAGTTTTCAGTGTCACATGATCCTTCAGAAATCAATCCAATGCTGATTTGTTGCTTAAGAAATTATAATCAATGTTAAAAATAAATATGCTGCTTAATATGTTTTGAGCGTATATATTTACTAATAAATTTTTTCAGGATTCTTTGATGAATAGTTCAAAAGTACCACATTCATGAAATTTAAATCTTTTGCGACATTATAAATGACTTTAATGTCATGTTTGATCAATTTAATATATGCTTGCTCAATAAAAGTATTAATATCATGACCCGAAAAATATTTGTATATTTTAGGGATGTCCTGATCAGGTTTTTTGGCCCTCCAGTCGAGTCCAAGTCATTTGATTTTGAGTATCTACTGAGACCGAGTCCCGATCCGATACTTCTATAATACATAAAAAAAGAATAAAGAAGAGCGAAGGAACAGATCCAGGATGTTCCTTATTTTTTATTTAATTCACCTTATTTTACCATTCAACAACTCTGTTAACAAACAGAGCACTTCTGTGAGGTAGCTTGAACAATCGAATAATAAATAACATAAATTCTTCACTTTTGGACTTTAGTGCAACAGTAAATATAAAAAAAGTCTAATATAAAAACAAATAGCACCTTAACTTAAAATACCCGGCAGGCATGTAAACAAATAAAAAAATAAAAGTGCCACAGTGTTTGCAAAGCCAGTAATGTGCTTTTAGGAACTGCACTCCTAACTCCTAAGGCCCTTTCACACGGGACACGGCAGTTGCAAGTGTCTAGTTCATTTTCAATGGGAGAAACGCAGAAAGCGGCAAACCGCGGGCAGGTTTGCTGGCTGCGGGGAGGCATAGCGCAAGCGGTGTTCGTGCACCCGAAATCCTGCCGCTTTGTGGCAGGCACCGCCAAAGATAAAAATATTTTATCTTTTTGTGAGCGGCAGCGGCAGCGGCAGCCGCGTCGGCTTTAAACAATCAGTGAACTGATTATTAACAACCAATCATAAAACATATAGGCTACTTATAATGGACAGTTAACGTGGAGAAGATTGTTTTAAGTGTGATGGATTTCCCAGAATTTTATGACCCATCATAAATCATATACATAACTAAAAAATCCAGAGCATGCGAACAAGTTGTTTCGCCAAGTAAAAATACAAATGCGCTGTTCTCGTTTAAGGAGTAGTTCAATGCAAGTAGATGCATTGTTTATGCTCAATTAATCTAACTGAGATGCTCTTAAGGCAGTTCTTCAAAGACAACTCCACTTGTGTCAAATGGAAAAATAATAATAAGGATCATAACATGATGGGATGATACAAACACAAATTTTCGTTATGTTTTATTTAGTTTTTAATAAGTAAAAATGTGACCTTGACAGTTGTAACTATGGCAACGTCCGCCCCAAGACTGCGTCGCGAACACCACCTCAACGGCATAAAATCGCTTCTCTCTGTGCCACCACATAACTATAGATGTGTTAAAAAATAATGAGAATATATATACATATATATCCGAGTCCTGATCGGGAGGTAACGTCTGATTCCGATCGAGTCTGAAACCATGTGATCGGGCCCGATTTCCGATCACGTGATCGGATCTGGACATCCCTAGTATATTTAGCTGCTTTTGATGAAGTTTTCAGGGTTCATTCCATTGTCACTTGGGGCAGTCGTGGCCTAATGGTTAGAAAGTCTGACCTGTAACCCAAAGGTTGCGAGTTCGAGTTCAGGTGCGTGTTCACTGTGTGTGTGTGTGTGTGTGTGTTCACTACTGTGTGTGCACTTGGATGGGTTAAATGCAGGGCACAAATTCAGAGTATGGGTCACCATACTTGGCCACACGTCACATCCTTTTTCCTTTCCTTTCCTTTCCTTTCCTTTCCTTTCCTTTCCTTTCCTTTCCTTAAAAAGGAGTCTGGTCCAACTTTATATTAGGTAGCCTTAAAGGATTAGTTCACTTCCAAAAAAAATGAAAAAATCCTGATAATTTACTCACCCCCATGTCATCCAATATGTTTACGTCTTTCTTTCTTCAGTTGAAAATATATTCATGTTATTGAGAAAAACATTCCAGGATTTTTCTCCATATAGTGGACTTCAATGGGGATCAGTGAGTTGGAGGTCCAAATTGCAGCTTCAATGCAGCCTCAAAAGGTTCTACATGAAATAATGGTCTTATCTAGCAAAATAATTGGTCATTTTCTAAAATAATAAAAAATATGTTTTTTAAATCACAAATGGTCATCTTGCACTAGCTCTGTGGTAGGCATGGTGTTTTCACACACTACGGAAAAATCACACCTGGTAATGTTTCTTCATCTCTGTAATTCGGTTCAAAATGCAGGGTGGGATGACAAACTCCATCTTTTGTAAAGGGAGTTTGACTTTCTTTGCATTTTCCCTTTGTAAAGACTGGATTGGTACTTCGCCTGTATCACCTGTGCTTGATTATTTATATTGTGAGGTCGAGCCAGTTAAAGACAAGCATTTGCTATTAATGGTGTGTTCACACTTATAGTTTGGTTAATTTGGTCCGGGCCAAAAAGGAAAATGATACATTTGGTCCTGGTCCACTTAGCATTCACACTTTCATTTTTGACAGCAAACCTCAAGATATTGAACCTAAAGGCATTATGATACATTCACAATCTGATTGGTTGGGTTGAATGACATATATTTTGTTACAAGGTACCAATTTACTGATCGGTCTGCTCAGTGCCGCTTTACTAATGCTGTCTGCTGAACTAAGCATGCTCATTGTTGTGTGTATATGTAATTTACACTGGAGATCAAAATTAGAGAACAATTTATAAACAATTGAACAATTCTGAAATAATGTCATCTTCACTGTTCAACAGTTGAAAGAGTTTTTGTCCTGTCTATACCATGCTACCAGAACACCTTTTCCACAAAATAACTAAGGCATTTCAGCAAAAACCATTATTTTGCAGAAAACACACTGATAAAAATTAGAGAACAACAATGACTAGCATGGAAAAAGATTACAACAAAATTTTCTGAAGGTTACAACAGTCAGCAATTAGTAGGAAGTGTACAGGCCTCTGCTCTGAATGACTTCAGCACATCTGCGGCCACAGGACAGCACTAGTCTCTCACACTGCTCTGGTGTGATTTTGGTCCACTCTTCTTCCAGTCTCCTCCACAGTTCGGTGACTGTAGTGGGTTTCTCGGCCATAACTTTGTCGCCAGGGATTTCCAGAGGTTCTCTATTGGGTTGAGATCAGGACTCTGGGCAGGCCATGTCATTATTTCAATGTTTTCAGTTTCAAGGAACTGCTTTACCCGTTTTGCTGTATGACATGGAGTGTTGTCCTGCATGAACACTGCGGGCTGATTGGGTGATGAACGCAGCAAGGAACCATATGTTGTTGAAGAAGGTTCTGATAAACATTTGCATTCACTCTGCCATGTAGCTGTATAAGAGGCCCAACTCAGTCTTTCAGTCTTTCTCCAGTTTGTCGCCGAACATAATGTTTCCCATCGGACCCAAATAAATTAAACTTGCTTTCATCACTGAAGTGAACTTTGGACCAGTTCTCCTCTGTCCACACAACATGCTCCTCAGCAAAGCTTAGTCTAGCCTTTTGATTCTTTCTGCTAATGAGAGGTTTGGTCACTGCAGAGTGGACTTTCAGTCCAAATGCTCTTAAACGTCGAGACACTGTATGACGAGACAGATCCTTACCCTGTTCAGCGCTGAACTGGTGAGCAATTCCAGCTGCAGTGTGGAAACGATTGCCCATTGAGATCCTCCGCAGTATCCCGTCCTCTTTTGTATTTGTTTTCCGTGGATGACCAGCCTTCTTGGAGGACTTGAATGAGTTTGTGATGTTGTAAAGATTCAATATTCTTGAAATCACAGATTTGGAACGACCAACTTGTCTTGCTATGGCTGATAGGGTCATCCCTTTGGCCTTCATCTGGACAACCTGCTGCCGGAGGCTTTCAGTCACTTTAGAACGGCCCACCATCTTGCAGAGTCAGTGAAACTGGAAGTTAGGCTGCCAGATAAATAGGGGTTGACAGATAATCAAGGAAATTAGCACCAGGTGCCAGATTAACACTAATAACTGGGAGGTATCTGAAAGTGTTCCCTAATTTTGATCAGTGTGTTTTCTGCAAAATAATGTTTTTTGTTGAAATGCCTTAGTTATTTTGTGGAAAAGGTGTTCTGGTAGCATGGTATAGACAGGACAAAAACTCCTTCAACTGTTGAGCAGTGAAGATGACATTATTTCAGAATTGTTCAATTGTTTATAAATTGTTCTCTAATTTTGATCTCCAGTGTATATGATTTTATTATCTCGGTATATGATCATATTTTCACCACCTGCAAACTCACAAAGAGCTCATAAAAGGCACTTTACCTTCTTGTTGCTCCACGTTTGCCCTCTGCTCATTTTGTTTTGATACACCGCTTGTTCTCTTCGTGAAATCCTGATGCATAGCGTTGCATCTTGTCATTACTTCCTGCTTTTGGCTAGTTTAGAAGTATTTGGTCCTTGTTGCATTCATATTTCATTCAAACCGCACCAGAGTTTGTTTAGAAGTGGGCCGAGACCCATCTTTTTAGTGGTCTCAGTCTGCTTGTTTGGTGCACACCAGGGTTCGGATTGCAGCGTTCACACTTACTCAAATGAACCGCACTAACAGAGCAATCGCACCAGAGTTTGTTTTAATCGCACCAACATGAAGTGTGAACGCAAAGTAAAAAGTATTTCAATTTAATATATATATATTTTTTTTTAGAAAGTGATTGATTGTTTTGCTGGAAAAGACCCGTATTCCTAGGCTGGGATTGTGTAGTGCCCTTTGAAGCTGCACTGAAACTTCAGTTTGGACCTTCATCGCATTGATCCCCATTGAAGTCCACTACATGGAGAAAAATCCTAGAATGTTTTCCTCAAAAACTGAAAATGGGTGCGTTTTTTGACTGAAAAAAGAAAGACGTGAACATTTTGGATGACATATGGGGGTAAGTAAATTATCAGGAAATGTTTATTCTGGAGTGAACTAATCCTACTATGTACTTACAATTAAATTAATAATTTGATACAATGCATTTATGTACATACATGTTTTTTACATTGTGCATATATTTAAAAAAAAACCAATAAGTAATTACATCTGCAATTAATTTCTGTAACTACCTTTATAGTTACACTGTTAACCAGTCCCTTAACTGTATCCCACCTCAAAAGCAAAATGTTTTGCAATACAATATAAACACAATAAGTACATTGTACTTATTTACTTTTTTTACGTAAGTACATAGTAGTTAAGACCACCTAATACAAAGTGAGACCAGGAGTTTTGCACAAACCACAAGTTTCAGCAAACGTAAGCATTAAATTCAAATGGTTTGGGTGTGATTTGTATATCCCACATTATGAGTGATGTCTCTGAAAGATTCAGTACATATTGCATATGGATGCACGGAGACTCTAGTCCAAAAAAGTCAACAAGCAGGTTCCTGTAATTTCTCTACTGTTCACCGCAGAACAAAAAGCTGCAGCATCATTCAAATGAGCTTTCACTTTGTTGCAGAATAAACATCAATATGCACCAGACACAATGCCAGTAGTCGACAGTCTGGCTTGTGAGACTACATCTGATTTATAGAGGAGAATTGCAGATTTGAATTACTTTAGTACTGACAAAAAATGATCATGCATGAAAGCGACAAGTTGATGATAAAAAAAAGACATTTGGGCTTGAACCTCTAAAGTCCACCCAAGCTGTCTGCGCTGCTTTTTTTTTGCAAAATAGAAGTGCGTATTTTAGTAACATTGTCCCCTTGATTATTCCTAGGGGATGATCCTCTGAATATCATAGGAGTTTAATCATTCTGATGAAACAGTCTGCAAAACAACATTGTATGAAACAAAGTACCACAACAAGCCATGGATGCAAGTCTGTTAACCAGAGGCTGTTACCGATTTGACTTTCTCTAAGTTTTTTGTGCGATATCTTCTTTCTTCCAGAGTTATTTCCCCTCCGAATGCCCACTGAGCCTTTGTGTCGCCTGGGGTCTGTGTGTTTGCCTCAATGAATATTATTTTTACAGTGTAATTATATACTGTAGCCGAGAACTGATGCTGGCAGCTCAGGTGATCAATCAGCCTATAATGAGACTAAAAGCAGAGCTAAAGACTGGCTGCTGCTCATGTGGGCCACATCCCGTTCAAGGTCCAGTCAAGCCTTTCATGAAAAAGAACATGGTGGGCTCCTGCTGTCATATGGCGGTTCTCCTATTTTCTCTCTCGAATACTTGATTCACCACTAGTGAGTTGAAATCAAGGACGCAGTGTATACTTGAACAGAGGAAAATACTGGAACACATTCAGAAGTCAGTACCCCTTAGCGTACTAAACCATGGGCGCATGTGTCCTATCGAATACTTAGAGGAAAAAGTGAGTCATTAGGAGAAGAAAGTATCAAAAGGTGATTTAATTAAATGTAGGCTTTGCTGTGTTTTAATTAGTTTTTCAGCCCCATCTTTTATTTGATTGGCATGTATCCCTCCATTCATAAGGAGGGGACGGACCGCTGAGACTCAGGCGCACGCTTTGGGCTCGCGCTCATGTTTCATTAATATGCCAGACATAACTTGGCGTTCATTTTAATCACAATGGCGATTATAAAGCTTTGAACGTTCATGCACATGCAAGGCGCGTCCAATAGATCTCTTCAAAAAGCTTCTTTTAGAATTAAGCACTATGACTTTAAATTAATCCACTGCTAAGACGTATTTCGGCACTTTCCACAAATTGGGTACAAAATTATGTCGGAAACTATTTTTTTCAGCAAATGATCTGAAAAAGAAAATATTGATCGTCATACTTATTAAATGAGCTGTTTCAATTTGCATTCTTGTAAATGTATAAAATGTATTACAAAAAATATTTAGCAATTTGCAACTGATTAAGTGCAGTTGTCAAAAGGTTTAAATTGAAATCTAAGTTTTAAAATAACGATGCAACAGGGTTAGGAACACAGCTAAACATTGTTTTTGCTAATTAAAATTAATTTGTATGTCAGTGGTAATTAAAATGCACAATTTAAGATGGAAAACAGATATTTTCTTATGTTAATCTTATGTTAGATAACAGTATTGTTTTTATTGTATTGTCTTTTTACAACATGTGACAGGGTTATAGAAGTGTACCGTATTCATTGAAAGTGTCATTAGCCGTTTGACACTTCTGTACGGCTTGGTTTTTGTTGTTCATATCACTCGAAATATCATGCAGTGTTAATTGTGAAGTGATTGTACAACTTAGACGCAGATTTCTCTGTGATTTATTGTTCATTTCCTCCACACAGGGCCGGGTTTGTTTTACAGATTACCGGCACTATGAAATGTATGTATGAATCTAAATGTGATTTCACGGTGGGTTTGAGGGATAGAGGGGGAAGGCGAGAGAGAAAGCGAATGACTGTTAAAGTTACTCTTAGCAGCAAGAAAAAAATTAAAAGGCATGAAATATTCAACAGCTAAGAACCGCAGGCACTTTTTAATACACAGAATTGGATAGCTACCCCTGAGAAGATGGAGGAAGAGAAGAGTTGGGGAGATAATATGTTGTTGTAAAGTGTTCCCTAAGGAGATCACTAAGTGAAAAGTTCTTTGTGTGTGGAGGTGTAAAGTCCCTTCGTAAACTGCATCCTCTTTTCTTCCGTAAAGCCACATCATGCTGCCATTCACGTCAAACTTGGATTTCCATACACTGCGTAACACATCGCTTTTCAAGCCGGCAAACATCTGCATTCGCTAGCAGCAACATATGGAGAGTCGGACTTTGAATCCTCCAAACTCAAATATTAATGCTGAAGGCAGAGCAACAAAATGAAGAAGCAAGTAAAAAGACAGGCAGACAGACAGGTAGACTGGCAGGCAGGTGTTGTACCGTCAACAAAAGCCTCATCTGTTGGGGGAAAAACTATTCTAACTCCCACCTCTGTTGTCCTAGAATATTCAGTGTGTGGGCTAAGCTGAAATTTCCAGCGTCTTTGTACAAATCGCATCTCGAGACGGTTCCTCTCATAAAGGGATGTCCCCATAAAATTCCGTTCTTCATACCTTGTTATGCCCAAACACCATGAAACGACATTTCAAATCCTGCACGGACACAGTGTGCCACAACACCCGCTAACCATAAACCTGTTAACAAGAGGAAAGATGCGCATAACAAGGCAGCAAACAAACACAAGCAATCCATAAACAATCTTAGCGTCTCACGCGTTCAACATCTGTTCCAGCTGGCCCATTCAATGGCCAGAAAATTGAGCCAATCTTCCATTAGAGTAAACTGTAATTTGGTATTAAGGCCTCAGCCGCGAACGGAAACCGAAATACATGGTAACATCTGTTACAGCGCTCTGACTTCTTTTCTCAGAGAAATCAAGTTATTTCCTCCCTGACTGCTTGTTGGGAATGCAAAAATTTGCATGAAATGTTCTGACTTTTGGACTCTTCATGTGAAATTCAGAAAGAATATCTGAGGCGCTTTGCTGGCGAAATTACACAAGAGTATCAGGTCCATTTCAGGTGTCTGGAGGTTAAACGCCTTTGCTGGTCGACTACCCCAGCTGTCTCGCATGTCCCTGGCAGTTCCACCAGGCTCTCTCTCCTGCAAAAGAACTCTATTTTCCGCCAGGAACGGACAGCGCTGGCGTGTTTTTCACATTAAGCGACAAGAATAGACATGGCACGGTGATGTGCACCCGTGAATGCCGAGAAATGTAACTGGACGGAGGCAGGTGAGTTAGCGAAAGGAAAGCTGCTAGATCAGGTTTTTCTGTGTGTATAAATATTTCTCCGTCTTCCATTATTAATAATTGCTCTTGGGGATTTCTTCCCGCACATTGGCTTCCTGTCAATTAAGCGCACATCAAGGGAGACAAGTTCACCTCCTTTGGCCCTCTCCAGCTAACTTGACACTTCTTTTCCTCATCTGAAATCAGATCTCAACGGTAGACTCGTGTAAGCTCATTAGACCCTCAGCAGGTCCAGGCTTACGAGAGTAATTAGCCAGGTATTCCCTTTATTCCCTCGACGGTGGGGAACGCTGTCGTTCCAAAGCTGACAGTGATTAGTGTTATGATACAATTCCTAGGAGAGAGCGATCAACACACGAGGAAGGAAAATGCTCTCGCCCCATGTCCAGGAAACGGGCGTGTGAGATTGCGAGCGAGATGCGAGGGTGTTAGGACAGAAATATTTCACATGATTTTTGGGGTTGTACGCCAGGCTGCACTTGTTTCATTATCACTTGCATTAACAGGCCGGGTCTGAATAAGTGTTGCATGAATTGCGGCACAGATGGGAAAGATCGGACATGACAAAAGAAGACTGGGAGGGGGGCTGCAAGCGGAGAGACAATCAAATCAAGAAAAAGATGGAAAATCAAGGAAAGAGAGCGCAAAATGGGACAGCGAGAACAAAGGAGATGAGGAAGTGCAGTGACGCATCGCCTTTCTCTCCCAGGTGCTGCGGCGGAAATGTAACATGACATGAAGATAATTAAAAAGCACATCTTTATATATTAAACAAGATTGAGTTCAGTGAGCTGGAATCATGGGGATTCACTATAATGCAAACTTAACCCATGGCCTCTGCAGGTGCCTGGTCAGTGATGGATCTCATGTAGAAAAGCTAGATTCTCCCGAGAGCCTGAGACAGACAGAGGGGGAACAGCTGTTAAATGAGTCTGGACTGCCCACCGGGAGAGGGCGAGTAGGCTCTTTGTGATTGGCTCAGGTAAATGGCATTTTCACCCACCCGCACAAGGCAATGGTGACTCAACACGCACTTAGCACCTGCTCTATGGGGGCTCATGTCACCTCTGAGAACATGTAATATTAACTGTCACCCTTCAGCCCAAAGAACATTCGTCCACCCAACCTTGTCTTTTTTACTTTTGAACAGTTGAAAAGTCTGAAAGACTGAGCACCACAGTAATGTCCATATATGTGGAAATGTATTAGTTGAGTATAACTACTCAAACACAGTTGATTCGTTGAGCACAATGTGATATCAAGTTCACAAATCTCTTGAATTTTTTCAATAATTTACTCACCCCTATGTCATCCAAGATGTTCATGTCTTTCTTCAGTCGAAAAGAAATTTGGAGGAAAACATTCCAGGATTTTCCTCCATATAGTGGACTTCAGTGGAGATCAAACGTCCAAGGTGAAGGTCCAAACTGCGGTTTCATTGCAGCTTTTGACGACCTTGTCTAGCAAAACAATCCATCATTTTCTAAAAAAAAAAATATCATATTTATGTACGTTTTAACCATAAATGCTCGTCTTGCAACAAGTCGACTTCACACATTACATGGTCATGTTGGAAAGGTGATGTGTGATGTACACTGTAAAAACAATTTGAGTCAACTCAAAAAAGTTTAGTCAACTTGAAATATTACGTTTTACTAAGTGACAACTTAGATATTTGAGTTGATTCAACTTACAATTTTAACTGCCTGGGGTCGGCGGACGCGCCGGCTCACTTTTTTTTAAGATCGGTTCGAAAGACACTAAAAATACTCTGTCGATATTAGTCACACAAATAAGAGTTATACATCATTCGAGATGGTTAAGTGTATACTTTTTTTTTGTGTACACTCACAATAACAACTGAACTTTATGTTTTTTTTTAAATAAAGAAATGCAAACATGTACATCTTTCTCCCATATTATTGTAGCACAGTTTGTGCTGAATACAAAAAAATAAAAATAAATACATATTGGCAAATAGTACAAGTAGCTGAAATAAGCACAAATGTCAGGGCATGTCAACAAACCTCAAGGGCCCCCAAATCACCTCAGACCCCAGAGGGTTAAGGCAGCCGAGTAACAAACACATCTGTTAAGTTTAACAAACTTTTTTTTTTTTAGTTTAGTCAACTCAAATATCTAAGTTGTCACTTAGTACAACTTAATATTTCAACTTGAATAAATTTAGAGTTGACTGAACTTAAAATTTTAAGGCGGCAGGGTAACAAATTATTTTAAGTTGACTCAACAAATTATGTTTTTTGTTTTTTACAATGTAGGTGGAAATATCGACCCTGTGTTTTCAAAGCGATCATGCAAAGACTAAGTCAAGCGCCCTTTACAAAAAAGGTAAAGTGATGATGTCGGGCGATTTTGAAGTTGGAAGAGAAAATGAGATTTTGACCTTGAGTTTTTCACCTTACCCTACCTTTTTGAACCAAAGAACTAACCATGCATGACCTTTCCAATGTGATTATGTAATGCGTGAAGTCGCGGATGTGTGTTGCAGAGCTAGTGCAAGACAAGCATTTATGGTTAATAAGTATACATATTAATTTTTTTTGTATAGAGCAAGCACCATCATGAAGTGTGAACACACCGTAAAAATAATTTCAGTTAAATTTTTTTAGAATTGTTATTAATTGTTTCGCTAGACAAGACCCTTATTCATAGGGTGGGATTGTGTAGAGCCCTTTGAAACTGCATTGAAACTGCAATTTGGACCTTCAACCCGTTGATCCCCATTGAAGTCCACCCTATGGAGAAAATTTCTGGTATGCTTTCCTCAAAAACCTTAATTTCTTTTTGATTGAAGAAAGAAAGACATGAACAGAAATTAACATCTTGAAGATGTCATAATCATAAGCAATTGTTAACACTTTCCTGTGTTTTAGCATCTGCTCCAGCTTTTGTGTTAGTCTGGCTTACTCGTGTAATTCTTTTGAAAGCAATGTTAAAAATGCAAATTTGTAAGTTTAACATATCAATATGCTGAAAGCTTTATTTGACATTGCATATTAAAGATACATATTAGCTACAGAGTTTGGGTGAAGGGAATTCGCTAAGAATTGAATTGCACCCTCCAAAAGCATATTTTATTTGCATACATTGTCTGCATTGGTTTAGCTCTCCATTACTAAAGCAATTTTGCAAATCCTAACTGTGCCACAACTGTCATAAAATGTAATTTTCACGGCACAATTATTCACCTTGTATGACGCTCCTCTCCATCATTTGATGAATGACTGCTTCCTTGATTAACAGAAAATGTAAACAAGTCTTGCTTACTAAAGTTGGCATGAAATGAAAGTTACATCTTTGCTTAGCAATTGTGGTATATCTGAGTGAAACGGCTTCTTAGACAAAAAAAGTTGAGCGGGACTACATTTTGTCCGTTTGTCCGAATTGGTTGGATTATTGTCATTTGCTAATGCTGCAAATTTATGTGAGTGACATATTGCATCATCAGAGTTGCAAGGAACAGGGAAGCAACTGGTGAAAAGAAAACAGGTGAACAATGGCAACAGGGACAGATTCGTGTGCTTCATACGGCAAGGTGCAATGTGTCACGGACGCTCGAGACGGGGACACAAACAAAGAGAAATGAGCCGTAGCTCTGGCTTTGTTGAGCCTTAAGCGGTCTCTTCTGGTGAAGAGGTCCTGACATGGAGACAAGAGAGGTTTCTAACATCCTTATCAGCAGTTGTGAGAAAGCCCAGGTAATATCAGCCGTAATAGCGGCAACAACAGCACTAAGTCATCCGAGGTGATCTGAGATGATTGGAGCTGAACGCATTTCTGGAGGGAAAGATTAAATGAGAACATTGTAGGGGGAGGTGATGGATGGGGCGAGGAGAGGGAGAGTGAAATGTGCTGGGAGGAAGTGGGAGGTTGGCGGAGAGAGACAGAGACAGAGAAGTGAAAATTAGCAAGTGGGAGCAAGAGAGAAAGCCAATAGGATAAGGAGGTAGGCAGAATATGAGAGATGCAGACAGAGAGAAGGAGGTGGAGGAGAGGAGTCACATTGCAGGAATGTTAACAGTTGACACGTTCATTATCCAGGCCCTGTTGTGGAGAGACGATTGAAAGGTGCGAGTGTCTCCCATTACAGCTCTCCAGATACAGAAATACACCCATCACACCTTCAGCAGCTGCTGCCTGCGCTACAAACTGCCACGGCTCCGTGATCGCTCCCATTTTCTCTGACACCTCGACTCAAACTCTTTCCCGGAGAGAGGTCAAAATGTCCGCCTTACAGGTCATCGCTGAAACTGAATTTTACTCAGGGAGTGGGCGGCGGGTGCGTAGATGTGTGTTTGTGTGTACGCTTTGAGTGGTGCCATATTTGTTCGTGTAGCTGAGCGACGAATCAATGCGGGGAAGCTTGTAGCTAGTAACAGGGATGACAGAACACATATAGACATTCATTCTCCGTCGCCACCGCCGTCTCGTACGCTTCCTCCTCTCGGCTGTTGATGTCTATGTGCTAATATGGCCAAAGGTACCATCATGTGTGCTTGGGAATTAATACGAAGATGGTCCTCTCTAACAGAATGCACTCTTTTGGGAAGAATTTCGGCAAGGTGTTGAAACGTAGATGCAGGAACTGCTCCCATTCAGGAGCAAGAGCAACAGCAGGTCAACAGTATGATGTTGGGTGATTAGGATCTGGCTTATGTGTGTTTCATGAGATGTTCGAGACTGGGCTTCGTCTAGCCAAGTTCTTCCTTTCTTAAAGTAATAGTTGCCTTCAAATTTCTGTTGAAAAGCTGTGAAATTCAGTGTTTCTTGTTGTTCTTGATGCTCTAAATTAAATTCCCATTGAAATACGAAACAGAAATCATGAAATAATAGTAATTATAATTATTTCTATATGTAAATGAATTAAGGTTGTCACGATTCCTCGATTCAGTTAGAGTACTCGATTTAAAAAAAATCCTTGATTGCATTTTGCTTGTGTCGAGTAACTGGCAGAATACCAGAAGTGGCTCATTCCACTGATGAGAATCAATGAAACACGTTATTAGACCCATTTCCAAATCTATATGATATAATAAACCCTTTTCAAAATCATAATAAAGCGTAATACTATTGTGAATTCACAAATGCTGCAATTCAAATAAATAAATATATTTGATGTGTAATGATGGCTACAATAACCGTGGTGTGAAAAATCTAATATCGTGACAGCCCTAGTTTGAAGTCTGATTTGTTTCGATGAAAAATTTGCTTTCGTTCGGATAGATCATTTTAATGAACCAGTTCAAAAAAGCTTTTTTTGTTTTTTTTGCGTAAATTATTTTACGGTAGAACTGGCTCATGTTGTCCACAATTTTGAGCGCTGCACGGCAAAATAGATGATGACATGATTTTTAACCTTTCTATCAGCCAATGATAATGGCTGAGAGCGCATCTGATTGACAGGCAAACCACGACCAGTGTTGTTGTTAATGTTCTGGTTATTTTGTTTCAGTGCATTTGCTAATTTTGTACAAAGCACAGTGGCGGCTCGTGGGTTTTAAAATAAAGAGGCACACTAATTGTATTGGTCTGGGGATCCCTGCTGATTATTATTATTATTTGCTTAACCACTTGAACATGGCTTTTTGGTTGCTTTTAATAAGAAAAATGTAAAGAAAACACTTACACATACAGCAGCATAATATATTTAACTATCTGCCTATCACTTGAAGCAAACATCCATTGCCTCTGCCTCTTGTGCCATTTAAGCCGTGACTGCTGTAGCCTATATCCAGCTTAGGCTTGTTCTGCATTTATTTTTGTATATATAAGTTACTGTTTGAATGACAGATTGGTAATTCTTTTGCCGATCAAATAATCAATATCGCTACTCATCATACATACTTGGTAATTTACGTCTCTATGATGATTTGATATACCAGAATAGAGGCTGGCCTCCCCTGCGAGATTTCTTTTCTCAACACTCCTCAGGACTGAAAGTGAACACTCGATGGTGATTGGCTAATTTTGAATTTTTTTTTTACCAACAGAGGCATGAGAGATCAGCTCTCCCGCGGCCTCCCCGACCCCCTCATCTTCTCTGTCACTTAGCAGTTATAATTTCATCCGCAGATTCGGCACATTCGTGATAGAAATGTGGCGCTTTCCAACTTCAGTAACAAGAATCTACAAGAATCAAAAACAACAGTGAGGAATCACTTATTGGAATCGAATCCCATCGATTCCAGATATAGGAATCTGAATCGATTCCAAAAATTTCAAAATCGAACAGCCCTAGCGGAAATATGCTAATATGGGAGGTACCGTCAGCTGTAGTGGGCGGGGCTTGGGCAATATGGCATCATATTGATCAGAAAATCTAAATGTCTTGATAATTGTGACTGTTTATGGTTTTTGGGGATTTAAAAAAAAAGGAGTGAATGGATTATTGTCTTTATAAGGTGTCCACACATTGCTAAGACAAATCTATATGCAAACAAGCACCTCATGTTCCTTTTAACTATCAGAAAAAATAGTAAAACTAACTAATGGTCGTTATTTTCTAGTGTCTAATCCTGAGCTATATCTGTCTGTTTGGCACGGTGTGCGTCGCAGGTGACTTCATCAGTGATGGACCATCACTCTGAGGGTGTAGTTGACGGGAGGAGGCATTTGTGTAACGGCCTCATCGGCTGCCCATATTAAACACATTAAACACCGCGACGGGTCCCCCATTAATCTACGGCGCCCGAATGACAGCTCCTCTATCGGCACTGCAACTGCCACTCGCACTCACACACCCGCACGCTCTCAAAGCCAGGACTTAGTAGCCCGCCACGCGAGTAATAGAAGAGCAGAGCGCAGATAACGGAGTGATTGATTGGATCCTCTCTCTCTGATTGGGATCCGGCCATGTAATACCACCTCATCATCCGCTCCTATGGGAAAAAAATGAAGGAAAAAGTCATTTGAAGGAGTGATTTGCTTTTAATTAATAAAACAGAGCCAGCTTGTGGACAGGACAGCAGGATATTTGGAAAGGGAGAGTGTGTGTGCGCGTGTGGAAAGGCTCAGTTGTGCTCGGATTCCAAATGACACCCATCTCCGAGCCGTCTGTTGTGTGTAGCGGGAGCTAACTGTCTCATAAAGCTGGGTCCGGAAACAGCCATAACAAGGGAATCCATCAAACTGTGACACGGCTAGAACTTTTTTTATATGAAAAAATTCTTTTCTCCATGGAAACAAAGTCAAAAGAAACTCTTTACATCTCAGAAAGAGGCAGCTGACAAGCCAAATACAGTTTTGCAGATACGGAGAAAGCACTAGTGACAATCACCATACCTGGAAAAACGTCTGATGTTATCTATGCAGCCCTTCATCTGTGCAAAATCGTCTCACCGCTGTGTTCGCTCGTAACAGGAGCTGAAATCTCAGGATTCGAATGTGCGCTTCATTGTGAGATCTTTATTAGTTTCATTCTTTCGAGTGCTTTATGGAAAATGATTGCCTTGTTTGGGAGTGGAAGATCGTCTGCCTCCCACATGTTGAGCAGGATGACAAATAAATCACGGAGCTTAAATCACTTTCCATAAAACCAGCTAAAATAAACCGGAGAGCTGTGTTTTATAGCGGCGCCATGAGATAGTGAAGACTGAAGTTCTGTCTGCCTCCACTAGGTGTCACTCTTCCTCAGACTGGTGGGCTTGAGACAGGTCACAGGGAGCAAGGTCTCCTCATCTATAGTATGCTCTGTTAGTTAGCTCGCTGTCTCAGAGAAAGGTGCTTTTTGTGTTATACATTCCTTGAGACTCCATCAGATCAGTTGTGACAACCAGCAGAGATGTTTTCTTTGGCTCGCCCACATGTATGATCTTTCTGTTCAGCAGGACCAGACAAATTTACCTCTTGTAATGATTTTTTAAGTACATTATATAAGCTTATAATGAGTTACACAAAGTGGAAAAAACATTGCTTCAGCCGCAGCTTCATTAATAACATTTGTCTATAACAAGTTTCATGGCCAGCTAAGCAAGACAAGACTGTAAAATATATATCTATATACGGTATGAGAAATTGGGTTGAGTTAAACAATTTCAGGCCGTTTTTGTATTTTATTTTCGCTCATGGGTGTTATTTGCTCACCAAACTTTTGTGATGGATATAATATAGGAGGTTGGAGGAAAAACAATGTTTTAATGCTTTTTTTTGAGCAAATCCAAAGTTTCTTGAGGGAAGCAATACTTTGCGATAAGTTTTGAAAAGCAAATGCAACAGCATTTCAATTTATGTACTCCCATCTCATATTTCTTCCCTTCGGGGGCTCCATACTTCTCACTTGTACCCTCTATTTAATAGATTATGAAAGAAAAAAAAGCTAGTTTATTAATGTATATTATATGTATCTTAATTTAGTTTATTTAACTAGACAAAATGTAGACAGTCTGTGATACCATTTGTGTGTAAATAGCACCTGCCTTGGAAAAAAAGCCCTTGGTTATGTCCCAGCTTCCTGTTTTAATGCGAAATACATTTACACAGAAAAGAAAATTGTGTTCTCCAAAGTTGCTTGGGGTTCTTAATTGTGTTTTGGTGGATTCAGACTTCGATTGTAACTTCACATCCAATCTCTCTCATTTCAGCGAGACGTTACGTAAGCAGAATGGAGCTAGTTTCACCGAATAATATACTTAGGAGTGTGGCAATATTAAAACACACACACTTAGCTTTCCACAAACCTAATTTCTCACTGTCTGCACCACAATATTGCATAAAAGAGATTAAAACAGAGCAATTATCTTTCTAACAAGTAAAAAGAAGATCGCAATGTTCTTACAGAGCCATACCGAAATAATTCCATAATGTTGGAGGATTATTCCGGCTACGATGTGGGTTTTGTCTTGATTAGCTTGTGCTGAGGGGGGAATCTGCCCAGAAATGCTTGGCTGAAGTTGTGTTTACAGTTAAGTCTGGTGGAATATATCTGATCTGATCCTGGCACTCGGATGCTGTCTGTCTGTTCCACATTTCTTCTGGCAACTGTGTGCTTTGCAGCAAGACATGGAAGCCTAATTAACTTTCATTATCACAGGCCCAGAACAGAGCGAGACAGGAGTGGAGAGGATGGAGGAGACTTTCTTGAATAGGAGACGTAAAATATGCTTTTCATTCCTCTTTGAGTTAGTCTCGCACACTGTGAGGAGAGAAAGCAGAATACCAATTTCACCGGCGAGGAGAGTGAGGCAGAAGCAGGTAGGGGGGATATGTATACGTGTGAAAGTAAAAAGAAGGAAGAAAAGAAAAGATAGAGAGACAGGAAGCTCATATATACGTCTGAACGCTTGAACAGGGCTTTTGTCAGTTTGAAAGACGGACGGCAAATATATCCCCCTGTCTACAGCGACAGGGCGCAACTAGACTTGAATGTTATAATCAACGAAAATGTCTACACTGCAAGTGTGCAACGTAGACGGCTTCATTGATTAAAGGGGCGTTCACACTGACAGCCATGTGCGGCAGCACTGAGGGTTTTGAGGTGACAGGAGCGACTGCGACCATTAGTAATGCAACAAAGTTGCGTTGAGTTTACTTTTATGCAAATTAACAGTAATGTGGCCACTCTCAGTGCAAATGAGGACTGTTAGGCTCATGCGACTTGCCCTCTTTGCTGCTAGTAGTTTCAGACTACGATTTGCACTGATAAAGTGACTGGGATCCATTCATTTTCTACATGTGAGCCGTTGACGGTCCAATTTAATGCAAATGAGTACCAAATGTAGGTTAGCAGGTTACTGTAATATAATACACCTAAAGAGTAGGGGTGTGCGATGATGACAAAAAATGATAGCTTGACATTTTCTGGAGATTTGTCGATAACGATTATTAGTCAATATTTTGCTGAGTGTGTTTTTGTTCTGGTGGTTCAACAGGTTTAGCACCTAACACTTCATTTTCTATGAGGTGATTAGTTTGTAGGAGTAACTGAAATGATCTGTTCCTATAAATTTAAATAGATTTTTACCTTATTAGGCCATTTTATCTTTTAAGGCATTTTTTTACCCTTATGAAATACACATCATTTTTTTTGTTATTGTAAAATTCCTAAATATAATCAATTAATTTAAGTATATGGATGTTACCAATCAAATGAGTCACCAATCAGTAACAACAAAATTTGTGTTTTGTATTTGTTCAATGCAAAGGTGGTACAGAATCTGCATCTGAAGTGGCATTTAGATGCATTTACTCAGACTGTTTAATGCAGGACATGAATGCATTTGACATGCAGTTAGAAATGCATAGAAAATGTTTTGATGTTTTAAAAACAAAATGTTGAATAATGATATTTGAAATGTTTTAGTGGAAAAAAAGGGAAAATATAGTGTAAGTGGCATCAAATCACTGCACGAGTGAGTCATTGAATCATTCATTCAGCTGATTCTTTCAAAGGGCTGATTGGTTCAGTAATGAAACACTGTTGTGTGTTGCTTAGAGACGCAAAATGTGCTGTGGCTTTGTTTGAAACTATTTTTTCTCAATGAAATACAGCAAAACAGGAACTTGTGTCTAGTCAATTAATAATAACCACTTGATTATTTGATTATTTTGTTTTATAAAATTAGTATATATTTGTATTATACTGTCAGATGATATAAAATACACATAAGAGCCATGGGAGGGCATATTTTCCCCCTTTTCTAAATGTATTTTTAGACTAAATCGCGCCATGAAAGTGTGAACACTAAAGATGCTCACGCAGTACATCTTATAGTGTACTGAATGTACTCTCTGGTTGTTTTTGTTGGGTTTTTGCGATATACTTGATAATGTCAAATTGCATATAGTTTAAACAACAATTACAATATTATTGTTTGTACAAACCATTTTTTACATAATTTTATATTATTTAAATTCAATTTTTAAGTAAATTTTGACTTTTTAACTGCATGATTATTAGCAAAATAATTCTTCTTAATTCTTCTTTTCTTTACAATTCAATCATTGTTTAGTATTAACACAGTATCAATGTTTTTTTTTTTTTAATGGCTTCTATTATCCCCTTCTTACAAGATTTAAAATAAGTCACAGGTGTCCCCAGAATGCGTCTGTGAAGTTTTAGCTCAAAACACACCACATATTGATTATTATATCATTTTGAAAATGCCTCTTTTGAGAAAAAGCAAAAGCATGTTGTTTCGTTTCCAGAATACGGCACTAAATATATATAGGGAAGCACTAAAAGTACTAAGTTCTCTTTCATGTTGTATTGCGCTTTAACTGTCAAATACACACAAGTTTATTAAAAACTCACATAAGTTATAAAAACATAGTTGGTAATGTCTGTAAAAAGTAAACAGCTGGGAAAGAAATCGCAAAAACGAAACTAAAACTATGGCGCCGTAGATGGAAACGTGCAGAATAAGGGGCGGTAATATTATATATAATAAGTTCCTCTTCTTACATCACTAGGGGAGTGCAATCTGAGTCTTGTTTTTTCACATGCTTGCAGAGAAAGGCTTACCAAAACAAACTTTCTGGCTTGTCCTTTTTTACATTTTCTAGGTTGGTAGATGCACTAGGACCCGATTACAGAGCTTGAACACAGCAAAAGTCTAATTTTCATGATATGTCTCCTTTAAACAGTACGGTTATCATCATCAATTTATAATGTGAGCCATTTGGAGGTTGATTCCCCTGAAAGGTGTGCAAACTGTCTCTGTGGTGTTATCAAAACATTGCTTTGTTTGTTTGCCAATTCCAACTAGATTGACCCGGCAACAATGACTCAACCAATAGCGTGAGTTTTTGACGGGTCTGTTTCAACCAATGGCAGATGGAGAGAATGTTTGGGGAAACTGTTTGAAAACAATCACTTTTTTTCAGCTCCATTTTGTGACAGAAAACACACGCTTCGACTTTCAAGTGTTTGTAGTTTTGTCCTGTTGTGTCGCTCTGCTTGCTCTCTAGCGTAGCTGGGGCTAAAGCATATATGAGTGTGTAGTGCTTTATTTCTGCAGTCGGTTTTACTCCTCTGCACGTAATGAGCCTGTAAGTAAGTAAACAGTGTTAATGGAGGATGATGTGGACGCAGCTCTCCCGCTCGTACCCCTGCTGTTGCTAATTAGGATGAATGTATTTCAATGGCTCGTTTGTCCCCCTCCCTATGCAACTCATTCCTTCTATCGGCTTTTCTATCCCATTTCATTTCTTCTGCTGCATGCCTCTTAATACGCTTGTCGGCTCATTGATGGCCCAGATGTTTTTATGATGAAACATGAAAAATAGCAAAATAGACACATTACTGACTCACACTCCTCTCTGTTAGTTTGCTGTGGGTAATATTTGCGAGTGGCAGATTATATTTAAAACACTCGCGGCGTGTCACCGTAGTACGCACTGAAGAGGACAAACGATTCGCAATTGCTTGCTATTTATTGCCCGCTATAATGTTGGCATTGTAAAGTTCTCCCTGCAATAACCCTGTGTCAAAACAGATTTATTATATTTAGTGCCTGTCTTTTCTGTGGAAGTCGAAAACAACTGTTGTACCTCTAATGATTTATTATGATTAATTTCGCTCCTAATTACTGTTATTTGTGCTTCTGTGGCGAGCGCGATATGCGCGTGTGCGTGTTCGAGGGCCGCCGTTTAGCAGAGTTGTGATGATATGAGTTTTTGTCCTCACACCCAGCTTGTACCTGTGGGTGGGTGTGTTGTTAATGTTGCTTTGACGTAAAAGCCCTAATTTGGAGAGGTGATTGATGGTTTAATATTGCTGCCTGCAACCTTGCTGCCCCCACCCACCCAATGAAGCTGCAGGCAGGCACGATGCTATGGCAGCCAGTGTGTGTAATGTCACAATCTATTCCATCCTGGAAGAAAGTGGGGAATAAATACTGGAGCAGATTAAACCCAGTTGTGCTGTGCGTGTGTGTACATGCGCGTGGCCAGGCATGTATAAATGCATTAGTGCTGTGATCTTGTGCTGGTAAATATATACTACAGAATTTAATATCGCGATGGAGAGAGACTCTATGTGTCTGGCAAAACTGTGCATTTGTAAATGCTTACATATACTGCTGGTTGCCTTTGATGTGTGCTCCAGCACTGTGTATATAAATATATATCCATAACCCAGCAGTGAAATCCAAATCGACTGACTTTGGTGTGAGGTCAGGCCGGAGTGACTACAGTCATTTTGTTTGCTATGATTTCAGCACTTTTTCCCCCTCAACTAAATAACCCCTCTGGTTCTCCTTTTCCTCTGTTTGTCTTCTACCCGTCCATTTTGTTCCCATATTTCACCTGAATTCACCCGTGCTTTATCACTCAGCTCACTCCTGTACCAACAGTGCTGTTTAATGTATTTTTCACACTGTTTTTCACAGCTTTCACTGACTTAATTAGTTATAAATTATTTAATATTTAGACTCATCAAAAATGTAAATTAGAAATGTGAATCAGTGAACAAAGGTAAAAAGCGTTAAAGGAAAGAACAATACATCACGGTTGTTCAAAACAAATGAGCGTTAAGCTGTGTCGTCAGAAAGTCGTTTTCAATCATACCTTTAGTCAGCGCTGTTGGGGGAGAGCAACTGTGCATGATTGCACAATCTGCCATGGTTGTCTCGACATTTTGAGAGTTTTGGTGATATCAGAGCAAGTCAGATGACACACATTTGTAACTGGCATGCATCTTGTGGTAATTGATTCTGTGCAGATTTTGCCCTTCTTAAACATGCCTATTATTGATGGTTCATCCTGCACTACACAGTCCTTCCTCCAGTATCATCTGAAATCACCTAACAAGTGGTTTGTGTTTGTGATGTAAATTTTATTGACTCTTTAAAAGTATAACATTTTCTTAGATAAAAATTAATGAGACACAAAAAACACGTCTTCCAAACCATGGTTTTTCTTCATCTAAATATACTTGGCCATGGAACATTTAAAAGGATAGTTAACCTAAAAATTAAAATTCTGTCATTATTACTAACCCTAATATCGTTCCAAACCTGTAAGACTTCCATTCATCTTTAGAACACAAATTAAGATATTTTTGATGTAATCCAAGAGCTTTATGTCCCTGCATATACTTTTCTGTTGGTGTGTAGAAATTGTTGAATAAAGTAATATTTGTTTTCTTCTTCACAAAAAGTATTCTTGTAGCTTCATAAAATGAAGGTTGAACCACTGATGTCTCATGGACTATTTTATTAATGACCTTTTTACCTTTTTGTGCCTTGAATGTGTCAGTTGCGTTGCTGTCTATGCAGGGACAGAAAGCTCTCGGATTTCATCAAAGATATCTTAATTTGTGTTCTGTAGTTGAGCAAAGGTCAAAGTTAAAAAAAAGGCCAAAAGTTACATTGTGTCAGAAAATTAGTAAAAAAAAGGGGCCTATGTTATGTCCAGTTTCAATAGGAAATGCATTAATACAGGAAAGACAGCTGTACTCACCAAAACCGTTTCATGTGGTCTTTAAAAGGTCTCTTTTTAGTTGTGCGACCAGCACCTATAGTGTTGACACTTAATTTCTCAGACCTTCCCTGAGCAAACATGAAGCCATTATCCACCCCTCCACCACACACCAGAGCCTCTGAGGTGTTTCATTATCCTATGCATTGTTTGATTAGCATTTACATTTCTTAATCTACCTATTAATGTTTAACTCATGAATGTGATTACATAAGAAATGTACTGACCTTGACACATGCGGTGCATATGTGTACATGTACTTCCCTGTTAAAAAGAACATAAATAGCAGTACCTCAAATTAGTATTTTGCAATCTTTTTGCCATCTCATAAGGTCATAGGAACTGAAGAGCCCCCAGAGGAAAAAAAAGTGGGAAGAAAATTAAAAAGCTGGAGAACTGTGAACTGGGTTGTTCTTTTTCTGTTGGTACAAAAGAAGTCTTTTTGGTTAAAATGGGAATGGGAGGCCAGAATAAGCAGTATATAGTAGTGCAGGGTGGTTTGAACAAAAATCTGTCACAGGTTTTTTTTTTTTTTTTTTTTTTAGTATTGTGGAGGTTTGACGGTTTATCACGTTTTTCCCTGACTGAGCTTTATTTTAATCAGAATGCATGAAAAGTTTTACTCATGATCCAAACAAGCATGCATATAGCATAGTCAGCTTTTTTTTAAATTAGATTCTATAATTTTAAATTTAAAGCAAAAACAAAATGATCTGACATTAGCTTTGTAATAGCGTGCTACATAAAATATATCTGAACGAAACAAAATCAACAGACGGGCTGAATGAGACTCAAGTTCACTCTCAGACAGCAGGTGGCGCTTATGAAACCGCAACGATACAGCATTTCCTTGGTTAGCAATGTAAACAAAGAAGAGCTTTCAAATATGAAAATACCATCTAAACTTTTCTGAAGACAGTCAGTTCCCCTTTAGAGAGAAATTCATATAAACCTCTTAACTTAGTTGTTGAAAATTTTCTTCCTATATTTCGCACATGGTGAACAGTGAGTTTTATCTGCCTGCTACAGTATTTTCTACTCTTTGCATCTGTCTTCACCATCTCTGGCTTCTCTTAATAACTGTTTACAGTTGGTTTATTTACCCAACTAGTTGTGTGCTATTAATAGTTCTAAGCAACCCAGGCTCATTGGAAATACTTGCCTTTATATGCATTTCTGTAACAAGGTAATTACATACCCTACTGTATGCTTCACAGCAGTTTCAAAGTGAAGTGAGATTGGTGCTAAAACACACGTTCAAACAGGCACTGATACTGAAAGATGGAGTGGTCCCAGCTATAAAAGATCCCAGTCATGATTCAGAACTGCAGATGGTAAGTGAAACAACATCAAATGCCTGTTTTATCGGCAATCCCAGCACGAGTGACCATCGTACTTAGCTCCGCCCACGGCGCGCCTCCAGAAGTTCTGCTTTTTCCTGAGAAAATCGGAAAGCTGTATTTTTCTTTTATAAATATAATAAAACTAAAGACTTTTTGGAGATACTAAGGATACATTACTACTCTATAGGTACTCAGGATCAACATGAGATTAGGTGAAACTGTGTATGTTATGTACCCTTTAATGCTCTATCATGTTGGAAATATCACCTACATCAAACCTAACCCTAAACCCAACTGATATTGTTAAAAAATGCATTTGTTGATGCAGCCGTGTTACTTTAACTTCCTTATGTGAATTTAAGCTGTTTTGTCAAACCATAGTTTTATAGGGTTCGTACTCAAGCTCTTCATCTCTCAGATGCAACGCTGTTTTGCGTGAGCTACCGAGCAAACATACTAAATTAGAAAACTCAAGCATATAACGTATATGTGACTAAACGTTCAGAGTATCAGTTTTCAAAACGAACAGGAGGTTAAAATCGTTTGAAGCCAAAATTTAATATTTTACAAGTAACTGTGTGAGAATTAGGCTTTGTTAATCAATACTCTGTCTGTAAATCACACTTTGTGTGAAAAGGAATAAAAGATGTTGGAGTTTTACTGCCTCTAGTGTTTATTTCAACTGGAAACGGCAGTGGTTCATACATACAGGTATGTTTTGTAGAAATGTATATAGAGGCACCTCAAAGTTTTCCAACCATTAGTCATTTTTAAATCATGCCGTTTGCATAATTCAAACCAGTTTAAAGTTTTGGACCAGTGTACAGTACAACTAAAAATGAAACCGCATAAATCTGAACCAAAGCCAGTGTTTTTCAGATGTGTGACACACATTGTGGCTCTATTGTAGTTCATAGATTAGTACAAAATGTGATGATTACACTTTTTTTTTCCTCCTCTACATTTTGGTACAAATGCAACTACAAGAAAAACTTTTTAACCTTGTTTGTCTAGTTTGTAAAGGTTGCAGTCTGAGATATGCTGGGAAAAACACCTCCATCGTTTTGGAACTAGAAGATGATCAAGGATAGTTTTCCCAGCAGTTGTGTTGTGAACATCTCTATTTTGAATTATGGAGTTATTTCGCCGCGCGCAGCGAAAGCAATCCAGTCCTCAATTCAAACAGATTATGGTTCCTCTCTGAAGAAATCTCTTACCCTTTTATTTTCCTTGACCTTCTTCTCTCCCCCCGTGTTTAACGATATGGGCTACCCATGGAGCGTACACCACAAACTGAGATTACCACAGATTTCAAAGAGAAGCAACTTGTAAAAATCTCTGCACTGCACACACGCTGCGTTTGAGCGTTAGTACTTTTATCTATCGATCGATTGTTTCAAAATACAATAAATGTTGTATTGTTGTACGTGAATACAGACCTCTAAGCATATACAGCTGTCAGAAGTGTGCTGTATTCTTACCGATTTGAGAATGGGGCGGCACAATCTCAATCGCTCTCACCCCCTTCTCCCCCGACCGGTTATTTTGCTAATATGTTTTTAATGTTTGTGTGAAGCGGTCATCTTTTATAATTTGTTTTTGTATAAGCTGTGCGCCTATGTGTACAGAGAACATCAAAGCTGTAAAAATAGCTCTTCCCATTAAGCAAACTCGCCCTCTCATTTCTTTCCTGGGGCCTCTGTTGCTTGGCCGTCCACACGGAGACATTTTAAAACACTGCCTGTGAAATCCAGAGACTTGAAACTATTTATGCTTTGGAAAATATATATCAGCTCTGAGACTTCGACGTGCTCTGCGAGCGTGTTTCAGTGGCACAAAGGTGTTGGAAATGGAACTATGGAATGAATACAATTTCTTTTAGTTTTTTCTCATGTACTATAAATCCAAGTCTTCATGCAGCATACACTCTAGAGTCATAGAGGATTATGACATTGTTAAATGTGTTTACCAAATTAATTAATGATCGCTGTTCTAAACAAACCGGCTTACATCAAACCCGAAGAGTGTTTGCATATTAGTTCATAATAAGGTACGGTGTCGAATGTGATTTAAATGACAATGCACATCTCGCAGAACGAGCTGCATAACGAGCTCCACCCGAGATTTTCACCCCGTCGCGTTCTAGTTTGTAACCGAGCCTGTCGTGATTGGCCGCCGATTTGATTGGCAGCCCACTGGCTTTAACCGCAGACCTCCTTGCCCATTATTGACTAACGATCCCATTCTCGCCAGCAGTTTTCCCAGCACTAAATCTATCCACGACTCTTTCAGCTCCAGCACAGTTGACTCACTGTGTGTTGACAGTGTATGGCTGTAGCTATCATTATTTCTCCATGGAGGTCAGAGTACAGCAAGCATTTGATTATCAAATGGTGTATTTGTGCGCGCCGAGCATGGAGAGGCTGTTTCACCGGCGCGGAAAGAAAAGGCGCATGTAAATCACACAGCAGTGCTGCAGAATGCATTATTCCTGTCCTCTTCATGTTGCTGTGGTAACTATTTAAGAGTCAGTAGATCGGCGGTGGGCACGTCGGTGATGTATTCTGTGCGAGCGCGTGTGCAAATTCTGAGAGCTGGTGTGCATGCGTTTGTGTGTTTATGGGATCTTGCGTTTGTTTTACCAATTCAAGGCTCTGTCTAGCCTAGAGCAATGTCTTTTGACGGGTTAATTTGAAAAACAGATGAACAGACAAACAGAGATGCACAGCAGGTGATGAAAAGTAATAGTGAGAGCGATAGATAGGCAGCAGGAAATAAAAAAGAGTGGGAGACTGAGTGAGGGATGTAGCTGGACGGAGACAGAAAAAGATAGAGTGATTGTAGCGTATATATTTATTTATATGTTATGGGGGCGTATTAAGCCATCTTCGTGATGTGCGATGAATGAGTTCTATTAATGAAAGTGCAGGCGCTATATGGACAGCACCCTCACCACACACACACAGAGAGAGAGAGTGAGAGAGAATGCCTTTCTATCTTTCTGGACTCATATCATTACCCATCATTACACCCCCCATTTGGCAGCGACCCCCTGTATCGATCATGGCCAATAACTCAGTCTCACCCCTGTTCACTCCATCTATCTCTCTCTATTTGGCATCTTCACGGCCTTCACACACAACACACACAGCGACACATTCAGAGACGCAGGACTGTCCCTCACACCAACCTTGCACCTCGTCCTCTTGTTCTCACCCGCCCTCCATACTGCCTGTGTGCTCTGTCTCCATTTTACACTGCCTTATTCCCTACCTCACTTCCTGTTTTACTCCCTGCCTCCATGTCACACATTTTACCTCACACCCTTTACCAGTTCATGTACTTATGTTCTCTTCTGTGGCATTAAATGGGATAAATAGTGTGTGCATGCACCAACAATTCCAAAAAGGAAAAAGCCCACTTTAAATACCACCTATTAATTGAAAAAAAACTAAGTTGGGAATATTAGACACTTCATGAACCCAACTGTCGCAGGTCTCCTTATATAGCAGAAGTTTAGGAGCTATCTGACTCTGATGCTGGAAGACAAAATATTTTTATTAAATTCATTTGCTACATCAGGGATGGGCAAATCTGGTCTTGGAGGGCCACTGTCCTGCATAGTTTAACTTTATCCCTAATCAAACACACCTGAAACATCCAAACAAATTTGAAAGCAGGTGTGTTTAATTATGTGTGGAACTAAACTCTGCCGGACAGTGGCACTAATCCCATCTCACTTTTCGTCTCTCTTATTGTTTTGTCTCGTTCACTACCATACTTCCGTTAGTCCCACTCATTTCCTGCCTTCCTTCTCACTACCTTATTTTCTTTTTTACCTTGTGTCTCATTCCTTGTTTGAATTCCAGGCTCAAGTTTTGTCTTAGTCTGTCTCACATCCTGCCTCATCTTGTTTTCTGTCTCACTCCTTACTTCCTTTCACTTTCTGTCTCATTTCTTGCCTTAATTCCTGCTTCTTTTGCCTTAGTCCCTGTCCCATTTCCTGCCTCATTATCTTGTTTCCTGTCTCACACCCTATTTTACTTCCTTCCACTTCCTGTCTCATTTCTTGCCTTAATTCCTGCCTCTTTTGCCTTAGTCCCTGTCTCACTTCCTGCCTCATTATTGTTTCCTGTCTCACACCCTATTTTACTTCCTTCCACTTCCTGTCTCATTTCTTGTAAGAATTCCTGCTTCTTTTGCCTTAGCCCGTCACACTTTCTGCCTCGTTATCCTGTTTCCTGTCTCACTCTTTACTTTACTTCCTATCTCATTTCTTGACTTAATTTCTACCAGAGCATGTGAGCGGAGCGGAGCGTGAGCGGAGTGGGGAGCGGAGCGGTAATATTTCCTTAAAAGCGCAGAGCGCCTTTCTGAAGATTCCGCTCCGCTCGCTCAATACGCTCAGCGCCGCTCGCTCAACCCAGAATACCCTTTGGTGATTTACTTGTTCGCGATCGAGAAGCTGTAGAGGTCGAGAATAGAGCAGTTATGGAGTTCAGATATTGTTTCAACGAAGTTGCAAGCCTTATACATAAATGTAAAGTACTACGCAATGGTGTAGGCTAAGGTTATATTCGGTCGTACGGAGCCCCGATCATCACGGCATGCAGACAAAATCACGGCCACGAATTTAGAACAGTTCTCTTTTTTTATGCGAATTAAATTCATTTTTTCGTTTAGTCTAAATTATGGCCACGAATTAAGCATTCGTTCTCTCGTTTAGGCTTAGCTGCCAGCCTGCCATGAATTCATTCGTTCATTAATTCGTTCCTTCCCTAGATTTGGCTTAAATTTTGGAACGAATTATTAGGCTATATTTCGTAATTAGGCCTACTTATTAAAATAATTATTGCTTAAAATTAATAAATATAGACCTACAGAATGTAGGCTAGATAGGCTATAATCATCAGTAATTTATAATCTAATATAACGCACGCAGATTTGTTCTTTACAAAAAAAAAAACTGCAAAAGGCCAAAGGGAGATAAATAATTTTTTCCCTCTCAATTGTCCCCAGTTTCCCGTGTCCGTGTGTTTCCTTTAACAGGCTTTATAATACAGGTGAATTTTGTAAAGATCTGCGCACAGTTCATCTCATGTGTGTCCGTTTGTGTTTTAAATGTTCTATCGAACAACAACGGCAGCTATTCACGGAAATAAAGTTAACAAAAATCAAATACAAGTTTTTGCATTTTAGGTAGGTTTGCTAAGGTTATTCGTGTATTTAATAGCCTACATTTTAATTAATACAATTAAGAAGAATGTAAGAATTTTGCTCTGAAACATGCATGCTTAATTTTAGACAATTATCCAACAATTTAGGTACAATCAGTAAACAATTAGGCCTACTAGAGAAATTTTATGTCAGAGCGGGATCTGAGCGGGATTTAGTTTACCGGTGAGCGTGAGCGGAACATTAGCGGAGCGTTTTACTTTGGCCATGAGCGACTGAGCGGAGCGCACGCCCCCAGAGCGGAGTGCTGAGCGGAGCGTCACGCCGCTCCGCTTCGCTCACATGCTCTGATTTCTACCTCTTTTGTCTTATTCCCTGTGATACTTCCTGCCTCAATATCTCGTTTTCTGTCTTACTCCCTACTTTTTACCTCCTGTCTCATTTCTTTCCTTAATTCCTGCCTTCATTGCCTTAGTCCCTGTTTCACTTCTTCCAATTTCATCTTACATCGCTGCAGAAGTACAGACCCAGTGTTTACAAAATGAATGCGCAAGGGGGTCAAATGGCCTTTACAAAAAAAGTGATGTAGGATGATTTTGAAAAATGTTAGAAAATGAGATGGGAGTTTTTCGACATACCCTAACTGTCATGAACTGGAATACACAGTTCACGCAGAGCTAGACAAGATGAGCGTTTGAGGTTAAAAAGTATAAAGTATAGAAATTGTAAATATTTTAGAAATTAACCGATCATTTTGCTATTTTATTTTATTTTATTTTATTTTATATATTATCATAAATTATCTGTAAATTTTTGTTTTGGAAGTGAACTTCTCCTTTAATTCCTGCTTCTTTTGCCTTAAGGCCCTTTCACACGGGATGCGGCAGTCGCGAGTGTCTAGTTCATTTTCAATGGGAGATATGCAGAAAGCGGCAAGCCGTGGGCAGTTTGCCTGGCAACGCGGACGCGGAGCGCAAGCAGTGCTCATGCACCCAAAATCCTGACGCTTCCACGAGCACGGCGCTTCGCGGCAGGCGCCGCCAAAGATATAAATGTCTTTTTGTGAGCAGCAGCGGCAGCCACGTCGACTTTAACCAATCAGTTAACTGATAACTGATAAACTGATAATGTGGTCATTTACCGCCCTCCAGGCCAAATTCTAAACACCTTTCTAGAAGAATTGGATGGACTGCTATCCTCTTTTCCAGAAGATGGCAGTCCACTTTTGGTCTTTGGTGATTTTAACATTCATCTTAACAAGCCTTATGCTACAGATTTCCATTCACTTCTTGCCTCATTTGACCTCAAACGCCTTACCACTACGAGCACTCACAAATCTGGCAACCAACTTGACTTAATTTACACTCGCAATTGTATCGCTGACAACATCCTGGTCAAACCCCTACACGTCTCTGACCATTTCCTTATTACATTTAATATTCATCTTTCAACCTATGCATCACCAACCCCTCTACCGGTTACTTTTAGACGAAACCTACACTCCCTCTCACCCTCACACTTTTCCTCTGTACTTTCCTCCTCTCTTCCCTCACCTACCCATTTCTCATCTCTGGATGTGGATGCAGCCACTGACACCTTATGCAACACCTTAAAGTCTTGTCTCGACGATAACTGTCCTCTTTCCACCAGGCCAGCACGGGCTACCCCCTCTAACCCCTGGCTGACTGATGTTCTTCGTGAACATCGGTCCAAACTCAGGCGAGCAGAAAGAAAATGGCGCAAATCTAAACACCCGTCTGACCTGAGTATGTACCAATCGTTGCTTTCTGCTTTTTCTACTCAACTCCACACTGCCAAATCCTCATATTATCATAACAAGATCAATAGTGCTTCTGACATGCGCAATCTCTTCAAAACATTTAACTCTCTCCTCTGTCCCCCTCCATCACCACCCACCACTACACTAACAGCTAATGCTTTTGCACAATTCTTCACAGACAAAACTCGAACAACCAGCAAACAATTCTTAGCCCCTCATACACATGACTTACAACCCACCACACCCACTTCGAACACTCTCACTTTCTCCTTCTGTCCCCTCACTGAGACAGAAGTATCAAAACTTCTCCTCTCCAGCCACCCTACAACATGCCCACTTGATCCCATCCCCTCACACATTCTTCAAGCAATCTCTCCTACGGTCTTACCAGCACTCACACACATCATAAATACATCACTCCTCACAGGCACTTTTCCAACTTCTTTTAAGCAGGCTCGGGTAACCCCACTGCTTAAGAAACCAACACTGAACACCTCACTTCTTGACAGCTACAGACCGGTCTCTCTGCTTCCATTCATAGCAAAAACCCTCGAACGAGTTGTTTTCAACCAGGTATCATTGTTCTTTTCACAGAACAACTTACTGGATCCTAACCAGTCAGGTTTCAAGAGTGGCCATTCAACTGAGACTGCGCTACTGTCAGTTACTGAAGCCTTGCGGACAGCAAAAGCTGATTCTAAATCATCAGTTCTAATTCTGCTTGATTTATCTGCTGCTTTTGACACCGTCAACCATCAGATCCTCCTGTCCACCCTCTCATCGCTGGGCATCACAGGAACTCCGCTTCGCTGGTTTGAATCCTATCTCACCGGTAGGTCATTCACGGTAACCTGGGGAGGAGAGGTATCCAAAACACATCAACTGATCACTGGGGTTCCTCAGGGATCAGTTCTTGGTCCTCTCCTCTTCTCCATATACACAACATCACTGGGTCCCATCATAGAGTCACATGGCTTCTCCTACCATTGCTATGCTGACGACACACAACTCCATCTTTCATTTCAACCAGATGATCCAACAGTACCTGCACGGATCTCAGGCTGCTTGGCGGACATCTCAACGTGGATGAAAGAACATCACCTCCAGCTTAACTTGGCAAAAACTGAGCTTCTTGTTTTTCCTTGCACTCCAAACTTACAGCATGGGTTCACCATCCAGCTGGGCTCTTCCACAATCACTTCTTCAAACTCAATCAGGAATCTGGGTGTCATCTTTGATGACCAGTTGTCTTTCAAAGATCATATTGCAAAGACTACTCGATCTTGCAGGTTTGATTTGCACAACATCAGAAAGATCAGGCCCTTTCTAACAGTGCAGGCTACACAACTTCTTGTCCAGGCCCTTGTCATCTCCAGACTGGACTATTGCAATGCTCTTTTGACTGGTCTTCCATCATGCACAATCAAACCTCTACAAATGATTCAGAATGCAGCAGCACGGCTGGTCTTCAACGAGCCCAAAAGAGCCCATGTTACACCTCTCTTTATCTCCTTGCACTGGCTCCCAATTGCGGCTCGTATCAAGTTCAAGACTCTGATGCTTGCATATAGGACAACCACAGCTACTGCACCTGCTTATCTGCACTCGCTATTGCAAATCTACACCCCCTCCAGAACTCTGAGATCTGCTAGTGAGCGACGCCTTGTGGTACCATCACAGAGAGGTGCGAAATCACTATCCAGAACATTCTCTTTTACTGTTCCTGGCTGGTGGAGCGATCTTCCTACCCCTATCCGGAATGCTGATTCCCTGACAAGCTTCAAGCGACAGCTTAAAACTCATCTCTTTCAACTCTATTTGCTGTTACCATAAAAAAAAAAAAAAAAAAAATTATTAATCTCTTTATTCCTTCCCTTTCTAGCTTGTACTTGTCTGAAGCACCACTTGAAATCTGGTATTATAGCACTGCCTGTGTCTGTTTGTCTCCTTAAGAAGAATCGCTCTATGTTCTCCCAACTGTATGTCGCTTTGGACAAAAGCGTCTCCCAAATGCCTAAATGTAAATGTAAAATGTAATTAACAATCAATCATAAAACATTTAACTGAACTTATAATGGACAGTTAAATATGGAAAAGATTGTTTTAAGTGTGATGGATTTCCCAGAATTGTATGACCCATCTAAAATCATATACATAGACATAAATAAAAAATCCTTGTGAGCGCACAAGTTGGTTTGCCAGGTAAAAATACAAATACGCTCTTCCCGGTTAAGGAGTAGTCCATGTACCCATTTTGTCCTCCTATTTTTTCCTTTCCACATCAATAAAAAGTTTTTTTTTTTTTTTTTGCATTTCCAGCAAGGCCCTGTGCCTCAGATGCATTGTTTAGGCTCAATTAATCTTTTAAATTTTCCTTTAAAATTATATTTATCTCAAATATTTGCAAAATCGTGACCTAACAGACAAATCTTCAAAAACAACTTTGAACCAACTGAAATAACGAATGACAGGATGACACAAACGCAAATTTTCATTACATTTTATTTAGTTTTTAGTAAGTACAAATGTGACCTTGATAATTGTAACTATGGCAACGTCCGCCTCCAGACTACGTCGCGAACATCGCCTCAACTGCACAAAATGCTTCCACTACAAGAGACGGCGACAGCCACGCGGCGATTCCACCGCTTGCCACGTTCCTTGTAAAAGGGCCTTTACTCCTTTCACTCACTTCCAGCCTCGTTGTTATTTGTCTCCTTTGCCTTAGTCCCTGTGTCACATCCTGCTTCATTGTCTTGTTTCCTGTATCGCTCCCTACTTAATTTCCTTTCACGTCCTGTCTCTTTCCTTTCTTGTGTTACACTTAGTTTTTTTTTTTATGCCCTTTGCCACACTAACATCTGGTTGGTTTGGATATGCGTCATTAATTGCGTTCCACCCCCTTAAAAATTAGTTTGATGCAATATCTATATGTATCTATAGTTATGCTTTGGGTGTTTTAATGAGTGTGTCTAAAAGCAAAGTGGAATGCAGCCCTGTCTCATTCCTTGCCTACTTCTTTGCTTCTATTCCTTAGTCCCTCTCTAACTTCCTGCCTAACCCCTTGATTTCTGTTTCATGGCCTACCTAAATTCTTCCTTATTTCTTGCCTTACTTCCTGCCCTGGTCTCTTCCACACTTTCTGCTTCACTTCCTCCCATACTATTAGAGTACTACTTTTATTGAAGAACTTGCATGTGTATAGTTTGAATGCAGTGTTTACGTTGTCATGACCTGCATCTCTTTCCCTCCATTCTTGACTTCTCTCCCATGGCTTTATATATCATCTGGGCATTTTTATGAAAACAGCAAGATTAGGACATACTAATTCCACAACCTGATACTGTATAGTACACACTTGAGCTATCCATTTATGTGGTACATCTCAGACTCTGCTCACTTGCTGCCTCACTCTTTGCGTTACTTCCTGCTTCTTTTCCAGCATCACTCGCTGTCTTCCTCTCTGCCTCCATGCGTTTCTCTCCATCACATTCTCTGCTTCTCACTTTCTCGAAATCATGTTTCCATCTGCTCCTGTTGTTTAGATTGCCTTCAAATTACTTTCATTGGCTGATGATGGAAACTTTCATGTCTTCGTTTCACTCCCATTGTATCCCCACCTTCTCTCTAACAGCTGTCAATGCCACTGTTTTTTCTTCACATGCTCATTTACTGTACAGAGAGCCATTAAAACTTCTCTTTCCCACACACTCCTCTCTCACACTTGCCACATCTCCTAATCTCACTCTGCCACATCTGTCCTGCAGCACAGCCTTCCAGACAGTTCTGCCTCTAACCCTAACTGCTGCAAAACCGTCCGTATCAGTAAATCTAATCAATACATTGTATCGTTCATTCACCCATCCCCCTACTTCTTGGTGTCATCTCTTTCAGTCTATATCTTTCCAGTACTCCTTCATCTCACCATCTTCTTTTTTCTCTGCGTGTATAGAGGAGCTCCTGTCTGTCAAATCTCAGAATCCTCTCGTAGGTCTTTGTTTCTGTTCCACTCATTGCACATACAGTATGCAAGCTGTCTGTTCTCTCTCACTCTCTTTGTGCATCTGTTTTCTGTTAAGCCAGTGTTAATATTGTCAACAAAATTACTGACAAAAATGTTGTGATGAGAGAAAAAAGATGCGTCATGATGATAGTTTTAACAGTTTTAATTAAAACATTGATAATATGACTGGAAAAATAACACTGCAAGATATAGTATGTTAATGCGTATAAAAGAATAAAAATGTAGAATCTGTTTATAGCTACTACAGTATGTTTGGGGCAGATCTGCTTAAACTTAAATGGGTTAAGAAGGTTAATCAACAATCCTTGTATACTGTATATACAGTATGTAAGAGACTACCTGATTGCATGACGAAAACGTTCCTGAGGAAACTTTTTCGTAAGATGCGAAATACGCATCACTGCATTTGCAACAAGAGTGAAAACTAGAGGCGATAAAACAGCGAGCACTTGCAAATTGTTTTAGCACACAGTGATTACAGCTCCATATGTTTCACTTCCCGGATGTAACAAGCTTGTTCAGTTGCTCAGCTGGCATGGAATTGGACTTAGGATGTGGAGTCCTTGGGTACAAATTTGTGAAAAACAAATTTCTGAAAAATGAGAGATTGAAAAACAAGCTAAAACGGCATGCTTGCAATTGTGTTTTTACTAGGGCTGGGAAATTATATTGTGATGCATCGCAAATCTAGAAATGTTTTAGCATCGATTCTGAGATTTTCCGAATGCATGGCAATTCTTTCTTGAGATGATTCTGACCGTATGTTTTAAACAGCAGATGGCACTGCATGCTTTAGAAACAGTCATACTTTGCTTGTTTCCAAATCCTTACACACACTTGAACCTAAAATAATACAAGGGTGTTCACAGTGGGCTTTCTTTACATTCATCTTGCGTCATAGCTGAGGTGAAATTACATGACCTGGCCGAATGCACAAAAGTGCTCTTCAGCACTCTTTTTCATGGGCATTTGAGTGTGCAAATAAAAACTAGATTACAGTACCCTCTGCTGTTAAAATTTAGGCTCACAATCGATCTACAAAGCGGTTATGCATTAATTTATTGTCGCAGCCCTAGTTTTTACGTCACATTTGTTTTTGTTCATACTATCGGGTAGGTTTAGGTGTAGTGCAGATAAGTTATTTTAAAATGTCACAGAGCATTAGAGTTATAGTGTCACTCAACGGACAAGTCAGAAATGAAGTGACATGTACAAAGCCAACGTCACATAAAACGTACCATATGTATGTTCATGTGTTTTCAGGGGGGAAAAAAACACTCTTTTTGTGCCACTCAGTGGACATTTCACATCAAACTTGAACTGGTAAATTGTATACATTCAATACAATGAAAGTCACTTTGGATAAAAGCATCCACCAAAAGCACATACAGTTGAAGACAAAATTATTAGCCCCTTATAAAATATTTCATTATTTTTCAAATAACTCCCAAGTGTTGTTTAACAGAAAGACGATTTTATCAACACAGCATTTTTAAACATAATACTTTATTCAGGAAGCTTTTAGGGTTTGTAATACAAATAGAAATAAATGTATAACCAAAAATTTTAAAAAGTCTACTGTCAAAATTATTAGCCCTCTGATGTTAATGGTCAATAGTGTATCCCTTTTGCTTGATAACAGCCTTTAGTCGTTTGCTGTAGTTCTCAACAAGTTTCAAGCATGTCTCCTGAGGAATGACAGCCCATTCTTCCTTAGCAAATCTCTCAAGCTCCTCCAGATTTGTTGGTCTTCTGGCACAAACTCTGGACTTTAGTGTGCCCCACAGATTTTCTATTGGATTCAAGTCTGGGCTTTGTGCAGGCCAGTCAAGTACACTCACTTTGCTCATTTTCTTCACCAGTGAGGTATGCTTTGGGTCGTTATCATGCTGGAAAACAAAGTCGACCCAAACCAAGTTTTCTTGCAGACTGTCTGAAGTTGTCTTTCAAAATCTTCTTATAGTCTTCCTTTTTCATGTTTCATTCAACCCTGACGAGATTCCCAGTTCCAAACGTACTGAAACAGCATTACCCACAGCATTATACTCCCACCACCATGTTTCACTGTCGGAACAGTGTTCTTGGGGTTGAATGCCTCTCTGAATGCCTCTCTAGGGCTCTAGTGACTGTCTTCATTGAAACATCAATTCCAGACTTGGCTAGGTCATTCACTAGTGTCTTGGCAGTTGTTCTTGGGTCTTTAGAAACCTCTCTCACTAGTTTTATTTCCAAAGTTTTTAAAAATCTTTCGCTTCCTGCCTCTGCCAGTCTTGTTCTCCACTGTGTTGGTCTCTTTAAACTTCTTGATAATGCATCTTGCTGCAGTTCTTGACACTTGAAAACACTTTGATAAACGTGTGTATCCTTCTCCATCTTTATGAGCATTAACAATTTTTTTTCTCTCAAGTCCAAACTAATTTCTTTTGTCTTTGCCATGAAGACAGTGCATATTATTTTACTAGTTGTTTCGCAAGATACTAATCCTCAGCTTAAAGAGCAATTTAAAGGCTTAACTAGGTTAATTAGGTTAATCGGGCAAATTAGGTTAATTTGGCAAGTCATTGGACAACAGTGGTTTGTTCTATATCTAATCAAACTAATAATTTCTTAAGGGGGCTAAAAATATTGACCTTAGCAGTTTTTTTTATTTATTTATTTTTTCATTCTTTTATTCAAGTAACTATAGGAAATCAGACTTTCTCTAGAAGAAAAAAATAATAGGAAATAATGTGAAAACATTCTCTTGTGCTGTTAAAAAAAAAAAAATAAATTTCACAGGGGGGCTAATAATTTTGTCTTTAAATGTATTTTTAAATGTTGGCATGTCCCAGTGTGTAGACACATTCCTGGTATGTCTGTGAGGGGCAGTGACTTCCCTTTGGGCTCAGAAAGCATGTTTTCCAGTGCCAATGAAGCAAAGACCTCCAGGTTACATTCCTCCAGGGGTCTGCGCCAGCCAAGAAATTGCCATTGAGATGAATGGGAACGTTTCTCCAAGTCTTATACTCAGACCTCCTTGGATGGGGCTGGCTTAGGGGTAGGCAGATGTTCCTTCAGTATGACATGATGAAATAATGACTAAATCTTCATCGAAACATACAACCAAAGAAGAAAACGTGGCGAAAACTTGAAAAAATGCTGATACGTCTCCTTCACATGCTTTCCATCATATGGCGGAACTGTGTCCTCGATTCCTCCTTTCTCTCTCTCGGTTTCTCTCTTCACCTTACATTTTTCATTGTTGTTTTCTTCATTGTATCTCAGACTCAATCTCATGTGGGTGTCTGGTCCCTCAAGTCTCCTGTTTCTCTTCCTTTCAATCTCTCTGACGCCTCAGACTTGAACGCAAGTGCCTCGACAATCAGTATTTCACAGTTCCCCAGTCTTTTCAGTTTCTTTCTGTCCCTTTTGTTTCTTTATCAAATTCTCACATCTCCACTGGACCCAATTAAAATTTCCAAGGCCTTTAAAGTCGAAAAACAAATTAACCTATCGTGACTCGTCAGGTTCAACAAGTGCTAGTTTGACTGTTTGAATTTTATTTTTATCGCTGGTCTCATGAAATGTTGTGCAATCTTGTTTCTTTTAGTAATAAACTGTAATTTTGCTGCAGGATTATCATATCACAGATAATTTTGTTATTCTTATATTCTTTGTAGACACAGGGAACATTGCTCTATGCCTTAAAAGGCTCTTCAAATCTCTATCCGTCCCTCTGTGCCACACTGATCCGTCTCATAGCAGCTTGAAGAGGGAACACTCTCTATTCTCAGTGTTGAACTGAGCACCAGCTGGGCAAAGAGCCATATTTCACCACTGATAATTACAGTATACTAGATTCTCCTCATACAGTATGTTGAATATTTGGTGCACTGTACACTCAGTTAATATCTTACAAGATGATATTTACAATAAGCAGCAGTCTGACCAATGATTGCACAGTCAGTTCGATGGAGACTATAGAGAGTCCTACTACAGTGTCAGATTAAAAGAAATCATCCAGTTTATTTAGACATTTCCGCCTGTCTAGACGTTTGTTTCTAATTTTCTCTTTCTCTCTGTGTCTCTTGCTTCTTTTTTTATATCCTTCTGTCTAACTAAGCCCATCTGTGTGTATATACTCCATTGATTATAAGTGAGTTGGGATGAACTGGGCGCTTCACGCAATTGTCTTCTGGCAGGCAAGTGATGGATTTTAGGTCCTTCTGCAGTCATCTTTGATTAATGGGAGGAGACCACAGTGCACAGGGCAGAAGACTGCGATCAATTTGCCGATAATTCCATATTTACACATCATCAAAAGGAGGAGAAGAGAGAGGAAGACTTGGGAAGATGCAGGAAGAGCAGATAATTAGTCATGAGAATCTACATTTAATGAGCATGAGATCTATTAACTGAGGAAAACTAGAACATTGAGAGACAGGATGGGTGTTCAGAAAACTCACGTGGGATCACATCGCCCACCCTTCGCGTGTTCGGAAATATTCTGGCTAAATTGCTTATTGTTTCAGCTGTTTAAAAGACATTAGCACTCCCAGCAACACATTTTACCTTGTTTAAAGATGCGTTTAGTTTGGTGCTAATTTAAAAAGTTTCACACAATTAGAAATAATTATGTTTTTGTGTATAATGATCTGAATGGTGTACATACACGTGTTGAAGACTACTCATAATATCATTTTAATAATATTTTCTACAAAAATATTTTCCCTCATGCATTTGCTAGTCAGTTTTACAAATAATTACAGTGAAACACATTGAATTAAACTAGACATTTTGAAATAGAGACTGAAAATGTCAAAAATGTACCTTTTTTTGGCTTTTAGTATGAATATGTTAGTTTTAAGATTGTCTCCATTGTGCTCCAAAGCAATGACAAAATTAGCATTTACAAGATATAAGCATTCAAACTCAGTCTTTCACTTTTGGCAATACAGATCAATGATTTTGATGACATCGCTCTGCACTTCAGCTTCTCATCAAACTTTCTATCCACCCAATACTCTATAAACAGACGTTGAAACTGTGGCGGATATCGGTCAGTTGTTCACAGAGTTAGCATTTTCTGTATGGTGAATGGCATGAAGTGCATTATATATAGGAGATAGGGAATGATTCAGACAGTGTACAGTTGCTTTCCATTAGGGTGAAGAAGTCAGGTTTTCACAATGTGTCGTGAACCGGAGCGGATTATTAAAAATGGACATTCATATATACATTACATACAGTCACGTACATCAGATAAACATCGGACATTCAACATATGTTTACAAATGACAAAGTTCTTATTCAGAAATCTAAATAAAGTTTTATGCTTTGTGCATATATAAACACCTTAATTCGCCTTGTACAGTTATTCACTGTTTATGTAATTTCGTTAGTGTTTTTATTCAGATACTAATACATATATATGGTAATGTTTATTATTTCCTCCATAATTGGGTACATAAAGAAATATTTTGTGTTGGATCAGTTACCTGTGTCTGCAAGTGTGCAGCTGACACACTCACCTAAACAATTTAGAAATATCGCTTATCCTTCCCAAATAGACCACAAACATTCCAGATAACATCTGGAATAAAAATTAATTGTTGTCCTAAAAACTAATCCTGTGTGAATCAAATTTAAATTAAAATATGTTATTGTTTAAATTTATTTAAAATTGTATTTAATTGCACTTAGTTGCACTTTTTGTGACCTGCTTTTCATTTACTCACCTCCATGTCATCCAAGACGTTCATGTCTTTCTTTCCTCAGGCGAAAAGAAGTTACGATTTTGGAGAAAAGTGTTCCAGGATTTTTTAATGGGAGGCAACGGGTTGAAGGTCCAAACTGCAGTTTCAAAGCAGCTTTAAAGGGCTCTACTCGATCCTAGCTGAGGATTAAGGATCTTGTCTGATGAAATGATATTATTCTGGGCAAAAAAAAAAAAAAAAAAAGAAAATTCTGTAACACTTTATAATAACGTTCAGTTGTAAGTTATTATAAGTGTTTAGTTGATGATGAAATAGTTTACAAAACTTTCATAAACGATTAATAAGTGATATGCTAACAATTTGTGTATGTTTTGTTAATTCATTTACAAGTAATTAGTTACTGATGAACTAATCATTTACAAAACATGAATATGCATTCAGAAATGATTAATAAAGCATATGTTAGTATTTTTATCTTATCTATCTTATCTATCTATATATTTTATATGTATGTCTTAACATACATACATATATACTGATCATCAGTGTTGGGGGTAACGCATTACAAGTAACGCAAGTTACGTAATCAGATTACTTTTTCCAAGTAAAGTAACGCATTACTTTTTAATTTACAAGAAAATATCGGAGTTACTTTTTTCAAAAAAGTAACGCCAGTTACTTTTTGTTTCCTTTATGTGTTTAATCCCATTTTATTAAGCAATGTCTTTTCTGCTGACCTTTGTTGATCCAATTGATCCAATCCTATCATACTAATAAGCAAAACTTACTTTAGATTAACTAACATTTGTGCTTAGTTTTTCTCATTTGCTGAAGAGTGTTGAACTTCCTTCTCCTACAGTTCTACTGTACAGATGTGAATTTATTTTCCTTCAGCCTTAGGCTTATTTATTTGACTTTTTGGCGTGACAGGGCTTTTACATTTGCTAAAAATCAAACTTTTTATATTAAAAACAAACAAGCAAGCCCTGACCAGGTTTAAAAAGAAATGCAAAAGTAATGTAACACATTACTTTCCATAAAAGTAACTAAGTAACGTAATTAGTTACTTTTTAGGGAGTAACGCAATATTGTAATGCACTACTTTCACTAACACTGCTGGTCGTTTACTAATGGTTTGATCATCATTTGTTCATGATTAACAAATGTTTATTAAGATAATACAATGTTGACATTTTAATGATTTTTAAGTGATTAATAATATATTAACTAGTAACTTATTAACCATTTGTTATTTTTTTTATTAGCCAACTTATTAACCATTTTTTATTTACCTTCTTTTTTTTCTTTCATTTCCGGAAAATCTGTTTGATTATTTCATGATATTCTATCTTTTTAAGATAACTTACAACTGATTCATAAATTGTTAGCATATTACTTATTAATAATTTGTAAATGTATAGTCATATTTTGTAAATGATTGGTTGATTATCGAATCACTTGTAAGTGATTTATAACTTAATCTATAATAAAAAGTTTTAAATATATCACCTATTAATAATTTATAAACGCATAGTTATGTTTTGTAAATTAAAAAAATACACAAATTGCTAGCATATGACTAATCATTTACTAACTAATCACTTATAAACGACTTACAACTGAACGTTATTATAAAGTGTTACTGAAAATTCTATACTTTTTAAAATATACTTAAGTATATTTAGAATCAATTATAAAGTGTACTCTAAATTCATTATTATTATATTATCTGCATGTACAGTTTTTTTGTTTACTTTTAAGGTTTGAAGTTAAGTAAACCTGCACAGTCAATACAATTAAGCACATTTCTTTTTTACATAAGTAACAAGTGCTGAATATTGCATAGGAACAAAAACACGGAATATGACAAACTTGGCAACACAAGGCAGGACATTTGCGGTTCTTGCAGAACTTTTTCATTAAGGCACAGTGCCATGAACCTTGCAACGTTAATCAAATCCAGCAACTTTTTTTTTTTTTCCTTAGAAAAGCTTATTGTAATGGCCTTCACAGATGTGTGGGCTAAGCCCTGAATATCCACTGACCCTTGAACCTCCCCGATCAGTGTCTATCCAAACATAAAAAATACTCCAGGAATATCTATGAATATGAATGAGATCACGTTGAGAGATCAGTACCAAGTGAGAAAAGCAAGATGCGCACACACAAACTCGTCTTTGATGGCATATCCTGAAATCATCTGTACATGACGTTTCCCAGAGTTCTCCGAGGGCAACTAAAGTCAGCAGTTCAGTGATACGCTGCTTTGGCCAGGGCCCTTTTACCCTCCATTAGACAAAGTGCAGGCTGGTAGGATTTTGTCCCTAAAGCTTCGGACCGGGCCGGAGAAGAACACTCTGCAGAACTGGGATCAGGGCATATGTGTGTGAGAGATACAACAAGATCTGGCCGCTGGATTCGATTTCAGCTGATGTTGCACCGAGGGCTTCTTGCCTACAAAGCCACGGTATGTGTGTGAAGTGTGTGGGTTTTAGGAAGTGAGAAATCCATAGAGAACAAGAGGGTGCAGGAAAATAAGCATGCCCTGTTAGCTCAAATGTGTTTGTGTGGGTGTACATTAACATGTATGTGGGTTGGACGGAGGCTGAATATGCAAAGCGACGCAAACAAAAGATGATTTCTTCTTGACGGACTACGCTGCATCCCTTTTGCTGTTTAATCAAGCTACGTTCCCCTTTATTGTGTACGCACACCTTAGCAAGTAGCTCGCCTGACCTTGAGCGAAAGAACTAGTCAACCTTTCTCTCATTAGACACAGCTGAGGTAATCTCAGCGTGCCCGTAAACATGGCGCTTAAACTCAGAACCTGACAAGCAATTATTTCTGTCTCCCGTCAGCCATAGGAGCACCTTCACTCGAATGTGTGCCGTTACAACTGTAATTATTGCATTACTGACCTTGTTGGCTTGAGGTCCTTTTCAATATGTTGTAATTATCACTCCTGCGTTTTCCCTGACTTTTCTAGGTATTAACAATGGAGGTTTTGTTGTCTTACTCCCCCTGTTGTTCAAGAAAATGTGGGCTTGAAGGTTGTGTGTGCGCAAATACACATCTGCGACCTCATTTACTTCTGGTATAAAGAGCCGTCTCTGCGATCGGATCACAAGTAGTCAGGTGCAAATGGGGTCAAAAACATTTTTTTTTGCGATCCGATCACTTAAATTACATATGGAGGTGGTCAGAAATTCATGCTGTGTCATATTTGCAGAATAACCGGTTTCGCCTGCTCACCTGTCAGCCATTGCACTACAGTAAGCCTTTGTCAGTTACATGCAGCTTCAAACTAGAAGTGAAAAGCAAATTTTAGCATGGAAATATTATACTTTAAATAATATACTTAAGTTGAATGTTTTTGAACAATTACATGCTTAATTGCAAGTTTTAAATGCAGTTAGCTGAACTAGAGTGCTTACGTAGGACTTGAGTACATATTTATGTGTGATTTCATCATTTCTTCTATTGTCTTTGAAATATGGTAAAAGCAGTGGCATGCACAACATAATTATGCTAATCTAAATAACAAAATGTACTTTTACAGTATTTAAATTACATTATTAATTAAATAAGTCACCTGTATTTAAAGTAGTACTTGTTTGCCTGTTGTGTTTTTTAATATTTTAATGGTTTCCGCAGGGTTAATTGGAAAAATAAATGGGCACATGCTGATCTATGCTACTGTTGTTGAATGGCTTGGCTTTTTAGCTATAATTAAGCATGCTATCCCTAGTAAAAAAGTAATATATTTAAAATACATTTATTTCATACTAAGTATAATTCAAATCTATTAACATATCTACTGACATATCTCTCGAGACTTACTGATATAAAAAAAAAGATTAAACTTTTTAATTTGGAATACTACTTGTGCACCTAAAATATTTTTAATGTCACTGTTGATGAGGAGTATATGATCTTATATTTAATATTTTAATATTTAAAGTGTACTCAAAGTATACTTGCAATAGTTACACATTAGCACGATCAAATATACTTTATATACTGTATATTTTTAGTAGGACTTTATCACTACTTCCGCACAATTAATGTGCATTAAGTGTGAAATAAGTTGTTCCAATTTAGCAGACTTTAAATATACCAGTTTAGTATACTAAAAGTACTTTTACTAAGTGCATTATATGTAAATGTATTTGTAGTATACTTAGTATAAAATAAATGTATTTTAAATAAATTTTTGTATATTAATTTTTTCACTAGGGTAAGCATACTATCCTTAGTAAAAAAAAAAAGTAATATATTTAAAATGCATTCATTTCATACTTAGTATAGTTCAAATCTATTAACATATCTACTGACACATCTCTGTAAACTTACTGATATAAAAAAAAAAAAATAACACTTTATTTGGAGTACTACTTGTGCACAATGCATATTTCTTAATATTAAGCCTAAAATGTCTTTTAATGTCACTACTGTTGAGAACTGTATGATCTTTGAATAATATTGGTCTTTAAATGCAAGAAGTTTAAAGTATACTTGCAATAGTTCCACTTTAGCACATTCAAATATATTTAAGTATATTTTTAGCAGGACTTCAGCACTACTTCCACGCAATTAAAGTGCATTAAGTCAAAGCACAAAACCAGTCATAAGGGTCAATTTTTCAAATAATTTTGAATTTTGATTTTTTTATATTTTTATATTTTTATACAAAAAAAAAAAAAGATTTCAGTTGATGTATGGTTTGTTAGGATATGACAATATTTGTCCGAGATACAACTATTTGAAAATCTGGAATCTGAGGTTGCAAAAAATCTAAATATTGAGAAAATCGCCTTTAAAGTTGTCCAAATGAAGTTTTTAGCAATGCATATTACTTATCAAAAATTAAGTTTTAATATATTTACAGTAGGAAATTTACCAAATATCTTCATGGAACATGATCTACTTAATATCCTAATGATTTTTGGCATAAAAGAAAAAAACTATAATTTTGACCCATACAATGTATTTTTGGCTATTGCTACATACACCAGCGACTTATGACTGGTTTTGTGGTCCAGGGTAACTTATATACGTACTTCATTACTTGTTACTGAACTGTAGTAACTTAGAATTCTACTTGAAACCTAAGTGTTTATATTAAAATGATATAAAAGTTATTAAAATATATTAAAAATGAATACATAATTGTATAGATTTTTATTTGTGTATTTGTGTGTATTTTACCAATATACAGCACTTAGAAATAGTGTGTGATTTATGTCACAAATTTAGACCCTTAAAATCTGAACACAGTTGCCTTACACATTTGTAGAAGAGCAGCTTGGACATTCTTTGAAATATCTGCTTTTTTGTTTCACATAAGGGAAAGTCATACAGGTTTGATTTGGCCTTAGGATGAATAAAGTATGAGTTTCTGTGAGAAAAAAGAAAAAAGTTTTAGTCTTTCAAAGGACTGACATAAATCTACACTAGATCTGAAATAATGCTCCTCTACGTACGCGCTGGTTTGCGCAGTAGCATGAGCATCTTTTTCTTTGTCCTGGGCAAGTGGATGAGGCAGGTTGTCGGCAGAAAAGGGACATAAAGGAGGTAGATTTTGAACTTCAACATGCTACAAGTCATTTTGATCAATGTCTGCAGCAGCACCCACTAGCTGGAGGGCAACAGGAACTGCTGAGAGATGAATTCCTCTGTATGCGTGTGTAGGTCTGCACTGATGGTATGTGTGCACCAGCCACTCGGTTTTATTCTTTATCGCGCTGTGCGAGACTATAGGTATGCTAGCGGTCACACAGCTCAAATAAAATATTCCCAGTCTCTAATAAGTGTCTTTCACAACTGCTTTTGTAGTGGCTAACAAACCTGCTGTGCTAATAAAAGAGTAGACGGTTATCATTGTATTTTATGCAGGAATAAAAGCGCCATACTCCTGGCTGCACAGGACAAAGCCACCTAGACCTTTGTTTCCCCTTTTCTTTCCCACTGCTCTTAATGCTTTGATAAATTTGGCGCGCTGAGAAACATTTCCTTGAAAGCCGTACATTTGTATCAGCGGTGCAATCAGCAAAATACTACTTGTGCCAAGAACCCTTACAATACTGTAATCAAACTTTACCGCCAATTGCTGCATTTTTCATTAAGCCAAAGCCTTTGGAAAGCAATCTCTGGTGCATCATGGGAAACTAACCTCGAACACTATTAGGTTTGAGGTTACTATTAGGTATTTCACCCCAAAATGAAAATCTTGCACATGATGATGTTAGAAAGTATGTCTGGGTTTCTGCTTTCCACACATGGATTCATACTTCCAAACAACAAAAAAGACAAAAAGCTGCACAGAAGTGCCTTCTAAAGGCAGATTATAGCTTTGTGTGGGAAACGCAATGAAATCGAAGTTTACTGATAATTTTCCATTCTACCATACTTTTAAAATCTCATTTGTGGTTGTGCATGGTTGAAATTGCCATGTGATGTGAGAACCGGTGACGGTGTAATATAAAACCTGGCACAATATGCCTAAAGCCACCGTTTTTCAATTGAATTCAAGTGCATTTACAGTTTGCAAGCTCATTTTTTCATTTTAACACACTTTTGTGCAACAGCAAAATGATAAGTGTTAATTATGTGTTTTACTTTTTTTCAGATGTACTGTTATAAATCTATAGTTTGATCAAATGTTTGAGTGTTAAAGAAAACTCTTGATTAGGAGAAGAGAGTAGAAAACAGCCACATGAACCAGCCGGAATATCCTAGCATTTACCCAGCAACACCACAGTAAGTCCCTGGGGGTTGTATGCATTACCATTTGCACATGCAACATGTATTACATTCTAAATTAGGTATCATAAATTAGGCTAATGATTTTTTTTATTTTTTTTATCTTGGTTAATGCTAAAATTTGTCCATTGTTAGATCATGTTAGTAATCATTGATGTCACATCAGTTCATTTTGATGTTGAAAATGATTTGGACGGGTGAAGATTTTGTTGCTTTAGTAGTGAATGCACACGTCTTTTGTGTGTAATTTCACAGTATGACTGTATTTACAGTATTGTTTGATCAAGTAAATGCAGCCTTGGTGAGTAAAAGAGACATATTTCAATTATTTTAAATCTTTTACCTGTAGTGTACATACAGTGAATAAAACTCACTGCCTATTGATGAGAAAAAAAACTTTTGTCACCTTTTTTTCAACTCTGTTCATATAGTCTGATGTGTGTGAAGGTCAATATATTTTTTAAAGTGTCTTGCAATTTGACATTTTTATTGCAAAGTTACTTTAGCTTTTGAAATGTCATGTGGTACAACTCCCTAAAACCTCATTCATGTAGGGGCCCTAAGTAAATCCCAGATATGGGGCCCCAACACTAAACTATGTACTCTTTTATGCCTACCCCTTATTTTGTTTGCTCGTTTATAGTTTATTTATCCCTTCACAACCAGTAATTAGTCAACCTGATGGTGTTCTAAGGCCATATTAAGCTGCCTTTTTTCAGATCACAAAAGATTAGAAAAAAAAATGCTTGCATTTGTCATTTTAATAAATTGTAAACTTTTTCTATCGTTTTACAAACATGAAATTATCCCATGCAGCTCATTCCATATTCCAAGTGTTCTCTGAAGGCAATATGGTAGGGCTTGCCAAGAAACAAATCGAAAATGCAATCTATTAAGCAAAAATCTCCAATCATTGCATATGAGTGCATTTATAAGTGTTTATACATGCATTTTATATATAGTGTGCGGCAGTTCGCACCGGCGCGCCTAGGAAAAGCGTGACTCATTTTGAAACATCAAGACAAATAAAATTAAAATTCTGGTTCATTAGGAAAAAAAACAAGAAAAATAACAAATGCAGTAAATGGTAAAACTGTTTGCACTACAAACCGGTGCATTCATAATTAAGATGTGATCCGTTCATAGTTAAGGTAGTGATCTGATCTGGGAAAACCCAAGACATGGTGAAATTTTTCCTTTTTTTGATACCTTTTGAAAGTTGGAGCTTTCATTCAAAGCCCTTCCCAAAACTATTTTTATTTAGTCCGTAGCTTGAACGTAACAAAAGCTGTGGCTATCTGAAGTTGGCTGATAGCTATGATTTTCAGGAATGGAATTTTTAGAAAAATGGGTTTAAAGTAAGGCAGTGAAAATAGAAACACAAGTCAAGTGTCACAAGTAAAAGTCACTTTACTGTGATAAAATACTTGTTTTAGTCACTGTACATGATGTAAAAGATACAAAATGACCCCAAGGAACACAGAACACTTGTAAATATTCAAACATTAAATGTATATCTATTTATAAAACATCACAGATTACAGCATATAGGCTCTCCAATTCTCCTGTTCTACTCTTGACTTATTGCTGGACTTGATCCATAACCAGACACAGTTTTGTGTTCTAAACTTGTCATTTTAGTTTTTGCTTTCACCATTTGAACTAAATGAAAGTAATGCATATCGATATGAAAATGGTGCTGGGGGCTCTTTAAGAATGAGAACTCTCTGTCAGAAGCGCTATACTGCATCATTACACAAACAAGCAAACGTTACCCCGAAGAGGACAGTTTTACGTTGTTTATCATGGACATAGTCTCTGAACTTTTGATCACCCTTTGTATGTTTAGAAAGCATGAATAGTGTACCTTGTAGTTTACATTTAGAAAAGTGAACACAGCACAACAGTTCACGCACATGCGCATTTAACAGACTGTCATCGGACTCCTCCTCTTTAGCAACTTCATCATCCGATCCTTCATCTCTGAATATAAAATAGTCCATTATAACATTTTTTAGGGCACTGACATCACCAAGATGGAGCAGATTGGGCGAGTAAGTTTAAGTGCTTTGTTCTCTTGCGCTTCACCATCTCATGATATAAAAAAAACAATAAATAAATAAAAACAACTTTGTTTAATAAGTAAATGGTAATTTTTCTGCACTAAACAAGTGAGAATAAAAACTGAATGGAAAACTAATTTTGACAAAAAAAATTGACATTCAACCTATTTTTTCGAATTTCCTGAAATGCCCCAGCGTGACATCCGACAGGTTTTCCCAGATCACATCACATATATTAAAATAATATGTTAAGACACACCAGTTTGCAATATCAAGCAGCAAAACAAGTTAAACATAGCTGGAAGTGAATGACACCTGAAAACTGTAAGTTAAACTGCTTCAAGAACAGTGATGTTATTACCTCACTAACGTGAAATGCCTTGTAGCTTTTCACCTGTGAACCTATTTGAATGATAAAGTCAGTGTGTGTGTGTGTGTGTGTACTGTAGATGTGTGGGAGAGAGAGTGGTAGGAAAAAAGCGACGCAACTGACACATTCAATACCCAGAAAGGTAGTAAGGACATCATTAATATAGTCTATGTGACGTGAGTGGTCCAACCATAATGTTGTGACGCTACAAGAATACTTTTTGTACGTGAAGAAAACAAAAATAATGACTTTATTCAACAGTTTCTTCTCTTCTGTGTCAGTGTTTGCTACAAAAGTATCATGACTCATGTATGTGGTGTTTCTGATGCAGGAACTGGCGCTTTGACGTAGATCCCAGATGCGCTGTGGCTTTTTTTCAAGCAAAGAAAGACCCATGCGTTACAATAAAACCATCTTCGTAAACATGTCTGAAGATTTCAACAGAGAAGATGACTTGCTGAACTGGTACTCTTTTGAAGTGCAACGATTTTGTTTTCTTTGGACATAAAAAGTATTCTCGTACCTTCATACCATTATGGTTGAACCACTGATGTCACACGGTCTATTTTATCGATGTCCTTACTACTTTTCTTGGCCTTGAACAAGGTAGTTGCTTTGATCCCACTGTATCTGACTTCATCATGCTTCTTATTTTTCTCATGCCACAAAAGCAGAGTTAGAAACCAATTCAAAACTGTCACTGTCTGTGTGTATGAATAGTTTTGCTCTGGTTTTGTCTGAGATATAACATCACCTTTGGGAGGAACACATTTTCACTTGAGTGGACAATAAAGATTTTTCATACTCCCAGAGACATATTCAAATACAGTGAAGTGTTGAATAAAGAGCTGCCGACCTTTAGATGGGAGGGACGCCTAAAACGTATCCTCACAGCATTCTGCTCTTGAATACAAAAAAAAAAAAAAAACATTCCAGGTAAACACTACATGCCTGTGTTCATTGTGGCAGAAACTTATATTTTCAGAGGCTTATTTTGCGGCTTGAGCGATTAGACAAGGTACAGAGAGAGAGAGTCTGACTCCTCTACACAACTAGGACACAAAATAAGCGAGGAGGGACAAGGACACGCTCATGATGGAAAAGTATTTCTTGATGAATTGATGGGTTGTGCGATTTTGCTTATTTCATTTTAGGAAAGGAGGGAAATTATCATCCAGGAGAGCACGTTGACTGATTTTAAAAGCCCAACTCACCTTGCAGCGGGCTCCTTTCGGGGAAATGGTTTATTTGAAAACACAGTGATTTAAAATAGTGGGACGATGGATTGTGATTAGGCCAGTAGATTTGTGACAGAAGTCATTTCCTGAGGCAAAGTCATCCAAAGATTATGAAAGAACGATGTTTTACCTCAAAAAGCCTTGACCGTTTTCTGAAGTCCTCGTCTAGCACCACATTCAGCCAAACCTAATTAAAACCAGCCGTCCGATGTCCTGCAAACATGTATCATTATCTAACTTTCGAGTAGTTTCATTTATGTTTTTAATTTAGTTCTTGATAATGACTTTGCTTGAAGTCATTTCTGTACCAGCAGTATTCAGCTCTGAGTTTTAAGAACGTTTATGTAACTAATGCAGATATCATCTATCAGGATGGAGGACGTATGCAGAAAATGTAGAGGATGTGTAGACGTTAGCCTTGAGCACTTTTTTCCTAATAATGAGGAAAAAAAAATAATAATAAAAAAACACTGTTTTGAAAGAAAACCTTTTAAAGTAGATTTGTTTAAACATATTTTTTTTCAATATAAACAAATTAATAATTTAATAACTGTTTGATTTATATATTTAAAATCTAATGTATTCCTGTGATGTAAAGCTGGGTTTTTAGCATAATTGCTTCAGTCTTCAGTGACCTCCTATTCATCAAAGAAAAACAAAGGGAGAGTAAAACTAAATATTAAGTATCAAATCCTGTTTTAACACTGATAATCATAAATCAATTATTAATAGTTAATAATAAATAAGCTTTCAATTTATGTATTGTTCGTTAGGATGGGACAATATTTGGCTGAGATTAGAACTATTAGAAAATCTGAAATCTGAGGGTGAAAAAAAATAAAATAAAATAAAATAAAAATATTGAGAAAATCACCTTTAAAGTTGTCCAGATTAAGTTCTTAGCAATGCACATTGCTAATCAAAAATTAAGTTTTGATATATTCATAGTAGGAAATCTACAAAATATCTTCATGGATCATGATCTTTACTTAATATAAATATTTTTGGCATAAAAGAAAAATCTGTAATTTTGACCCATACAATGTATTTTTGGCTATTGCTACAAATATACCCATGCTACTTATGACTGGTTTTGTAGTTCAGGGTCACATTTTAGAATGATTTTTGAAGGATCGTGTGACACTGAAGATTGGAGTAATGATCCTGCCATAACAGGAATAAATTGCATTTTAAAATATAAAAGATGTGATTATATTAAAATGTGCAAATAAGTGCAATTGAATAGTTATTTTGAATTGTAATAACATTTAATAATTGTAATTAACATTTAAAATGTAATAAAACAATATTTTACAGTATTTTCAATCAAATAAATATAGCCTTATTGAGCATAAGAGATGTCTTTTAAAAACTTTAAACATTTTATCAAATTTTATAAACTTTTGACCTGTAGTCTTCACTGCTATTTTATCTATTTTTTTTTTATTAAATTAAATTATTAAATAAAATTTTCTCAATTATATATATATATATATATATAATAAAAAAACAGAAAAACAACATTTTACCTTCAAAAACGTCCTAAAAACAAACAAACAAATAATAACAATAATTATAATAGGTTTACACTTACATGTGTTCAAGGTAAACGGAAAATATGTTTTTGCCTTTTTTTCTTGATGCTGAAACATCATTAAGTCATTAAGCTGTCCTTGAGGAAAAAATGATCAGAAACACAATGAATACATTTCTTTATCGTGAATATGTGTCGTTAACCCCTGCTTGCTAACCTTGAGCACTTTTTTGTCCATTATTTGAGGTAGAGTTTGCACTGGAAAAGAAAGAAATTGTATATAATTGTATGACTTTTTCTGCAACTGAGCAGAGATTTTATTTTGGCGGCTCTGACTTTGGGAACGCTGTTTCTGGCGGGACAAATTGTAATAGTTTTAGCGCATGCTGTTTTGGAAAATGAGTGTTTTAGACTAATGTAATTGAATGTGGATTGCTTGGGATTTACTTCAAGCAAGCACAGTTTTCCCCTCCGTCAAGCACAGATATGGAAAATGGACACAGCAGGCCAACAGTTCCTCCATGTGTAATGTGCCACCCGACCTTAACGGTACTGCTTCCGCAGCAGAGTTCCTCTCAATCCTCTTTCCCTGTCTCTTGCAATCTCCACAGGACAGAGATTTCTTGGATTTATACAAACAGATCTCTTGGAAAAGTAGTCTAGCACGCTTCTCCTCCGCTCCTTAAGCTCCTTTCCTTTCTTTGCCGTCTCCGGTGGGAAGATGGATGGGTTTGCCCTGGGTGGCGGGGAAAGAAGTATTGCTAATATTTTCATGATCTGGGGCAATATTGTCATGACTTAACCTTTCTTGTGTGGAGAAGAGGAGGCACACGGTTTGGCTGGTGCTGAGGCAGCAGGGACGAAGGGGAGGGGTTGGGTCCGTGTGTATTTACTAACTGTGTCTCCATCCATCAAAAGCCAGCCTGCGTTGTCTCCTCCTGTCCATCAAAGTCCTTTCTCATTGGCGACTCACTTCCTCAACTGTTTCAGCCTCCCTGCATTTGCGATATATGTGCATGATTTAAAAACCTGCTGCTCTTTGTCTTTTACTTTTTTTTCTCTTTCGTTTTTTCCTGTCCATTTCCTCTCATTACTGACCCCCCTGGGAGATATATTTGTACACACATACCAGGGGCGTTTCTTCCAAGGAGGCAAGGGAGTCAGATCCTCCACAAAAATACTGGATGAGGAAAAGAATTAGTAGTACAAAAATGAAACAATGGCAGTATTACAAAATGTAACATTAAAAAGTGTGTAAATCACTTGTTTTTTTCAAAAGAAACATTGTCTGTGACACCAGCAGATAAAGGTCCTCATCTCTTTCGCCTCCCCCGAGCTCACTGAGTTTTAACAGACCCCCTAAAGCATATGGTGAGTTTGGTGGGGGGTAATTGAGAATAAATGTGGGAAAGTCACATTTAAGGAGACAATGCCTTCATCGCAATATGGTTGGATATGACTGGTTATGTTCGGCTGTGATTGGTTCATGTGATAAATCCCGCCTCTTATGTTTGTGCGCATTCTGCATTCACGAATAAGTCTGAATGAACAATATATTGCTGTATATTGCTGTACTAATTTTAAAAAGTAAGATATAAGATAAGTAAGATATAACCACTTTATGTCAAAATAAGTCTTAAAATGGCATGAAAACATGATCTGTGGGAGTTTTAGTGAGTAATCGGCTCAAAATAAATCTGTGTTTGTGACCAATATTTACCGAGCTTTGGTGACTGGTGATCTGAAAATGTAAAAAATAGTTAGAAGTTAACTATTACAAAACAGTAGCTAAATTTACAAATTTACAAATATAATATATTACAAATATATTTTAAATTGATACTGCCTTGAGTTATTATTTTAGAATAAATGTAAAATGTTTAAGAACAATACCTTGATGAGATTCATAGTTGACTTTAAGAAATAGAACATTACTTACATTGTTAATGTCATTTTCCCCCTTTTCCTGATAGTGTAAGCAATGTTTATTTAACCAAAAAATGTGACTGGAACATGAATTTACATTTAATTTAAAGAAAGAAAGAAAGAAAGAAACTGAAGAAAGGACTTCAGAACATCACACACCACTGATATATACAGATATATGATTTTTTTTTTGTGTGTGTATTATTCTTACTAAGGCTGGATTTATTTGGTTGAAAAAAAATAAAATAAAGTTAAAACAGTAATATTGTGAAATATTATACAATTTTTAAATGACTGTTTTCTATTTGAGAATATTTAAAAATGTCATTTATTTCTGTGATGCAAGGATGCAGAAATACATTTTCAGCAGCCATTGCTCCAGTCTTCAGTTTCACATGATCCTTAAATCATTTAAATATGCAAAATTCTATGACCCAGTAAAATTTACCTTATGAATCTTTATTATTCAGTTTAATATTCTGAGAAGTGTACACATTTTTACCCAAAGGTATATTCTACGGTGGCCAAGAAGTGCAAAACAAAACAATTCTGAAAACAAAATAACAAATTACAAACACGAACGCAAATATAAAAAACAAAATAATAATTCACCGAACACAACAGCAATTCCGAAAACACTATAACAAGTCAGAAAACACAATGACGAACTCAAAAACAAAATAACAAGTCAGAAAACACAACGAGAAATCAGACAAACCGGAAGAGGTAGGTATAGTTTGAGACGGCGCCATTGATTTGAGAATAGACTGTTTACTGCTGACTCGACGAGACATCTGTCAATCATCTGTTAATTTTTAGTGGTGGATAATCCATTTATTCCTTTGCTTAAACTTCCGCGTCTTCGTACAGTGCGTAGGCCATGGTTGCTTAGCAACGGTAGACGCCACGGGAGCGGAAGCTACAGGGCGCTTTGGAAAGAAGGAAAAAGTGGCACGTATTGCGTTTTCCACACATTTTTAGGCAGTTATACATTTAAACTGAGCTACTTTAAGGCCATCTCCGAACTTTCTGCCACTACTCTGCTGTCTTCCGGTTTGTCTGATTTCTCGTTGTGTTTTCTGACTTGTTATAATATTTTCAGAATTGCTGTTGTGTTTTGTGAATCATTTGTTATTTTGTTTTCAGAATTGTAATTTGTTTTGCACTTCTCGGCCACCGTAATATTTCAACCCCCTAGGGGTGCATAAAATGAAAATATATTCACCCCTAGTCCATTCAAGATGAGTTTGTTTCTTCATTGGAACAGACTTGGAGAAATGTAGCATTACATCATTTGTTCAACAATGGATCCTCTGTAGTGAATGGGTGTTGTCAGAATGAGAGTTAAAAACGTCACAACAATCCATCCTCTGACATCAAAATCCACAACATATTTCTTTAGAACTGTTTTCACAGCTTGATCTCTCTTCTGATTCAGATGAGACAACTGTTTCACTAGAGAAAGCAATACTATGGAAAGAGTCGTATTTTAGCCAGAAGTTAAAAATGTCTTAATGATGGATTAACTGATTGTCGGCGGTCGTATGGATTATCTGTGGCTTATTTTTATATTTTAAACAGCTGCTTGGACTCTTATTTTGACGGCACCCATTCACTTCAGAGCATCCATTGGTGAGCAAGTTATGTAGTGCTAAATTGGACAGCCTGAGTACGTTTTCAGCGTATATTCAGTTTTGAGTGAACTATTCCTTTAATGGGCACCCTGTGCCCCAGTGCTGAAAAGCTAGAAACACCTCAGCTGACCTCTTGTTTCACTATCTTTATCCTCTTCTCTGTCCTGTCCTCTGTTTTTCTCCGATTTCTATCTCTCCCTCGCTCCCGGTGCAGGCTGGTACGGCTGTGTAATTTGAGCATGCTGGGCAGTCTCTGCTCAATGTTGATGGAAGGATGGGGCCGTGTATTGAGAGGTTACATGCTGTCCTAGTCGCCCAGGCTGCATGGATCAGTAACACCTTGTTTGATAGAGAGGAAGTGCAAATGAGTGTAGAAAGATGAGGAACAGTACTTCAGATTTATCCTTAAAGACAGATGACAAAGATGAACCCCTATTCTCTCTCTCTCTCTGCTGCTGGAGTTGACTCCATTCACACCTGAACTAAAGCCTGTTTTCTGCTTGAGTTCACATGTGTTCATGTGTGTTGTTGTTCTTGTTTTCTGAAGCAGATAAGTGTGTGTATGTGTCATGTTAGTGCACTACATGATAGACAGTCATTATCTTTACCTTATGTCACAAACTCACATTGTCACAGGTGTTAGAAACGGCTTTGAATGTAGTGAATATAAACTGTTTTTAGAGTCAGAACTCTTTTATGCAACTATTTTGTCTTTTATATTTATATGTATGTATATATATATATATATATATATATATATATATATATATATACAATTAACCAGTCCAGCATTTTTTTTTTTTAAATAAATAAACAAATAAACACCAGCTAATCAAAACAAGGATATGTTATGTTAGTATCAAAATATCCAGACAATAAAGCAGTTATTAAAAAGTCTGATAAGTATCTTTTTAATAACTGCTCTCTTATCTGGAAATTTTAATTGTCTATCTTTTGTTGTCATGATTTAACTGCACTAAAAAAACATATGGGAACTATTTAGAAAAGTACTAGTAAATTTCAATAATATTATTCAAAGAAACAGAAAGTTGCACTCTGAATTAAGCATTCATTTTTGAAGTAGAAAGACTGAAATAGGATATAATATAGTATCTACAGTTGAGTTGTCAAAAGTCTACACCCCCCTTTCAGAATCTGTAAATTGACTATTTTACCAAAATAAGAGGGATCATACAAAGTGCATGTTATTGTTTATTTAGTACTGACCTGAATAAGATATTTCACATTATTCATTGCTTACATAGAGTCTACAAGAGAAAATAATAGTTGAATTTATAAAAATGACCCTGTTCAAAAGTTTACAGCCCCTTGATTCGTAATACTGTGTTGTTACCTGAATGATCCACAGCTGTTTTTTTTTTAGTTATAGTTCATGATTCCCTATGTTTGTTGTGAACAGTTATAATACCTGCTGTTCTTCAGAAAAATCCTTCAGTTACCACAAATTCTTTGGTTTTTCAGTTTTTTTTTATTTTAACCCTTTCCAACAACGACTGTATGATTTTGAGATCCATCTTTTCACACTGAGGACAATTGAGGGACTCATATACAACTATTATAGAAGGTTCAAACGCTCACTGATTTTTACTTATTTGTCTTCTGGGAAACATGTAACTATCTTCTGAAGTCTCTGAAGGACAGTACTAAATTAAAAAAAAAATATATATATAATTAGACAAAATAAGAAAAATGTACACATCTCCATTCCATTCAAAAGTTTTCACCCCCGACTCATGCACAACTGTCACTAGACGACAACAACAACAAAAAAAAAATAATTCAGGTAACAACACAGTATTAAGAATCAAGTGTACATAAACTTTTAACTGGGGTCATTTTTCTAAATTCAACTATTATTTTCTCTTGTGGACTGTATGTAAACGTCTTTTATGTGAAATATCTTAGTCAGGTCAGTACTAAATAAAAAATAACATGCCTTTTGTATGATCCTCCTTTTATTTTGGTAAAATTATTAACATTTAGCAGATTCTGCAAGGTATGTAAACTTTTGACTTGAACTGTATCTAGTGTAAGTATGTCTTGTTAGACTTTTACATGCAGATCAGCAATAGAATGATGTATATCAATTCAATTTTGCGAATATTTTGAGATTATCAGCATTACTGTATAAATGTTCCTCGCTGACCAGGTGAAAAAAAGGATATTTCCTAATAATCAGCTCCATTATCAGTTCCCATATAAACATATACTCTGATATCAGTTGTTTTGTTAGACACTGATTTTTAAATTGATATTAAACGCTCACATATTCAAAAGGCATTTAGAGGATGTACAGGACATGATGTACCTGCATTGCTGTACTCTACCCATCCTTAAACTGCTAATATTTGTTTTGCTATACATAAACAAATTGGTTTTTAGCACTTAAATGACCCTCTAGAGTCAGACCGTGTAATTAGTAATTCATTTAAACATGTAGGTAGCACTTTGCAACTGCAATTACTCTTGATCTTTGCCACACCCAGAGAAAAATGGATTTCATCCATGTGCATGCACTCACATACCCAAAGTTCAGCAGATTTATATTCACGAGCAGACAGTTTTAATAGTTTTAATGTTTTCGTCTGTCTGCGTGTGTGTGCTCTGCGTCCACCCGGGGACAGCAGCAGTAGTGCTAATGATATTAAGCCAGGGACAGATCTGCTCCATGTCTGCAGGCCTGCCAGTCAGCTGGTCTGGCCCCTCAACCACTCTCCGCTAATCCCATCCTCCTCTCCACCAGAGACAGGAAGAGAAATCTAATAAATAAATGAGAGGATGCACGAGGAAAAAAATATATAAATTACGTCCTCGCTTCTCGTAAATCATGTTCCCAACTTCCAGTAGACAGGAGGGCGGAGCCTGGGAGTGGAGGAGACGAGAGGAAAGATCACGAGAGGAGGAGGAGGAGAGAGAGAGAGAGAGTGTGTGTGTCTGCATGAGAGAAAGAGAGAGAGAGCGTGCGGGAAGCGCTTCTATCCTTCCCTCAGCCGGGGTAGCTCTCGAGACTTGGCGTCGAGGTGTTTTTAATTGATTTTTGATTAGCCAGACATGGGGGGTGTCCATTAGCAGGGGAGGGATAAAACCAGAACAAAAAAGAAAGAGACAGCGCACGAGAGAGAGATACACTGAGTATGAATAAATGAATGGATAGAAGGCCGTTATTGAAGAGCATGATACCGAAGCACAGGGATGCTTCTTTCACTTTGTCTCTCATACTGCTTAATTGACTGTAATATTTTATTTAATTAGTTGCAATTAACCTCAGGTTCAAGATACTCCGCAGCTGATGAAGAAGGTGAGAACTTCTCTCCGATATCTTCATGGCAAATTGTGCGAACATCAGCTCACGCACACGCGTCTGTTTACAGGAATCCACAAAGGTGAAACGGTATTCAATAAACAGGAAACTGACATGCTAATGCAGTGGTTCTTAACTAATGGGTCACAACCCCAAAAAAATGGTTACAGGTCTGTTCTGATACAGGGTTATGAACAGGACTTAAAAGCAAATAATAGAGTGCAAGCAACCCAATAAGCATGCATAGTTAGCAAAAAATAAACTAGCTTATCAAGTTGTTTAAATGGGAGCAGGAAGACATTTAATGTCTTTTGTTGTTGATGTCCTGTTAAACGCTGCAGTGAATTCATCTGTCACTTTATAGAGGCTATAACATAGAGAGGTTGTGTTACATTTCCTCACCCTTAAAAATCCTTAGACAAAACTAAGCAGAGTAAAATAAAATACAGCCCAGACTTTATTAAATATGAATTTAAACAAGGAGGCGGTTTGTTTTGTGTTATGAATTATTGCCCGCCGATAACATGAAACCATTGAAATTCAAGAGAAAATGTCAGGGAGACCTGATATCATCATCATCAAGACAAAAAGCATCAAAAAGTGAAATTCTCAAAAAAAAAAAAAAAAAAAAAAAGCCTCTTTTATTGTTCTTTCTTATACACACTAGCATTACATTTCATTTATGTGATCAATAATATCATAAAACATGATTGCATTTTAAAATATTTTAATATATTTTAACATTTAATTTATTCAAAATTTTCAACAGTCTTCCTTCAGCAGTCATAATAATATGCTGATTTTATATTATTATCAAAGTTGAAATCTGAATTTTATTAAAAAACAAAAAAGACAACAGCATAAAAGTTTGAACAGGAAGAGGATTCTTGCAGACCCTTATGACTGTTGTTCATCTAAAAAATGTAATGATATTGATGCATTCCAATTATTATATATTCTTTTTCCTTAAAGTTCCCCATGTATGCAAATTTGAGTATTGCCTTTCATGCAGTGTAGCTGTATGCAAATGATAAATAAAGTTATTGTCTCCCAAAAGAAAGAACTGACTCTGAACAGCCTGAATGAGTCGTTAGTAATTCAAAATCTTATTTCTAATACATTTGCATAATGCCCGTCTATGCTCTAAATTGGCTGGCCGCAACAACTTGACCTGCCCTCAAACATGTCTTTTTACTGATGACCGCTTCTTGAATCTCGTGGAGTTCAATGTGGGATTCACTAAACGCTTGCTCTTGAAAGAGTTCACAGTTTATTTGGACTAGCTGGCTCCACTAAATCACAACCTGTGTGTATGATAAGTAATATGTTTATATTTTCTGTTAAGCTTTCAAAATACATGACAATGGGCATATCGTTTCTGTCATGCATTGTACGCAGTAGACCAATCACAACAGACTGGGGCATCTGACCAATCAGAGTAGAGTAGGCTCACGGAAAGGAGGGGTTTAGAGAGACTGAATCTGTGAACTGCTTCAAACGAATCAATTGAGAAATGCTAGAAAATGAGGTAATAATAAAATATTGTTTTACCTTGCGTGAATGTAAACCTATTTCAGAAGACTACCAAAACAATATTAGGAAATGTCATAATAGATTTGATTCGATTTTTCTTTTTTTCTTTTTTATTGGGCACTTGTCTTTGTCATTGAAACAATTTTGTATACAAGTGTTGCTAGGTAATATTAATACATTTCAGTATTTGATTTTTGTTGTTGTTGTTGTGAAATCTGAGTCCTGAAGCAAAACCAGCTGAGAACCACTCGTGCTGATGCAATGGCTTTGAATATTCATGAAAGTGCTCTCACACACAATCATACTCACAACACAGCGAGTTCAGTCTGATAATATTCACATATTTGCATAGCAAAAATATTGCAGCCCAAAAACCGACAAACCGACACATTTTCATTGTGAGCAGCACCGGTTCTTCGGCTTCATTTAGACTGACGCCGGACCCCCGTTTATGAGGTTCACTGGTTTTCCTTTAGTAGCAAAAGAAGTGAGGCAGTTGTGGGGAAATCAGATACGGCGGTCACGGTAGATTTGCACTTTGAGTGTATTTTAGCTTGTAACTTTAAAACCCATTTCTGCTTCCCTGACTTTTCATGTCTCTTGATACACCCTACTCATCTGGCCCGATCAGCCGGTCCCAGCCCACTTAAATACAGACACCGACCTGCAAACGTAGACACATTCTTACACTCGTACACGCACACGCTAGCAGAAGCCTGCTGCGCTCCCCTAATATGCACCACGCAGGTGGGAGCGAGCGCAGAGGAGGATGAGTGAAGTAAAGAAGTGATGATGGCCGTAGAGCTGAGAGATTAGAGCGTTTACTGCTTATGGACATGTGCTTTGGGGGTCTCGCTTCTTCTCTAATTGTAGCTCATGACTAATTGGTGTATTAGCGAAACATGTAGCAAGGTGCTTTCGAAGGCTTCGGGGGACACCCGGAGCTCATTACACCCTCATATTCCGGCCAGAAGAGGTTGTTTGGAAAAATAAAAGAACTCTTCCAATTGGTCAGGTGAGGATGGCAATTAAGAAAGCACATCGTTTTTGAAATCAGAGGAAATATCGTCTCGCGTTGGCGTAATTTACCTTGGTCTCCGATGCCTTATGTCCAATTATCACTGATCCACCGCAATTCACCGCAAATGTGCTCGAGCACGCGGAAGGCATGGGGATTATGAGGATCTGTCTGCGCTCGTGCGTCTAAGTGTTGGCTAATCTCAAGCACAGCTGTCACAAGGTGAGTTATGAAGTCTGGATGTGTTGCTCGGGTTTGGAGCAGATTGGAATCTGCTTTGTTGTACTTGACCCCGACAGCGGGCAAATGTTTGAGAGACGGCGCTAAATCCAGCCTGTGATTATCCCCATCATGCTTCATCCATTCCACAGGTCGCTTCTCTAGCAGGCAGAGTTAATAGCTGGAGTGTTTGACATGATGAGGCAAAGTAGGCCATTGTTGGGCTGAATGGATATTAGAGTGGGGATGCATTTAAGGCCATCACTTAGGTCTGGCATTTTTTTTTTTTTTTATTCAGTCACTTAAAGCAATTCATTGATGTGATTCACCAGAACAAAATGAAGTTGTAGTGAAACTTCTCTCTGTGGAAAAGAAGGTCCTACCGTTTGACCTCATTCAGTTGAAGCAATTGTACTGTGCAAATGGCAAATCGTTGTTGTGTTATAACATACATGGAAAGAAAAATATGTGAAATATTACTGATCTAAACAGGCTTGCTGAGACATGAATGCGGTAGTATTATATTTTCATTCCAATGTCCAATGTAAAGGAGCAGCCTTGAACTGATGAGAGATTCCAGGCTTATGCACGCCGCCTTCATTTCTCATCCCACTATCCGGCCTCAACGTCTGCTTCAATTCTTGTCTTTCAACAATATCTCCAGCAGGACCACATTGATCCCACTAAAACCGTCTCTGTTCTCCTCCCCGACCAATTTACCAGCAGTAAAACTAATATTGTCTTTAATCAGATGCAATTAGGGCTCCAAGTTAAGATCTCCTCCCAATTAAAACTCATTAGGCCCCTAATGACATTAGAGGGGTTTTCTGTTGCCGCTGCTCATTTAGGCAGCTCAGTGGCAGGGTGTGGGTGTTGTCAGGCGAATCGGAGTGACCCTATGGACTGATGATTGCATACAACACTGGCTCCTCACCAGCTCGTGGCAGCCAGTTAAGCTGCTGCTAGACTTTATAATTGGATGTGTGTTAGTGGAGACATGGAGCCAGCTGGACTGTGAGTTCTCTTTCCTCTATAACTTCCCTCCTTATATTATATTTTACACGCTTTCCTGCTTCTTTACCCCGTTGAGACCACCCACATTGTTGTCTCTGTTTGCTCAAAATTCTTTGTCTGGCCTCTGTGCCTAATATCCTAATATTGGACACTTACATTCCAGCTCTCACTCATTTATGAGGTCATAGTGTACACGAGGACAAGGGCAAACAGCGGCGCCATGTGTGGTCGAGAGCATTTTTGGGTGCTGTCCATGGTTCTGAATGAGATGGTTTTGAAAGGTCAGATCGCAAACGCCCTGATGTACTCACGACAAAGTTATTTTTCGCTCTTTGCTTAGGGATAAAAATAAATAAGTTTGTATGCAAGCTTGTTTCCACCATGAAATAAACTTTATTTTGACCTGATTTTGAGTTTTCTTCATTTTCACAGTCACACTAAAGAGATTTTTGTCATCTTGTAGAGATTTTGTTATACTATGGTATATACTGTATGTTCAGAAGATAAGAGGATGAGCATATTTTTAGGCATGACGTCAAGCTAAATGTACTTTTTGATTTTGCTAGGCGAGTGCAGTTTTAAATGTAGCTTATCTGCTGAGGATTCTTCACTGTTTGGGGTCTTAGGTTTGTAATATTATTATGTCCTATGTGACGCTATAAAATTACAGCGAGAAGCAATTTGTCCACACCAGACGCGACGCGGTTACAAGATGCAATAAAATCAATCACAAACCACAGCCAATCAGAGGAGCATGTGGGTGGGCTGTTTCTCTACAAGCTATGGCTTGCACTCTCAATAAAATGGAAATGGAAGTACATAATCAAATTAACAGAAAATAAAATCATTTTAATATGATTTACCATACTAAATATTATAACACATATTATACACTGACTGATGCCGTCTTTATTATAGATTACTCTTGTTTGTTCACAGTTTGAACAGTTTGGTTTCCTGTTTAAAACACTATATATAAAGCAATATATATTATCAGTACCTGAGATTATCATTACTTGAAATCAAATAAACTGGTATTTTTTTATTTTATTTTTATTTTATTTCATCTAATTGCAAAGGTAACATTCATTATTTTTTATTTTTCATTTACTTTAACTTGGTGTATTAAAACTAAGACTTAAAACTCAAAGTTGCTATAAATAAAATTTAAATGTGGATAGAAAATATAAAATAACTAATTCAAAATATGAATAACAACTATAATAGTTACTTAGTGACACTAAAATGGCACAGCATTTGGAAACACGGTTTGTATGTTCTTTTTCCACATATGGCATCACAGTAATGGGAGCTATTATAAAAATAGAATCTCCCGTCGCTCGCCATGTATCGCTGTCATGTCTGGTTAGGGATAAATCTTATCGTGTCATGTTGTGCCTGGTTAGGGCAGAGTTTTTAAGTGTTTAAACTAATGTGAAGCTGTTTTTGCACTGATACTAAATAAATAGAAAATAATCATACCTTAAATTGATAAAACATTTATTTAAAGTATTTTTGCATTGCTTAAAATAACAAGTGTGAATGCAGTTGCAACTGAATGTACTACCAATATGCTGTCCATGGTGCTGAAATAACATGCGATGGTGTCTGAGCTATCCATGGTCCTGAAACCATGTCTATTGCAGCTCTGCCAGTCACTCAAAAACTTGAGTACACCACTCTGTCTTCAGATATAAGATATCAAAACGATCAGGACATGTCTCTGGCTGCTGCTCTCTAGTAGATGGAGCTGAGAAAGATGAGTAAGCATAGTACATCACCTTTGAAATGAGGCACCCTGATGACCCTGGATTAAATGTCTCTGTGAAGCTCTTCTTTACTGCTCTTTATGTAGTTCACAAAGACTGGTAACAACCAAGGTCATCTAGACATCAAAGACAGTTCAGCATGAAATTGCAGTGAAAAGCACTACCAGGCATTCTGTCTTGCATTACTACGAAACCACTGCAGTTAACACACCATACGTGAGTTTTTAATATGACTACGATATCGCCGCCTGTGACATCCTCAGTCCCATCTGAGTGATTGCACTGACGCGGAAGGCTGTTGACGGATAGAGAGGGAGTTGTGGAATATGTGTGCTTGACACCAATCTGTGATAATTACCAGAGGGGCCACCGTCTCTCCCGCCTCCAATTGCCTTCTGCTGTCAATCAACAAGTCATTTCAGATCACAATTAAGTTACGGGAAAAGATACAAGGGAGGCCAATGGGTATAATTGAAAATAATTGAGCATGCGGCGGATTCGAGGAGTCGCCTTTGTGGCGCTCTCCGGAGGAGCCGTGAGGAGAGGTGACTGGAGAGAGTGTGCATAATGAACACAACAAAGCCTCTGATTTGATCCTTTCCACCCTGGAGGATATCAGCAGCTTATCGGAATAATCATACGCCACATGTCTCCATGTTGTGCGCGAGGGAACGGAAATGGACCTTTGATCTGTAAACCTAAAGTGCTAGAAGCTGCATGCTAACTCGGCAGCCTGGGGGCTTTTGCATGGGATGAGGATGCGGAGGAAAAAGTGCTTGGGCGTGTGTCGCAGTGCATCCACGTGCAAGGACGTAATCGGTTATATTTAAAAGAGTACTTCACTCAAACATGAAAATTCGCTGTCCAGGATGTAGATGGGTTTGTTTCGTCATCAGAAGAGATTTAGAGGAATTTAGCATTACATTGGTTGCACACAATGAATCCTCTGCAGTGAATTGCTGCCGTCAGAACGAGAGTCCAAACAGCTGATAAAAATATCACAATAAGCCACAAGTAATCCACACGACTCTAGTCCATCAATTTTAGTCCTGTGAAGTGAAAAGCTGTGTGTTTGTAAGAAACAAATCCATCCCCTGTTGTCCTCTCACATTAAAATCCACCAACATATTTGTTTAGAGCTGTTGTTGACTGCTTTCACTTGGAAATGGTACTTAATTAGTACATATTTCTCTCTGAAACCGACTGTTTTCACCAGAGAAAGCAATGTTATTGATAGTTACTGAAGTTAAAACCTCTTGTTGATCGATTTGTTTTTTTACAAACAAGCATTTTTTTTGCTTCACAAGACGTTAATTGATTGGCTGGAGATGGTGTGGATTACTTCTGGATTATTGTGATGTTTTCATCAGCTGTTCAATCAATTCTCATTCTGATGGCATCCATTCACCACAGAGGATCCATTGGTGAGCAAGTCATGAAATTCTACATTTTTTCCAATTCTATTCTGATAACGAAACAAACTCATCTACATCCTGGATGGCCTGAGACTGAGTAGATGTTCAGCAAACATTCATTATTGGGTGAACTATTCCTTTAAGCAACCTGAACGCTTGGGAATACATGTGGAGGTGACGCACAGCATCCAGAAAAGTACTTCCCACCAACGCACACACACAAGCGTGCACGCGCTTCCTCTGTCTCCCCCCCATCCTCGAGAGCTACTTACCTTCTACTGCTTTTGAAAAAAGGAAAACATTTCTCTGTGCAATTTGCATTTCCATATGCTGGCACTGGCGCCACGGAAAGTGGATAATTGGGCTGATGGGCAATGTCGGTGAGAGAGGAATAGAGAAGGATAGAGAGAAGGCCGCCTGGAAAAAAAAACGTAGCCATTACTGGACATTTTTTTTCCCCCTCCCCACCACCACTCGTCATTTCACCATCCACCTCTCAACCACTTGTGTTGCTGAAAAGATTTACCTTGGCCTCCCATTTTCACTCTTTCTGCACAACTCCCTCCCCCAGTCTTTCTCTCGTGCGCACACGAACGCTCTGACTCTCTCTCATCCATATTCATCCAGCGTCTCCCTTGCTCCCTCTGTCACCCACAGCATGGCGTTAATACACCAATTAGCCCTGAGAGCAGATAATGGACTATTTCATATTGCAAAAGAGAAAGAGAAACAGATCGAGAGAGAGCGGGAGCGAGTGAGTGAGCGGCGGCTAGGTTTTGAGGTGCTACTATTTATGAAGATCCACCTGTCAGATGAAGGGCATCGATGATTGCTGATGGAAGATGAGGTCTTTAAGTGGTGTAGTAGAGCTTAAGAAAGCCATCGTATGATTGTTTCTTTTCTTGGGTCTTCCTCTTCTCAAGCAGTCACATTTCTCCCTGAAACGAGCTCTCACCGTGAGCAGGATGTAGCTCGTCTGAATCAATATACCGAATCTAATGAAATCTTTGCATTAAAGCAGAGAAAAACATGACATGTGGAGAGCTCTTCTCTTAGTTTGGCAGTCATCGCTGTGTTCTTTTACTATGGCACACAAAAATAAGAAAAGATGAGGCTTGGAATCTCTTCAGGTATTTCAGTGACCTTTGCAGCTTGAGATTTTGTTCTAGTTTGCTGAGTAAAGAGAAAGGCAAGTGTGAATTTGTAATTTGCAAGTGATGGTTAGAGCTTTTTCAGATCCTGCATACCAAAGTATTAAAGTTTTTGTATTGGCTGTAAGTATGAAAACTAATTTTAACATGGATATGACGGATAGCTCAAATGCACAGATATTACAAGTCTGGCCAATACTGACAAGCTGATCATTCTTTTCACAGTATGGGTGATGATAAATGGACGATATTGAAATTTTATATTAAGACATCCCAGCAGGCACCGGACAACAATAAAACGTCAGATTGACGTTGGAGCCCAACGATGGACAGACGTTTTGGTTGAGAATGAAAATTGATGTTGACTCAATGTTGGATTTTGATTACACAACCTAAAAACACAACCTAGGCTCATGAAAATACGCCTCTATATACATTTCTGAAACACAGTAATTATGTATCTTACTGCACATTTTGCAGCAGATTCAGAGTGAAATCTCCAAAGAGTGGTGCTAAAACACATATTGGTAACACTTTATTTTGATGGTCCCTTTTGAACATTCTGTTGACGCTAAGTAACGTTGCACACACATGTCAACTAACTCTCATTAGAGTATTAGTAGACTGTCTAATTAATATCTGCAAACTCTTTATTGTCATGGTCTCCCAACAGACATTCTATTGACTATAAGTAACTTTGTAAGTACATGTCAACTTACTCCTAACCCTAACCCTACCAGTCTACTAATACTCTAATGAGAGTTAGTAGACATGTAGGTGCAACATTATAGTCAACAGAATGTGTTAAAGGGACCATCAAAATAAAGTGAAACCCACATGTTCAATATGTGACCATGACTCGTTTTTATTATGTTTGTACTGGCACTGCATTTTTATTACACTGCTTGAGGTATGTCTTGCGCTAAAGGTTAATGCTCTATCATGTTGGAAATATCCCCTACATCTGAACCATAGTTTCATCACTCAAGTGCAATGCCGTATCGCGTGAGCTACTGAGCAAACCTACTGAAGTAGAAAACTCATGCATATGAAGCTGTATATGTGACGATAACAGTCAAAAGTATCCGTTTTCAAATCGCACTGGATGTTAAAATAGTTTTTAAGTCATAACATAATGTTCTGCAAGTAAGTGTGTGAAAATTAGGCTTATTAATCAAATCTCTGTACCTGAAAATCATAACTTGTGTGAAAAGGAATAAAAGTTGTCAGTTTTGCTGCCTCTACCCTCTCAAAAATAAAGGTGCTTTGCGATGCCATTTTTAAACAACCTTTGACTGAATGGTTCTTTGTGAAATCAAAAATGGTTCTTCTGTGGCATCACTGTGAAGAACCTTTTAAAGCACCTTTATTTTTAAGAGTGTTCATTTCAACTGGAAACTGCAGTGATTTGTACATACGTTTTTTTCGTTTTGCAGAAATGTATAGAGGCATGTATTTCCAATGAGCCTATGCTGTAAAAACTGTAAAGCTGATGTCAGTATTGGACAACAAATTAAGGTTTTTTCAGTCACCTGTCAAATTTGAGATTTTGGGCATTTTGGGTTTGCATAAAGTGTGTTTTCAGACTAGTGGAAGGAAAACATCCAAAACACACTGTTAAGTGATTCTTTTATAGCACTTTATCTATTTGTGTCAATAGATGTCAATTACAATACATATTTTTAAAAAATCATATTAAATTTGAGATCCGCTAAAGATTACATTTAAGGAACAATAAGAAAGAACGCAGAGAAGAACTATGCTACTTTCCGTTGTTTTTCTTTTCTAACATGCGCTAGACGGATGTGCAGTGTGCCACGCATGACACAATGTTGTAAATATGCAACATTAAGCTAAAAAAAAAAGTTCAGCTTTTAAAAAAACTTCATTCCACTGCCCACATCTCACATGTGTGAATGGACTTAACAGTGTCATGAAATGATTAATGTTTTAAATTAATACTATGTGAGTGTTAGATGATGGCAGAGGCAATATATATGTAAAATTGGGGATATTGTTGTACAGTGTAAGTTCAAATATCAGATATTTAAATGCATATGCTTATTTACCTTGTTTTGCATTTATATATCTTTGCCATTATCTAACGTTCACATAGTACTAAAAGTGCATCCCTAAACTCAAATTAAGCAGAGATGTTCTATCACTAATTTTCTAGACTTGTTTTCATATTGAGGAAGTTATTTATGATTACGTTTATGTTTGGATGGATGGACAGAGAGAGAGTTTAGATGGCCACCAAACTCTGATCATCCAGAATTTCACCTCTGTCACATTTATAGTTTGTATTTTTATCTAGTAAACATGCCTATTTAGGTTGCACTTTTCACAGTTGAAATCTCAAGGCTATGATTGGGCAAATCACAGCATTTGACACGGTTTTACCAATTACAGTAAATGTACTTAACGTCTATTGGTTAGAAAACAGTTTTTGGAGCTCACTCTTTGGGAACAGCAGGATGCAAGGTCACAAACATATATACATGACTGGAAGATACAGCTGAGCGATCAGTTTTACAATGCAAATGGTCAAGTCAGCATTTCCCACTGGAGTTGCTGCGTAATATAGATGTTGTATTATTACCTAAAGTATATTACTATAGGATGATACTATTTACCTACTATATTCCCTTTTCTCTCTCTCTCTCTCTCTCTCTCCCTGACACTTTCTATTCCTAGTGCTAGATGCATACACTTCATTTACATAAGTCATTAAATTCTAAAATCTACTTGACAGATGAAAAAAATAACTGCTTGAATTCAAGCTACTTGTTTGTTATTATTTTTATCACCAAACTAGAAATGTATGGCTCTTATTATAACTTAGAATGACTGTTTTGTGACTGATTCTGACTTTGTTTGTAACCATATTTGTTGGTGGGACCAAAATAGATGAAGTTACTGGTGAATAAAATGTAAGTTATACACTACATTAATGTAGTTTTTAAAAAGCAGTATTAATATCAGCACGGCTGTGATTACCTGTAGTGATCCAATTCTGATAACCTAAAAACATCACTCTTGCTTGTGTGACATTAGTTGAATACATAAACTAAAAATATGAGTGTGTGCTTAGGAAGGGGAATAGGAAACAGGGAGGACATTAAATCCTCATAGATTATCTAAGAAAATCAAAAGTCTGAGCACATATTGCAGCTCTCTTGTCGGGGAAAATAGCCCATTCCTTTGGCCAGAAGTATTGAAAAAAAGTCATTTGGTAATGAAAGGAAAATGTAGGCTATCCTGTTGACTTTGAGCCAGTTTCCTCTGATTTGACAGTTAATGTGATCATGACTGCCCTTCAAATAGAGCACTAACCAAATCCCTTAAGGTCAACACTGAATCTTAACGAAACGGGCTGTCACAGAGGACACTGGCATAGGCCAACTTTAATTGGTAGCCTATATATAACTTGTATGTGTGTGAAATTAATTTTTAAAAATAGAAGTCTTTATTGACCACATTACTGTACATCTCTCAGTAATGATTAGACTAGTGACTCTTGATTAAAATTGATTTCATAAAGATAATGTAGCACTTTACAGTCGCTGTGTTACATGTATAATTAATTACAGTACATCAATACTGTGTAGTAGACCTAATTATTACATTGTATTACATGTTATTATATTAAAGCCCATGTTGATAATAAATATTGACCTACATGCACTGGTAATAGCAGTTTACGAGTGATTTTTTTGTGACCATCAACTATAAGTCACAAACATGTTTTGTTACAGAAAACAATGCCTTTTTATTTGCTGCTAGACTTGAGGGTTATAATTATCACCTGTAATAAACCACTCCCCGACACAAGCACCGCCCCTCTAATGTAGGCTCAATCCGTCATATCCCCGCCCCCACACAAACCACGCCCCCTTTTATACACTCCTAAACAGTGAAAGCTCAACTGAGAGGCGTCCCACACCGAAAGCCATCTGAATAATCACACAATATCACCCCACCAGAGCATGCTGGACAGCAGACTTCAAGACATTTGTCGGAACAGTCAGGAAACCTTCATATTCACAGCAGCTACAGTATTAGCTTAAATATAGCAGCCTTTAAAAATAAGCTGCATGTAAGCAAGTCCTTAATTATTTACCAGAGCCGAGGTTGAATCAGTCAATGAAACAGTCATTGAGACTGATCAATAATACATTGTCATTTTGCGCACGGTCACGCAGGGTGCAAATTAATAAACCTGGATATGGTTTATTAATTTAGATGGGGTTCAGATAAGAAGTCAGTCGGTGTGCTGTGAGAGAGAGATACAGCGACGTTACGCTTCTTCAGACGGAGGGAGTCAGAGCGACTGCTGGTTTCGAGGCGGGAGGACACATGGGTCGACACCACAACCTTTCATTTCTGCTCTAATGTGTGTGTTAAATACGTCAAGGAATCCGATATGAACACTTACGGGCTTTCCAGCGTCCTCTCCTGACATTTCTGCGCGTCTGTGCTCTTTTCCTTTTTGGATTTGGGAAGACGTTATGCTCAGTGCTGAAAACGGGACTGCGGACGATATTTTATTCGCTCATTCGCGTCTCATGTGGACTTATTATCAGTGAGTCGCGTGTCAAACATCGCCTTGACAATGCGAGTTGTTGTTTTGTTATGATTTGGACGTGAGTGCGGTCATTTGAGTATTAATTTAACATGTCGGATTGTTTTTCGCCGTTTTGTGCGTCTTTATCACGAATTTTCTCCCTCCGTTAATTCTCTGGACTGCTCCATTCGGGCTATTCGTTTTTAATCTGCATGCATCCGCACGAAGAAGGAGAACCCGACAGATAAACGACAGAAGGACTGAAGAATGAATGAGATTCACTGAAGAACAGGAGGAAACGCAGTAAGGTATGAACCCGAGGTTTTTTATGATGGTTTGGATGTGCTGCAGGAGGACTCAGCACGGACATCTCTGTCACCTCTGGCATGTAACGAGGTTTATTTATTGCTGTTTTATTGATATTTTATGCTTATAGACACATACCACGCGAGCGCTCGTGATGCGTCAGACACAAATAAACGCGCGTAATGATAGATCCGCGCGGGTTATTTAGCTATATCCCACAAATTGTTACATTTGACACTTTGATTTAACTATTCTAACCTTTGGAGTTTATTAATAACCTGTATGTTTGCAAACGGAGCAGACACTTTGTAAAGTAGCTACAGATATGTACGTTTGTGAATTAGCTCTGAATCTAACATTTTTAGATGACTTGCGTTATTGTGTTTTGTTTTGAAATTCTGCGACGCAATAAACGCGGGCAAAGTCAGTTAAGCAGTTTTATTTGAGGTAACCCTTATTTAAATGGACGTAATGAGATATCACGAAATGAGGAGCCACAGAGATTTAGAAAGAGCATGGCTCCTGATACCTCTATCGCGTATCATCTATATCACATTTCTGTCTTGAAAAATGCACGTTTTACCATTAATATCTCATTATATGTTATAGGCCTGGAAGAAACCTCAAATTAGAGCACTCTAGTGTTACATGGTATAAAATCATCTAGTGCTCGACCTTTGAATGAACAGGCCTGTGTGAGCAGTAGTACAAGCATTAATGTCACTATATTTACACACATTAAGGTAAATCACAAGGGCACTAAAATATTCAAGAGTTGAGTCTATCGCTTCCTGCTGATAGGAGAAAGGGAACGGCTGGGTGACATTTAGGTAAATGGACACGACTGGACCAAAGTTGAATCTCCTCAAAGCAGCAGGTTCCATTTTAAAAGTCACGCCTCAGTGCGAGCAGAAGCCTCTTGATGTTGGTTTAGGTCTAAAATGCCAGTGCTCCGCTTCAGGACTGGTTCACTGCCAGACACTCTCTCTGAACAGAGCGAAGGATTTATGCGTCTCTGTCCGAGTGTCAGAACAATTATTCTAAGCTCCGAGCAGATGAATTATAGTCAGGCATTAGCACAATATTAATGATAGCTCCCATTTTTATATTGTGGCAGTAATCATTGGAGGAATTTATTTGAGTCGCTTCTCCTTTGCTTTTGCCAAAGTGGCCAGTGCTCAGCATTTCCTGTGTATGATGAAAAGGATTTGATAGATTGGCCGCATCTGTGTCATCTTTATTTTGGCAGAGCTTTCACGGCAATGGTCTGGATTTGACATATGGATCCACATAGTGATTCAGTCATAGCAACATTATTGTCAGATGCGTGATTTGTTAGCCCATTTCACCGTGCCTCGAAACAACGGCTGTGATGGTCAAGCTTCCAACGATGATTTTATTTCCCTCGCAATCAAAAAGAAATGAACAGGAAGGAAAGTACAGAGTAAACTGTATACGGCAATATTGCTCATGCACTATTGGGGTCAAAATCATTTAAAGTTTAATAGCGAATGTGCATTTAATGTAGCATTTTTTATTTTATAGTTTTATAGTGCTATAAAACTATGAAAGTATTTTTTAAAAAAATGTTAAATTGTGCATCTAACAGAGACATCAACAGCAGTGATTTTTATTCAGTGGCGAAGCTCTTTCCGGGTGCTTTCAACTTTAAACAGTTTGACATTTCCCCTTCATTGTCTTCGGTATATCTTTAAACAAACAAAAGCACTGAGAACTGGGTCTCGCATGTTGTCCTAGTTTGACCTTCTGCTTTGAAAGTTATGGAGAGAGCTTGTTCACGGCATTTAACGCTCCTTTGAATCATACTGTCTCTCAGTTTTCTATCCTCCTCAAGTGCACTTAGCTGCATTAAGCAAAGGTGTGTGCAGATGGTCCAGGCCAGCTGCTGAGAGGACATATAATTTTCATTTTCTCTTGTTCAGTGCACCAGCGTCTCATGAGTGCACAAGGCCTTTGCTTTTTCTGTTACTGTTTTTTTTCTCTCTTTCCTTTTTAGAACAGACTCAGAACCTTGTCTCCTTCTGTTCTCCTCCATTCTCTCTGTCTGTTTATCTGTATCTCTTGCTCTCCAGGCCCCCACAGAGTTAGGGTATTGTTATGCTGCCAATCATCCAGTAGTGTAAGATTTTTGCTGCTTGTAGCTTCCTGTAAGGCCCATTCAGAGGGAGTGTCCTCTGAGGTCCACATGGACACTGCAGCTTTGAAAAAGTAGCTAAAGCAAACATGAATAAATCATCATCAGATTTCAACGCGAGCTATTTTTTACCATTGTATATTTATATATTAAACAATTGATAAAGTTATACTTTAAAGTTAAAGTAACTCTTTTTTTTTTACAGTGTCCTTGTTGCATGTTCCATACACTTACTATAGTAAAACCAGTAAATTATGCATTATTACACCCAGTAAACTTAATGTTATTAATATTATTCAGTATTTAAATTATAATTAAACTGTAACAAGGACACCATAAAATGAAGAATAAAGTGTAACCAGTTTTACTTTCATATATTTATTTGATAAATCATTTAATTTCCAAATATTTGAAACATTTCATTGAAATGCAGCTGTTTTTAATTAAAAAAACATATCTATGATAACACTTTATTTCAAGGTTTTATCTTTTACATAACAATAAATTGTGCATAATTACATTTAATTATTAAACTAATCTGTGACACTTTACAATAAGGTTCCATTAGTTAATGTTATAACTAACATGCTATATATATATATATATATATATATATACACACACACACACACACACACACACACACACACACTATTAATCACTGCCAAAATAAAGTTTATGTTTACATACTATATGTCTGTGTACTGTGTATATTTATTATGCAAATATAAATACACACACATGCATGTATATATTAAGGAAAAATATTTTAGATTTATATCTAAAATATTTATATTTATTTATAACCTAAATTGTATACAGGTGTAAATATATATATATATATATATATATAATATGTATACATATAAATATATATATATTTTTTATATATATATATATAATGTATGTGTGTGTATTTATATGTACATAATAAATAAAACATTTATTTTGGATGCGATTTAATCACAATTAATCATTTGGCAGCCCTAATATATATATATATAATGCAATAACTAACGTTAACAAGCACAACTTTTCATTTTAATAATGCAATAAGGTGTCATTGTTCATATTACCTCACAGTGCATTAACTAATGTTAAAATGCATTAGTAAATGCTGACATTAACATTAACTAAGATTAATAAATGTTAAAGTATTGTTTCATCTTAGTTCATGTTAACTAATGTAGTTAACTTGCAAAACTTAACTAATGAACCTTATTGTAAAGTGTTACCAACTAATCTAAACCTAACCCTAGTGATTACATATATTTTGTTAATACTAGTCAGTGTAATTACACTGTAACAACAACACTTTAAATACAATGTAACCATATATTTGGAAAGCTGGTAACACTTTATTTTAAAGTGTCCTTTGGGTTATGCATGGGTTAAATGCAGAGCACAAATTCCGAGTATGGGTCACCATTCTTGGCCTCACGTCTCGTCACTTTCACTTTTTCACTTTCACTTTACACATGTTACATGTACTTACTATTATAACAACAATAAATTATGCATAATTGCAAGTAACCTTAAGCCAAATCCTAACCATATAGTAAGTAAATATAGTAACAAGGACACCTTAAAATAAAGTATAACCAAAGCTGTATAGTAGAAACTGTTTGCCTTTTCTTGTTTGAAGTGAATAGAGTTCATTAAGGTAGTCAAATCCCCCCATCAAAATCATTGTGAGTAGTTTTGGTGCAAGAGATTGTTTGCAAATATTTTATATGTCTGTTTAGTCGCAACAGCCTTGGTCTTTCTTCTGTTAGTTCATTATGTGTTGACAGTCGTTGCATTATGAGACTGCTCATTACTGAATGAATGGGGTTTTTGCAACTCGCTGGGGGAGAAAGAGCCGAAATATAGAAAGCAGTTCGTGTGGATGCTGTCGCTACTGTCCCAGTTGTTGTGAAAAGGCACAAAAGCAGCAGGAACTGGGCGTCCCTTTCGAGACTGCGCCTGAGTCGCGGCCTTTGTGTCGTGAAGTGCTGTTCTGAATGTGTGGATGAATGCAGCAGCCTGTAACTGCAGGCGCCAGGCATCAAGGCTTTTGTGCGAGTCTGAGAAAGCACGGCCGAAAAAAAACAACTACATCTGGAACCAGGGTAGGAGGAGCGCGCACCTCCGTATGCCACCGATGGGGAGCCGTCGGAGTGATCATGGAGCACAATGGAATGTCTTGATCAACAAGTGCATACGAATAGAAAAATCAATGAAAGCTCTTTTTCATAAATTGAGTGCATGTTAAATTAGCCGAATGGGTCCGTCTGGACAGATAGCGGATTGTTTGGCTGCTGTCTTTGGATCATGTCTATCGACTCGGCGAGGGGGGTGGGTTGCGTCGGTTTACAGCTGTGAAAGGCTAAAATAGAGACCAATCAATGCTGCGCTGAGATACGGGGGCAATTTACTTGGGGTATTGCTGTCAAAAGTGGCTCTGCCAGCTAAAGCTTTTCAAAATGGCTTCACACTCACTTCTGTCGCCAACACAATACCACTGTGTGATTGCTTAATATCACAATCCATCCAGGCCAAGACATTCCCCAATTAAAAGCGCCTTTTTGCCGCTTCTGAGGAGCGGTCCAAAACAGCTCTGGTTATCCAACATATTTAACAAGACACGAGGCTGCTCCTGCTGTGGTATTTTTTCCCCAACTAGGATGCCGTTTGATGCCGATTTAGCAGCTAAAGGGAAAGCCAGAATCGTTTCACTGATCACCACATAAAAGGGTGTTGCCATCTGCCGCCGGCTGAACAACCGACTATAGCTCATAATTTTGCGTTCTGTGTGGGAAGTTATGAAACGGCGCTGTGTATAACGTGCGTGCGAGCGCTGCAGAACTCTACTAATCCACAAATTTGTATGTGGAATTCCACGGTGATTTGGTTCGAGTGAGATTCCTTGAAAACGTTCATTTGAAAGCGAAATGGAAGAACTCGCTCGACGGGATGCGAAATGTCAGTCGTGCATCATTCCGTTCACATCCTGTCAGTCAGCTCCCCGCGTGAGCGCCGGCCTGGAGAGGGAAGTCAAGCTGAACGGAGTTGTGCAGGTGATGGAGGGAGCAGGAGAGAGTGTTGAATATAATAGGTTACAGACGTTAATAATAATAATAGCTCACAGACGTTCAACAGAACTCCCGGATAGACTTAATAGGCGTCTTCCTACTGAACATTTATGCCGTGTGTGTTTCTAACCTGCTATATTTGGAGAGAAGTTGCTAGAAATGTCTGCAGAAGTCAGCTCAATGTTGGCTAACTCGGTTGATTTGTCCTTGAACTGTGAAGGTTCTCAGCTAGTTGGTTACATTTAGAAGAGAAAGACAATGTTAATAATAATAATATTTTGGCACACTTAAAAAAATTAAGCTACATCCACAAATGTGCAAATAAATGAGTAAATTTGTTAGTTTCTAAGGTAATACAAATTAAATAAAATGAAAAGTAATGAATAATATAAATAATGATATACAAGTAATATTATTATTATTATGTTACTGTTGTTTTGTTGTTTTATTATCATTTAATAAGTATAAATACATATTATTATGATTGTAATTTTATTTTAATTAGATTGAACAAAAAAATTAATTACGTAATGATAAAAGAATTTTGGCACATTTTCTGAGGTGATAAAAATTAAAATGATTAGTAATAAATGAGTAATGAATAATATGAATAATGGTGTATGAGTTAATAGTAGTAGTAATAATAATAATATAGTAGTTTTGTTGTTGTCATTTGTATTATTTTACAATAATTATAATTTGTAATTTCAATTTAATTTAATTTGATTAATAATTTCATAAAATTAAATCATGTGATGATAAAATAATTTTGACACTTGCTAAGGTAATACAAATAGAAAAAAAAGAATAGTAATAAATGAGCAATCAATAATATGAATAATGATACATGAGTTGTTAATAATAATAATAATAATAATAATAATGATATGTTTGTGGTTGTTTTAATATTATGTAATAAACACACTTTCTAAGGTGATAAAAAATGAAATAAAATGAATAGTAATAAATAAGTAATTAATAATATGAATAGTGATATATGAGTAAATAATAATACTGTTATTTTTGTTTTTAGTTTTTATTATTATTTTATGACTAATAATCCTTTGTTTTGATTGTAATTACATTTGAACTAAATTTAAATTTGAATAAAATGAAACAAAAGATAAAGATAAAAGACTTGTGTCATACTTTCTAAGGTGATAAAAATTAAATGAATAGTAATCAATGAGTAATTAATAATATGAATAATGATATGAGTACAACAACAATAATAAATAATAATAATAATAATGTTGCGTTTTGTTTTTATTATTATTTTATGAATAATATTCATTGTTATGATTGTAATTTTTATTAAATTAAATTAAAATTGAATCAAATTAAATAATGTGATGATAAAAGAATTTAAATAAATGAAATAAAATGAATAGTAATAAATGAGTGATGAATAATATGAATAATGTATGAGTAAATAATGATGATATATGATGATGATGATAGTAATAATAATAAAAATAAAAATAATAATAATTATAATAATTTTGCTGTAGTTTTTGTTTTTATTATTTTATGAATATTGTAATTATAATTTTAATTAAATATCAATTTGCATAAAATAAAACAAAAGATAAAATAATTCTGGCACACTTTCTAAAGTGATAAAAATTCAACAAAATTAATAGTAATCAATGAGTAATTAATAATATAAATAGTGATATGAGTAAACAACAATAATAATATTAATAATGTTGTTGTTTTGTTTTTATTATTATTTTTTTAATAATAATCATTGTTACGGTTGTAATTATAATTTAATTAATGATATATGAGTAAACAATAAAAATAGTTATTATTCATAATTATTATTAATAAAAATAATCATCATAATAGTAGAAGTGGTTGTTATTATTATTTTTGGAATTAAATTCAATTATAATTTTGGCACACTTGGCCAAATGAAGGCACAGTCACAAGTTTGTATAATAATATTTAATAAAATAACAATATGTTAATAGTATTAGTAGTAATATTACTAGTTAATAGTACTATTGAAAAATGTTATTGCAATTTAATTCAATTAATACTGGAATTAAATGAAATATTTTGGCACACTTGGCAAAACAAAGCTACATCCACAAGTTTGTGAACAAATCAATAATAAATAAATTCTTTGGCGAAATCTGTTGGTTTCTAAGGAGAAGTTTCAGTTACACAGTCGCATATAGTGCATATGTCACTGAATTGAGTTTCACAGTCATGCAGTGATAGACCTGGTCTGATCAATGCCGATCAATAGGCATGATAAATGTGGTGTTATGTCATGCCTGGTCATTTGTTAGCGTGTTTCCCCAGCAGAATTCAGATATGTTGTGGGTCATGTGTATTGGTTTGCGTGTGTGTGTTTGTCAGGGAGTTCTCTGAGTCGAGGGAGGAGGCACCACAGCTAACCAGCCAGGGACTAAAGGCAGCTGTTTGTTTGCCTGTTTGCAGAGCGAGGGAAGAAGGGGGGCAGGAGGGAGCCCTTGGAAAGAGAAGTGGAAGGGCAGTGTGGAAAAAAGAAAAAGGAAAACAAGATGCACTGTCAAAACACAGCGGGAAGAAAAAAAGAAGACAGAGGAAGAATAATTCACACCCAAAAGAGGGAGAGAAAGAGCAAAAAGTGCTGTCTTTTAGACACACACTCTTAAGATGGACTCATTAGGGACTCATGTGGCTCCATACCAACATTGGCTTCGGTACGGTACCAGCTCGGTTCCTCTCTACTGACACATCAATATCTAATTGGCCAGCAAATAAACGGCCTCAAATGATGTTTAAACTTTGGGTGTTCACTGATGAATCATAACCTGTGTTACTGCATAATCTATGTTGCAGAAATATAAAAAAAGCCTTTTGTTGTAAATTATGGGTTCAGATTTTTATAATTGACATTTCCTTTATTTTTTATCTGACATAGCTATGACATTAATGTTGCAAGATGCTGAAAATACAGCGAGATATCCATCTGGTGCTTGTTTACAAACACGAACAATTAAAAAATAGCACATATGGAACGCAAGAACGTGTCCTGAGTGAACAGCCCCCTAGGGTCGTCACTCATAACTCACAGTCTGACGGCACGAAGAAGATTCAAAGTCTTTACTGAACATTCTTAATTCAAACAGCACAGACAGAAGCAGACTTCAATAGTCGTGAGCACACTAAAGTCAGAGAGATGCATCTAGGGAAAACAAGGTTTGGCTTGTGAGTGAGGCTGCAGATATAAACAGAATAACGGAGTAACTCAAAATATTCCAGAATGTAAACATAATATAGCAGAAATTAAGCAAGAAAATAACATTTGACTGACTTTGCTCGAATGGACACATACAGATATGAATAACGACACAGCCTACCTCTACAAGAGGTTTCTGCTCAATTGTAGACACTCATCATGTTTATTATTAGTGTAGTTATAACTGATTGTTAAAGGATTAGTTCAGTTCCAGAATAAATTTTCTGATGAAAAAAGGTTTTTGAGGAAAACATTCCAGGATTTTTCTCTATAGTGGACTTCAATGGGAGCCAATGGGTTGAAGGTCAAAATTACAGTTTCAATGCAGCAGATGAACACACACATGGTACGTTTTTTGTGACGTTTTGTACACGTCACCGCAGTTCTGACTTGAAATGTCCACTGAGTGGCGCTATAACTCTAATGCTTTGTGACGTTTTAAAATAACGTACCATCTGCACTACACCTAAACCTACCCGATGGTATAAACAAAAGCGAATGTGCCGTAAAAATGCAATCGCAAGCATGCCGTTTTTGCTTGTTTTCTGATTTCAATATTTCAGCTCTTTCATCATGAGTCATGTTTTCACGGAATTCACAGATTCACGGAATTTGTTCCCAAGGATTCTGCATCCTAAGTATAATTCTGTGCCGACTGAGCTACCGAGCAAGCTTGCAACGTCCGGAAAGCGAAACATATGGAGATGTAATCACAACTGTGTACGAAAACGATTACAAGTGCCCGATGTTTTACCACCTCTAGTGTTCATTTCTGTTGGTAACTGCAGTGATATGTACTTGTAGGTACTTATTTTGTCTCTTGCAGTAAGTTCCCACAGGTATGTTTTCATAAGGGTCCTGTAAAAAAACAAAAAACACACTTTGTTGAGTCAACTTAAAATAATTTGTTACCCTGCTGCCTTCAAATTTAACTCAAATAAGTTTATTCAAGTTGAAATGTTAAGTTGTACTAAGTGACAACTTAGATATTCAAGTTGACTAAACTAAAAAATTGTTTGTTAAACTTAACAGCTGTTTGTTACTCAGCTGCCTTAAAATTTTAAGTTGAATCAACTCAAATATCTAAGTTGTCACTTAGTAAAATGTAACATTTCAAGTTGACTGAACTTAAAATTTTAAGGCAGCCAGGTAACAAATTATTTTAAGTTGACTCAACAAATGTCACAATCCCAAATGAGAAATAAGGGTCTTATCTAGCAAAACGATTGGTATTTTCTTAAAAAAAACAACAACTAATTTATAAACTTTCAACCACAAACGCTCATCTTGCACCAGCTCTGCGATGCGTGTCCGTTAGGGTTGTGACGGTGAGCAAAATTTTCCCACTGGTTAATCGACGTGTGACAACACCGGTAATACCGGTATCATCGTGGGTAGTTGAGGGGTCATTTTTACTTTCTAATTGGTAGCAATTTAGTGTATAGCAACTGTTTGTTTTAGCTCCTTTGAGTTTTCCCTCTTTTCCTCGCTTACCTTCGGTGAAAGCACCATGCACATTTTGCTTTCACTTTTAAATTAACGGCAATTCGGCGTCAAGAAGTTGTTTGTTTTTAGCTCGTTTGCGTTTTCCCTCTTTTCCTCACTTTCCTTCACTTTTAAATAGCTTGTAAAAGCGCCATGGCATTTTACTTTCACTTTTAAATTTGCGGCATTAACGTAACGTAATGAACTTTTATTAACAAAACGAATAAAAATACACCACGTTACATGCCTAATATAAAATAACAAATAACTTACACAAAGTTTAAATAGGTATACAAAACTGAAAAATCAGTAAACACGGTGGAACCAAATAAATATGCAAATTCCACTATCACCTTAGATAAATGGCAAAAGTCAACAGGCTTTTCAAAATCCAAAATATTTTTAAAACAGGCGCTTTTGCATTTTGTTATAAAACTATTCCGCCATCGTTTTGTTCTTCTCACCTCTCTCTTCTTGTCAGTCAAGCTTAGTGTCCGTGACTTCACGCATTACATAATCACACATGGTTAATTCTTTGTCTGTGTACTCCGGTTCAAAAAGGTAGGATAGGTCGAAAAAATTGTCAAAATCATCTGACAGTTGAGCAAAATGGGCTGATTTTGCTAGCTGGGATCATGTAGAGCAATTTGGACCTTCAGCTTTTTGGCCACCATTGAAGTCCACTATGTGGAGAAATATTTTAATAAATATAATTTCTTCACGATTGTAGAAAGAAAGACAAAAATGTAAATATCCAAAATAATGCATTTGAACCACAAGTAATCACAATTTTTCATTTTTTAGTTATTTTTAACTATGCTTTATATGAAGCAGACAGTCTATAAAATAGTTGTCTGGAAACATTTATAAAAGCTATAAGTGCAGCTGCAGTTGTTGCATTACAAATGATGCAGATTTCTTCACTTCTCTAATAGATTATCCAGAATGTGACATTTCCATCAGTTAGTTACAATAGTATTTCAGTGCCGGTAAGGGCACCTAAGCTGAACACAACACTGAACCGAATATGATTGAAAACTCTGTAACATCCCCACTAGCGCACATCACTTTAAAGCAAAACAAATGTGCCTGCACTTCTGTCGCATCTGTCTAGTACTGTATATTCATCATAAATAGAGCAAAAAATGTTCAGTGCACAGCCGAGCGACAGTAGAAATGGTTGAAATGGTAAAAACAGCTGGGCAGCTAATGGCAGCGAATTATGTGGTTCACTGTTTGTTGCAACCTATGACGCTAGCATTACTTGTAACACAAGCAGATTTTGAACAAACATGCGGTGTATTAAAGTGCACATACTTGTTTTTATTTTTTTTGTGAGAGTACAAACAGCTGTTAAAAACATCACAATAAAACATGTAACTTGGATCATTGTGATGTTTTTGTCAGCTGTTTGGACACTCATTCTGACGGCACCCATTCAATGCAGAGGATCCATTGGTGAGCAAGTGATGTAATGCTAAATTTCTCCAAATCTGTTCTTATGAAGAAACAAACTCATCTTGTATGGCCTGAGGGTGAATACACTTTTAGTAAATTCTTTTTGGGTGAGCTGTTTCTTTAATGTCGTCTGTGTCACGTCACGGCTTTGTAAAGCAAACATTCCTTATCAATGCAACTTAAACCATACCACTAATTCTATAGATTTCCATTTATGCTCTTTCTTCTTTGGTGTTCATACAATAGCACCAGGCATTCTGAACAGACCAAGCTAGCATGTCTTGATGGCAGTACATCCCATAATGAGTGCGCTCTTCAATCAATGTGCAGTGCTGCCCCTCAGCAAAGTACATGCTGACCTATGCAAAATCCACACGACCATAACAATGCCCACCAGTCCATGCACAGGACAAATATCTATGCATTTTACATGCTGTCGCAATCCAGTGTCAACACTGTATCAGCGCTCTAACTCCTGGCTGATAGACATTATAGATGCTGTTGACCTCATTATAACCAGTGCAAACCACTGTATTTTACGACCTGGCAGAGATGAGATTTGTGTGCGGCCCAATATAGGAGCCACAGGTAGTGTTTTATTGCACATATGGATGTTGTCTCCTAGCTAAATGATGTGTTGTTTTAATACTTTTTCCAATTCTTTTACTTATAAATGCTAAAAGAAATGAACTTAATTAATACAAATATTTAATCAAAGTGACAGTAAAGACAAAATAAAAATGTGTCATGGCTTCCACAAAAATAATAAGCAGCTCAATTGTTTTCAACATTAAAAATAATAAGAAAAGTTTCTTGAGCACCAAACTGGATTAAAATGATTTTACAGTTATTTAATTTGAATGATTTCTGAATGATCATGTGACACTGAAGACTGGAGTAATGATGCTGAAAAGTCAACTTTGTCATTGCAGAAATAAATTTCATTTTAAAAATGTATTAAAATAAAAAAGAGATATTTTACATTGTAATAATATACTGTTTTTACTCTGTTATATATATATAACACATACACAATTTTTTTTTACTTTTTCGGTGGCTTTACCATGTCTTAATCATTCTTTCTGCCCAGTCATGGTCTCGGCTGGCACCCAGGTGCAAATAAAACACTTGGCATTTAAGTACCTCAGAATTTTTTGTTAAAATGAGTCATCCTTCTTTTCCCATGGATTCTTGTTTTCGCACCAGCTTGATTTCTTCCAAAGATTGCTTATATTGATCGTCTGAATTAATGTAGTTTCAGCTTAAACAGAGGGTCATGCGGCTATGCAGAGCTCGACATGGTGATGAACTCTAATGCTTTGAAGGTACAATATCGATCGGGGTATCCACACTCTTTATTCTGTTATTTGTCTGAGAAAGGATTGATTCTTCGAGTGTGATGTTGCGTTCTCGTGTGTAGGTGGGTGTGCACATGTAAATGAGTGTGTAGGTGTGTGTTTGTGCCAGCCTTGATTGGTGATTGCATCTGTTAAACACTGCAATCTTTTCTATTTTAGAGGCAACCAATTTAGAACAAGGCACCTTCACACTTGTATAATCACCCTCCACTAAATTGCAAACACACACACACACATACACTCGGGCACAAGTCAAAAGGCACGATTTCTCACACGCAGCCGCTCGTGCACAGAAATTTTGCTGTAAAATGGGCTGACACATGAGTCACTGATCCCATGTCCCGTATAGGGAGCTCTGTCAGACTGCCACGTCTCTGAGTGGGACAGGAAACCCAGTTGTGGAACTAATTAGCTTTGCTTAACTGAGGATGGATATGGATTGCTCCTGACAGCTGTCTGCTCTCATTCATTTGTGGAAGAGACACATTTGTTTGGAGATGCTTGTTTTCTCTTTTGCCGCTTAGAACACAGCGAGAGTCATTACGGAGTCGGGCTGCTATATACAGAATTCAGGAGTAAAGCTGCTCTCGGGTCCCCAGTATGTGCATGGGCCATCTGACAAGGTCAGCAGTGTTGGGGACCTGTCGGCTCTTTCCGATTCCTTCTCACACTCCTAACCCAATCCTCTCGCCGTCACCTTTCCTTCTGGCCATGCGCACACCTGCATGTGAAGGTGCTGGTGCCCGTCTTTGCACCTGTGCTGCATTGTGCATTAATGCAGCGGTGCATAGACCTACCCAGCATGTGTTCTTAGATTCCTCTTCTTCTGCACTTAAACGTCCTTGTGTATAAATAGCAATCAACCTGACCCTTGTGCACCCAGATATCGAGCCTTTTTCAGGGCAGTAAGCTTTTGTGCTGAATCCCCTCGCTGGCGGGGAAAGGGGTGGAGGAGGGGAAGTGGAGGCAGATTCCAGCTGCACCAGGGCTTGATGGGATTTATGACCCATCCTGAGCTTTTCCCTCTGTTGGCGCCTTTCCCATTGGCTAGAATTAACAAGCAAGGGAAAGGAAAACAAACAAACAAACAAACAAACAAATTACAGGGGAACAAACCGAGGAGGTAATAAGCATGTCGGGACATGCAAAGCTTGCTGTACGTGCTCGGGCAGATGGGGGAGGGTGGAAGAAGGCCCGCTGGCGTTGCAGAACCCATCTCCACCCCTTTTGCATCCTCTATTCTCCTCCGTTTCATCTCTGTCCTGCACTTTTCTCGCTCTATCCCTTCATCCGGCAGTTCACGTGGGCAGCGGGAGACAGATGGGCGGATGATGGATCTGACGTGATAGACAGCAGGCTGATGGATGGGCGCCGGGCTGATACGGGATTAATGCGTAGCGGAGGCTGTGGCCGCCCAACGGAGGGCTTGCTGATAGATAGATAAAACAGACGAGCAGATAAACAAGAGAGCACTAATCCACGCCCCCTTGATGGACAGAAAATCAAAGTCAAGGAAAGGAGTGGCAATAGAAAGGTGGATCTTTGTAGTCGAACGCAGCCTGGACAGATAACAGACAGCGGAAAGAGGCGAGAAGTGGATATGAGAGGCAGAGGAAGAGTGGGAGACTTGGAGGTGGAGGTGTTGGATGTGTTTGATGGACCTTAAGTTCATATCTTCGGGCGGAGGCAAATGCGCGGACAGCTGGGTGGTGAATACTGTTGACTTTAACCCTCAATTGGTCACTTACCGGCATTAAATGTGGAGTGCATTTAGGGTGGGCTGGAGGTGGAGATGTTGGATGTGTTTGATGGACCTTGAGTTCATATCTTCAGGTGGAGGCAATTGCACGGGCGACTGGGTGGTGAATGCTGTTGGCTTCTAATCCTCAACTGGCCACTTACCAATGCAGTGCATTTAGGAGATTCAGCCGATAATGGCCTTAAATGTAAATATCGGCATCGGCCCGATATGAAAAATTATGGCAATATGTCTTGATGATAAGAGGAATGGCCCATGTGCTCAGGGTGTGCTAGCAATTAGATTGCGTCAGCAGTGTGGCTCGTTCTTGAAGCAAAGTTTTGCCTGAATGATGATTAGATTCACTGTTTTGGATCGCTGCATTTAATATGAGAATGCACATACAGTATGACACGTTTGTTGTGTGATAAAGTAAACAGTAATGGCACGCAGTGGAGGCAATGACAGCCTCCCCGGGTCCTAATGCCCGTTCAGTAAGGAGTTTTAATTCCGTAGGGGGCACTGTTGGCCTGCTTAAAATAAAATAAAGTAAAATAAAGTAAATGAAGTCAGACATATATTTTAAGATTAATTTATATTTTGTGAGAAAAGTAGTAAGCATGATATTATAAAGGCAAAACACTGTACTATAGAAAAACAATAATGTTACTAAATATTTCTACATTTCAATTTTTATTTTATTTTAATTCTTTTTTTCAGTGAACTCTGGCACCCCCTAAAGGTGCGGTTGTGTTTTCCATTGTATGGCGAATTTTCTTGGATGAAATACAGACATTTTACTAGGAATACACATGACTAAAAATGTCACATTAGGGCAAACGATTTTCCCCATGGATTTCACATCAGCTTCAATTTGTTTGCCTGAATTAGCATGTTGACCAACAGAAAGATGCTTGGTTTGAAAATGACTTCTGGCTTCTGTCTGTACATCACAGCTCTATACTATTGACATTAGCCAGTGGATCTTTATTTGTCATTTTTTTTTCTAAATTTTTCAAATTGTACCTCAACTTTATAGCTCCTCTGGAGGTCCCAGACCCTAGTTTGAAAATCCCTGAGCTGAGTGGCTGCCTTTGAGATGAATGAGAATGTTAACGGATATCTTTCTCCAGGAGCGGATGGATTTTTAGAGGAGGTCAGTAGTTGGAGCGCAGGTGAGGCCACAGGGAATGATGAGCCAGTCGGTATTGGACATGCATGTCGGATGTAGGAAGCGTAGCGGTAGTGGACAGGAAAGAGCTGTGCGAGGGTTAAAGGCAGGAGGAAGCTGTCTCTAGACTGATATTGAGCGATAAGCTTTCTCTCACTTCCAAGTTGCAGGGGACCCCAGAGGTGCCGCAATCGATCTCTGTTTGCTTAGAACCCACTACTGTGTCACCCAACGAGCACACACACCAAACCAGCCAACAAGCTTTTAGCCTTTATTTATCTGGCCTCTGATTTTGGCTGAATGAATGACAACCTGATTAACACTTAAAGGTCCTCGTAAATCTTTCATTGGACCGGAGAGAGCCGCACACATGCGGAGCATCGGTGTGGAGTTACGGAGCAGTGGTGAGGCAGTAAGGTGAATGATTGTGTCGATTAACGAGATGGCGGGACAGAGAATGCCCGTTTTAAAGAGTACGAGCGAACGAGGGAAGGACAGAAGGAGAGAAATGAGCGAGCGAGCGGGGAAGCAAAGGGAGAGCAAGTGGGCGAGTAATGGAGGTTAGTGATGGGAGTGTTGACAGGGAGTGTCAGCCCTAACCACAATGACCCGGCGACGGCCGCCGCATACAAAATTGGGTGAATTTGAGTGTGAGGCCGAACGTGAAGCGCATGTGAAATGAGACATGAATTCGAAGTAAGATGTGAAGGGAATGGAAATCAGGAGACCAAAAGAGTGGGATGTTTTTCAGAATGTCTTTTGTGTCCTTTTCAACCCCATCTGTTTTTAAGGACGTTTTATGAAAGCAAGGGCAATGTAAACATTGAAAGCGTGGGTAAATTAAATTAGATATTGACTCCTTTAAATAAAGTGAGGCCTATGTTTGTCATCATGACACTGTTTTCATGATTATGAAGCATATTTTTTCCTCAAATTCCCATTGCTGCAGTGAACCTGGGCATTTTACATTAGTCTCAATGACGATCCACATTAGATTTTCTTTACTGTAATACAATATTTAACAGAAAAACATTACAGTAAAATGACTGTAATGCATTTTTTTATTTAAAGGCAGTACAACAGATACTACTATAATGTATAAATATTTTACTTTTAATATTAAGGTACATTTTGTTTTGCATTACAGTACTGATATTTTAGTTTGAGTAGAGGTTGACAGTAAATTAATTTGATTTATAAATCACTTTTGATGGAAAGTGATGTTTGCTAAGTAAGAACGATTCCGCTTGGTTTGATTCAATCAACATTTTTAGTATTATTTTTTAGATTCTTTGAATACACCCCCAGACTATTTAGGGATAAATTAAAAAGGGATAGTTTACCCAAAAATGAAATTATGTGATTAATTAGACTTTATTCAAATGTATTCAAAATGTATTGTTATGGACTGGCACAAAATGTATTCTCATAACTTAAAAATTATAACGTAAAACTATGGGTAAACCACTGATGTCACTATTTTAGCAATGTCCTTGCTACGTTTCTGGACCTGGGAACATTTCAGTTGCATTGTTGTCTGTGGAGAGTTGGATTTCATGAAAAATATTTTTATTTGTTTTCCAAAGTTGAACGAAAATGTTGAATGGACGTCTTACGGGTTTGGAACGAAATGAGGGTGAGTAGTTAATAACAGAATTTTCATTTTTGGGTGAACTATCCCTTTAATTCAAATGTTGTTAAAAAGTATCGTAACCTGACTTCTTTTAGTGATATTACCTCAAGGTCTCAAATGCAAATAAATAGAAAAAAGCAGTATCTGACTCGATCTATATTAAAACATTTTTGCAGACCAACTAAAAAGTGATACCAGTAAAAATGGAATGGTTTTTGTTAATAATTTATTCATGCAGTGAAAGCATTACGTGGCAGTTATGGCTACGTAATGAGTTGGCAGCTGTATGAATGATTTGAATATGTTTGACTCAAGTGTCATGACTTTCATACAAAATGTTTCATAAGATTCATCCCTTGTTGTGAAGCAACCAACAGCATGCCACTAGAAGATAAAATGGAAAAATGTAAGAGAAAATACAGTGGAAGTCTTGGTTGAAATTAAGGTCCAAATTAAACTCCATTAAATGATAATCCTAATGTTAATATTTTGAGGAGAAAACTTGGCGCGCCATAAATGGGAACCATTTTGTAGCAGATGAGAGTATTTATTCTCACCGGGGAAAAGGCTCAGTCTCTGCCAGTCCTCTATTAGAGAGAAGCTGTTACTATGGACGGGGAAGACAATTTATTCTGTTCCCCATAGCCCAGCCCCCATGGGGCAATGAACGCCTGCCTCGCCTCTTGACGCCCACTGAGCACGGATGACATGGACAACCTTCCGTAGCCTGTCCTGGTGCTTGCACCACACCGCAAAACTACCTCCATCATCACTTTCTGTCTGTTTTGACCCGATGGTCAAGTATTAACAGTGGTTCCCACATGATTAGGAGAGATTGGAGAGATTTGTGTTTTTTCCTGTCATCCCTCTCTCTAGGGATGGAAATTTTTAGATTCACTTAACAGTTGTTAAGTAGTTCTTAAACCATTCTCTCCATCCATTTATTCTCCGGACAGCTTGTCCTATGTAGGTTTGCGTGGATACGGCATCCTATTGCTGTGTTTTGGACCAAAGGCTGAAAAACACACTGGACTGCTTGCCAGCATAAAAAAAATAATTATTAGCAACTTTTAGAGAAAGCACTAAATAATATATAGTATGTCAATTCTGCTTCCTTACAATCAAACTTGAATTGCAGTATTTAGAAGATTTTGAAAATGTTGTTTATTTCAGAATCAGCTCATAAGAATCATTGCTTTGTTTGTAATACACTCGTGTTTATTTCTGCATGCGAGCATCTATTTTTTTTTTTAGATTACAAGCGCTCAAGAACCATTAACGAAGCCAAACGTCAAAATCTTTAACAAATGCATATCTTTAATGGTTACATGCTTTTAGACCATTGAGAATAATTTGTGAATCGTTTTGACATTCTTTATAGAGAATCGACTTCTCTTCATAATACAGTTCATAATACACTGGTGTTTATTTCTGCATGCAAGCATCTATTTTTTATACAAGATTACAGGTACAAGAACCATTAACGGAGTAGAAGATCATAATGCATCTTTAACAAATGCGTATCTTTAATTGTTTGTTACATAATTTTAAACCGTTGTGAGTCATTTTGACATTCATTACAAAGAATCGGCTCATACGAATTTTTAGTTCTTGAATAATACACTGGTGTTTATTCCTGTATGCGAGCATCTATTTTTTATTAGAAGATTACAAGCATTCAAGAACCATTAACAGAGCCAAATGTCATAATCTGTAACAAATGCGTATCTTTAATGGTTACATGCTTTTAGACCATTGAGAATTATTTGTGAGTCGTTTTGACATTCTTTATAGAGAATCGACTTTTCTTCATAATACAGTTCATAATACACTGGTGTTTATTTCTGCATGCAAGCATCTCTATTTTTTTTTTAAAGATTACAGGTACAAGAACCATTAACAGAGCCGAAGATCATAATGCATCTTTAAAAAATGCATATCTTTAATTATTTGTTACATTGTTTTAGACCACTGAGAATCATTTGTGAGTCATTCTTTGCAAAGAATTGGCTCATACGAGTTTTTAGTTCGTTAATAATACACTGGTGTTTAAAAAAAATCATTAACGGAGCCGAACCTCATGAATAGTCTGTAACAAATGCTTATCTTTAATTGTTACATTGTTTTAGACTCATTTTAGACTCATACGAATCTTTAGTTTATTCACAATACACTGGTGTTTATTTCTGCATACAAGCATCTATTTTCATAGAAGAATACAAGCGCGCAAGAACCATTAGCGGAGTCGAACGTCATAAATAATCTGTAACATATGCGTATCTTTAATTGTTTGTTACATCAATCTAGACCATTGAGAATCATTAGTGAGTCGTTTTGACATTCTAAATAGAGAATCGCTCATACAAAGCTACACTAGTGTTTATTCCTGCTTGCAAGCATCTATTTTTTTAATAGAAGATTAACAGAGCCGAACGTCATAAATAATCTGTTGCAAATGCATATCTTTAAACGTTTGTATCATTATTTTAGACCAATGAGAATACTTTGTGAGTCATTTTGACATTCTAAATTTAGAATTAGCTCATATGGACATTTAGTTCGTTCATACTACACTGGTGTTTATTCCTGCATGCAACCATCTATTTTCTATAGAAGATCACAAGCATTCAATAACCATTAAAAGGAGCCAAGCGCTATAAATAATCTGTAACAAATGCACATCTTTAATTGTTTGTTACATTATTTCATAACATTGAGAGTCGTTTTGACATTCTTTATGAAGAACCGGTTTATAAGAATACACTTGTGTTTATTTCTGCATTCAAGCCTCTATTTTTATAGAAGATTAATGGTACCGAACGTCATTTAAAAAATCTGTAACAAATTGTTTGTTACATCATTTTAGACCATTGAGAATCATTTGTGAGTTGTTTTGGCATTCTTTATAGAGAATTGGCTAATCTTTAGTTGGTAATACACTGGTGTTTATTTCTGCATTCAAGCATCTATTTTCATAGAAGATTACAAGTGCGTGAGAACCACTAACAGAGCCGAACGTCATAAATAATCTCTAATAAATGCATATTATAATTGTTTGTTACATCGTTTTAGACCACTGAGAATCATTTGTGAGGCGTTTTGACATTCTAAATAGAGAATCGGCTCATACGAATCCTTAGTTCGTTCATACTACTCTGGTGTTTATTCCTGCATGCGAGCATCTATTTTTTATAGAAGATTACAAGCGCTCAAGAACCATTAACGGAGCCGAACGTCATAAGTAATCTGGTTCCAGTATTTTTATTAAAATGAAACTGATTCCCAAGCCTTGTTCTCTCTGTCTCGTCTCATTTATCCTCTCCACCGCTCTTGCTAAAGCATTCTCGTCTGACCCTACGGCTCCTTCTGCCCTCCCAGGCTCCGTGCTCCATTATTTACATGCTATCCAGTTTCTCCATTGATTCCCGCAATGTAACAATTGAGACAGATTTGCCCGACTGTCACAATAGCAGTGGGATTCGGCAGAGTTTGTAAATGGGATTAGGCTTAAATGGAATTTAATTTTCACCGTTGCTGTCTCCAAAGCCTGTCTGCCACCCAGACACCATGACGCTTTACACGCCGCAGCTTGCGCATGTGTGTCTGCGTTTGCATGTGTATGTGTGCGCGGCGCAGCAGCGCCGGTGTGTGTCTGATTAGTAATTTCTACAGGGACCCTAATTCTGATTGTTTTTGCTTCCCATTGTTCTTTGCACATGCCGGTTTATTTGGCAGGGCTCCTGTAATGTGATGCAGGTGTGTAGCTCCTTCATTTGTCCCCTGCTCTATTTGCTCAGCTCGCATTGTGTTGACGTGCGTTTGCCGCAATCTGATTGGTCATTTTTTTTTGTGATATTTTTTCAGGTCATTCTACTAAGCAACAGCCTGCCAAACTCAAAGCTCCTCAACAATGGATCACACATTGCATTCAAAAGCAGCTCAATGGAGCGCAACAGAATGGTACAGAACACAGGGCTTGTGAGATGTGATTTTGTTTTTTTTGTTTTTTTTTTAGAGTTAAGCTACTTTTAAAAGTCATGACGCAGCTTTAGACTTGGCTGTCATTGCATTGAGATGCTAAAAAACTCTTAATGACTTAATGGTCAAAGATGTTCTTCTAACTCAGTAGCTCAGTTGATTTGATTGTGGATGGTAGGCCAGTGTAGATAGAGGCAATAAAGAAAGAAATCACACTTAACATCTTTTTTTTTTTTAGAGTCATGTATGCTACTGTTCAAAAGCATTACAGTGCAACATAATTGTTTTCTTTTGTAATTTCCCTTTTAAAATGTCATTTATTTCTGTGATGCAAAGCTGAATTTTCAGCATCATTACTCCAGTCTTTATTGTCACATTCTCCTTCAGAAATCATTATAATATGTGGATTTGCTGCTCAAGAAACATTTATAATTATTATCAGTAATTAACATTTTAGTGATACACTCACTTTAGTGAAAAATATAAATCTTTTGAAAAAAGTATGACATTTTATTGCAAATATTATTGCAATTTAAAATAACAATTTTCTGTTTCTTCAGTGTCACATGCTCCTTCAGAAATCATTCCAATATACTGATTTATTATGTTGGAAACAGTTGTGCTACTTTTTTTTTTTTTTTTTTTGGAACCTGTGATTCCTTTTTCAGGATTATTTGAAGAATAACAAGCACAAAAAAGGACAGCATTTATTAAAAATAGAAACTTTTTTCTAACAATGTAAGTCTATCCACTTTTATCAATTTAACACATCCTTGCTAAATAAAAGAAAGAACGAAAAAATGTACTGACCCCAAACTTTGAACGGTAGTGTATATTTTTACAAAATATTTCTATTTCAAATAAATGCTGTTCTTTTTAACATTTTATTCATAAAAAAATATCACAGGTTCCAAAATATTAAGCAGCACAACTGTTTCCAACACTGATAATAAATCGGCATATTAGAATGATTTCTGCAGGATCATTTGACTGGAGTTATAATGCTGAAAATTCAGCTTTGATCACAGGAATAAATTCTATTTTATAGTATATTAAAGTAGAAAGCTACTATTTTAAATTTCAGTAATATTTTACAATATTACCTTTTTTTCTGTATTTTTAATCAAATAAATGCAGCCTCGATGAGCAGAAAAGACTTCTTTAAAAACATTAAAACTCATCTTACAAACTTTTGAATGACAATGTATACCTCTGTTTAGTTGAGGATGTGCTTTTTCTGTGGTTCTGAAATTGTAAAAATAAAAAAAAATAAAAGCCTTTCTACCAATTACATATAGTTACTCAATATAAAAGCACACTAATCTAGGTATTACCCAATAATTCCCAAGGTGATCTACACAGTGTAATAATTTTTCACTTATCTTTTTATTATTTTGCAGTATATGGACCTTTTTATCTCATCACATTCAATTTAGACTGCAAACTCAGGTTCAGCAGCGGTTTAGCAGAAAAAAAAAAAAAAAACATTGGCATGTCCACAGCGAAAACAATGAATTCATGAAAAATTTATACGGGTTGACAAATTTCATTTTAACCGGAATATCGCCCACCCCTAGGCCAGTCAAATAAAACAGACAGCGAGTCGAGTCTTTACAGCGGAGAAGTTTGTCCGCACCCACTTGTATCAAGGATGTGCAAAGCAGCCATCTAGAAGGGATCGATGGGTAAACTTTGAGCTGGACTGCTGGCCTGGCAGTCAGATGAAATGGATAAGTGAATGAATGAGTAAACAGATAAGTGAATAACTGCTGTCGAAGTGTGAATCGATGCATATGGATCCAGTTCCTGGGTCCTGCTGGGCTGCGGATGAAATGAATGTGGAGCGACGCTGCTTTTTCAGAGATGGCTTGAGCTGTATGGATTCTTTCCGAGCACATATGTGTGTGTTAGCGCATATCCAGATGCTGGAAGTTGCTTGAACGGCCATTGTGCTCGTCCAACTATCGCGCAAACCATCCGTCTGCATTGTGAATGCGGTGGACCCCATTTACCCTGCTCTTTTTCTTCACTTTCTTCCCCAAATGTAATCAATAAGTGAATTAATGTGCAAGGGACGAGGCGGTGCATGTGGTACTGGCCTTGGCAGCCGGCAAAGCCCCCTTCCCCCCTTTCTCCGCAGCCAGACCAAGTGCAACCAAGTACACAGAGACCAGGAAATAAGAGCGTTCATTAATAATGAATACATTACAGTGCCAAATTGGAATGCATTCAGCTTTTAAAATTCCCCTTTCTCTCTCTCTCGCTCTAGCTTTTTTGTTTTATAACCAGCCAAATTAATTATGGTAATTATTAGTCAATAGGTAGTGGTGACTGGGTAGAGGGAGAAAGGACAGGGGGTCTGGAGCCTTGTTTTTAATGCTGGCGGGGGTTTGAGTAGTTCATGACAAGCAGAAAAAACAGAAGTGCACGATAGGACACAGGTGGGGAGATATGGGTAATGTCAGACAGATTGCATATTGCACTCAGAAATGGCAAGAACTGCAAGAAATTGCCAGTTCTAGTTGTAACTGACTGGCATCATTCAACTTTCATGAGTCGGTGGGTGCACCGGTCCGTCTGGAAAGTTGTTTTTACAGTGTACCAGGCTTGATACAGTGGACTCGCTTCAAGAAGCATTAGCAGAATGAATATCTGTGCACGTATTTTATAAAATCTATTCTTAATTGTTTTACGATTGATTCACACAGACGAGTGCGACCAACTGAGGACTGTTGGGAAAGAAATAATTACTAGATTTGCCAAGGTTTGTCAGGTTAGTGGCATCAAATCTTGGAATGATTCTCAGTATATTACTTTGAGAAACTTGCAAGTAAACTAGATAAACAGTAGTGTAAATTTCCCTTCTGTTTTCCTTCGTTCCTGCATTAATTTATGGAAAACAAATTAAGATTTTTGCCATTTGATTTTTTTTTTAAATGACACAGAAGAGAATTATTGAATAAACCCGTTATTTTTGTTTTCTTTGTGCACAAAAAGTATTCTCATAGCTTCATAAAATAACAGTTGAACCACTGATGTCACATGGACTATTTTATTGATGTTCTTACTACCTTTTTGGGCCTTGAACATGGTAGTTGCATTGCTGTCTATGCAGGGTCAGAAAGCTCTCGGATTTTATAAAAAATATCTTAATTTGTGATCTGAAGATGAAAAAGGTCTTATGGGTTTGGAATGACATGAGGGTGATTAATTAATGACAAAATGTAAATTTTTGGGTGAGCTATCCCTTTAAGTCCATTCTGGAGGATTTCAACAGTGGCTAAATCTAAGTTAAGTTCAGCTAATTGTGCTACTGTACCTTCCCTATTTTAATGTATTAAGTGAAATTAAAGTATATTACTAATTTTATTTTATTTATTTTATTTTTATTTTTTATTTTAATGATATTAAAAAATATTATTGAAAAATACAAATACTTAAAATGGTATATAAAATATGGATTTAAATACAAGTTTTCATTAATTTAGCAGAAATGCATTTAAACAATCATGAAGATCCATTTGCTGGAAACTTTGGCACACAATGCAAAACATTACTGATTGGTTTGTAGTTTTCTCACACATTTTACTGATGTGACTAAATCAACAAAACCTCTTCAACGTAAGCCAGCTGGATAACATTATCTTGGTGACAAATCAGCAGAATTTGCAACAACAATTTAGCATACATCACTAAAATACAAACTTTTTTGCATAGCATAAAAATAGATGTACAGTGGGCAAAGGATAATGAATGTTCAGTGAATTTTCAATGGAAGTGAAGCCGAAAGGGGCAGATTTTGGCCAGAATAAGTTGGAAAGTGGACCAGACTTCTTGTAGAATATTTGGTTACGTGAGCCCAGTTGATGGATGACTAGAATAGAGATGATTCACAGAAAGTACACACTAAAGTCCCTTAGTGTCCCGGCGGCAGTGATAACAGCAGGGTGTCCCACACGTGAGGCTGAGAGAGAGACAGCTGTAAGACGAAGAGGCGGAGAGGTGATTTGTGTGAGTATTGTATTTCTGTAATCTCTTCTGATCACATCAGCCACAGCCAATAATGCAACACTGAGCCAAATGTCACGCTGCTCTTTCTTCATCTTGCACGTCTCGCTCTCGCTCTCGCTCTCTTTCTCTCGCTTTCTCACATGACTTTTTTCTTTTTGCTGCAGTGGGGAGTGAGCCCGCTGCAGAGGTTTCGGAACAAGCTAAAACAGTGAAAGAAAGCAAAACGGTAGAGGAGACTGGGTGGGACTCATCAGGAAAGTGTGACTGCACATTTCGTCTGATGCAGGTTGACGGGTTGTGATGTTCACACACTCTGGCGCGCTCACACGCTCAAAGTTGGCATGCTCCGTGGCGTTTGGCGGTGGGAAATGAAGTCTAACCAGTGTGGCATCTGTCCCCGCTGCAGGAGAGTCCCGCCTCTCCACCCACACGTGACCCCACCCACCCCGCATCCGTTCGGGATGAACCTCCGCAACCCTCTCCTACCCCTCCATCTCACTCTCTCGTGTTTCATCACATCCTGCCTCCGCCCACCACACGGCACTCTCAAATATTCATACCCACAAACATAGGCCTTATACATCTGCCTTTCCTCCATTTTGTTCATCAAATACAATATATATATATTTTTTAACTCGTTTGTCATTTTTTAAAAATCTTTGTTATTAAGAAATAAGATAAAATATAGTCAACATGTTACAAATACACATAATACACAAATAAAACTTTAATTATCAGGTACAGTAGGTGTATTTAGCAGTAGCATTCAAGAAAGTGAATGAACAAATCTAAAAATAATACACTTTATACACTACACACATACATTTTTACACTGACTCTTATTAAAGTTTTTAAGTTAAGAACAGTGAAAACATGTTAAACATAAAACTTATTTTAAGAATGTGGGTAACCAAACAGTTGCTGGTCCCGAGTTCTTTCATAGTATTTTATTTTTTGGTCCACATTCTTTAAAATCTTCAAATTTTTTTGGTGAACTGTCCCTTTAATTATTATCGGCAACATGTTTAGTTCTGTCGCTTTAAGAGTGAGTTTGCTTTCACTTTAGACATAACCAATTGTGTTATGTAATCCTTGTGTGGTTTTGACAGTATTAGCGAATCAGACGCAAAATATATTTTATAGTCCAGTAACCAGGCGATGTTTGACAGGCTTTTAGCGTGTGCGCTTCAGTACGCGCTTGCAGCTTACATGCCATGCCAGAACAGCGTGCAGACTAAAATAACGTTTACCGGCAAGACTTTTAAGCACATGCAAATATTGTACTTTTGTGATTGCGAATAAGTGCAGTGTCCGATGAGTGAATTTATGTTGTGTTCAGTATATTAAGATGGAGGCACGCTGTAGCACAATACTACAATGTTTTTCCGAAAGCAGACCGTGGAGACATTTTAATTGTCCACAATCAAAAATCGTCATATCGCCCCTAGTTCATAGTACATCTAATGGACACTGTACTATCCCATGAGGCCATGGGAGAGGATTTGCAAATGCCAATGTGACACAACATGACAAAACCAGCTTGACAAATAAAACACTATCTCGTATTTCATTGAAATGGATAAGTCTGCGATCAAATGTGTAAAAAATAATACTTAGTGACTGATATTCTTTGGATTGTCATGGATTGTTTGTTTGTCAGAGGTTTTATTCTTGTTTTCATTCCATTTTTAAGATCTAAAGTAAATTATTCAATATCACTTTCATTATGGCTATTAAAATCACACATGGTGATATTTAAACTAGGGCTGGTAAGCAGTTAAAATTTTTTGAATCTAGTTAATTACATGATGTGGTGATTTATTAATGTAATTAATCGCAAATTATTCACACTGCAAATTTGACTGAGAAATTACTCCCAAAAGATAATAAAAAGTCATTGTTGTGTAAAGCATTAAAGCAGACATCACAAAAAGTAGCTTCAGCAAGGAAATGTATTACATATACTCTTTTGGACAATGCGGGTGAGTAAATGATGACACAATTGTCATTTTTGAGTGGGTGAACTATACCTTTAATAATTTATTCCATTAATTTTATTAATATTAGTATGGAAATATTAAATCATTTTTCTTTAATGAAATGATACGCTAAAAAAATAAACTAAAACTGCCAGTAGATGGTGGTAAATTAATTTGATTCGTTCAAAGGGCTGATTCATTCGAGTGAAGTAAATGGTTCTTTATGAATGGTCTATTGAATCATTTGGCTTATTCGACTTAAAGTGGGTCATCACTATCAGACCGATCGGTGTGTGACATCAAAGTACCACAAGAGCTATAGAGAGCAGGTGGCTCTTTATGCTTTTGAATCGATTTTGCGGTACTTTGATGTCATACACCGATAGGTCTGTGCAGCACCGATTCAAACCCAACACACCTATGGCCAGTAGTTCAACGTGCCAAAAGGTTCACCCAGTTCTTTCAAAACATGCATTAAGAAATTAGATGCCACTGTGTTGCTTGAAGATGAACAGTTCTGCTTTGTCTTTATATTTTTTGTTGCCAAAATTGAGCAAAACAGACAACATTGTGTCTAAAATAACACAATATTAACTTCTCACTGAACTGAACTGTTACAAGATCAGTATCACATTTGCATTAAATGTGTTAATTTTATCACATTATTTTTTACCGTAATTAATTAATCTAATTAACGCGTTAAATTACCAGCCCTAATTGAAACCAAAATGAAACCATTTTGTTTCTATACAAAACACAACAATCACTGTTGCGTATTGCTGTTGCAGTTAGTTAGGACAATAATTATTTTCCATGTAAAGTTTGTTTTATCGCATCTTGAAGGTCATTTCAATTTGTTTTTTTTTTTCAGTGTTTGGAACTGTTTAAAATACTACACTCCTGAGTCAAACTTGCGTAGTCAGAAATACCAAGGATGCAAGTCAGAAAGTCGCACAACTACATTCCCAAACTGCAGGCATCCACCTCCGAAAGCAATGGCCGCATTCGTTGCGTTTGTCTGCTTACACAGACACAAGTTATTGCATATGAAAATTATATTCAGTGGCTTCTCCTACTTTTCTAATTGATATTTAATTATCAGGAAGTAACGTTTTTGTTCGCTTTGGCTCGCTGGATAGAAAAAGTGCTTTATTAGCAAATGTTTTATGCGCCATTCCAATTTGTCGCGTAAGTTAAATTCACAACTTTGGATGGAAACTCCGAAATTGACATCCTATCAGAATCCATCCTGCTTTAAAGCACTTGAGCATTTACATTTGTTGACGACACAACTGCAGCATTGTCTCATATATAAAAAAGAATGTTATTGTGCGTTGGTTTGGAGACTAATATAGTTATCGTTCTTAGTGTGAACCGGCCTTAACAGTGTCTTAACTCTGTCTAGTGCACATTTACCTTGACCAGCAATTAAAAATAAGCAGCAGGTTAATCTGTCGAGTGCTCGCACGCTTAAAATACCCACAATGCACCCTGTCTGAATATGGGAGATGTTTAATTCCTCATTGAAGCCGAGCAAAGCCTCCAGACGGTTCCCTACACGGCTAAATATAAACTCTCGCTCTCAGTCCCCTCTCTCTGTTGTCTCATTGAGTCTTGTTCTATCGTTTCTCTAATAGGGACACGCTGATGCACGCACTGAAATCAGAGACAGGAAATGAGAGTCAGCTAGCTGGTACACATGCTAACGCGCTCGCCGCTGTGGTGCTCACGCACACGAAACCTCTGGCAGCCAAATACCCCCATCTATTCATGTGAGCACACACACATGCACGCACACCCTAATAGTGCACCAAGGCCCCGAGTGGGAAATGCGAATTGGCTTGCAGGCAGAGCAGCTCTAATATGCATCTCTGTGTCTGTATGCCACCGGCTGTATTCACATCCATAACGGAAAGAGAGCAGATGCCTGGGTCTCTCTCCAATGCCCTCTCCTCCTCTTCCTCCCCTCTGTTTTACCCACACTTCCTCTGTCTATCCCCCCAATTCTATTTTCTCTCCTCTTCTCCCTTGGTTCCCTTTCTGTCACTCCTTTCTCCACATGTAGGCCGTATATTAGCCCAGGGCCTCAATTTCTCTCCCACATCCCTCTCCCCACCCTTCCCTCTCCAGTGCGTTATCTCACAGGGCCAGGCTTACCGTTAGGATGCAGGCCCGAGCAGGAGTTAGCAGCGAGAGGAAGTCAGGTGCAAGTCCCGTCAAAATAAAACAGCTAGAGTAAATTGCTTTGTCTTCATACAGTATTTCGCCCACTGTTTTGACAGCATGCTAAATATTCATTGCGTCTTTTGAAGGTGATGTGTGTATTTTTTGCTCATTTATTTATTTGTGATAATATGCAGAGAAAAAGACCTACAGTACCTTATTTTTAACTTGATTGATGCAACTGACGCTGGTAGGTCACATTGCAGTGACTACATATATCTGAATTTCATTCATACTACCCATATTCATACTATTTAGAAAGGTTAGTTCACCCCAAAAAATGAACGTTCTGTCATTAATTTCTCAGCCTCATGCCGTTCCAAACCTGTAAGAACTTTGTTCATCTTTGGAACACAAATTAAGATATTTTTGATGAAATTCAAGAGCTTTCTCACCCTGCACAGACAGCAACTTTTAAGGAAACTGTTAAAGTTATTTTTGTTTTCTTTGCACACAAAAAAGTATTCTTTTAGCTTCATAAAATTAAGGTTGAATCCCTGATGTCAAAAGACTTTTGGATTTCATCAAAAATATCTTAATTTGTGTTGACGAGTAATTGAGGGTGAGTAATTAATGACAGAATTTCCAGAGACCAAACATATTAAACTATGTTGGATGCAGCTTTTGTTTGTTTGACTATCCCTGACTAGTCCATAACATCAAATTTGGTTTAACCAGTTACATGTGTTTGGGGCTGGAGTATCTGTTAATGGATGACTGGAAGAGAGTTGGTAAAATCTGGCTGAAACTGTATTTTTCCACAATTGCATTAAGGGACTCTACTGGTGCAGAAATTCCCTTTTTAACTTATTTTGAGTCTTTCAATGCGTTTTTTCAAAGGATAGTGAAGGTTGACAGGAAACAAAACTCAAACCCGTGTCCCCTCAGGACCGCCGCAGCACTTTGTGTCATGAATGCACACGCTATTACTGCTCTACAGCAGAGCTACAGCTCTTACAACTGCTTGTTTCCTATTAATCCCTGCTGGAAGATCTAGCTAAATCCAGATTCTATTGGTTTTATATTGTTTCTAGTTAGTTCTAGGCACATACAGTTATAACATTCAATTGTAACTGGAGAATATACTTTTAGGAAAAAGTTTGTATCTTAGTTTTTGGAAAGCCGTGATAATTGCATAAGCTATTTTAGATGAAGAAGAGCATTTCACACATAATGTTGAATTAGTAGGTCTAGACTAGAAACATCAGAGACTTGAGCTCAAGGCTAAGGCTTTACTCTCTTAATGAGAGTGATTTAGTTTTGACATGGTGTGAATGTAATATAAATGGCAATCTTAGACAACAGCATGTTACATAAATGTTCCAGACTTAGCACAAGTTAAACTAAAACAAGAGCACTTATGGCATAATGGTGAAGTTTGTATAGACTTGTCATTTTTCTTTAAACAAAGCAGAAATATGGATTACAGTCAGTGCTTTGGAAATGTAATGGGTTATAGGTTATTAAAATGTAATAAGAAGTGTAACTATTTTGAATGCTTTATTAAAGTAATGCAACTTTTCTATATTTCTTATGAATGTTTTCAACTTTTAATCATTTTGAAACTGTAGGCAGGGATAATGTTACAGTAGTACTTAACACTAATTACTGTCAGACTTCTCAGAATCCTTCACCACTTGAATTAAATCTATAAAAATGTAATTTTAAAGCACAACCACCACTGAACTTTACTTTAAGGATCACTTTACGTGAAGGATCTTTTTACTTTGAGATCATTCTGTATTTCATTAAATACAGATTTAAAATCATAAGATATAGTTTAATAGCTATGATATAGTTTAATAGCTATACTGATATTATGATATCTGAAATCAAATCTTTGCATTGAAAATAAAACGGTTATCGAATAAGCATGTGCCCTATTCTGTGTCCTAAACTCCTGAAACATTGGTATCTCATATTTTAGAGCAGTCCGTGCAATTTCGGAAAGAAATCAGTCAAACCTGTATGTGTATGGAAATATTCAGATATAATATAATTCTCTTTGTAATCGTTAACATTTTCATAAGTAGCACATTTTTCTCGCAAACTGTAACAGATTACATTTATTTTGTAATTAAGTTACGTAAATCTGTATACATGTAACTACAGTGGTCAACATTAGAAGAGGATCAAAACCGTTCATCAAAGTTGTCCTTAAACCAAAGTAGTACCCATTTTTGTCTTTTTTGAAGACAATTTTGATGAACTTTTTTGATAAACTTCAAATGTTGACTACTGTAGTTACTCTTCAACACTGGTTATAGTGAAGCACTTTGCAAATGCAAATATGTATTGTTATCAGTGGTGTCAAAATTAGCGCGTTAACGCAGGCAATTATTTTTTTCATTTTAACTGGTTAAATTGAAATGAAAAATGCAATTAATGCATTAGTGGGGATAGGCACTCAAAACTAAAGAATTGCGTTTATTTAGATGCGCAGAGCATCTCTGCGAGCATATATCAAACGGGAGAGTTTTCAGTCACTTTAGCACCAGACGCAAGTTAAACAAGCGTGGAAATGGTACCGGTGACGAGGAGCTTCAGTAGAACATTAGTGAACTGCGGTCAGATGACATGTTGTCAGGCCATATGTCGGTAAAAACGAATCTTCCTGTCCTGTCAGCCGTTATACTGTGATCGTAGCGCATGCTATTCAAAGGTATGTTGCGTCGTCTGTTAAGACATGAAGTTACAAAAAAAGGCAATTAAAGCTGCCTTAAAACTGTGCATGTAAGTATTTATTATTTATAGGTTATCATTTAAAGCAGTGTCAGAAGTGGCAGCTTTTAAAGTAACAGCAGCCAAAATATCCTAATAACCAACTGCTGTGCTGTCTGTTAATCAAACAACAAAATTAAAAAGAGGAAATTAATAACTTCTGTAGTTTTAAGCTTTATTTTTATCGTTTAAAATTGTATATAATTTAGTGTTTGATAACTTTAGGCTTTATTTTCTTGTTGAAGGGCACAGGTAGTTAGCCTATATGACATTTATTATAATGGGTTTATGTGAAGATTGTTTCAAGTTCACTTAAATGAGAAGTTTTTTTTTTAAGTCTAATAAATGTTAAAGTGATAGCTCTCAATTATACTGTACTGTTGAATGGTTATATTCAGTGGTTAAATATTAGGGGGGAAAAGACATCAGTTGGAAGCAGTGATACTTGCCTTCAGTCATAAAAAAGATGGCATTAAACAAATATTATAAATATATACGTTCTTTATATTGTATCTACATTAATTTAAAACATGAATGTGAAATTATTGCAATACAAAAGTATAATTAAAATGTTCATGTCAGGTAGGATTAATCGCAATTAATCACAATTAATTTCAGGAAAAATGTGCGATAAATTAGTTCTTTTTTTATTAAGTGACACCACTAATTTTTATATGTGTAGTACATTTTTGGACATATATGGATTGTTGTGATAGGACAGTATAGACACACAGAAAGTAAAGTGGAAAGGTCCTTGAGTCTGTTGAAACGCAACCACTTTTACATGTGGTTTTGTGTTATAAATTTATATCTTCATCTAAGGCAGACAATGTACATATGTGACCCTGGACAACAAAACCAGTCATAAGTAGCATGGGTATATTTGTAGCAATAGCCAACAATAAATTGAATGGGTCATAATTATATATTTTTCTTTTATGCCAAAACTTATTAGGATATTAGGATATTTTCATGTTCCATGAAAATATTTTGTAAATTTCCTACTGTCAATATTCAAAGCTTAATTTTTGATTAGTAATATGCATTGCTAAGAACTTCATTTGGACAACTTTAAAGACGATTTTCTCAATACTTTTTTTTTGCACCCTCAGATTGAAGATTTTTAAATAGTTGTATCTCAGCCAAATAATGTCATATCCTAACAAACCATACATCAATGAAAGCTTTCAGATAATGTATAAATCTCACTTTCAAAAAATAGACCCTTATGATTGGTTTTGTGGTCCTGGGTTATAAAGGTGAATTTACAGCTGTGGATGTGGATGAACGCCTAAAGAGGTTTTAACCTCTAGAATAATTATTGTAATGTAAGTGCTTTTATAATAAATTAGTAAGCTTTGCATTTATTCCTTTACTGTAAATCCTCAAAATCTCTCTTTTTTTGTGGTAGTCAACATTTTCATTTATGTATTCTATCCAAAGTGACCTACATTGCATTCAAAGTACACTTTTCATCAGTTCTTGCCTTCCCTGGGAATCGAGCCCATGACCTTGTCATTACCAGCGTCATGCTCTACCGTTTGAACTACAGGAAAGCAGATGCTGTCAACTGAGCTGAACATTTATTCCTTAACACTGGAGTGACGTCTCTGTGAGACCTCTGACATTGACGAAACATTCGGTAATGTCTATTTGTCCGTGTGTTCAGTGTATTAGAAAACTGCTCCAGTCAGTAGATCTTCAGGTTGCTGAAGAGCACAGGTGTGTCTGTCCGGCGGGAGTTCATATGTTTATTCGTGTGTGCACTCTGGGGTGGGCGTTGACTGGCGGCTCATCCCCTAGCGCTGCTCCACGGGGCTTATTAAAGCCATCCTCTCCGTCTGCCCTCACATTCGCTCACCCTGCAAATCTCCTCTTTAATTAGAGAGGGCACAGGCAGCCATCCACAGCAACATGCTCCACGCCGAATGGATGGAAACACGGAGCAATTGTGGGACATGTGGGTGGGGAGAGACAAAAACCGTTACAGTCAAGGGCAATGGATGGCTGAGATGGGAAGATAAATGATGCAATTTCAGACATATTTACAGAGGGGGTGGTGAATAAATGATCATATGGAGTATTAATGGAAGAGTAGAGTTCACTTGTACAAAGCGATGGTGAGAAAAGTACGCGAGAAGAGGGAATCAAGGCAAAAAAGAAAAGCTTTCAGATAGTCGCACTAAAAGGAAGGTTATTGGGGGGTGATTTCACTGTTGTTGCAGTGTCCTTACTTAATGGGGTTGCCATGACAACAGTGTATCAGTCAGGCGCCAACGGATTGTATGTGCTGTTCGGTAAGTGTGTGTACATGTAAGAGTGAGATTTCCGTGTCTGTGCTGTGTAAATAGGTGTCTATGTTCTGCTGTAAGAGACAGTGGACATTGTCGATGTGACAAAACAATTGATGTGTAAATGAATGTGGAAAAGTCATTGCAAGGTCTTAGAGATATATTTAATATTCACAAATATTAGGAATGATTTTGCGGGTTGGTAAAATTATGCAACTCTGTGAATATCGCAAGGAATTTATCGTGCCTTTTATTTGCCTATTAAATAACCTAACCGTGTCATTAGATTAGATTCATGATCCTTCTTTGAGCATAAAGGTCATAAGATTAAGTTGTTTTAATTGTGTCTTTTAGTTACCTTTTTTCGCAGGACCCTTTTTTATTCTAGCATGTCAATGCCTCTGTGTATCATAGAGAAATATTTGATTCAGTCAGTGTGGAAGAACTTGACTGATCTGCATAAAGCCAAGTCATAATCTCAGCTGAGCACCTCTGGAGTGACTTTAAATGCAGACCTTGAGCCAAAAACTTGACCAAACACCAATGACTTGTGCATATGGGTACAGTCATTTTAGACACTTCCAAAACTCATGCAACACAGATGGAAATACAATTTTGAAATACATGAATTGTCCTTCCATCTTTGTTGCTACAGTTTTGGAAGTGCCTTTTTCTGTTCTAAAGAAGGGGGTGTCCCAATACATTTGTCCATATAGTGTATGTAGAAGTCATTGGTGTTTGGTGATGAGTTTTTGGCTAAGGTCTGCATTTAAAGTCACACCAGAGGTGTTCAGCTGAGATTAGGACTTGGCTTTATGAAGACCAGTCAAGTTCTTCCACATTGACTGAATCAAACATTTCTCTATGAACCTTGCCTTATACACAGAGACATTGTCATGTTCGAATAAAAAAGGGTCCTGTCCACTTTTGCTATAAAATTAGAACACAATTTCCTAGAATATCATTACATGCTTAAACATTAAGATTAGTACTCATGGAAATTACTGAAGTAGTCAAACCTGTTCATTAGAAAGGGTGTCCCAATACTTTTGGCAATGTAGTGTATTTATAGTTGAATTGAGATATTATATATGATTAAATAGCATTATTTTCTGTTTTCACTTAAGACACACAACAGCCTTGATTTTTTTTTTAAACTGTGTTTTTTTTTATAATATTTGCAATAAAACAAAATCTAATTGGCTCTTATTGCTTGCTGAACTGATTGCAAACATTTACAAGCTTTTTCAAAATCAAAATATCACGTAGCTAAAAAAAAATATCAAGCTGTAATTTATCTAGCTTATATAGGCCAGCGCCTACACGTGTCAGGTGTGATGTGTCAGGTCAGGTGATGTCGTCTCTCTGTGATAGTCCCGTAGGACTGACAATCTGTCATCATTGTTTTAATGACCGTGCAAACAATGTCATCTCTTTACTGCGCCAAAGCGAACGAGCAGCCTTAATTGTAAAATTAATTGAAAAACATTTTAATTAAAGACCAACCTGTGCTCACCCCTCCCTACCTCTAACCTCTCCTTCTCACATCCTTTTGCTTCCATCCTTCCTCTTCCCACATGTAATGGTTTATTAGTCCCATAGAAATGGTAAATCAGAAATGTGATCGCTTTAATATCTCAGATGTTTCTCATAGACTGGAGCAAGATTTGAGCAAATGGAGACTGTTGACTCAACTCTATTGCTTCTCAGATTTTCTCCACTGTAAGACTACAGTAAACCTAAAAATGTCTCACATGTGAGTTTCAGATGTATCTCAGTGTCTCAATTTGGCTGTCAGATTTTCCAAGATATCACTGACGCATTAAGTCGTAGACACACATCACAGATCTAGTGCAAGACAAGCTCTTGTGGTTAAAAAGTATAGAAATGATTTTTATTATTGTTATTTTAGAAAACGACAGATAAGAGTCTTATTTCTCAGCTGTGATTGTGTAGAGCCCTTTGATGTTGCACTGAAACTGCAGTTTGGACCTTCAATCCACTGACCCCCATTAAAGCCCACTATATGGAGAAAAGTCCTAAAATGTTTTTCTTAAAACCCTTAATTTCTTTTCGACTGAAGAAAGAAAGACAACAACATCTTAGATGACATGTCTTATATGAGACAAAGTTGATGCTTAAATGAAATATAACTCAGATCTCCTGAAGAATGAAAGGACAAATCATATTTGTTTTCATTTGTATCCACCTTTTGTTTCTCTTAAAGAACTTTAGCAGAACAATCTGAGACCACGCTGTCCCTTAAATGAGACACAATTAAGGTCTCCATTAAGTCTTCTGAAGAATGAGAAACTTTGGAGCATTAAAATTCCTCATGCACTCCATTAAGGCTCCATTAAGTGTTGTGGAGAATGAACAATTACAAATTTGTCTAATTTGTACACATTTGTATTGCTCCTAGAGAATATTAGCAGAAACGTCTGAGACAAAACTGATACTTAATTGAGACCAATTATTTTCTTCAGCAATGTAAGAGCAACATCTAAACCATAACAGTTTCCTTAGGCTGCTTTTCTCCTCTTCAGTAGTTGCCACCTCTCTCTGTTCTTACCCCCTCCTTCAACTGTCTCATTTCCACGCCAACAACCTCCCCCCGCACCATTTCCATCCCTTCCAAATCTCTGTCTTCCTCATGTATCCATTACAGTGGTTCCCCCCTTTTTATCCCCCGGCACCTGTTTCTTTTCCTCGGCGGGAGGGCTGCTCCACACAGCGCGGGCACCCCAGGATTCTGCCCAGCCCTGGCTCTGGGAGCGTCCCTCTGAGCGCCAGGTCTTTGTAGAGCTGCCGCCTCAAAGCCAGAGTGGACGGCCTGCCTCTCCAGCGGTGGAGGAGCGCCTCGGGGAGCTGAGCTCATCTCGCTGCCCTCCCTCTATCTCTCATCTCAGTGTGTATCCTTCACCCACATACACCCCATGCGGCGGGCGAGATCTCTCTTCACAGATTTAGACGCACACATACCGGCCTATTGTGTGTGTTTATCTGGCCAGTAGTCTGGTACTTAAAAGCCGTGTATGTTCTTTTTGTTATTCGTTAGCCTCGGGTCATGTGTTCTTAAAATGATTAACTTCACCCTCTCGTTGCAGCCGAGATACAGGCCGGGGTGATTAATTGATTCATCTGTTAGCGATCAAAACCCTCCTTTATTGATTAACAGGCTAGTCCGTCACCAAGGAGTCGCCTCAGCGGGACGCGCGGCTCCCCCAGGAGACATGTATGTCGGAGATTTGTGTTATTCGCCTCCCTGCGGGATAAAGCGCTCCGACAAACAAAGGAGACTCTGATAGATGTGTCTTTTGTGCATAATTAGCCAGACCCACCCCACAGTCAATGAGAGGATGGATTAATGAATTAAATCCGCATTGATGTATAACAAGCTCGAAATGCGAGTATCGAGCGCCGCTTCTCCTGGCCCACATTTGAAACGTTATGTCATCGCAAACAATGCCGAGGCACAGGAGCCTATCCGGAATATTCCAGACAGGGCTCTGGGAAGGCTGTAACCTCCATCTGTCTGGAGTGCTTTCTGAATAGCTTCGCCTTGATTGAACATCAAGTGCCGGTCTCTTTGCTCTCTTATCGAAATTGCGAAGATCTGTCGGGATGTTTGAGCCACATTTGGAGCTCAGTTTTTCCAGGAGAGCCATCGGGAAGAGCGGAGCGCCGTTGCCATGGAGACGTGGCGTCACAGGCGCCGAGCAGATTGTGCCGATTGTGCGGCTGGTTGTCATGGTGGCGGAGGATGCTGGGGAGGAGCAGGTGCCGAGAAATGACCGCTCCATCAGAGGCCGGGCTGGAGAAAGACTGTGTGTCTGTCTGGCCATCTTTTTAAAAAAACTTTTTTAAGGGGTCATGAACTGAGAAATCAACATTTCCTTGATCTTTTGACATGTAAGAGGTCATTGTGTTATAAAAAAAACATTCTGTAAATTTCAGAACTCAAAACTGTCTTTGTCTAAAAACAGCTTATATTGAAGCCAATCTGCCAAAACGACAGGATGTGGAATGTGCCGCTTTGTGATGTAATAGTGTGGCTAAACTCTGCCTCCACAGAAGATCAATGCCTGCTTTTACAGCACTGCCTGTTTAGCCTTGCCTATGATTCACGCACAAAAAAGCGGCAAACGCAGGTCTATACAAATACTTTATTTAATGAAGTTCCAGACTCAGTAAAAACTTAGTCCTTTGTTCAATTAGTTTTACCACAGATTTGTTTATAAACAAGGCACAATTTGACGTGGGATTTCCAGAAAGATTAAAATTTAAAGATGGCGCTGCGCTGACTATGTTGGATCCAAAGATAATGTTTCACCACACAAGTATGAGTAATTGTTTTTATTACATGATCACTATTACTTGTCTGTTAATACAGATCGTTTTATATGTACTGAGTAGTTATGCATTTTTAACCTCAAGCCAGGCTTACACTGTATGATTTTTGGCCACATTTTGGCTAAAATCTGTAGTCTTTGATTGTTAGTTTGACATGTTTACAGACAGCTGATTAATGACCTTTGCAATCAAATTTTACTTCTGTATTCTGCTAAACAGGTCTCTTGCTTCCGGTTCACGCGTTTTGCATATGCCTCGTTAAATATTTTACTCAAGATGCCTTCAAAGTAGACGCAAAAGATGATCATAACCAAAGTCCAGCACATATATGGACTGATATGTGAAAGTTTTGAAAGCTAGCAGTCTAACTGATTACCTTAAAAGTCCATCGATATCGCTATTATTTAATATGGCTATTAACACATTTTCCGACAGGCAGAAGCGATTAGACCTGTTTTCCAGGTTTGGTCAGGTGATGTTCGACGTATACCCTATTAATGCTAGAGATGCGTCTAACCACAATAAACTCTGGCGCTCCCATCCTCCACTCACGAAATTCCTTTTTATTGTTGCGTTTCATATGATAAACACCGGTTGCGCTTTCATGTTGGTGTGTAGTGCTGCTTACATTATCTGAACTATGCCAGTATTGCCAATCATATACTTTTCATGACAGCCTACATTGCTGCTCCGCGTGTAATGCAGCTCACAGTCACTGAACATGTATGGGTTGATAATGTAAAACTCTGGACAAGTTTACTTGCGCGCACCCGTTGTTAATGCGTCTTGACTTTCGTACAGTCTGACATTAATGACAATGAGATCCCACAATGTGACATGATCATCATGTTTGTGCAGACAAGCAACAATCGAAAAAGACTATTATAAATCATGCAGTGTGTGCCCGGCTTAAATCAAAGGAGCGTCCATCTGTGTATGATATAGGTTGTCAAAAATACACAATTGTTAGCCAGTCATACCAGTGGGTGTTTACTTCTGAGTCTACAAGCCGCCACACTTATGTAAACAGAGTGTATAGATGAGGGGGGTCAAAACAGGACAGAAAATAGCCTACTACTTCTAAAAACCTTGATAAGTTTATAAGTGGACTTTAGAGAACAGTACAAAATGAAACGCACAGACAGTTCATGACCCCTTTAAAGATTTGTTTTTGCTTTTTTATGATAGGACAGTGACTAGACAGGAAGCGAAGTGAAAGAAAGAGGGGGGAAGGATCAGGGAAGGACCATGAGACGTAACTCAAACTCAGGTCAGCAGAAGTGCAACGTAGCTACATGTCGGCTCGCCACCCACAAGCCCATCGGTGCCTAGTCTCTGGCTATCTTTGATCCTGTCTTACAGGGGGAAGCGGATGTGAGAGAGCCGCTCGGTTCGGGCCCTCTGCGTTAGACATCTGAAAGCGTTGCCAGCGAGAGGACACAAGCATCGTTCGACCTCCAACGCTGGCACACGACACCGAGGACAGGATTCCAAAACCTGTGGTCCAAAAACACTCTCCTCCCCTCCCTCTTCACCTGCAGGGCTTTATTCTGGCCCTGCTAAATAGTGATCCGGTCAGAGGCGCACAGGTGCGTGGGGTCCGCATGTTGCCAAATTCCGTCCGCCCGCTTGTTGCCGACAACAGAGGCTGAGTCACTCCTCCAAAGGCCAGAGAGAGTGCTGCTCATAACATGCAGCATCAGCTCTGCTTTGTGAATACCACAGATGACAATAACATACAATAGAAAAGGAACGTTCATAATGACAGACTTTGAATGTTGGCTTGACAAAGCCTTGCCTGAGCATTTATAAATAGTTGAAAAGTGTCTTGTATATGTTATGTACAGACAGAAATCCAGGAAGATTAAACTTGATATAAAAACATGTTTGAAGGTCACATCAGCTGTGAATAGTTCAGTAGTTCATTAGTAGTGAACACACACACCGTGAACATACACCCAAAGCAGTGGGCAGCCATATTGCTATCGCTGTGGCGCCCGGGGAGTAGTTGGGGGTTCGGTGCCTTGCTCAAGGGTCTCACCTCAGTCGTGGTATTGAGGGTGGAGAGAGCGAGACCTGGGACTCGAACTTGCAACCTTTCAGTTACAAGTCTGGCTGTTGCTACCTGGTTGGCTGGTGGATGTTTCTGGGAGTTGCCAAGATGTTCAAAGTGGTTTCTAGGATGTTATTGTTATTGGGGAATTGTTACACTGTTGTTTGGGTGTTTTAGTAGGAAGTTATAAAGCGCTGTTCTGAGTGGATTCTATGATTTTTCTAGTCAGTGTTCAGCTGTTATTAAAGGGATAGTTCTCAAAAAGTGTAAAATTCTGTTATTAATTACTCACCTTCCTGTCATTCCAAATCTGTAAGAACTTCATTTGTCTTTGGGAACACAAAAAAAGTGTTTTGACCCTGCATAGACAGCCATGCAACTGATACATTCAAAGCCCAGAAAGGTAGGAAGGACATTGTTAAAATAGTCCATGTGACATCATTTTTTGAAGCCTTGAGAATACTTTTTGTATGCAAAGAAAACCAAAATATCAACTTTGTTCAACAATTTCTTCTCTTTCCGTGCTGTGGTGTAGTTATGGTGTTGCTTAGATGTCCTGAGGCTGTACAAAAACCCTGCGTGTGTCTTAGTTCTGTTTAAAAGCTAAAGTCAGACTCATTTGGCACAATGAGAACTTTCAGCTGAGGTATGATTTTGGGGATTGTCTACTACAGTAAAAAGTATAGGTTAGATTGTTTAGTAAAAGCATACTCAGTCAGACTCAAGGTCTCAAGCTTAGTGAATGTAGTGTGAAATCTCTAGGAGGCATTACAATGTAGGAGAATTTGGACGTGTATAGAATTTCTGATTGTTTGCTATGGAAAAACCATAAGTCAGATCAGATACAAAGGACACAGTCAGAACAGGCTGACGGTCTATGCCTAGTTTTGTGGATGCAGTTTGAAAGAGCTAGGAGAACACATTGAAAAAGAGTCAAAAGGGAACACATTGAAAACGGCATAGAAGAACCAGGAAGAATAGAAAAATTGGACTCTGTGTACCATCAGGCAACCATAGAGGAACGAGAACCATGCGTACTACTGCGGGCCCATGGGGAACGAGGCAGTTTGTGGAAGGAGCGTTGGGCAGAAAAAGAGAGGGAGTGCGGGAAGAGGGTGGCGGAAAGCTTGTAGAGGTGTGCTCTTGTTTCATGTCCCTCTCAGGAATAAGAGGGAAAGTGCCTCTTCAGGTTCAAGTACGGCCAAAGCTCCATTTGGGGTTTATTTAAAAAGAATGCAGGCACTTAAGAGCTCCTCATTGGCTCCTGCGCTATGACAACAGCAAAAACGCATCATAAGTGAAAAGAGATACACAACTGAAACACATGCAATCATTTAGACAGGCTGAAGAGCCCTCCTGCTCCCCCTGGCTCCTTACCTTGCACTCTCTCCCCCTTTTCCAGCCTGGGCTTGGCATCTCACCCAGGCAGCTAAGCCTCTCTTGGCTGCCTTACAGGAAGACTGCAGCATTTAGGCTGATTATGGAGGGAGAAGACACCTAGCAGAGCTTAGCATGGAGCTGCTAGGAAAGCTGGGCAGGAGAAGGTGACGCCTCTGAGCAGAATCTGGTTAGGAATTATATGAATGCGATTATATTTGTAGGTCCAAAAGTCTGCTGTGAGAACTTTGACATGTGCATTCATCATCATTGCTTTGAGTACATGCACCATAACATTACCATTGTAATTAAATATATATATTTTTAGATATGTACTACATATTTTTACAAAGGCATAGTTCACCGAAAAATGAAAATTGTCATGCATTGCTCACATCATGCCGTTTCAAACCAGTAAGACCTTTGTTCATCTTCAGAACACAAATTAAGATATTTTTGTTTTTCTGACCCTGCATAGACAGCAACGCAACTACCACATTCAAGGCAGGGAAAGTTAGTAAGGATATCATTAAAATATTCCATGGGACACCAGTTGTTCAACTGTAATTTTATGAAGCTACGAAAATACTTTTGGTGCACAAAGAAAACAAAAATAACAACAATATTCAACAATTTCAAGGTCAGGAAGCTCTTGGACTTCATCAAAAATATCTTAATTTGTGTTCTGAAGATGAACAAAGGTCTGGGTGATTAATGACAGATTTTTTATTTTGCAGTGAAAAAACACAAACATTTCAAAAAGCTCAAAGCCTTCTTCAGTACGTTGAATAATTCAGTCCCTCCACTCACTTATTAAACCATTATATATATTGATGTTATCATTCATCCACAAATTTAGCAAAATTATTTATTTAATTTTTACATATTTCAAAATAGTATGCCTTGTTCCCTTCATGCAAAGCTCTGCTATGTAGTTATTTTAATATATAACTGTATATACCGTTTAATACTGTAAAGCTGCTTTGACACAATCTGTATTGTATAAAACGCTCTATAAATAAAGATAAAAAAGTGCAATAAAATAATATTTCCATTTTATTTAAATAAATTATGATTAAAAAATGTTTTTGATTGTAAAAAAAAAAGTTTTTTACAGTAATGTTATATAAGAATGAGACAAGTTATGGTAATGACAAAATGTGCATATATGTTATTATACAAAAAATGTAAAATATGTTAACAACAGACAAGATATTGCAGGTAAATAGGGTTAAAAAACCCTATTAGTTATCGCCTTACTTACCCAATTTTTTTGTGTATTACAAGTTTTCTAAATTGTTAGATTTAAATATGCAAATGAGGCATTATTTAATGAAATATATGCTAATTTGCATACGTTTATAGTACAAAATTCTAAACACTGGATGAAGTCAGTTTTAAAATTCTTGTGTAATACTTCTGACATATTAGAGTCAAATGTTTTACAGAGGGAATTTTGGGTATCTCATAATTCAAAAAATACTTTTTTCTTTTTTGGGGGGAATAAAATGTTGCATATAATCAAGCAAATTATATATGAACAAATCCCTCGGTATAAACCTTCAGGATATAGACAGGAATAAAAATGTCAAGTTTGGTGTGTGTAAATGCTGTTGAAGTGGAGATTTCTTTCTCAGTGTAAGAGAAAAAACTCATTTTGAGAAAAGACCTTTAAAAATATGAATTGTAACTGAAATCTATTGTCACAAATAGATAGAGTGCTATAAAAGAAACACTTAACAGTGTCTTTTGGATGTTTTATTTCCACTAGTCTAAAAAAACACTTTATGAAAAACCAAAATGCCCAAAATCTCAAAATTGACAGGTACGTGAAAAAACAGCGTTTTGCCTGTAGTATCCCCCCTTAAGGTCACAAGTGTAATATTAGGTAATTTATTCACTATTATATATATATATATATATATATATAGTGAATAAATAATTAAGCAAATTATATATGGACAAATCCCTCTGTATAAACCTTCAGGATATAGATAGGAATAAAAATGTCAAGTTTGGTGTGTGTAAGTGCTACTGAAGTGGAGATTTCTTGCTCAGAGCTCCTATATATATTTTAGATTTATTGCTTTATATATATATATATATATATATATATATATATATATATAAAATTAACATTACCTATGACTAATAAAAGAATTATTGCTCATTGTTAGTTTGTGTTGACTTATATAGTCCAACCAAAGTAAGAAGAACTTTACTTATTGTAAAGTGTTTTCAAAATCCTCCTAAAAATAGGCTTGATTTTGTTATACATTATATAATATTTTGATTTAAGAAAATGTGACCTCAAGATTAGAATTCACCCCTTCATGACAAAATAAGATTTGGCGTTCAAAGAAGCACAGCTGTGTGTGATTGTGTATGTGTGTTTAAAGCGATGAGGTGGTGGGTTTGGATCCGCATTCAGAATGTCAGTGACACAGTGATTCACCATCAGTGTCTGGGATGGACTCCAATCGGGACAGCCATCTGGTGACCAATCAGAGCCCTTACTGTGATGTCAGAGCGTCCGAGGGTTCCTTGGGCAGTGGATGCTGGGAAGGGCCAAATGCTCTGACTCGCAAAGACCTCACAATGGCGAGAATCTGAAGGCCGATTCTGCCTGCCAGTCCTCCAGCAAAATTTGCCACAGGTCGCTAGAGCGTCCGTACAATCGGATGTTTCGAATCGCATTTCTGCTCAGACCAAAGCGACAGCTGTATAATTCGTTCTTGGCATACTTCCACGTGCATCCAGACAGCGTCGTTAACTTGCAACACATGCGAAATGCAACAAAGGTCAACAAAAACCAGTAATAGAATTAAAATTCAGTGCAGGGCAGAGATTGACAGCTCTGTTAACTCTGACCTGATTAATATTTCAGCGAGTTCTCTCCAGCAAATGCCACTGTAATCTAAAACAGTCTTAGGCAGACTCTCAGAGTCTCCAAACTGCTGCCCCATAACCCTTCTGATCTGGGTGAGTCACAGCGCTCAGGCCTGCTGGGAGGCAGGCGGTAATGAAAATCCACCAAACTCCTACACCACCTGCGGTTTGTGGGCCGTTCAGATACAGCACAGGAGGCTGGCGCGCTTTTTTTTTTCTTTTTTTTTTTTCTTTTGTCTGGAGAAAGTTTTAAGCCGGTCCTTCGCCACCATGAAAATAGACTGGATTTTCATCGCCTGGCTGACTCATCTAGTGTGGTGGCAGACGGCTGAACGTGCGCAGCGGTGAGGCGAGTCTGACTAGGCCGGAGGAGAAAAACGCACAACCTGCATGTTCGACGGTAAAGATATTCTGCAGCTGCGTTCACCGCGCTACCCTCCAGCTGTACTTTTATGCATGCGTGCCTGCTCAATGCGAAATGCAGAGCAGACTGTGAGGAGTCAACCAGGTTAGATTTCCTAAAGGCCTGTTTTCTGCTCACATGAACATTTGATTGCTATTTTATTGTTCCGGTATCAAGTTGGTGTTTCTCAAAATAAATAAATAAAAAGCATTGGATGAGAAATAGTTGAGTTATTAGTAAAAGTAGTATATTAAAATGATATAGAATATATAATCAGAGATATCATATTATTTTATGATATATACTACTATTACTATTACTACTAATGTATGATTTATTTATCTATTTAACATTTTCACGAAAATCTGACTGGATTGTTGACTTTGGTATGTTAGCAAATCTGAGCAAAATTTAAGAAATTATTATTAACTATAATTATTATTATTATTTTTGTTGTTGTTGTTGTTGTTAATTATATTATAAATAAATATAAAATAATATAATAAATCAATATAAATGTAAAACCAAATATGTAATAAAAACAATATCTTAATTTTCATTAAAAAATATCATAAATAGATAATAGAAGACAATAACATTATAAAAGTTTTGGTCTCTCTGTATCTTTTTAAATCTGACCACATTTAGATTTTTTTAAAATAATAATAATAATTTATATATCATTTATATATATATAATATGTGACCCTGGACCACAAAACCAGTCATAAGTAGCGCAGGTATATTTGTAGCAATAGCCAAAATACGTTGTATGGGTCAAAATTATTTTTCTTTTATGCCAAAAATCATTAGGATTCTAAGTAAAGATTATGTTTAATGAATTTTATCTAAATTTCCTGCCATAAATATATCAAAACGTAATTTTTGATAAGTAATATGCATTGCTAAGAACTTAATTTGGACAACTTTAAAGGCAATTTTCTCAATATTTTTATTTAATTTTTTTTTTTTTTGCACCCTCAGATTCCAGATTTTCAAATAGCTTTATCTCGGCCAAATATTGTCCTATTATAACAGACAATACATCAATGGAAAGCATATTTATTCAACTTTCAGATGATGTATAAATCTTTTAATAAGTTATCTCATAAGTGTAAATTTTAAAAAATTTACACTTATGACTGGCTTTGTGGTCCAGGGTCACACACACACATTATGTATATATATATATATATATTAGTTATTATGAAAGTTAATTATATAACAAAATATATAAAAATAAAATATAGTATATTTCTAATAATAATATAACAAAATGTTATTAATTTATTTAAATTAAAATATAATTGCATTACAAACTTATGTATCTAGGCAAATCTGAACACAGTTATAAAATTATTTTAAATTATAATAATAATAATAATAATAATATATATATATATATATATATATATATAACAAATATACAAACTCATAAAAATAATATACCTTTATCATAAAAATATATTATATCAATAGAAAATATAAGAAAATAGTATTATTAAAATCTTGGTCGCTCTGTATCTAACTTTTTAAGTTGTAGTAATAATGATGATGATAATAATAATAATAATAATAATAATAATAATAATAATAATAATAATAATAATAATAATAATAATAATAATAATAATAATAATAATAATAATAATGTCGGCGCCGATAGCCTTGTGGGCAGTGCACCGACGTACAGCGCCGTTGCGCAACGGGCGTCCCGAGTTCGATTCCCGGCTCGAGGACCTTTCCCGACCCTACCCCCTTCTCTCTCTCCACTTCGCTTCCTGTCATTCCTGATCTGTCCTATAATAATAAAAAGCCAAAAATAAATCTTTAAAAAATAAAATAATAATAATAATAATAATAATGTTGTTGTTGTTACAAATGTGTGTATATTATTATTATTATTATAGTTATGAAACTTAATTTTGTAATAAAAAATTATATAAATACAATATAGAATATCTTTATAATAATAATTATTGTAATTATTACTATTAAAAATGTGTGTGTGTATATAATAATAATAATAATAATAATATTAATAATAATAATAATATAATAGTTATTTTATAAGAAAATGTTAACTTAAGTTTTTAATATATATATATTTTTTTAAATTCTAACTCTTTTTTGTTTTTCTCAGAATACAGCAAACCAATATAAGTGTGGAAATCTGCACCGGTGTAACCTGTTCTATTCAGGATGAATTTTCGTCGCTTTTCGTCTCCATTTTCTCACCATTTTGCTTAGAGAAGCAATTGAGATATTGAAGAACTCATCAGTGATTTGAAAACGGCCTTGCATTGTGACCTCACCTGTGAGGCGCCGCATACGTGTTTGTGCCTCTGTGCACCCAGTGGGTGTTTGTGTGTGTGTGTGATCCTGCGGTTCATCCTCTGTGCGTGACATAGCAGTAATAAAGGAAGTTAACTCATCGCTGTGTATTTGTGTGTGTGTGTGTGTGTGTGTGTGTGTGAGCAAGTCCCTGAAGAGCTTCAGTGGCAGTCAGAGAGCAGTGGGACGCTTGTTGAACAAACCAAACGCGCAGCACAACAGTATGAATAAGACACATTGGCGGCACAAAAGGTCAAGGCCTGCTCGCTGCAGTAAAGACTGCAATTCAAACATCTCCCTCCCCGCATTCTGCACAAGGCATTGTTCAAATCCCACCCACCATTTTACCCACCCATCTGTTCATTAGTCTAATTTATTCTTCATTCAATTCTGGAAACAATGCGTATTGTAATAGCAGGAATTGTGTAGAGCTGTAAATATGCGTATGAGAGTCACTGTTCATGCACCAATCCAAATATGATCCTCAATTGTGACATTTCAAAATGGGGGTTTCTGAATGAGAACATGAGGATTGCATTGTTGTGTTTTAAACCTTTACTACACACTGGGCCATTCTATAACGTGGGTCTTTTTTTCAGTTTGATATGGTGAATTTTTTTAAAGATTATATCAGGCAATTAATGTGTTTAAACTTCATGGTGCCATTTCAAGTGAGAACATTTTAATTAGTGTTATGTACATTTTATCAGCTGTGAAACAAGGTGCTTCTAAAAAAAGAATTTATAGGACGCCTATTATGCAAAATTCACTTTTACATGTTGTTTGAACATCAATGTGTGTACATAGCAATCCTATAATATGAAAAATCCCCCTGCTCCTTTTTTTTTCATAAGCGGTGTCTCAGAACAACTTGTTCGCAAAATCTGTAAAGTGTGACATCACATTTCACAGGCCCCGCCCACGACTGTTGACGGACACTGTCGTATTAGCAGAGACCCCACCCTGAGTGAGCCGTCTCAGTAAGAAATGAAGTTAGAACATGCGATTTCTTTCCGAGCTGTTTACCTTTATAGACATAACTGACTGTGTTATTGAAATTGATGTTTTTATCATAAACTTGTGTGTATTTGACAGTTTAAGCGTAATAAGAAATAAAAGAGAACTTAGTTTAGCACTCTCATGTCGTAAGACAGCCGCTTTTTGTGTGTGTTCTTCAGACGTGTGTGCTCAGAAAACGGTATATCAAAAGTTTAAAACTGTTATGGCTTTAAAACGCATGATTTCGGTGTGATATACGTAATAATCAAAACCAGACAGATGTTTTTTAGCACTGTATCTGAGGTACGAACCGTAAAGTTCAAGTCAAAACTGGCATTTTCAAAACAGTATAATAAATCATCTGTGGGGTATTTTGAGCTGAAACTTCACACTTTACATCTTGTAAAAAGAAGCATAATAGGTGCCCTTTAATGCTAAGGCTTACATTTTTGAATGTTTACTAAAAAAAAAAGATGGTTTGACATTTTAAGGTCAGCCTACAAATATAGTAAAACAACTACATGAGGTGATTTATGGCAGTTTATTTCAAGTTTTTTAAATAACTAATTGTGTTAACTAAAATAATGCTATTTATAAAGTTGTATACATTTAAATTTAAACTTTGTAGTTGCTAAGATTTTTTTAATTATGTTTTTGAAGTCACTTACACTCTTATAACAATTGATATACAATTACTGTATTTTAAAATGTAATCTGTTTCTGTGATGCATCTTTACTCCATTCTTCATTTTCACATGATCCTTCTGAAATCATTCTAATATGTGACTGTGGACCACAAAACCAGTCATGAGTAGCACGGGTATATTTGTAGCGATGGCCAACAATACATATTTTGTCCATTTTCATCCATAAATATATCAAATTAAATTTTTGATTTGTAATGTGCATTGCTAAGAACTTAATTTGAGCAACTTTAAACACAATTTTTTTTAGTATTTAGACTTTTTAACACCCTCAGGTTCCAGATTTTCAAATTGTTGTATCTCGGCCAAATATTGTCCTATCCTAACAAATGTATTTATTCAGCTTTTAGATGTGTAAATCTAAAAAAAAAAGGACCCTTATGACTGGTTTTGTGGTCCAGGGTCACATATGCTGATTTGCTCTGCATTTTTTTATTACCAATGTTGAAAACACATCATTTAATTACTTATTTTATTTATGTATTCATTTATTTGTTGTAGGCAACATGGTTCAGGATTTTCTGATGAATAGAAAGCTCAAAAGGACAGTATTTATTTGAAATCTGTAGTAACATTCTGAAAGTTTTTACTGTCACTTTTAATCAGTTTAATGCATTTCTGATGAATTAAAGTATTAATTTCTCTAAAAAATGTACTGACCCGAAACCTCTGAACAGAAGTATGTCGTTTTATATACTATATAGAAATATTTAATCTTTTATTTGCACATATTTTTGTTTTCATCAAAATGCATATTTTCCACATATACTTGTAAGCATGCATGCATGCAGCAAGCTGAAAACTCTGAAGGACAGAAGTTCTGAAAGAAAAAAAAAACATTTATACATTATTTATGATGTTAAAAGAATTTCTAACATATAGTGAAAGTTAACATCTGCTATTTGTTCTAAAGCCATTTTTTTACATATACTGTGTGTATATGAGAGACACAAATGGCACCTGTTTTGTGGAGCGACCCGAATATGTTAAGACATTGCGGCATTTTTATGACTGACAAAACAGCACGATCCCGACCATTGCCAGATGGTGACATATTGAATGTGAATGTTTTTCCCTGCTTGTTGAAATCCAGGCGGAGGGAAGTACCACGTCTGCGACCTGAGCTCAGATAGAGTGTGTCAGAGACTTGACAGAGGGACAGGAGCCTTGTTTGTCTCTCGCCGGCTGATCAGCATGTGTTTTTACACAGCTGTGGGTCCCCAAGGTGGAAGACTAGAAACGCGTGCCCTTCATGCATCACCGGCGCACGTCTTCTCAGAGAACCTGCCTGGAGTCCTGAGTTGGTCTTTCCGTAAATCTGCTGAAAACAAAATGGGTGTTAAGAGCGAACAAAAGCCATTCGATTTGGGATTTGTGAGTTGTATTTGTTATACTGTTGTAGATTTTTAGGTATTCTTACGGCGGCCGTGTCTGGGATTTCCGACGTCTCGATTGCAGTCGTCATAGCTTCGGCACTGATGTCTGGAGAGAAGAAAGCAAATCTCATTTGAGCTTTGAGTGGAGTGGAATCGGATTGGTTGCAGCGGTCCACACACACTCTGAGAGAGGGCACCAAATCCTTATGATTAATGTCACACCATAATATTTATCCCTCAGGTACGCGCCTCAGACTGGCACAGCTGAAAAGCATGTTTGGTGTGACCGGGTAATGTAGATAAGCTACAGTTGGGGGAAAAACTCAGTGTACAATGTGGTGTTATTGAATCTTTCCCAGAAGTATATCGCTTTTATTTGTTTTTATGGATTCTGGCCCTTTTTTAATAGAATTCTTATCGCTTTAGTAGCGCATTGAGTCCTAGCTATTGTATAGCTGATCTTTAGCAAAGATCCAGCCCAACATCGTTTTAAAGACGATGTTTACCCAGGTGAAACTGGCCCACCGTCAATCGTCCATTGACCCACTTTAACCTCAGTATTGGTGTGATATGCATTTAACGACGGCCAGATGAGGTGCTGTTGTTAGCTGACAAACCGAGTTCACCCTCAGGCTGCACGGTATCTGGAATGCCAAAGTAGATGAGCTTGATTTTGTCTTGAAAGTGCACAAGAATTGCAGTTCAAAGAAATTTAACATTGCTAATCAATTATTCGAAATACTGTGTTCTTCCAGCCTGGTGTATATATATATATATATATATATATATATATGGGAGAACACATTTTTATTTAGCAATTGAACAATGTTATATTTATTATTGTTTTCTATATATGTGATGTGATCTAGGAAAACCCACCACATGGTGAAATTTTTCCTTTTATATATTTTGATACCATATAAAAGCTGAGTTCAAGCCATTTCCAAAACTGTTTTTATTTTGTCTTGAATGGACTATAACTTGAACTGACCAAAAGTTATGGCTATCTGAAGTTGGCTGATCACTATGATTTTCAGGAATCGAATTTTAAGAAAAACTGGTTTAAAGAAAGGCAATGAAAATAAAAGCACAACAGTCAAGTATCACAAGTAAAGGTCACTTTACTGTGGTAAAGTACTTATTTTAGTCGCTGTACATGTTGTTAAAGATACAAAATGACCCAAAGCAGTGGTTCTCAATTCCAGTCCTCGCGCTCTGCACATTTTGTGTTTCTCTTATCACTTCAGACATTCGTTCTATTTGAATATATATATATACATACATACACATATTCCGCCATGATTCTATTTTGAAGCGAGCGTATATGTTAGATTTAAAGGTAATTAACGTGTGCGAGACATTAAATTGTATTTATTTACAGATGGATTTATGACACACTTCACGCTTCTCTAGTAAGTTTCGTCTGTGTGTGAAGAATGTTCTGAAGTGAAGTGAAACTTCAACGGATTTCCCCTGCTCAGGGAGTAGGCAGCAGTAAACATTAAGTGTATACCTGTTCATAAAACATCACAGATTGTAGTATGCAGGCTATCTCCAAATCTTCCCCTGTCGTACTACTCTGGACTTATAATAAATAACCAGACACAGTTCAGAACTGTAATTGTAGTTTTGTGTTCTAGTTGTAGTTTTATTTCATGCTGTCACCGTTTGAACTAAATGAATGTAATGAATAGGGTTAATGAAAATGGTGCTGTCCCTTTAAGAACAAGCGCTCTGTTATGAGAGCTATACTAATGTTACCCTGAAGAGGACAGTAACTTAGTAAGTTTTCAAGTTTCAGTTTTAGTTGTTTATCATAGCCATAGACTCTAAACTTTTGATCACCCTTTGTATGTTTAGAGAGCACGACTAGTGTACCTTAAAGCATTTAGCATAGTGAGCGCAGAGCATATGACTAGAGTCATTGGACTCCTCCTCTTCGATCCTTCATCTCTGGATGTGAAAAAGTCCATTATAATATCGTTTAGGGCACTGACATCACCAGCATAGAGCAAATTTAGGCATTTAAGTGAGTTACTTCAGACTCACTTTATTTTTATTTTGATAGGTGTAATGTCTTAGTAGTTTTAAGGGAAAGCACCTCCGCAGAGCATGTTATTAAACTAGAGGAAGACAGTCTTTTCTGCTTGCCACAATAAATCGCTATGTGAATTTTGCAAAGATATTTTAAGAGATGATAGACAAGATGTTATAGAATAATAATTTAATGAAAACCCAATTTTGACAAAATAGATTGACATTCAATCTATTTTTTTTAATTTCCTAAAAACTGGTTCCTAGATCGCATCACATATATATATTTTAGATATTTTAGAGTCTTCATTTTTTATGTGCATGTGTAACGAGGCCAGTGGTAGGTGCTGTACAGGTAAACCTCACTCCCCTGATCTCAAGAGGTGCACTAGCGACTAACGCTAGAAGCTGCAGTCTTTAGTCAGCTTGTTAGTGCGCCCGGCTCCCATAGGGGAGACCTGCTTGGAGCAGGGTGCGAGTAGGACCCGGGTGGAGGGGTTACATTGGTGCCATGACCCGGATGGGAGTGAGGTTTAGTGGGGTGAGTGTAACGGAGGCCAGCGGTAGGTGCTGTGCAGGTAAACCTCACTCCCCTGATCTCAAAAGGTGCACTAGCGACTGATGCTAGAGGCTGCAGTCTTGTTAGTGTGCCCGCCTCCTATGCTGGAGACCTGGGTTCGAGACCCGCTCAGAGCGGGGGCAAGTAGGACCCAGGTGGAGGGGTTACATATGTACATTATATAATACTAATTTCTATATACGGCTAGTTAAGTAGTTGTGGGTGGGCGGTATGCCAGTAGACACGATTAAACGGTAGAAATTTGTAAAAAGGTAGAGATTTTGGACAATTGTCTCTATTGCGGTTATAGGCTCACATGATGTTGCTGTTCTACGTGGTCACGAAAACTTAAAGTTTGTATATGTTTTATTATTGCGGTTTAAAAACAAGTGATTTTAAGCCATTGAAATGCAATCAACTCATTTGGCTATATGAATGTGCTGTCTAAGAGGCGTGTACATGAAGACGGTTATTTTTGCCACTTTATAAACCTATAAACCTATTAAATGCACACACTTTTGTGTGTCAAAATGCCTGTCTTTGCAAATATTCTCGTAAATACAGTAATGTAGGTCTTAAGTAAAAAAAAAAACAGCTGAGAAAGAAAACACACCTGTAACAACAGATTGGATCCGGGCAGCTCTTAAAGTGACAGCAGTCTAATATTACTGCTGTTCATCATTCATATTAATCAAACAACAACAACAACAAAAAACTTTAACTGCTGTTGACTAAATCACTTTTGTAACTTCAATTTTACACAGTTTATGCAATGTATTTAGCATTTCTTAATCAGTAAATGGGAGAGTACCACAAATATATTTTTGTATTCCCATTTGCTCATATAGTAAAAGATTTTCACGAAAGTTTTCATGACTTTTAATAAAAGGAAAAAAATTGAGAGAGACTGATAATGGCAGTCAGAAGAGAGAACGATGCCAAATTTACCATCCCTCCCATAGACACGGCATTAGAAACACTCTTGCTTTAGCGTTAACTACTTTTTTGTATTTTGATTCAAGGTAATAAATTACAGTGTTATAAATTTACATACATTTTTTTTAATAAAAATAAAAATATTAAAAGCTTTTATTTAATTGCTGACTATTTTTCAGTCTACAGTGAGTTTGAGTTCTGCTTCCTTACATTTCAATTGTAGTTCTGCACCATTTTCTTCAAAGCCATGAATTTTCTCAATACCATTCTGAATGGCGCACACAACCCCGCCATTGATCTTTGTAGGGATTTAATCACACATTGCTTTAAAGACAATGTTTACACAGTTGAATCTGCACCACCGTTAAACATCTATTGACCCATATTGCCTCGATATTGGAGTGATGTTCGGTTAATGACCGCGAGATGAGCTGTGCTGTTTGCAGACAAACCCGAGCTGTCTGGGACCTGGTAAAGACGACAGAGAAGGGCGAGTCAGAGTGAGAACACCAGAAGAATTCATAGAGACAGGTAAAGAGCGCAGGTCAAGGAAAAGACGTGTCTGAAGGCGTCTACAGCGTGTTTCTAATTGAGCGGCTTGTAGTTAATTGTTTGTACGTAGGAGGGGAGAAATCAATCTGTTTTCTCACTGCTGTGACTCCTGGGCCCCGAGGTGATAGACTAGAGCTGGCAGACACTAGGACGGAGCGCTGCCAAATAAAGCCCCGAAAGCAAAGACTTCCCCTTTCTGCACACAGTCGAGGCCGACGCGTATGTTCGCATGCTTTTCACCTACATGCGCGCACACGCGCATGCAGAACAGGTTTCATGGGGTAGCTTCACAGTCAGGGTGAAGGCGGATCAATCGATCCATTCTCTGTTTGTCGAGGAGTGAGGAATACCAGGTCAGAGAGGGGAGCGCTAAAGAGAGAGGGAGACAACGAGAGTGTCTTGAGACAGAGTTTAGAGACATGCAATAGAAATGTATTCTAGGTTAAACCCCTCCAGCTTTTGACAGAGTCTGGCTGCTGCGTATGAGGCAACAATATTAAATAAAGGAGAATATTGCATTAGACCCAGCTCTCGGCGTCAGTCGAATCCTCTCCCACACAATCAGCCGCAGCTTTATGCAGTTGCAGATTTTTAGCACAGTATTTTTCCTCAAGCCCAAATACATCAGAACGGCAACGTCGATGAATCACATACATGACCGTGGTCTTATTTTGTACACAAACACAGGCCGTAAATAATTTGCAGACAAATTCGTTCATTGAACATAATTGATTTGCATTTGTTTACTCACAACAGACGTTACAAAGCTGCATCTTAGCCACGCTGCCCTCATTAATATTTCATTTCTATTCACTAGATCCCAACCAGTTCCCGGTCCTCAAAAGGAGGCGTGGCCAGGGCGCAGTTTTGCAGTCGAAGCATGTCGTCTAAATTATTCATCCCACTTTTAACAGAGATCAGAGCGGGCCGGCCTTTTGATCATCTCGGTTGTCCCTTTCTCCGCCCTGATTGGCTTTGCCGCAATCGTGCCCACATGTGAGCTCCACTCGTGTTTGCTGGCGATATATATTCCTTCCAGCTTTGTCCACACAGCCTTCATTATTTATATAAATGAAGACGTGAAGAGGATGAGTGAGGATAGGAGGAGGAAGGATTAGACGAAGCTGTCAGGATGCAGTAGAGGTGGGCGTTTTGACCAAAATCTTGTGTCACAGTATGAATCATTTTATCTCACGTTAATGTATACTGTGTATACACTACCGTTCAAAACTTTGGGGTCAGTCAGATTTCTGATTTATTTTTTATAGAACACTTTTGTTCAGCAAGGATACATGAAATTAGTTCAATAGTGAGAGTAAATACATTTATATATCACAAAAAAATTCCTAACTAGTTGTCTATTACCATGCATATTACTAGAATATAGCCATTTATTAGCACATATTAATGCCCTATTCTACATGATCTTATTCTACATCCCGAATTTTACCCAATACCTAAACTTAACAGCTACCTTACTATTAATAAGCAGCCAATTAGGAATTTATTGAGGGAAAAGTTTTTTCAATGCATCCTCCACAAAAATATTAAGCAGCACAACTGTTTTCATTGTTGATTAAAATAAGAATGTTTCTTATGCAGCAAATCAGCATATTGGAATTGATTTCTGAAGGATCATGTGACACTGAAGACTGGAGTAATTATGCTGAAAATGTAGCTTCGACAGCACATGAATAAATTACATTATAAAACATTTTAAACTAGAAAACAGTTCATTTCAATTGTAATAACATTTCATAATTTTAGTTTTATTGTCCAATATTAGCACTAGGCAATTGATCCTAATAAACCCACATGCCATACTACGTGTTGCTTTATTTTAGAGAAAAAAAGGTGTAAGAGTAATGATTTGTTTCAAACATGTTGGTTACTGTGATTTTATGCCTTACTTGGAGCTGATCGAATGTTGAGTTCTTGAGTTATTTGTGATAATGTGTTGCCTCTGTCTCTGGCAGAGACTTTCCGAAGATTCCGTTTTCTTAAGTCCATTGATGAAACTGTCTGAGATTTTTAAATGTAAGAGATTAAATACATCAAGTGCAACCTGCATGATTTATTTATTTTTTTCTTGGCATTTAAAAGCAGTATTTAAAGAGACAAAAGTATTTCGTATGGAAGGACGCACTGCTTGAGTGACACTTTCAAAGATGCAGTAGAACAACAAAAATGAATGAATAAAGACTGTTGAAAATCATATTGAATGAAAATTTTAGAACTTTCTTGAGCCAAAAATAAGCTCAATGCTCGGTATGTAATTATAATCCTGAAATATTACTTTTTGTGGGCTCCATTGACCACTATTGTTCCTAATAGACCCGCTAAGCTCAGAACTCTTTCAACCTCTTGCTTTAACTGAATTCATTCATTCTTTTAATTTCAAAATTTTATCCACTTGCATTATTTCAATTCATGGAGCTGATGATTTATAGGGCAACATGCGATATGTATGTCACCCTGGACCCCAAAACCAGTTAAAGGGTACATTTGAGATTTATACATCATCTGAAAGCTGAATAAACAAGCGTTCAGTTGATGTTTGTTAGTATAGGGCAATATTTGGCCGAGATACAGCCATTTGAAAATCTGGAATCTGAGGGTGCAAAAAAATTCAATATTGAGAAATATTGCCTTTAAAGTTGTCCAAATGAAGTTCTTAGCAATGCATATCAATATATACTAATCAAAAATTACGTTTTAATACATCTGTGGTAGGAAAGTGCTGGACAATAATTAATAAAATCCAAAATAAAAGTTTTTGTGTATATAATATGTGTGTGTGTGTGTGTGTACTGTGCATATTTATTATGTATATATGACACACATACAGTACATTTAAAAAAAATATATATATATATATATATATATATATACATGTATATATTTATATTCATAATTTTTGTCTATATATATATATATATATATATATATATATATTAATTGAACCCAATTTAATATTTTCGCATTTGCAATTAAAACAGAAGAATGTTTAGATCAGAATCCAGAGCTGAATAAAACACCCACTGGAAATGACTAATAAAGAATGCAATACTTTTACATACTAATTAATTAATCTCATTCATTTATTATTCTTATATTATATTTAGACCTTCATAACGACTGTATTCATAACAAGTGAATAACTGTGACTTCTGTACAAATTCACATTAACTTTTAAAACAAACCACGACTCAACATAATATTTTGTGAAATATTTAAAATTATTTTCAGAGATAATTTATTCCTAATGCAAAGCTGAAATTTCACCATCATTACTCCAGTCTTCAGTGTCTTGTGATCCTTCAGAAATCATTCTAAATGATGATTTGCTGCTCAAAAAACATTATCAGTGTTGAATAGTGTTGCCTAATAGTTTTTCTTGAAACTGATGTATTTTTGATTAAAAAGTTTAGTTTGAAATAGAAATCATAACATCATAAATGTCTTCACTGACACAATGTGTGTCCTTGCTGAATAAAAGTATTAAAAAATGCTGTATGAATAACCCTACCAACCCCAAACTTTCGAATGGCAATGTATGTACAATATCTAGTCCTGATCCTCTAGCGTTCCAAGAGTACTGATAGGAGCTGACAATTGACTGTCTTTAATGAGTGTTTGTTCATTCACTTTATTCAAAACGCTGATCCATTCACAAACATCTGTGTGTTTTTCAGAGATGCAGCTGTTGTTTCTACCATGGCTTTGTTTGAATCTGTTCCTGTCAGTGAAGCAAAAACAAAGAGACAGGCGATATTGTGTCTAAAATGTGAGTTACTCAATATTAACGTCACCCGAGCTGCACAAGATCATTCTGGCCCAGTGGATGTATATTCAATATAAATGGTATAGTCATACCTGTTGATGCATTTCTACTCTCTCACAGCCAATATACCGTTATACCATCAGATAAAGGGTGCGCCGCACACAATGTCCACCGACAGGCCCTCAGGAGAAATAAGAACAAATTCTTTCTCTATCTGCTACCATCCTTTTCCCATTCTTTCAGTTATGCGGTGACAAAGGCGACAGGGCAGTGTCGTCAGCCCGCTCGCTTTGAAAGACCACAAGAAAAAGGTCACCTGAAACACGAAGACTGCCGGCCAGAAAGATCGCATGGATGAAGCAATGCGCTCGCTCCCCCAGGGGGGACGGGTGGGAGATAGAGGAAAATGAGAAATAGACAGAGTGAGCGGAGTGTAACGGCGTATGTGTGTGTGTTTTTTCCTATTGTAAGTAGCCTAACAGACCCTCTGGATTCACTCTATGCTCTAATGACCAGTCACAAGGCAGCGGCCACGCTAAGCCCGAGTCTTCCTGTAGCAGACTGTTCCTAATTAACAGATGCAGCGAGTGGAAAGCAGCACCTGCTAAGGTATGACTGCAGGTTTGAGCCAGGGGCTTTTTCACACGCTCGCGCGCACACACACACACAGCTACTTTATAAGGGCTGTATCGTTATGATATCCTCCTCCGGGGAGCGAGTGTTTGTGGGAGAGTGTGTTAGTGCAGTAAGAGTAATGTGTGGTGTGGAAAATATCCTGTCTGTGCTCTGGGGCGGTATGGTTGTAAAGTAATTGCGTGTGTCCGTGATTTGTGCGCTGCTGTAGTTTTATGAGGCGGCTAATGTTCATCCTTCAGGTTCGAGCTTAAAACGGCAGGTTGCGTGCATGTAAAGAGATGGATCACTCGTTGTCCCTTTACGACCGGCTTTGTTTTAATCCATCTTACTGCGCCGTAGATCAGGGATATGGATTTGTATCTCTGTAATGGTATGGCATATTGTTATTGACATAATGATGCTCCACACTGTAATATTCTAATCTTTTATCTTCTTTCAGCGGTGGAAATGCGAGTCAGCATCGTCGCCTGCAGCTGTGTGACTGTACGCGCTCTGACTGACCCGAGAAACGCTTTCTGTGGTCATATTTCAGCAGTTATTATGTGTGTCCTGCATTTCTGTCGACTGAACCAACGATGCCAGTCATTCATAAGTGAATCCTTCGTTTGAGTCAGTTTGTTCTTTTTTAGTGAATTGGCCGAACGCCTTTGTAGAACGGTCGGAATCGATTCACATTCTTTCCGAATAGACGTGCATATGGGCCTGGGCTGATTGTGGGCCCGCTGAGGGGGACCTTTTAACACTAGAACCGCCACGGGGTAAATTTGACCCGTACGTGTTTTTCAAATGTACATAAAAGATTTTCAGTAAAACACTCTAGTCTCCTAGTCATTGACTTTTAATAAAATTGTGTCATTTAAACTTCCCTGGCATTAAAAAGTGTTTAGATAACCAGATCGTAAAACGGGGCATTTATACCCAAATTTACCCTCTGTATGATACCTGTATTTTCACGCTGTCATTATCTTACAGCTTATGTTTTAACATTGTACATTGTTAGGCATTGCCTTTTACTCGCTGAATTAGCGGTTATTAGTTTCAAAAATAAAGACAAAATGAGTAAAAGAAGGCGATTTATGGATGCCGAAGAGGTATTAGAAGCACTAAATACCATGATGGATTCAGAGAGTCTGGTGCGTCCTGGGTTGGCTCAGCATCTGACGGCTCATCTGACAGCGATCTCACTTTGATGATTTAGCCTAATGATAGCCCTACTTATATTGTTCAAACTTTGGACTAATTATTGAATTTTTGTTTTGCCATTTCTATTGTTTATTGTTCACGTGCTATTTATTCTAGTCTGCACGTTCCCTGAAATAAATAAATAAATAAATAATCCAATCTATATAATGAATACAACCTTTTTTTTTTTTTTTTGATTACCTGTAGTTTATTGGCGTTGTTCTCTTATTCAAATTATAAATGATACAACTAAACAAATTAATAATTCATTAGGTGAAGCTGTACGTGCGCTTGAATTTGTCATGGCATCATCCTATGCAGTGTGGTGAATTATTACACATTACTGTCTATAGGCTATTTTAGTCATTTAAATAAAATGAATTATATTGATGAATGACAATGAATAATAATATTACAGCACCTAAATATGTAGTTAATTTCTTTTAATTATCTTCGTAAGTGTTTATATGGACTGTTATGAAATCTGTAGCTTGCATAAAAAGCATTGAACATACAATAACATGACAAAAATATAGTTTGATGACTAGACATTCATTTTTTTATGACTCCAGACACTTCTTTATGAAGACAGTGGCATAATACAGTGAAACAAAATGTTCTTTAGTCATATTAAAACACTACTTCTAGTGTTAATTAAAACAAAGGAATGAATTTATAATTTGTGGCCACAATAAATATATGTATACTTTTTGTCTGCATGTCATGAGCAAGGCTCAACAATTTCTTGTGTGCATTTATTTGTAGCTGTCATAGAACTATCATTTTTTTTAAAACAGTCACTTAGTACAACTTAACATTTCAACTTGAATAAACTTATTTGAATTGATTGAACTTAAATTTTTAAGGCAGCAGGGTAACAAATGATTTTAATTTTACTCAACAAATTGTTTTTTTGTTTTTTACAGTGTAGCTAGCTAGTTGAAAAAACTGTATCGCAACTGTATCACATCTAGCTTCAGTGACAAATGTACTATTTTAATTTTCTCTTTTCTTTTAATTCTCTTTTATTTAAAGACTATCGAAAGTATTCTTTCCATTGAGAATACACAAAGGCTTAAAATTAAAAACTCAGAAGACAATGTGGATGAATTTGTCAAAAGAAAGGTGAATTCGGAGAACTCAATGAACATAAATTGATTACGATTAAAATGTATGAGTTTCTTTCTTTCTTTCTTTCTTTCTTTCTTTCTTTCTTTCTTTCTTTCTTTCTTTCTTTCTTTCTTTCTGTGTTTTGGGCCAGTGTGTGTTTGCATCAAGCAATTTAGTAAATATGGCATTGTTTTAGTACCAAAATAGTTTTAGTCAAATATAATATAAAAAAAAGGTCTGTGGCAGTTAACCAACTGATTTATGAAAATAATAAACAATAGCAAAGTTATATTGCTGAGATTTCTGAGGCAAATGTTATTAAACGATTGCTAAGGCTATTCACAGTTTTTATTGCCGATTTTTCAGCACTGATTGATCAATTAAATGAGACATTGTTTTATTACATTGTTCTGTTTTTTTTCAGCATAGCTTCTGATAATCATTCATGCACTGTAAAATGTTTTTTACCAGTTTCAATTTAAAAACATAGGCTCAACAGCTGCCTTAAAATTTACAATAATACAATAAATTGAGTTAAAATGACTTGTACTTTTAACTTAAAATTGGAAAGGCAGCTGCTAATCTTACGTTTTTAAGTTGAAACTGGTGAAAACTTTTTACAGTGTGTTTATCTTGATAACGGTATTATTACCTTATAACCTTTTCAGGCCGCCAAACTGCCTTTGTCATAATGAATGGCAAAAGGCATTTAAAAAATTACGTTTTTAGTTGAATATTGTGTAGTGTAAAAGAAAGTAAAACAAACAATATCGAGATGAAGTAAACATTAAGTAAATATTCCCCTACTGTAAAACAAAAAGTACTTTCTAAAAAATGTATTTGTGTCCTTTTTCAGTTGTTTTCTCAGTTGTTTTCATATGTGAATATATCCTAGTTGGATGTTTTTGACCACTTTGTTGCATTTTTGCCATGCTCAGGTTTACCATTGCTATTAGTGCGGTTCGTTTGAGTAAGCATTAATGTTGCCATCTGAACTTAGTTGCACAAGCAGACAAGCGGACTGAGATGCACCTCTTCCAAACAAATTCTTGTCTAATTGAACTAAAACATAAACGATAACAACAAAAAATGAAACAAACCTTTGTTTTCATGCTGTAATCAAACCAAAAAACATTCTCTTCAGATCATATGTGACCCTGGACCACAAAACCAGTCACAAGTAGCACAGGTATATTTGTAGCAATAGCCTAAAATACACTGTATGGGTCAACATTATCGATTATTTTTTTTATGCTAAAAACCATTAGTATATTAAGTTAAGATCAGAGCTGGGTAGATTACTTACAAATTGTAATCGGTTACTGATTCCAGATAGTGCTGTCAAATTTATTATGTGTATATAAATACACACATGCATGTATATATTAAGGAAAATATTTTAGATTTATATCTAAAATATTTACATTTATTTATAATCTAAATTGTATAGAGATATAAATATCTATACATATAAATATTTTGTTTTATTATATACATGTATGTGTGTGTATTTATATGTACATAATAAATACACAAAGTAAACACAAATATAGTATGTAAACATAAACTTTTATTTTGTATATCATTTGACAGCCCTAATTCCAGATTACATGACTAAAATTATAGTCAGTAATGTAATCAGTTACATTACATATTTTAGGGAATATAATCAGATTACTTTAAGATTACTTTTGACTTAACTCGTTTATCACATTGATTTAAATAGGATTATCTAAAAAAAAAAAAAAAAAAAAAAATTTAAATAAAACACTTACTAAAAAAGATGAAAAATTTTCATTTACCTGCATGCCATGTGACATTAATCAACAAAGAAACCATGAACATGCAAATGTGAAACTTAATTATTGAAATATTTCATTTAAAATCGCAGGGGTACTTAAAGTAAATATATGTGGTGAATAAGGGTTTAGATGACCAAAAGTTTGGGAATGCCTGCATTGCATGTAAATAAGAAATAACGTTGCATTTTAATGAGTATGAAAGACAAAAGTCTTCCAAAGACACAATAATACATGGTTAAAAAAAAGTGATAATTCCAATAAAAAGGAATGTGTTCATCAGTAGCTGATGCAATGTTGAAACCCTTTTGTAAATCCAGTGGTCAAATGCTGTGTCTCCACCTGACTAATGACTAGTCTATGTGTGAATGTTTAAAAGATGGAAAAAGAGAAATTAGGGGGAATCAATGAATTACAAATAATTTATTGCTATTGTGTGAATAATATGTAATCATGTAATCCATAAAAAAGTAATGATTATGAGTACTTTAAAATGTAATTTACTCTAATTACAAGTACTTCATTTTTGGAATCTGATTACGTAATCCAGATTACATCTAATCAGTTACTACCCAGCTCTGGTTAAGATCATGTTCCATGAAGACATTTTTTACATTTTCTACCGTAAATATATCAAAACTTAATTTTTGATTAGTATGCATTTCTAAGAACTTTATTTGGACGCCTTTAAAGGCGATGTTCTCTGTTTCATTTATTTATTTATTTTTTTTTGCACCCTCAAATTCCATATTTTCAAATAGTTGTATCCTAACAAATAAAAAATCCTATTTATTCAGCTTTCAGATGAAGCATAGATCTCAGTTTCAAAAGGTTGACCCTTATGACTGGATTTGTGGTTCAGGGTCGCATATGAGTTATAAAAAGCACAAGCACACATAAGCCCAGCACACATCATAGTTTTGGTTGCTTGGTAAGTTCAGTTGCAAAATGTACGCCATCAAAGCTGTCCGCTCAGGTTGTGATCTAATCCTTACGCTATTGTTTTGTATCTTTAGGGTGTTACAAATGACAGTGTGAACCCAAACCAACCTGAACTAAATGGTCCTTGACCAAGAGAACACATCCTTTTAGAAGCGCGTAATAGCGACATGAATACTAGGCATTCACACTAAAAATAAAATTTCTTCTAGAGTTGAATTTTTAACACATATTGATCTCTTTAGTGTTGTTTTTGCCAAAAATCTCCCCTCAGATGAAATCCTGCAGGCGGCCATGCGAGTCAGCATGTCTGCGAAACTGTCAGCTTGCAGCAACATGCGAGTCGGCAGGGAGATGCTGAATGGAGATTATGCCCGTCGTGACATCACTGCCCTTCTCCATGTAAGCTCGACTGATCATTGGCCGATGCGCTCGGGGATGTTTTCGTGTGTGTGTGAGAGGCTGGGTGAATAACAGGCGTGTGGGAGTTCAAGCCTGGAGATTTGGAGACCCTTCGAGACTCGGCCCATCTCGTCGCTGGGTAACTGCAGACGGCAGAATGGGGTCACCGCCATCAAACTCGATACATCACATGCGCGCACGTGCTACTCACGTACGTTTACGGGAACACGTAGGTCTATAATGTTGTGTTCGGACATTTTCCGCTTATCAGATGCGGGTCACAGCCTAGCAGGTCAATTTAGTCATGTACTCATGGATGCTTTGCATCTATTTGCTTTTTAAGGGGCACCAGTCACTGGCTCACTTGGTGGCTTCGGATAAGACATGATCTGAATATACGATCTGTTATTCTGGTAGTACAGGTTTGGTTTAGCATATATTATGTATACTGTACTTTTTTTTTTCTCAAGTGAAAATGTCAGCCATTCTCACGCTGCGTTTGAAAGTTTTAAATTGATTGCGGTGATAACAGAACTGACATTTTTAAGTGAACTATTCCTACAGTCACATTTATAACACTTAATAATTCTCAAGAATAATGTCACACATTTTTGACAGCCATATTTAGAGTGAGTTTGATGTGCGAGTGGCTGTGATTCATATTCAAGCACATGATAGGTTTATTAGATTTATGGTATGCAGAAACACAGATAATATGTGTCTTAAAAGTTTGGGATCAGGAAGATTTTAAAGACATTTAAAGAAGATAATGTTTATTAAATTAAATTACATTTAATTTAAAAAATAAATAAATAAAACATATTATTACAATTTAAAATTATTTTTGTTTTAATACATTTTAAAATGTAATTTATTCCTGTGATTCCAGTCTTTCAGTATCACATGATTTTTCAGAAATCATTTTAATATGCTGATTTAATAGGAAACATTTTTTATCATCAGTGTGGAAAACTGTTGTGCTACTTAATATTTTTTTGGAAACCAAGCTACATTTTTTTCATCATTCTTTGAAGAATTTGTTGCATTATAAATGTTTTTGCTGTCACTTTTGATTCATTTTATGCCTCCTTTGCTAAATAAAAATATTAACCTTGCTGAGACGAAACTGGTAATGTGTAAGTAAATTAAAATTAATTATTTTAAATTCTGAATTTAGGCATCACATTAAAATACAGTATGAAAAATGGATATTCATTTTGAAATTTGCTGATGATTACAAGTAACAAATGTATTAATTAATCAGATTACGCATTCTTTAAAAAAACAAACAAACAAACAAAAAAAAAAACTGTTTGTTTCATATGCAGAAAAAAAAAATCAGGGTAATTAGAACAAGTGCCAAGGTTAAAATAATAGACATGAAACTGAATACAATCCAGATTTTAATGTGTAATATGACAATTTCCATGTGAAGCCAAATATTTAAAAGTAAAAAATTATCCCAGCAATATTTATAATTTTTTTTTTTTTAATGCTCACACATAATAAAGTCAGCAGAAAAAAGAAGCAATGTTAGAGGCAAATAAACATTATTATACTATAATTAGCCCAGGAAAAAAAAAATTATGTTTTCTTTTATGTTTCTGCATTTGATTTATGTTTATTCAGCATCAATAACCTACATATCAAAATGCCTGTTAGTCTCAAAACGCATTACATCTCCACTACACACACAAACAAACATTCACGTTTACGAGCGGGCAAGTCTACACAAGCAAACGCTTTCTTGATGTGCGCATAATGAAGATGAATCTGTCAAGGTCTGGCTCGGTCAGGCCACGCGACGTGGCAGTCTGCCAGTCTGAGCCATCCCGTGTCTCCCGTTAAAGTGCAGGTACCACGCAAGTGGAGACCCGGCGATTCATTTCATTATTATGTCTTCACCATCCATTGTTGCTGGCACATAAGATTAATGTCAGGGTGACTATTGCACAGCTTATTTATACGTGGTAAATTAAGATGCTGCCTTGATGTGCTCTAGCATAGATGTTTACAAAACATCTCTAATTTGAATTAAGTGAGTGTCAAGCAAAAGAAGTGAGACAGAGAGAGAATGACAGTGACAAAGCGGGAGAGAGAGACAGTTTACCGACTCAATGAGCAGTAAATTTACTCACGAGCCTCCAGTGGAGATACCAGCAGGGCCGTCACTACAATTCATGGGAGATGATGAGACAAAAAGTTTATAGGTGGGCCTCCTTTCCCATGGACCGATGAGTTGGCTGTACTGTGTAGAAGATCTTTGGTTGCCCCTCATCACAGGGCCCAGGACAGCGGCCCTGGATACAGTAAAGAAAAATCAGTAAAGACACCAATGAGATCAAATGAAGACTTGTAGGACCCTATGATTTACGTGATGTGGAAAACATGGACTGAATCATGGAATCCAGTCAACACAGAATGTCACAGAATTTGACAAATTTTGGATGAATAAATCAAAAGTAGGCCTGTACACTTAAATCAAAATGCTATACGGACTAGTGTCTGTGAATATTAATTGTATCCTGCATGTGTATCCTGAATATTCTGCATATCTCTATGTGAATGAATGTCACAGATGCACAGTTTTACTGCACAATACTGAAATGTGAGTGACGCTCGCAGTGTTTTCAGCCTTTGCTGCCTCATTTTATGAGTACATAAACAGATAAACAATCCATAGAACTGGATTGTTTTTAAATATAGTTTTTTCATAGTTTTTTTTAAATATATTGTTTTTTCATAGGAGAAAATTAGTTCATGAGTATTTTACCATTTCTTTTGAGAAAAAGTATCGTCATATCAAAGACAAACAGAAATTTAAAGGTCTTCCCAGCAACTCGTTAAAATAAAAGTTTGGATTAACTTGGATTTGGATGAAGAAACAGTGACAGAAATATATTACTTAATGCAATGATTGTACTACTGCTAATAATACAGTTATTATTTAAAAATATATATTCGGCTACACTTTATTTTAAGGTGCCCTAGTTGCAGTGTAATTATACATTTAAGTACTGAGTAATATTAATTAACTACATGAACAATTTAAATAGGTGACAAAGTATTTCTGAAAAAAAAATAATAATAAAAAAGAAATACATTTTATATATATATATATTATATATTTTATACTAAAATCAGTTGATTAGAGATGTTTTACATTAAAATTGAATCCAGAAAATTAATGAAAGAAGCAGATTTTGAAAAAAACTAAATTGAATTTGAGAAAAAAGAAAATGTAGAAAACGTTTTTGTTAAATTTTTAATAAATTGCTGTTTAAATGTGGAAGATGCATGATTTCAGTTGATTGATTTCAATTCAATTATATTTAACTCAACCATTAAAACAAAGTCTATAAAAAAAGGAATCTAGAAAAATGTAAACTAAATTTGGAATTTGGAAAAAAAAATAACACGTCCGAAAAAATTATAGATTTCATAGGGCCCTAGACTTGTTTTTAAATTTCTTGCTTTTCAAACCTGTATGACTTACTTTCTTCTGTAGGTCATATTTTGAAGATATTTTAAAAAAATGATGGTATCTGATCATTTTGGTTCCCATTGACTTTCATTACATGGATAAAAAACACAGTGGAAGTGAATGGGAACAGGAAATGTTTGGTTACCAACTTTGAGATTTCTAAAGCTAAAGTTGTTGCTATTTTTTTTTATTGTTATTAATATGAGTTATTGGTCTTACTGAGCATGATTCATCAGTAGAGGTTATACCAAATAAAAACACTACACTTTGTAATTTTTAATCAAAATGTACTAACTTGCTTCCCTTTGATTCAACTTTACCCCACTTCTGTTTCACTTGTAAACAGTTAATCACAAGTACAAATGCAAATGGGTTGCAAGCATGTTGCAATTCATGTTGATTTTAAATAAAATACAGTTGAGACCTCGATCTTTATTAGTAACATTTTCCTCTGGGTTACTGTACAACATTAACATAAGAAAATAGATATTATATATATATATATATATATATATATATATATAAACTGCAAACAATTCTCAAAAGCATCTCACTACTCAGTGGTGGTGAAACAAAAAGCAAAGTAATAAAACATTCCTAGATGGCAAACATTGTTATGTAGCAATAAAATAATGATAATGATAATAATAATAATAATAATAAATTACTATTGCAGTGAAGATAAATGTGTTGAGCACCGGGCTAATAACTGAAATGCAAATAAATTAGTATGTTAGTCTAAAAGGAAAAGAACTAGAGCTAGTAGACAACTCTGGTTGTCAGAGCTACAAAATTGAGACAGATCCGAGCGCAGGGTCACTGACCACAGGCTAGCCATTGAAAAGGGCAGACACAAACAGACCAGGTTATCACAATAAAAAAGTTTGTGGTCGCTATATGACAGGTAAGGTTGAGACGGTGACAGCTGAGAGGTGAACTTTCTATTCAACTGTGAAGAATTTCCTCCAACTGAAGACTAACACTGGGAAGTCTGTTGCCCGGTTTAACCAAATGACAGATAAGATATTCACAAAGATACACTGCAAGAACAGGATGTAGCTCAGGAAAAAAAAGAGTTAAAAGCTGTTATATAAGTGTGATGCTACAGTATGGGTTACATGCTTTAGCACTCAAGTTATTGAATATACCCAGAGGAAAATGTTATTACTTAAAAGTTGCTCTTTCATAACTCTGGAGATTTAATGAAGATCTCTGTTCTGTTTCATTTGTATATCAACTCATCTCAGACATTTAAATTCTTATGAGAAATAAAAACACAAATTGTTGACATGGTAGGAGCACAGAGCTATAAAATTAAATTTGAGAGAGGCAATTCATGATCTAAATATGATTATCATTTACGATAATCAATACTAAATGTTGAACACACATTCAAGCTTCGACGATATCCTGGTTCACTCCTTTTCATGACTAGGTCGGTGAGTTGCAGAACAGCTGCATTTAGATCAGTCTGATTCGTGAGGAACAGTATGTTTTTATGAAATGTAGCCATATTGGTGGCACTGAACTGAAGGAATCCTGCTGAAAATGGTCAATTATTGTCATGTTTTGGGCTGTACTAATCAGACCGGGAAACACATTTGGAGTACTAGAGACTGCTAAAAGTTACAACAAATCAAGGAGAAAAGTGCAGAAAACTGTCTGAGAAACAAAAGGCATTTGTGGTTGGCCAAACTGAACCAGGATTTCTAGTGCAAACCCTCTCTGACTTTTGTATCTTGAGACATTGTTGAAATCTTTTTGAAAGCTCTGTTGATTTTAATCAAGAGAAAATAAAACTCACAAAGTTATCTCATTGCTGTCTAAGAGAAGAAATTGAGATCCCAACCGTGATTTTTCTTTTGTTCGTGTATGATTGCTCATCTTCACGAGCTTTCATTGCTGTCTAGAAGAAGTAATTTAGATATTAAAGAGATCTCATAAATGATTGCTTGTCTCCATTTGCTCACCACTTTATCTCATCACTGTCTTCACTTTTAAAGATTTTTTAAAGTTTCCAAAATGTGATCCATTTTTGTTTCCTCATAGAAACTTTTAGTGAACAGTTCTTAAAAGGATAGTTACCCATGGTTTACTCACCCTCAAGCCTTCTAGATTTATATGACTTGTATTCAGATGAATACAATAGGAGTTATATATATATAAAAAAAGTCCTGGCTCTTCCAAGCTTTATAATGGCAGTAAATGGCTATTGAGATTTTGAGTTCCAAGAAAGTGTCTGTCTATCCATCATAAAAAGTGCTCCATCCTTCTAAAGTGAATCGATGCATTTGTGTGCGAAAAATATCGATATTTAAAACTTTATAGATTGTAATCTCTAGCTTCCGCTAACTGTCGTACATACTAATATGCACCTTTAAGGGACAATATGTACTTTCAAAGTACTAAAATGTACCTTTAAGGTACTAATATGTACTGTTTATTGGTAGGTAAGGTACAAAGATGTGCCTTTTCACTTTTATACCTTAGGGTACCGCACCAGCGACAGAACTGTACCTTTTTTTCCAAGAGTGTACACATATATAAATATAAATAGAAAAAATCAATTAAGAAATAAGTGGTATGTACAGTTGTGCAATAAAATAGAATAGAATAGAATAGAATAGAATAGAATAGAATAGAATAGAATAGAATAGAAAGAGATGCAGGGATGTATTAGGATGGAGGTGGTAACAAATAAATATAATGTTTTTGCACTTTTTTTATTGCACAGTGGGGGGAACATTTAGCTGTTCATAAGGTGGATTGCCTGGGGGGGAAAAACTGTTCTTGTGCCTGGTTGTCCTGGTATTTGGGGCTCTATAGCGCCGGCCAGAAGGCAAAAGTTCAAAGAGGGAATAGCTTGGATGTGAGGGATTCAGGGTGATTTTCTGAGCTCTTTTCCTCACTCTGGATGTATACATTTCTTGAAGGATGGAGCACCAATAATCCTCTCTGCAGTCCGAAATAGAAGTACAAAACAAGGCTTTGTAAAGAAAAATGTCAGAGAATTTCGATATAAGCCGAGAGGAAACACTACACCTACATCCTACGTCATCTGCTGTCATCTTGTGTACACGTGTGTGACAGTTGGTGAAAGCTAGAGATTATGGTTTATACATTTTTAAATATGGGCATTTTTCTTACAAAAACACATTGATTCACTTCTGAAGGCCTTTATTAACCTCCTTGAGCAGTATGGAACACTTTTTTTTTTTTTTTTTTTTAACTCCGACTGCATTTATCTGAAAAAAGAAAGTCATATACACCTAGGGTGGCTTGAGGATAAGTAAACAATGGAGTAATTTGAGTAATTTTCATGTTTGGATGAACTATCCTTTTAAAAGAACCTTTCTTTTGTCCATGTGAAGAACATTTTATTAAATCTAAACAAAGAACCTCTTTCCACTATAAAGAACCTTTTGTGCAATGTAAAGTTTCAATGGATTTCATGAAATCTGTCAATGCCATTAAAGAAACATTGTTTTTAAGAGTGGAAGAGAATCAGTTGTGATATTAAAGACATATCCATTATGATTTTTCATTCCTATGATTGCTCCTGACCGTTTACTCTCCGTTTCATCTGCTGTGTAGGTGAGACATTTTTTTCTTTTCTACTGCTGTAATTGCTCTTTTTGTTCCACATAAAGTTACCTTTGTTCTGTCATTTCGTTTCACACATGTATTAGTTAATAACTGTCATCACGCTGTATTTTCATAACTGTCGGTGTAGTAATTAGTGTTACTTTAATCTCATTTTAATGTGCTCATAACCTTTTCCAAGAATATGTTCTCAGATTACCGCTGAGGTATGTGCTATGGTAATATCGTGCTATGCACACTACGTTCTCATAAAGCAGAAGCATAGATGAATTTTCAAAAGCGAGGGAAGTGGCAGAACGCAAACAGAGCCGCATGTTAGCGAGACGAGACAGGAGGGTGAAGTAAGATGACTGGCGCTCTTGCACTTTGAGCCGGCAGTGACGGCTGGTGCCGTGGCCCTTTGTTGCATCAGTGAAATAAGCAGTGACAAGCTCGCTTCCCTCATACGATAAATTACCACACACCCCCACCGCTCTCACACGCACACACATAAATTGGGCTCACTTCAAATCGCATGTAATTTCTGCTAGCGTGTAGACTCCCCGTGTGACTTATTTGCTTGAGCCTGGTGAGAAAATTGAGATGCAGTAGTGAGTGAAGGACACTAGGGAACATGCTCATTGGAAAGACTTCATAATTAACACAGTGACGCTTGATGACAGACCTCCTCCCTCAACGCCAGCACAGGTGAACGAGTGTGTTTATGACTAGGTGAGCTTCTCAGGAGAACCAGCGGTGACCACAGAGGATATAGGAGAATCCACTCCACCGCGATTTACCTCCATAAACAAGTGAAAATACATCCAGGTCACATTTGGAACATTGTTTTTTTGCAATGTGGCATATTGCTGTAATGCTTTACTTAGGCTTTAATTAATAAAACAATGTTTATTATTCAATTATTATGTATTCAACTTATTAATGCACGCTCATTTAAGGTGAGACACTACTGGTGGTTAGAGTAAAAAAAAACAAAAAAAAAACTAATAGTTATTGCCTTGATTGATTACACTGATAATTGCAAACATTGTTTGTATTACAAGTTTTCTAAAATTGTAGGCTTAAATATGCAAATGAGGCATTATTTAATGAAATGGGCACTAATTTGTATACATTTATAGTACAAAAATCTAAACACTGGATGAAGTCAGTTTCAGAATTCTTGTTTAATATTTTTGGCATATTCGAGTCAAATGTTTTTACAAAGCGAATTTTGGGTATGCCATTTTGTCACTCATTTTGACACATAATTCAGAAAATACTTGGAACAGACAGAAAACAATATATTTAAAATACATTTTGTATATAATCAAGGAAATATTATAAGAACTATTGCCTCCGTAAAAACCTTCAGGATGTAGACAGGAATAAAAATGTAAAGTTTGGGGTGTGTAAGTGCTACTGAAGTGGAGATTTGTGGCTCAGTGTAGGAAAAAAAAACATTTTGAGAAAATATGTAGAGTAATTAAATTTATTGACACAATTAGATAAAGTGCTATAAAAGAAACACTCAACAGTGTCTTTTGGATATTTGGATATATTCCACTAGTCTGAAAAACACTTCAAAAAGCCCAAAATCTCAAACTTGACAGGTGCATGTTTTTGCCTGTAGTCTCCCCCCTTAATGAACACATTAATAAATGTTCATGTCCAACCTATTTTGGGTTCATTTTAAACAATAAATATAGTAATTTTTAAGCAACAGTTGAGTTAAATCAAACTTCCCAGAAGTTTGGGTTATTTAACAAAAAAACAAAAAAACAATTGCATTGTTTTAAATACAAATTAAACTATAGTGCATAAATTATTTAAATTTAAGTTAATATATATGGAAATATTTTGATGTGTTTGCATTATGGTAATGAGTGGGTGAATGTGTTTGATTGTCATGAAAACATTTCTTTCCCAAATTATCCTTGCTGTAATGCAAAAATCCTATTCCCATCACTGTAATGGATTCATGTTTTAATTAAATGGATGCATATTTTAATGTAATGGGTACATATTTGAATTAAAACCTCATTACTGTATCATAGTGTATTTTACTTATTTTATTAAAATACTATTTACATTTTTAATGATTTATTACCACACACTCTTAAAATTAAAGGTTCTTTATTGCCATCGATGGTTCCATTATGCTTTGGCACAATGTCTGCCAAACAAACTAAAATTAAAAGCACAATATGACTTCATCAAATCCCTTTATCAAGTCTGTTTTCACTGTGGGTTTCAAAGCGAAAGCGTACACTTCATTCGGGCGATCAGCTCATGATCAAGTGTTTTCCAAGCCTCAGAACTCAGTTTAGCAAGCGTTTGGGATTGCAACGGCCATTAGTTATGATTTATATTTGCGGCAGATGATTACAGCATTTCACTAGATTTGTAGTGAGACACGTTGTAAGCCTGCTTTCACTAAAGCTGGAGTTTTCCTTCAAAATAAAAGCTCTACTCTCATTTCTACCAAATAAAAGCTTAAAAGTGCAGTATGAATTGCTGACAGCTAGCAGTTTAAATTCAGTCTTAATTCAAAATATATCATTCAAGTGTAGAAATTAGGAAAGGAATATTGTAATTTCCTTTCTGTAGTGTAACGCAAAAATAATATGCCTATAAAATATTTATTTTCATTTATTTTACAGTGAAATTGTTTTACAAGGCTATTACTGTCATTGCTGTTATTACTATTATATTCTAATTTGTTTGTTAAAAGTTTTCTTAGTAGAACATGGGTTGGAGCTCTTTATTTTAAACTTTCAAAGTGCGTTAAAGTGCATAATAATTTAACTAAAATGTATTTTTCCATTTCTTCATTTGTCTTTAATTTTAATTTTTTTAATCGCAATATATCGTACTGAGATCCCCGTATCTCGGGGACTAAATGATGTAGGTCCTTGAAAACTAAGAGTCTAAAAAGAAAAGTTTATGAAGATAAATATTCATAAATATTCAAAATAAATGATATCTTTAATATTTCTTGAGTTATAGGCTCATGAACTTTGGAAAAATTATATTTATGACATTCAGACTGGCGTGTTCAATCTCTAGTTTTAACATTATTTGTTCTTCAGACATTCTTCTTTAAAAGAAAAGAATCATATTTTTTCAAACTGACCCACATTTGGTTTTTGACTACTGAAAATGTGCACATTTTAATGATTTACTGCCAGAGCCATATTGAAATTCCAATATATCTGGACCCAAATCTCATAGGGCATTAAAAATAAAGATGCCAAAAGGAACGTTTGTCAAGACCCAATATCTAAAAGGGCATTAAAATATATTTAATACTTCTTGAGTTACAGGCATGCAAACTTTAGAGAAAACTTGAAAAGTGCTGATTGAAGAATGATGCCCCCCTGTAACTTGACTGAATCTAAGGTGAAAATTGCCATTTTGACCTCCCTCTACAAAATAGTGGATTACTCAGTAAATATACATCCATGACATTTAATATTTTGGCTTTCATCACTATACATGTCTATCTTTTCTTAGAAAAAAAAAAAAAAAAAAAACATTAGCAAAATCAAAAATTTGACCCAATGAAGTTTTTGAAATTTGGTTTATTTGACACAGAATGACCCAACTAACCTTTCCATTTTTCTAAGGGTTTTTCATGCAGTGTATATCATTTTATTGCTCACACTTCATTTAAAAAAAAAACATTTTGCAGTACAGTGAGAATTGCGGAGAGGGAAAATGCTTATTTTTGAACATTTTCAGTTCACCCACATTGTATATATTATTAGTTATTAAAATTAGTTATTATTATTAAAAAAGCAGGGTTGGTACCATATTACAATCATTACCATGATTCTTCACATACCAGGGTATTTCCATGGTACTTGAGAGTTTTCGTGAGACTCGCCCATTCTCTCTTGATTTTCCTCAGACGCTCATTTGCATTCTCTTTAAGCGCCCTGTTCTTTTTTTGTATTCCTGTTCCTTCTCTCTGCTCATTCTAATGTCTTTTTCCCCCCCTCCCGCCTCTTCTGCGCGGTTTGAGATGAGCTTGCGTTCGCTCTCGGCTGCACCTCTCTCTCAGAGCCAGTAATCAAACGCATTCTGCCTGATACATGGCCCATTACAACCACTCTCATGTTCCATTTGCCCAGCGCTCGCACAATGGTGTCATTATGATGGCGAAAAACTAGCGGCGCTACTGTAGCCGCACACAGTGCTTAACACAGTCAGCACAGCGAATGAAGGATGTGCCAGAATTATTGCCACTGAGAACAAACCCGTGCTCATCTTAGCCATCCAGCGTATATTTGTGTCAGTACGAGCTACACTGCTAACATAGTTAGCGTTGAGAATGAGACATGAGAAAATGAGACGCATTAATGTTTGTTAGGCAGAAATGATTCGTAATTTTGTTTGTGTGAAGATTCAGATTTGTTAATTTAGCTGAGGAAGAATGTATGATGTGCGGTTTGCTTGAGCTGGATGTGTGATGTTGCATCAGTGTTGTGGATTGAAGTTTTTCTGTCATCTCAGAATCAAAGAAAAGAAAACAAGGGCAGAATGCAAAATGAAGCATGCTGAAAATGTTTTGTTCTTTCTGATTAAGCTAATTAAACAACAAAAAAAATTAGTTTTAGATTTCTTTCCTGTGTTTGTGCAACAGGAAGCAGGGGTGGGGCATATTTGCTACTCGCTAATGCTAAGTAGAGACTCTTAGTTATAGTTGGAGTAGATATGCTCATTCAAGACAGAGTTTATTTGGGCAAACATTGAGATACACCTGTCAGTGCAATGCAAGTCAGCAGTGTTTTTGGTTAGTTGTACTTGGATAAGTACACTGCAAAAAACAAAACAAAAAAAACAATTTGTTGAGTCAACTTAAAATAATTTGTTACCTTGCTGCCCTAAAATTTTAAGTTCAGTCAAGTTGAATCAACTCAAATATCTTAGCTGCCATTTAATAAAACGTAACGTTTCAACTTAACTAAACTTTTTTCCGAGTTGACTGAGCTTAAAATTTTAACGCAGCCAGGTAACAAATTATTTTAAGTTGACTCAACATATTGTTTTTTTACAGTGTATTTGCTAAAAGTTTCTTTTTTGCTCAAAGTAGTTCTACTCTACATGACCTCAAAGCTACAAACGACGTAAAAGCCACCAACTTCTAATTCTGAGATCATTTGGAGATGATTGTTAAATCTAAACCTTACCTTTTTAAATTTAACTTTAGACCTAGCTATTATCTGTAACAGCTAGGCTAGGTAGCTGTCACATTCACTTGCTAAATGGTGGCAAAGAGCAAAAATATCTTCAGCGATTAATCTGAAATGCACAGATCAGTGGGCAGCGAGAGCTGCTTAAGAGTAAACCTTTCAGCCTGTTTATTTCACTGACTGAGCTGAGATGGTAAATGCAGGGAAATGGTTTAAACATGTTCACTTAAACTGTGTGATATTGTGGAAAAGTTCACAACACTGTAGCTTTGCGCAATGCTTTTGTGTGTCCTCTGCGGATGCATGCATCAATGATTTTAAAGCGGTCATATCATAAAACATAAGTTTTTCAACAGTTTCCTTGATCTTGTAAAAGATTGCTGTAACTTTCAGAACTCAAAACTCTCTCCCCAGTCTGCTGGTTTCATTTATTGATGCCAAACTGCAGAAGTGGCTTGTTCTGAAATCATTGGATTTCTGATATAAGAAACTCCAAACTCAATCGGCCACGTTTATTTGTCAGCTGCTCTTATTCTGTGTTTCCAAACTTTATCTGAGTGGAAAATGGTCATAAAAAATAAATTATAGCTGCTTTTGGTTCTTACAAACTTTAAATGGGCATGGGAAATGCAAGTGAAAATAAATAAATAATAAAAATGTACAAGATCCCTTTACATTCCAGTTTAGATTGAATTGAATCTTTACATTCTGCTTTAATAAGATATTTTTTATTCGACGTTAAATATCCAATAGAAGTGTTATTTGAAAACTGCAAATTAAAATAACATTTTCCTTCTTTTTTAATTAAAACTGGCAAAACTGTGCAGCACATTGTATTGCACATTAAGTACCTCGTAAGGGAAAAGGAAATAGGCTTGAGCTATGGTAAATAATGTAAATGTCTGAGTTTTTATTCATTTGTGGATCTGCTTCAGGCAAACTGGTGTTTCTTTTAATCCTGACAATTGTAGTCTTCGAGACATTACAGAGCTTTTATGTAAATGATCCATTTTTCTTGGAAAAATATAAACAGATAGCAACATATAGACTCAGGCTAAATGCAAACAGCGGCATCTTAGAAAATGTTCCACTTTCTCAACAGGACATATACAGTACAAGTATGTTCATTTATCTTCTTAAATTGTACAGTGGACATTAAAGATTATCCAGATCTCCTGTAATGGTTGAGAGAAGGTAAGAAACTTACTATTGCATTTTTAATTAATCATATAATTTATAACAGCAATTTTCAACCAAAGTCCCTGTAGGAATATAGTGGCTGGTAAGGACTAGAGGAACATTTACAGTACATATCATCAGAATTATAAATTACATATATTTGCAGTGCTCTAAATGTTTAGAAATGTGCAAATTACTATGATGCCTAATTATATATCGCCATAAAACCACACAAATGTATTGTCAGTAGTATATGTAAATCATATGTGACATCTCTGTTGAAGACTCTTTTGATCTCTTTTGCAGAGAAAGAAGGGCTTGACGGGCTTTTAAACATGCCATCTTTATTTTTTTTTTTTTCTTGGCAATTGCAAGATTTTTCTATACGACTGGATGCTCAAATTAAAACATTATTACAGTAAATCCATTGTATATGCATTTTTATTATTTAGGTAAAGAAATATTGTCCAGTCCCATTCCATAGGAATGTAAAATAATTAGATAAATTATGGAGATGTCTCTTTTTGTGAAAAGAAAAGATGTTTTCCTGCAGTTTCTTTGCTTTCTCTTTATTCTGTACTCTGTTTGACTTAATTTGTAGCGCTTGGGATGTGACTTAATGGTGCGCCTTTCGTTTTTGTAATAAGGCTCACAATTAACAACCGTTCAGATTCATTGGATACATCTCTGTTATTGGTATTGGCCAAAATGTCTCTATCAGCATGTCCCTAGTTGGTTTTTGTTCTGATCTGCTTTACCATTAAGTGCATGAGTAACACTGCAGCAAACTGATCTGTGCATTCCTATCAGTTTCATCATGCTTTTGAGCGTTTCGCTTCTCGAACACCTCATAACCAAATAAACAACCAGCGTGACCACGAGGAACGTTTAAGAGTTCGTTTTCCGTGCTGATGCGATTGACTCACACAATAAACCGCACAATATCATGTAATATTAATCTCTCGTGCTCTCTTTCAGCTCACGTACCAATGATTATCCCTCCGTCCACCATTATCCTCCATTGGCATGTGCGCCTAAGGTTGCCGACCCCTGCGTAAAACCTTCGCCGTTCCCCCGGGGAAAGGGTCTGATGCTTTCAGAAGTGCAATTTATTGTGGATTATGCAGAGGAATTATTGAGCCCCACTCCATAAAGGCAAGCTTAGTGACAAATGAGACACTGTCGGCTGGAGTGCCAATGTAAATTGCACCTCCAAAACGGGGCAGGGGACCGCGATGCTCGCTTATGGGAGAATTAGAGTAATACGTCTCCAGAAGCTTTGTGTCAGGCTGAGCGCAGGAAACAGGGAGTATTATTACTTAAGGGAGTATTTGTATACGTGCGAAGACACATTCATAGACGGCGGCGCGCCACTTCCTGTCTGTAAGATGCACCGTGGAGGATATGCTTTATTGCTGTTGATGTAAATGGGAGTACGACGAACCGCGGTGTCAGAGTAGATTTATAGATCAATTATGGAGATCAGGAGCTAATTCGGGGCAACGCACCAGTCCACCATACCAGTCTGCTGAGCTTTAACTGAATCACCTTGCGCATTAGACAGGATGAATACATTGGACACAGATAAAGCCCTCTGTCAAATTCGGTGGAAAGATTGAGGCTAACACACCCTCATTATTCAGTAATCCGATTCATAGGCGTCTACTAATGAGGGATTTTTGACATGCATAACGACATCAACCTGAGCGGCCCGAATTGTCCTTTTACCAAATTTGCATCTCATTAAATCGAATTTACCGGTGACTGTCATCATTTTGTCTGGTAAAACAGGAGTTTGATGGTAAAGGGCATAGAACGATATGGAGACTTACGGGGACGGAGGTGCGCAGGAGACAACGGTAATGATATTTCATGGCATGTCTTCGGATTTTAAAAAGGAAGAATGTGGCGATTATCTCCATTTGAGAGGTGATTACTTTAAAGGGGTCAAGAGGCTAATAAATGAATTACATCTCTGGAAGCTCAGTTCCCAGCCTTGCGCTAATGTCTCGGACGACTAATTGTGAGAATTTAATCTAGCGTTCCTGACCGGTCCGAGTGAACGATCCGGCTCTCTCTTCTCTCTGAGAGATCAAGCTCCTGTCATTATTCTTGCATTGTGCTCGCCTGAAAGCCGAATAACCACAAAATGCCTGACCGCCACTTACGAGATAAGCATTAGCTAAGTTTACGTAACGCTAATGTAGCCGCTGATAACCGCAAACAGGGAACCACAACATTACTCAGAGGTAAACGAGAAAAAACCCATTTGAGGAAATTCACTAAGAATTAATTGCCACTGCTGATAGCATTGTTTGTTTGCGGACTCTGTTTGCGTTAGCATCCAATTTACTGTGCTGTATGAGCTATGCTAATATGTTAACAGCATGTTTTCTGTGTGCAAGGTAATGAAGGATGTATATTTGAGCTGAAAATAATGACAAAGACCTAATTTACATATATCCACCTTATTTTTAATGTAACACACAGGTTTTTAACATTTATTCCTCTAGTTTTTTTTTTTTTTTACCTGTAAGAGCTAATGAATCAGAACATCAGAAGTCGGGCAAACTAAGTAAAAAAACATGAGATCAAAAGTTCACAGGAAATAGCTTTACTTTAAACAGGATCCCAGATAGCACAAGTATGTCTGCAAGATGTCTGTTAAAGATCTCTTGATCTGGAAAGCAACTGCTGTGTACAAACGGCAGACGTCTGTAAGATGTCAGTTTTACATACAATCAAAATCATAAACGTCTTAAAGACATCTAATAGACGTCTATTTGACATCTGATAGGAAACGTCCAATAGACGTAATGCAGATGGGCAAACTACGTCTTGCAGATGTAAATGCAGATGTCAAATAGACATCTCTGAGATATATGTGTGCTATCAGGGATAGCATGAAGGGGTGTACCTGAATCAGAATACTGGGCTCGGAAAAGGAACCTGTAAAGGGAATAAATACAAGAAAAAATACAAGAGGAAAAAATATGTTTCATTGCTTTCTCTCAAAATTGACCTATCGGTAAGTCCTGCCCATAGAATGCAGATGAGTCAATGGCAGTTGAGTATCAGCTGCACGGAGATGGAACTCGGACATCTGTAGGTTACAGCGCCATAGAGAGACATTGATAGATCCGAAGCTCTCGTCATTTGAATGGTGTTTATGCTACAAAAATAATAAAACAATGTGCCTGAGGTATCTGTAACACTGATTCCAGGTATCCTGAGAGGATTGGAAATGGAATTTGGAATTTATTTGATTATTTAACGTTTATTTTCTGGTTGTCATACTCTCATTAATTGGCCTTTTCATCTGCTTAAGCAGTTAATGTCTATAAATATCGTTAATAGCTCTGGCTAAAATTAGCTAACATTAAAGTTAGTGGGTCCATGCTAACATACAAACCTCAGCTAACTATTCTCACGTCATGTCCAGTGTACGTCAAAAACACATAAACGAAGGTCTACATTTCAGTGCCTCTCCATATTAAACTGGTTAAATGTAAAATAATTAATCTTACACTGCGTTACATAAACAGTGTTGATCCTGGATGTTGTCATCTGCGATCGTGATGACCGTAACATGAATTTTTTTCCATTTGCATTGCGATATGTAAACCCTCGATTTCAAATGAATCATGTTACACACCATATTTATTTGAAAATCATTTATATATCTCTCCATGGCATATTAAAGCCCTACTTGAATGGTCCTCGATGAGAGGTGGTCCTTCTGTGTTCAAAACGTATCAAAAACATCTTCAGACAAGGTTTTCACACTGACAGCTGTCAGTGGGAAACTCAGTGGGTTTGTTTGTCCGAGGCAGCAACAGTAACTAAGGGGGGTGGGGCTTAGCGATAGGCCAATTATATCATTGGGTAGTTATACTGTATATGAATTGCGGCCATCAGTATGTATATAAATAGCTTTTAAATGCGCGCTCGCTTTCTACTTTCACTTTCGAGATTCGCGATCACATGTACTCTGTTTATACTACAGAGTGGCAGTACTTACCACACATTTTACAAGATTAAATGTTTGTCAGTGGTGCTCAGGATCTGCAAATCATTTTCCATCGTCCTGTCAGTCAGGAAATGTAATGTGTACCATAATGCAACCCGCTAGTAAGCAGTGACTCAGTATTTTTCGTTTTCTCTGCATTTCTAGATAGAGATTCGCCATTCAGACACATCCTCCTTGTATTGTTTTTTCCAGTTAAACTAATTTGCAAATATCTTAAGTCATTAGATTGACTTTATTGTTAATATATTTTCCTTTGCATTTCAATACGCAATTTCACTGTAGATTTTGGCCCCCCAAAAAGGAGCTATTTTTGTGCTGATCTTATCCGGCATTATTTTCTGCTTTATCTTTCTCTAACATAAGCTTGCTTTGTACTGGGCAATTGCCTCTTGCCTCAAAATAAATGAACATACATTATCGAACGAGGCAGTGAGTGGTTCTGAGCAACCTGCGGCATGTGTAAAATAGATGTATGGCGCGTCGTGCTAGATGAGTGTGTCTGCTAAGCAAATAGATAATAATGATCGTGGTGATTATAGTAATGATCTAACGTAACTGGATAATTAGGTTATTTGCCTTGGATCAAGGCTGTCTCCCGATAAATAGATGTTCAAATGCACATCATTCATACTTCTTCCTCTCCTAGTTTCTTGTTCCCTTTGTCCATTTTATAGTGAAGAGTTTGTTCTTTTGTAAATCAGTCTTAAAGAACATAAAAGGAGATGCACTGATTTCTTTTATACATATAATTTATAAAAAAAAATTCAAATAACTAACTGTAAAAAATATTATAATTGTATAAAAAAAATCTAAATCATTTTAAAAACTTATTTTTGAAAATGATTTAGATTTTTTTATACAATTATAATATTTTTTACAGTTAGTTATTTGAATTTTTTTTATAAATTAACACATAGGACAAAGACAAGAGCTTTGGTGACTTTTTTTTATAAACAGTGTTATTTTATCTGTTTTTATTTTCATATAGTTCATATAATTAACATTTAGTAAACTTGTATGCTTTTGTCATTTTTAGTAGTTTTTATTTTCATTTTATTTCACTTTTAGCTTTAGTTTAGTCATTTGTAGCCTTAAAGATTTGAAATGCATCTGTTTTCTAATCACATTTTCTTGATCCTTTTTTAAATCTAATATTAGTTTCTTTTTTTCCCCTGAGTTTCAAGTATTTTTAGACCTCATCATTTTTTGATGAAAATATCTTCTCCAGTCATTTACTTTCTCATAGTCACCTTTAAGCTCCATCCACTCAACAACCAAAGGATTGAACCAGTCCCCTCCGTACATTTTTGTCTTTTTCAGTAATTAATTTCACTTGGTTGTACATCACAATATGGAAGAAAAATCTGTCACTACTTCCGTCTCATCACAACTTTAAGAAGAAACCTCCATTTGCTCTCAATTTAATATCATTGCTGACTAGGAGAAACGATTGAGACACTAAAGAGATTACATAAGTGATCTCTCTTTCCTATGGGATCCTCTGGATAAGAGCGAGAGCCTATCCACCTGTCTCTGTGTGCTGGGAGAAATATTACCATCCTGTTCACTGGAACAGCAACACTGATGATAATGGCAGATCAGATCAGAGCAAAAGGTCAGTCACTGCCCTAAGGCAAGCTCATAGTGAATACCCACGCTGCACTGCTCCCTTCTCAACCAGCACGGGCTCCCAAGACCGCCTGCTGCACCTCTTTCTTTTGCTCTCTACCCTTCTCCCTCTCTCTCTCCCATCCGTCCTTTATCAGCTGGGACCGCGGGAGAGCCATTGTGCCGAGTGCAGACAGAGGCAAGATCAAAAGAAAGAGGTTGAAAGACAATTTTTTTCTTATTAACAGCTACAAAAGCGAGAGGAAAAAATAGAGACGGTGGTGCCTCCCAGGAGGGGAGCATTTTTTGACCATTAGTAACATGCAGACAGCAGGAGGAAGGGCTCTGTGCATACTTCCATGTTTGTTTTGCATTTTTTTACCGCCCAGACTTTGATGCTTTGTCTTGCCCCCACGCAAGCGGGCTGTTTTTCTGTCATGGCCGATTTTATTGGTCAGTCTCTTCTCTTGTGCCGGTGGCTGTGGGTTTTTGCCGTGCCACAGGAGAGGAGGGTAAATATCAGAGAAGGTCATGGGGAGGAGAGAGGGAGGATGGAGTGATGGTTGGAATGACGAAGGAGAGAGTAGGAAGAGTGAACCGAATGGAACGGATGGGCGTTGAGAGGAAGCGGAGGATGTGCAAACTGCTGCCTAGGTGGACGATTGGAGTGCAAGAACTTGAAATCTGAAATTGATCGTCTTCAAAGAGTCCCTAAAGTCATCTTGATGATTCATCTTGTACTTGGGGGTGCTTATAAATTTTGTCCAGTAAAATGCTCTGGAATGAGAATGTCCCTCCTCCTCATACCACCTTCTTGAATAGCATTAGCAATCAACATGTGGTTCACAGCCGAGAAAAAAATATATTTTAAGTTATTTATTTTTAAGAAACTAACACATTTATTCTGAAATGCATTGATTAAAAGTGACTGTAAAGAGTTGTTACAAGATTTCTATTTCAAATGTTCTTTTAAACGCTCTATTTATTAAAGGATCCTAAAAAAAAAGTCATGGTTCTCACAAAAATATTAAACACCACAGCTGTTTGCAACATTTGTAATAATATGAAATAATTTTTGAGCAGGAAATCTGCATATTAGAATGATTTCTAAAGGATCATTTGACACAAGAAAAATTTAGCTTTGCATCACATGAATAAATTACATTTTAAAATGTGTTAAAACAGAAAACAGTTATTTAAATTAGAATAATATTTCACAAATAATATTTCTCTCAAACGTTTTCTGTGTTTTTAATCAAATAATGCAGCCTTAGTTAGGATAAGAGAAGAACAAAAAAAAAAAAAAAAAAAAACTGACCCCAGACTCATGAACACTACAGTAATCTAAAGGCTACTGGCTATTAAAAAGGGATTAACCCTTTAATATGTCCTACTCAAATGCAGTGTTTCAATAGGGCAGGGTTGCCAGGTTTTCACAACAAAACCTGCCCAATTGCTACTCAAAACTAACCTAAAAGTAGCTCAATCGCGTTACGAGGGGGGTCCCCCGGTAGGGGGTGCAGGGGGTAAAATGCACGTTTTGTGGTTGGGTTCCTCTGGTAAAATTAGCATTCCAGGTGCTAAATGTTATGTAGTATAATATTATTTGGGTCCCTTCAACCCGCGGACATGAAAAATAACCCGCAGCAACAGTATGAAAGTAGCCCAATTGGCAACACAGCAATAGGGGGAAAAACTTTAACTTTGGAATAAATTTTAAAGGAACACTCCACTTTTTTTCAAAATAGGCTCATTTTCCAACTCCCCTAGAGTTAAACAGATGAGTTTTACCATTTTTGAATCCATTCAGCCGATCTCTGGGTCTGCCGTTAGCACTTTCAGCATAGCTTAGCATAAATCATTGAATCTGGTTAGACCATTAGCATCTCCTTCAAAAATGACCAAATATTTTTGATATTTTTCCTATTTAAAACTTGACTTTTCTGTAGTTACATACTAAGACTAACAGAAAATGAAAAGTTGCAATTTTCCAGGCTGATATAGATTGGAACTATACTCTTATTCTGGCGTAATGATCAGGAACTTTGCTGCCGTACCACGGGTGCAGCAGGTGCAATGATATTACGCAGCGCCTGAAAAAACTCCCCAGCTAAGTAACTTCCAACGTGATCAGCACTAAGCCACTAAGGTAATGGTAAAATAGCTGGGGACTATATTCAGGCGCTGCGTAATATTATTGCACATGCTGCACCCATGGAATGGCAGCAAAGTTCCTTGATTATTACGCAGGACTGAGAGTATAGTTCCTATCCATATCAGCTTGGAAAATCTGGAATCATGGAATTTTCTGTTGGTCTTAGTACACAATGTAACTACAGAAGAGTCAAGTTTTAAATAGAAAAAATATCGAAAATCTTTGGTCATTTTTGAACAAGATGCTAATGGTCTAATTTGATTCAGTGATTTATGCTAAGCTACGCTAAAAGTACTAACGGCAGACCCAGAGATCGGCTGGATGGATTCAAAAACAGTAAAACTCATCTGTTTAACTCTGGGGGAGTTGGAAAATGAGCCTATTTTCAAAAAAAGTGGAGTGTTCCTTTAAACTCTAACACCTTGTTTTTTGGACTCATGTAATCAAGGCCGCACAGGAGAGTAATTAACAAAAGCATATTATTTATCTACTTCCAATGATCCAATGAAATTCTAATGAACAAAATCAAGTTTGTCAAGGTTGCAAGCTTGGCTCAACCCATCTTACGAAATATAATCACTGTATCTGCTACATTAGTTTGTGCGGACTGGTTTATTCTACATTATAGAGCAATAAATGACCTCAAAAAGTAGCAAAACTTGACTTTTATTAAATAAGGAGGGGAAAAGCAAATGACAATGTAAGAAATATTATGCTTAAATTTAGAGGATTTTATAGGACTAGGGGAATAGCAAATATCATTAGCTTAGTATTAAAACCATTTTGATAAAAGCATAATGATAGGAGCACCAATGTTTGTGTGTGTGTGTGTGTGTGTGTGTGTGTGGACCCCCCCTCCTTTTTTTGTTATTGGCAATCTATTTTTTCACATCTATAACTAGGGAAGATCAATGAGAAGAGTGGGTAGAGGGTTACGAGGATCAAAGCGAATCCCCTTGAAGAGAGACACAGGCACACACACACACACACACACACACACACACACACACACACACACACAGGTTCTCCTCCCAATAAACACGCAGTACAGTCTGTCTGTTCTTTCTGAACGCACAGCAGGGGCAGCATTAGCTCTAATAATTCAATGCATTTCTGTCGTTTTTTCCTTTCAGCCCTGAAGGAAGAGCAGCCTCCAAGAACAAATGAAAGAAACTTCCAGACTGTGATTTATTTCATTAGGCAAATGAGATGTGTGAGCCCTCTGGCAGTACTGACTCGAAACTGTCCACTCTCTCTCTCTCGCTCGCTTCCCGAGCCTCTTTATACCTTCGTATTTTTCTCTCATATAAACATGCACAGAACGGCCACTCTTGCCGTTTGCATGTTGCATGTCCTGCGGTGGGCCGTACGTTCACATCCATGCATATGTAGCACGTCACATCCAATCAGAATCTGGAATGACTGGAACTGAAGTGTTTGCCAGGGAACAGCTGTTGCTGTGTTAGCGCAGAACAAAATGGCCGCCGTTCAGATCTAGCTTTCTAACAGTACCTGACTGGCGTCAAGCGTGTTCCCAGAGCTCCTCTCAATTATTTTAAATAAGTGTGACGTGAAATGGGCTGTGCGAAGCTAGAAAACAGTTGGCATCTAGAATAAATGTGTACGTACATTTCTAGTACTGTTTTGTTTTTTTGGTATTATTATTGCAGCAGTATTCTCCTCAGACTGTTGCTAGTTTACCAAAGAGAAAACACATGTTAGAGTTTTGACACATGTTAGAATGTAACAACATTGATCTTTCCTGGTTACAAGCATTTGTTTTCAAGTAATGGGCCCAAGTCCAGACATTTCATTCTAATTCACAGAACAGCATATGTTTCGCTTTTGTTTATTTGGTTGCTACTGAATTATTGGCGAACGACAACACAAAATATTTATAGCGAAACAGAAGTGTTTGCCAGGGAACAGGTGTTGTCGTGTTAGCGCAGAACAAAATGGCCGGTGTGTTCATTCCTAGTTGTCTAACTGAACCTGACCGTCGTCAAGTACATGTATGTGCCTAGAGCTTCTCTCAATTGTTTTGAATAAGTATGATGCAAAATGGGCCAGAAAAACATGGATCTGGTTGGAATAACAGGGCATCTTGTTTTGACAGATTAGAGGGCAGTATTGCTTTTCTATTTTATCCAGATTCGTGACAGTTGACTGTAGAAAGGGACGGGTTACTCTAATATCTGATAACAAATTGCATTTGGACGCATTTTAGAACAGAACACATGAAATTGAGCTTGCTTAGATTTGTTTGCATGTTTCTGGCCTCAGTCTGAACACTTCTTTCGAATTCATATTTGAACAGCATGTGTTTTGCTTTGGTTTATTTGGTTACTCCTAAATGTCTGGCAAACAGCAGAACAGAATATTGGTGTTGGACAGGGAACAGCTGTTGATGTGGTAGACCAAGAACAAAATGGCCACCATTCAGCTCTAGCCATCTACCTAATTTTTGCCCAGTTTGCACCTAGAGCTCCTCTCAATTATTCTGAATAATTTCTATGTAAAATTAGCTGGAAAACATGGATCTGGTCATTGGGCATCTCGTTTTGACAGACTTATAGGACCACCACTGAGTTTCTGTTTTACCTAGATTCTCTTCTAACTGTTGTGCCCTAAAATAAAAAAAAATAAATAAAAAAACTGACTGTAGAAGAGGACCAGTTATTCAAGTACCTGCTAATGCATTGCCTTTTGAAACATAACAACATGTGAAATTAAGTTTGTATAGGATTGTTTGAATGTTCCTGGCCTAAGTCTGAACACTTCCAACGGCAGATGTTTTTTTTTTGTTTACTTGGTAACTGTTAAATTATTGGCAAACGGTATTACAGAATAATTGTGTTGTGCAGGAAACAGCTGGTGACGTGTTAGTGCAAGAACACAATGGCACTATTCATCTCAAGCCATCTAAGTGTACCTAAAACATGCAAAATCGAGCTTCCCTTACCAAAAAGAAGTTTACTTCAAGTTTATTTTTTTTAGTATACATAAGTAAAGTTCAAGTATATTCTTAGTATACTTTATTTAGTAAGTATACAAATGTCAGTGTACTAGTAGTATACTAGTGTATTTCAATACTCCTTGGGACTAAATTGGCCCACTTTTAGTATATAAAAGTATACTTTGAAGTATAACAGTAGTAAACTTTGAGTACACAAACTAGTTTATGTCTAAGTTTTCAGTTTGTACTGCAAGTATACTAAAAGTGAAATTATAGGTAGACTGATAGTTTACTAATTAAATACTTTTTTAATGCATTTTTAGTACACTTTAAAGTATAGTTGCAGTAAGCTACTAGTTTAGTAGTTTTATACTGCAAAAATACTTGAAGGTTTTCTTTAAGTGAACTTTACATCATACTTTAAGTATACTACTAAGTCCCTATTTAGGTATTAATTTGTATATATTTTGTTATATGAATATCTGAACATACAGAACATCAAAACAAAGAATGGGGTGAAAAAGACCATTTTATTCTAGCTTCATGCATTTTTTTATAAAGACTTGAATGTAGTTAAGTTTCATAAATAAAAAAAAGAAATAAATAATTGAACAAAAAGCTAAAAAAAAATACATTTCATGATTATCAAAACCATGGAGTTGATCAGCACCCCAAAGCTTGACAGTCATTATTACCTCTTCATGGGTCGACATTTTATTCCATAGCGTTACACAGTTTTACATATTTATGGTTTTGATGCTGTTTTATGTCTGACGATTGTGTTAGATTACATGTGGAAGCATCTAATGTTTCCGTTTCTTCACTTGTGTTTTGGAAATTCTGTACAGAAGATATGCAGTAGTGTCCCTAGCATATAACAATAAAAACACTGATTCTCAGAGCACAATTGTAGCTCAAATATCTAAAGTATAAGTCAAGTATACTAAAAGGCATTTTAAGTATATTTCTCAGAAGTATATAAAGCCCATTTCTTAGAAATAAATAAAAAATAGACTTTCCCATTTTAAGTTTAAAAGAAGTATACTAATAGCACACTTGAATAAACTTGAATTGTTTGCATGTTTCTGGCCTGAGTCTGAACAATTCATTTAGAATCGTGTTTGAACAGCATGTGGTTTGCTTTTGTTTATTTGGTTACTACTAAATGTCTGGCAAACAGCAGAACAGAAATATTGGTGTTGGACAGGGAACAACTGTTGATGTGGTAGACCAAGAACAAAATGGCCACCGCTCAACTCTAGACTTGAGTGATCTGTGCCCACTTTGCACCTAGAATTTGTCTCAGTTACTGTGAATAATTGCAATGTAAAATGAGCTGGAAAACACGGATCTGGTCGGAGCAACATTGGGCATCTTGCTTTGACAGACTTATAGGTCACTACTGAGTTTCTGTTTTACCCAGAATCTTTTTAAACAGTTGCGCTACCATTACGATATTTAACCTGAAAGAGAACAGTGTCTGTAGAAGAGCTCTAATTCTAATGGTTTTCACTACAAATACCATTACAATCATTACAACCCATCAACTTTAAATATTCAAACCATTAAAAATTTGTTTTCTGTAGTGTGTTTTGGGACATATTCCATTAGGATTTAGTGTTTTTTAACAAGCCAGTAGGCAACCAATTCCCAGTAGAGATTAACAGGGACCATTACAATTTCCATTAAAATCAGCACAATTTCCATTATAACCAGTAAAACATTACAAATTCTGTGGTGGTTTCTATTGTGTTTCTTCCCCCCAGCAGGGTTGTTACTTTAGTACCTGCTAATAAATTGCATTTGGACACATAACACCATGTGAAATTGAGTTTGCATGGAATTGTTTGCATGCAATTGTTTCTGGCCTTAGTCAGAACAATTATTTCGAATTCATATTTGAATAGTATGTGTTTTGGTTTTGTTTACTTGGTTACTGTTAAATTATTGGCAAACAGCATTACAGAATAGTTGCGTTGGACCAGGAACAGCTGGTGACATGTTAGCGCAAGAACAAAATGGCCTCCGTTCATCTATAAGCCATCTAAATGTATCTAAAGCATGAAATCAGCCTTCCATTACTTGAATCAATAGCATGTTTCTGGCCTCAGTCTTAACAAGTCATTCAAAGTCATATTTGAACAGTAGATGTTCTGCTTTTGTTTACATGGTTACTACTAAATTATCAGCAAACAGCAACACAGACTATTTGTGTTGGACAGGGAACAGCTGTTGATGTGTTAGCGTTAGAACAAAATGGCTGCCATTCAACTCTAGCCATCTACCTGATTCTTGCCCAGTTTGCGCCTAGAGCCGCCTAGAGTGGGACATGCAGAGCCAGAAAACATTGATCTGGTCGGAGCATCCTTGGGCAACTTGCTTTGACAGAATGGACAAAATTACAGAACAGTTTTGCTTTTCTTTATTACCCAGATTCTCTTCAAACAATAGCTCCACTATCTCAAACATCGACCTAACAGAGAAAATCGACCACAGAAGAAGAAAGTTATTGGAATGTAAAATCAAGCTTGCGTAGCTTGAATCGTTTGCATGTTTGGCCTCAGTATTAGCAATCCATTCGAATCCATATAACAGCATAAGCTTTGCTTTTGTTTTCTTGGTTATTACTAAATTATTGGCAAACAGAATAGTTGTGTTGGACAGGGAACAGCTGTTGCCGTGTTAGCGCGAGAACAAAATGGCTGCCCTTCAGCTCTAGTCGTCTAACTCCACCTGACCGGCGCCAAGTGTGCGCCTAGAGCTCCTCTCAATTATGTTGAATAAGTACGATGTGAAATGGGCCGTGCAAAGCCAGAAAGCACGGATCTGGTTGGAGCAATAGCGGGCATCTCACTTTGACAGAATGAACAGAATTACAGGGCAGTACTGCTTTTTTTATTGAGCCACAGAAGGGAAAGGCCGACAGTAAGAATTTAGCTCCTGCTATTAGTATTGATCTCTCTTTCTCATTTGTCTCTCTCGTTCTCTTCTCACCAGGTTCTCCATCAGTGAGAGGGCGTGAGGGAAGGAGTGCCCCGCATTCAAGCGCCCGCTGACCGCACTCCCCCCACCACCCTTCGCTCCGTCCACAGCATGGCTCTCGCTCTCTGGATCCTCTTTACCTGCACCATCGCCCTGAGCAACGTCAGCCCCTCCGCACAGGGTTTGTACTCTACTTAATCTTCTTCAGATCATTGCACAGCGAGCCGCTGAATTTGCTGTTGTTTTTCTGGAATTTCTAATGTCATTTTAGACATGTTGTGGTAACTTAAGGCTACATACACCAATGCAGATGCAAATGTTTGGCCAACATATTGAAAATTTGCAGTGTCTTCATGCACACATTTTCTGTTACTTTGGAGGTAACTTTTGGGATGATACTGTAGTGAAACCTTCTAAAATCTTTGCCATTAAGCTAGATCTGTTGCTATTGAAATAGAACATTTATTTAAAAAGATTCTCTGGTTCCATGAAAGAGAACTGACTATAGTTTTGGAAGTATTTAATCACTTAGACTAACGCACATACTATGCTTAAGGCCCAAGTCTGATGTACAATTTTATTGAATTCAAATACATTGAACAGTGTTAGTTTCCCTTCATTTTGGTGTTTCTAGGAAATTATAAATCAATAGCAGTAATCAATAGCGGTAACTTCTGTGTAGCTCCATTGTATGTACCTGAGCTCACAACCTGACTTTAAAGTTATCAATGGCAATAATAATCAATGAATCGATTTTAGCTTCATTTTGATGAACCAGTATCGATTGTTAAAGGATTAGTTCTCTTTCAGAACAAAAATGTACAGATAATGTACTCACCCCCTTGTCATCCAAGATGTTCATGTTATTCTTTCTTCAGTCGTAAAGAAATTATGTTTTTTGAGGAAAACATTTCAGGATTTCTTTCTATATAATAGACTTCTACTGTGCCCCCAAGTTTGAACTTCCAAAATGCAATTTAAATCCAGCTTCAAAGGGCTCTAAATGATCCCAGCCGAGGAACAAGGGTCTTATCTAGCCAAACGATCGATTATTTTCTAAACAAATTGACAATTTATATACTTTTTAACCTCAAATGCTCATCTTGTCTCATCTCTGTGATGCGCATGTGTAGTCTGTGTGATCCGGGTCAATACAGTTATGTCGAAAAACTCCCAACTTGTTTTCTTCCCCAACTTCAAAATCATCCTACATTGCTGCAATAGTACCAACCCAGTGTTTACAAATGGACATACAAAGAATATCAAATGCCCTTTACAAAAAAAAAGTAAAACAGCGTTGTAGGAGTTTTTTGACATACCCTAACTGTATTGACCCGGATTACACAGACTACGCATGCGCATCACAGAAACAAGACAAGAATTTTGGAGGTTAAAAAGTATATAAATTGTCAATTTATTTTGAAAATAATTGATCATTTCGCTAGATAAGACTCTTTTTCATCGGCTAGGATCGTTTAGAGCCTTTTGAAGCTGGATTTAAATTGCATTTTGGAAGTTCAAACTTGGGGAGTCCATTATATAGAAAGAAATCTTGAAATGTTTTCCTCAAAAAATATAATTTCTTTATGACTGAAGAAAGACATGAAAATCTTGGATGACAAAGGGGGTGAGTACATTATTTGTAAATTTTTGTTCTGAAAGTGAACAAACCCTTTAAGTTCCAAAACTGATCTTTTAGTCTTCTACTGACTTAGCTAAGCATTGTTTGTAGCGCACCAGTCATTCAATAATTGCAATAAGCTTTGTGCTTTCTTCCATTTAATATGAACTAAGTCTTAGCTTTCAAATGCTGTAAAGTTTATCATGAAATTCAAACAATAAATGTTGTTTTGACACTCTGTGGTGTCACAGATCATTGTGGCTGCCACAGTTCAAGCGTCCGTAAGCTGTGAAGCAGTCCTTTACTACTTGTTATACCACAAAATAAATGTGAATGAAGGTCAGAAGGTATCTTAAAAGAAATAGTACAACTTTCTGAAATGTACCATGTCTCCTGCAATTGCTCAGTCAGTGTATCAACTGTGCAAAGATATAAATAAAACAGCGTGTAAACAGTATCATGTAGTGTTACACTAATTTCAGAAAAGCATTTAAATGTCTATATCTTGTTATTTTTTTGTGAAATGTGTCAAAACCCGAACTTAATCAAAGAAACCAGACTTGAAGAGAACACACACACACACACACACACACACACACACACACACACAACATTCTTAAAACAATAAACAACTGACTGTATGTAAAACAAAATGCAAGTTAGACTGGCATATACTGGCCTCCTTAGCCCCTATAAATGGGTTATTGTGAATGTGTGTGATTTGTCAGAGTGTGGATGGATGGATGGATGGAGGGACACATGTGGCAGTAAAGCTGGTGTGGATGTGATGGGCCTGAGGTCTGGGGACCTGGGGGGGTCTGTCCAGCTAGTGCCCTTCCACTCTGACACCACTGCACCATCTGCTACTCTGCGGGGCCCGTGCCAGGCCCAGAGAGCAGGAGAGCGTGCAGCGTTTGCTTGTCCAGGTGTATTTGGTGGCTGCTGTATTTCCTGTGTTTAATTTGCCTGGTTCTGCTGCTGTGAATTGATGTGATGTACTCAGTGTTCCATTGGACACGTTTTGGCCCCGGGCACGGAGCCGCTTCATCAATGTGTTGTACGTGTGTGCGCACACGTGTGTGTGTGTGTGTGTGTGTGTGTGCATGAGTGCCTCCAGCTGTCTCTGTGACCTGGCTCTGGATTAATAATGCATTAATAATCAATTGAGTGTTATCAAGGTTGTGCTGCTAGCGCAGGCAATTTGGAGAAATAAGGAAGCCTTCGTTCCTCTATGGGCTCATTGATCGCCTTGTGTTGCCATTAAAGCATGCCACAAATAACACACACTCACACAGAGCACATAATTCTGTTTCTCATTTCTGCTGTTCTCACCTTCTTTATGTGTGTGTGTGTGTGTGTGTGTGTGTGTGTGTGTGTGTGTGTGTGGATGTATATATTGTGTATATAAGAGACTGAGGCTAGTTGTCACAATTTTATACTTCAATGAATAAACACAGATCCACACAAATATATACATTAATAATGGTACAAAAGATTGCCATTTCAAATAAATTCTGTTCTTTTGAAGTTTCTGTTTATCAAAGAATTCTGAGAAACAGCTTTCAGCGGTGACAGAGGTAATGGCTGCTGAAAATTCAGCTTTGCCATCACAGGAATACATTATGCAGTATATATTGCATAATATAATAATAAACAAATAAATAAAGAAATCCTACTACCGCCGTATGATACATGTATATGTATATAAGACACGATGTCCCATTTTAGTGTGCTTGTCAAATTAAATGTACAAAAAGTAAATGCAAGTAAATGTCTACTTTATTGTTTCAAAATAACTTTTGTGAAACTAAAAGGTTAAAATATGAGTGAAATAATGTTCCGTTGTCATTCAGCGCAACAGATATGTTATGTAAAAATTAAACAATACACTTATTCTGACCTGTACTTATTAAAATGTATAAAATAAATTCTTTATACACAATTTTATTATATCTTAAGTGTGGAGGTTTCAAGAAGCAAAGATTAGTAAAGACTTTTAAGAAGTTTTTTTTTTTTTTTTGGGCTGAAGTGTGATCCTTAAATAGCCTTTTATTGTCATCAAATGTTTTGTTGTAAATATGAATAAATATAAACTGTTTTAGTGTGTGTTTTCTGTAAATTATGGAAAACATCTATGATAGTCACTATAACAAATCAAAGGTAAAATTAAGTTATATAAAAAATCTAAAAAAAAAAAAAAGTATTCTAAATATATGCTAAATACTTTGTACTATTTCTGGCTTGTAAAGCAAAAATGCTACTGTGGCATTTGAAATGTTGTGTACAGACAAACTACTTGTGGAGTTCATGCAGTTTAAGTGCTATCGAAATTAAAGCTTATTTTTATAAAAATATTATAAAAAATCATGTTAATTTGTCAATTTGTTATGATGACATTATAATTTGTGGTGAAGACAACAAAAATGCACAAGATGCCTTAGATTTTCTGACCCTACTGTACATGTATGGCTAGATGAAAACTATGCATACATACAGTTTTTGTAATTACTGTTTATAACTAATCTAAAAGAAGGATGCTGACATTATTAAAATGAAAGAAATCAACACATGCTCTAATTGATGTGCATATTAATAGCTTAATTTGCTAGAATGAAGGTAGGAAATAATAAGAAAACACTAATTTCCTACCCCCATTAGGCTTGGGCGGTAATACGGTAATATGGTATACCGCGGGATCTAAAAATAGCAACGGTATCAGTTTCAATACCGTTATACCGTCATAAAAAATGCCTAAAAAGGCGTATGCGTGGTTGTCATCACGTGACAGCGTGGAGGAGAAAGAGAGAGAGGGGGAAAGATGGCGAGTCGCGCACCAAGTGACCTGGTCTTGAAAAAGAACACAACTTCTGCAGTTTGGCAGTATGTCGGGTTTCGACCGAACCAGAAGGGAGAGGCGGTAAATACGGACGAGTAGGGCTGTGACGGTCGTCGGTTGCCACCGGCGGTAATGTACTTGACGTCACACAATCTATAACAAGCATAAAATACAGTGATTCTGCAGCATTCGTTCTGCCGTGGCAGCGTTTAGTGTCCTCCCCGTCGGCAGCAGGAAGAGATCTGCGTTCAAACGCGCAATAGACTAAAGCTGGCAAAGCTCCGGGAAAAACTATTACTATCAGTGTGTCGAAGGGAAATAAGGAGATACTTAAATGAATTGTTCATAAACTATTGTAAACTAGTGAGCCAGTGTGGCAAAGATGAAGTTGACGATCCTGACTCGCCATCTGCTCACTGGAGAGAAATGCGGCTCTACGGTTTTTATACAATATCAATAAAATAATAAAAAAATGTTTTCGATTTAATTTTTTTAGTTTTTTTTTTTTTTTTTTTAGATATATTTATCCTGATTGGAAGATAAGTATTGATAAGTATTGTTTGTTTTCTTTATTCTTACGAAAGCACAAGATTTTTTTGATATTGTGAGTGCATGCAAATAAAATTAGACCCTTTACAGTTCCGGATGATATACTATATATGCTTACCTTTATGAGCAAAGATTATGGCATATGCCTATTTTCATTTTTTTGCAAGTGGTCGCGCTGGCGCCTCCATGTAATGCAAAGCACATTTAGCTTCCACTCTCCAACAAACGACTGTATTGTATAGCCTACACATAATAGCACGCATTTATGTAAGTTTAACATTTAAAATAACATTTTAATTTTCTAATCTCACCGCCTGTTGCTGGCCGCTGGTTCATTAATTTAAATAACAAATAACAAAAAAAAAAAAAAAAAAAAAAAAAAAAAAATGTTCCAAACATATTTCTAAATTAACTTTATGAAGAACCGAAACGAAAAATAACCCTGTTCCTATTAAAAACAAAACTGAGCAATTGTAATTGATGCAACAGTGTAATGAGGAAGAGACACGGACTCCAGTCGTTCTCGGTCGGTAATTTTGATGAGCCGTTGAACAAGGGCTGGGTGAAGTTGTTACGAATTTATGACACGAATGTTTGTTTAATATTTACCATTCTTATTTTGGCTACTTTCTTATATAACTTATATTATCATTAATTTACTGTTTTGTAGGCTGTTTGTTCACTGACTGCAATAATACACGCACATTTGTTACTTTTTGAGCCTCATTTTGTATGTTTTAAAACTGTGTGTGTGTGTGTGTATGTATATATATATATATATAACAAACAACACCGCACTACCGAGGGTAGTTGGTCCATAACCACAGCGGTGGTAAAATCTGTCACCGTCACAACCCTACGCGTCTCTGCGCGAAAACTGGATGTTTATGTTAATTTAATTCTGTTTGACTGTTGTATTTGCACTTTTCTATAAACTGCTATTTGTTGCTAATAAAAGTTGTTAATATTGTTGTGCATGTTCTTTTGTTATTGTTTCAGTATTACGGTTTAGGCACAAGCCAACAGTTTGGTGACGCTGTCTGAGCCTTACGTCATAATTTTTTTTATTATTCACGGTAATACCGTATACCGAGGTAAAATATGGAGGAGGTTTGACGGTATCAAAATTTGGATACCGCCCAAGCCTAACCCCCATATGGTACTGTATATATATATATATATATATACACACACACACACACACACACACACATATATATACACACACACACACACACATATATGTATATGTGTGTGTGTGTGTGTGTGTGTGTGTGTGTATAGAATACAGAACACATGATATGCTTGACAGTTTCAGGTTTTAGCTTAGAAAAATTTGATGAATTAGATTGAAATCCTAAGCAAATACATTTGATATATTTCTCTAAATGGTCTCAAATGCAGTACAATTGGTTTCAGTTTTTTTTCCTCCTCCAAATTCCAGTGTTTAAATGTCAAAACTAATAATCACAAATTGCTCATGGGCATTCTTATGGATCTACACTTTTTAGAGTGTGTATCTGTGTGTGTTTGAGTGCGTATATAGACACAGACAAACTTCCTCTGCAAAATTTCTCACATTCTGATCCCAATTATTTCCTTTTGTCCACACATTTTCAGAGTCTAATTTCTCTCTTCATACAACACCGTCTAGTACACTAACAGCTCACTCAAACACTCTCCAGTGTGCCTCATACTTTTACTCAGTCTAATACTCTGACGCCTCTATGTAACACTCTCACATCTCGCATAAAATCACTTCTCAGTCTGACGCTCACCCCTTGATCTCACACTCCTGATTCGCAGTGGAATATTCCCACTCTGCAGCCTAGTACTGTCACTCTTCACTCTAATGCTCACTCATTTGTCAAATATTCTTCCACGAAGACTTAATTTATGGCTTTTCTATTGAGTGAGACCTTGAGATGTTGAGTGACACAAATTAATGTCGAACATCGCTCACCGTTGATGCCGGGAGCATGGATGGTTTCACGCTGCTCTGAAATGTCGTAGGGTAAGCAGCACTGCCGGTGATTGTCGTGCCGTTTGATTGGTTCGCTGAGTGGAAGGATTTTCATTGTACTTTGAACGGTGTAATCAGTTTGAAGTCAACACAGAGTGCTGTTTGCAACCCATTTTACATCTGTAATCTGATGTATTTCTGAGTGAAACTGGATGTTCAAAAGTAGCGTAAAACTTCAAATCATTCAGTAATTGATTTGATGGTGAAAAATGGGTGTTATATACCTGAATGTATAGTATGATGGGAGACAGAGGTCAGAAAAGGCCCACATGAGCAGGATGGTTCAAAGAATATGAGCTTGCTGACCACTATACTACAGCCCTGACAGAAACTTTTGCCTAGTATCTTTTGCCTGGCTCCCTATAATAGATGTCGCAATGGATTTATTGATTTGGCAGTAGTGTTCAAGTATCACTCTCTGTAGCCTGTCCACTATCCACTCAAGAAACATAAATTAGACTTGTACTCTAACACCACAGTGCAACAGATTTTTGCTGCTGTGTCATGTTTAATGTTAAAATGCAAAAATTGCAATTGGTTCAACCAGGAGCATGAGCTGAGCTACCTCTCGAAAGAAATGTTGTCAAGGTTTGGTAAGATAGAATGGCCCCTGCTAGCGCCTGTTGGTATTGTGGGCTCAAAGTCTTTATTGATGACCATTTGAAAGTAGCTGTGTATTTTGAAAAAATAAATAAATAAATAAATAAATAAATAAATAAATAAATAAATGTTTGCAAGCTACATATGCTATATCACAAATATCTAACCTGCACTCCAAACTCTCAAAAAGATACAAAACTGTACTAAAAGCCTTTTAAATATGCACCATTTAGGGCTAAATTATGATTTTGTATAAATTGATTTGTACAAAAATATACAACTAGATAAAAACGTTTGTAGACAAACTTTAAGTTGGCTTGAAAAAGCTTAGCCAGAAAGTTTGAAGTTATAAAAGCTTGGAGTTTTAAAGGTTTCAGTTTGAAATAGTTACATTCTAATGATTTAGCATGTTACTAGCATGATTAGCATATTGCTACCGTGTTGCTAGCATGGTTTAGCACATTGCTAATGTGCTGCTTGTCTGATGTAGCATGATGCTAGCATAATTTATCATTAACAAAACAAAGCAACAAAAACTCATCAAAAACAGCTAAAACCAGTTGATTTAGCAAAAAAAAAATCTAAAAATTTTTTTTTAGCAAAAACCAGCTAAACAAATCAGCTTAAACAGCTGATTTTACATTAAAAAACTGCTATAAAAAGTTTATTTATATAAGTTTTATTAAAAAAACAGCTAAAACTCTTATTATTTAGTGGAAAAAAAGCTCAATCCAGCTAAAACCTGTTGTTTTAACAAAAAAAAAAAAAAAACTAAAACCCAATTAAAGCCAGTTAATTTAGTGAAAAAACAGCTGAAACCTCTTTGTTTAGCAAAAAATATATAACACTGTACAATAAGGTGTCATTTGTTGACATTAATGAATGAACGAACAATGAACAATTTATTACACTATTAAAATACTGGTAGTTTGTTCATGTTAGTCCACAGTGCCTAACAAACGCAGCTTGTGATTTTAATAATGCATTAGTAAATGCTGTAAAACTAAGATTAATAAATGCTGTAGAAGTATTGTTCATTCTTAGTTCATGTTAGCTAATGTACTTAATTAATGAACCTTATTGTAAAGTGTTACCAAAGAAAAAAGAAAAGAAAAATGACCCCAGCAGATCATTCAAAAATGTATCAATGAGATCATAATTTGCCAGGCAGTAAAACTGTTACAAATTGCTGTGTGTTTGTTGTTGTCAATTGGAGGTGGAAGAACTCTGTGTTCCAAGAAGTCTAGAACGCAGAATGACTGAAATGCTTTGAAATTTCAACTCACTATGTTTTAGCCACATTGCTTTTATAGCTGGCTCAGATAATTAACTAAAAAAACCTGGCTATCGAATTGAACACCCATGAGCAAAGATGGCAGATTTCAAATAATATGGTACTGCAGCACCCAAACAGCTGTCCATTGAGATAAATGGGAATACTAACAGATAGCTTTCTTCAGGTATAATACACCACCTTGTTCTAAACATTGCCGGAGTGTTTGAGAAACCTGTTAGGAAAGAGTCATTATTTCTGCGATTCCATTTGGTGACTTTGGTGACTACACAATCCATCTTTAAATAACCTCATTCAGCTCTGTTAGTGCTGTTCACCGTCACATTGCAGTACTGCACTTTATTCGGAATGTAGTCGAGAGTTATGTCTCGTCTGGAGCATTTCTCAGATTCTGCCTGCAGACTCTCAAAGAGACACAGACGCAGACACACACCCCTTGTAAACAAACAGCCAAAGTATCTGCTTCCTGCGCTGCATGTAAATGTGTGCTGTGAAACAGCATTAGTGCTCTTTAATAGGGTGGCGTACAGACCACTCATGGGTGCATGATGAAGTCTTGACATGGTGGTTTCATTTAGTGCTTGTGTGTTTATTTATCTGTGTTTGTGTGTGTGAGTGTGTGTGATTGCAGCAGCAGGCCCTCTGACTGCTCCAATCTGTCCTCATCTTACACACACTTAAGTCCTCACTTCATGGCCGCTCTTGTGGAAAGACCTGCGGTCCTGTAGTGCGCGCACGCATGCTTTTTCTCTCTTTTCCTCCTCTTTCTGAGTTCTCATTCAGCTCTAGAGGACCAGCTGTTTTGCCGTATTTTTCTCTGAGCTCTTTCCTGCTTGAATGTTTAATGAGAGTGGAATTTGTTTGGGCTGCATGGATGCAGCATTCATGGGCTTTTGAAGCAGTGAGGGTTGAATTCATACATGTATTGGCTGATTTTAATGCATAAATAAAGCAGCAGCTTCACTGCTTAATCAGAGCATGAATTCAGTTGGAAAGGGAGTCTTACTGTTTGCTCAATGTGTGATGCTTTAAAAAAAAATCTGTGATGTTGATTTTTAGTGTGCTGCTGTTGCTATGATTCACACCACTGTTGCGTCTCTCTTTAGCATATACACAGTAAAACACTCCTTCCATCTCTCATCACATGTACTTTTTGTTGTTTCTCGTCTTGTCTAGTGTTCTCTTTTTGTCTCATTTCCTCTTCCATTTCATATGTTCTTTCATGTTATTTTGTTTTCTTGTTTTGTTTTTCTTCTTCTCATATTGTTTTTTTTTGTATTGTCTCTTCTCATAATGTCTCTCCTCCTCTCTATATTCTAGTCTTGTCCTCTCCTCTCCTCTCCTCTCCTCTCTATTGTAGTCTTGTTCTCTTCTCTCCTCTCATCTGTTCTGGTTTTGTTTTCTCCTCTCCTCTCTCCTCTCTCCTCTATTCTAGTCCTGTCGTCTCCTCTCCTGTTCTCTCTATTCTAGTCTTGTCCTCTCCTCTCCTCTCCTCTCCTCTCCTCTCCTCTCCTCTCCTCTCCTCTAGTCTTGTTTTCTCCTCTTCGCTCTATTCTAGTCTTGGTGTCTCCTCTCCTCTAGTCTTGTTTTCTCCTCTCCTCTCCTCTCCTCTCCTCTCCTCTCCTCTCTATCGTAGTCTTGTTCTCTTCTCTTCTCTCCTCTAGTCTTGTCCTGTCCTCTCCTCTCCTCTCTATTGTAGTCTTGTTCTCTTCTCTCCTCTCATCTGTTCTGGTTTTGTTTTCTCCTCTCCTCTCTCCTCTCTCCTCTATTCTAGTCCTGTCGTCTCCTCTCCTGTTCTCTCTATTCTAGTCTTGTCCTCTCCTCTCCTCTCCTCTCCTCTCCTCTCCTCTCCTCTCCTCTCCTCTCCTCTCCTCTAGTCTTTTCTCCTCTTCGCTCTATTCTAGTCTTGGTGTCTCCTCTCCTCTAGTCTTGTTTTCTCCTCTCCTCTCCTCTCCTCTCCTCTCCTCTCCTCTCCTCTCCTCTCCTCTCTATCGTAGTCTTGTTCTCTTCTCTTCTCTCCTCTAGTCTTGTCCTCTCCTCTCCTCTCCTCTCCTCTCCTCTCCTCTCCTCTCTATTGTAGTATTGTTCTTTTCTTTCCTCTAGTCTTGTCCTGTCCTCTCCTCTCTATTGTAGTCTTGTTCTCTTCTCGCCTCCAGTCTTGGTGTCTCCTCTCCTCTAGTCTTGTTTTCTCCTCTCCTCTAGTCCTCTCCTCTCCTCTCCTCTCCTCTCCTCTCCTCTCCTCTCCTCTCCTCTCTATCGTAGTCTTGTTCTCTTCTCTTCTCTCCTCTAGTCTTGTCCTCTCCTCTCCTCTCCTCTCCTCTCCTCTCCTCTCCTCTCCTCTCCTCTCCTCTCCTCTCCTCTCTATTGTAGTATTGTTCTTTTCTTTCCTCTAGTCTTGTCCTGTCCTCTCCTCTCTATTGTAGTCTTGTTCTCTTCTCGCCTCCAGTCTTGGTGTCTCCTCTCCTCTAGTCTTGTTTTCTCCTCTCCTCTAGTCCTCTCCTCTCCTCTCCTCTCCTCTCCTCTCCTCTCCTCTCCTCTCCTCTCCTCTCCTTTCTATTCTAGTCTTATTCTCTCCTCTCCTCTCTTCTCCTCTCTATTCTAGTCTTGGTGTCTCCTCTCCTCCAGTCTTGTTTTCTCCTCCCCTCTGGTCTTGTTCTCTCCTCTCCTCTCCTCTCCTCTCCTCTCCTCTCCTCTCCTCTCCTCTCCTCTCCTCTCCTCTCCTCTCCTCTCTCTTCTAGTCTTGGTGTCTCCTCTCCTCCAGTCTTGTTTTCTCCTCCCCTCTGGTCTTGTTCTCTCCTCTCCTCTCCTCTCCTCTCCTCTCCTCTCCTCTCCTCTCCTCTCCTCTCCTCTCCTCTCTATCGTAGTCTTGTTCTCTTCTCTTCTCTCCTCTAGTCTTGTCCTCTCCTCTCCTCTCCTCTCCTCTCCTCTCCTCTCCTCTCCTCTCCTCTCCTCTCTATTGTAGTATTGTTCTTTTCTTTCCTCTAGTCTTGTCCTGTCCTCTCCTCTCTATTGTAGTCTTGTTCTCTTCTCGCCTCCAGTCTTGGTGTCTCCTCTCCTCTAGTCTTGTTTTCTCCTCTCCTCTAGTCCTCTCCTCTCCTCTCCTCTCCTCTCCTCTCCTCTCCTCTCCTCTCCTCTCCTCTCCTCTCTATCGTAGTCTTGTTCTCTTCTCTTCTCTCCTCTAGTCTTGTCCTCTCCTCTCCTCTCCTCTCCTCTCCTCTCCTCTCCTCTCCTCTCCTCTCCTCTCCTCTCCTCTCTATTGTAGTATTGTTCTTTTCTTTCCTCTAGTCTTGTCCTGTCCTCTCCTCTCTATTGTAGTCTTGTTCTCTTCTCGCCTCCAGTCTTGGTGTCTCCTCTCCTCTAGTCTTGTTTTCTCCTCTCCTCTAGTCCTCTCCTCTCCTCTCCTCTCCTCTCCTCTCCTCTCCTCTCCTCTCCTCTCCTCTCCTCTCCTCTCCTCTCCTCTCCTTTCTATTCTAGTCTTATTCTCTCCTCTCCTCTCTTCTCCTCTCTATTCTAGTCTTGGTGTCTCCTCTCCTCCAGTCTTGTTTTCTCCTCCCCTCTGGTCTTGTTCTCTCCTCTCCTCTCCTCTCCTCTCCTCTCCTCTCCTCTCCTCTCCTCTCCTCTCTCTTCTAGTCTTGGTGTCTCCTCTCCTCCAGTCTTGTTTTCTCCTCCCCTCTGGTCTTGTTCTCTCCTCTCCTCTCCTCTCCTCTCCTCTCCTCTCCTCTCCTCTCCTCTCCTCTCCTCTCCTCTCCTCTCCTCTCTCTTCTAGTCTTGGTGTCTCCTCTCCTCCAGTCTTGTTTTCTCCTCCCCTCTGGTCTTGTTCTCTCCTCTCCTCTCCTCTCCTCTCCTCTCCTCTCCTCTCCTCTCCTCTCCTCTCTCTTCTAGTCTTGGTGTCTCCTCTCCTCCAGTCTTGTTTTCTCCTCCCCTCTGGTCTTGTTCTCTCCTCTCCTCTCCTCTCCTCTCCTCTCCTCTCCTCTCCTCTCCTCTCCTCTCCTCTCCTCTCTCTTCTAGTCTTGGTGTCTCCTCTCCTCTAGTCTTGTTTTCTCCTTTTCTCTCTATTCTAGGTTTGTTCTCTACTCTCCTCTAGTCTTGTTTTCTCTTCTCTATTCTAGTCTAGTTGTCTCCTCTATTCTATTCACATCCTCTTCTCTTCTTTTCTCTTCTCTCTCCTCTCCTCTTTCTCCTCACCTCTCCTGTCCACATGGCTGTTGGTGGAAGAGCACCGTGTTCTTCAAAGCGTGAGCTGAGAGCAGTAGATCACAGACAGGTCTGTGCGAGTGAAAGGTTAATGGATGGCCTTTGAATATATATTGGGAGTGTGGGAGGAGGGGGAGAGAGCGAGAGTGGCGGCGGTGTGTTCTTTCAAATGGGCCTTTGAAGATGCTTCTCTCTCCTGTCTGTGTGTGTGTCTCCACTGATGAGAGACAGAGGCCGCGTCTGAAGCCCTGCATTATCTGCTGTCTGGTCTGCACATTTTCTTTTATTCGTTTTGTGTGTATGTGTGTGTGTGTGTGTGTGTGTGTGTGTGTGTGTGTGTGCTGTGGGATGAGCATTATGGAGACGTCTGGTTTTCACACCAGTGTGTGAGTGTCATCACTTTGTTCTGGTATGTACTGATGTTGCATTTACACGTGTGCTTGTCTCACTGAGTCTGTGTGTGTGTTTATGTTTTCCACCACCATTTAATAATTATCAGCCATAGCCAAAGGCAGGCAGACAGACAGAGACTGATGTGCGGGTAGCATATAAAAAAGCAAAGATGTAAATGTGACCACATAAAGGGACATAAAAACAGGAACACCTGTCACCTCGAAGCACAGCTATTTGCAACTAAAGTAAACGAGAGGCACTTTTGTGAACACGGGTACAACAGCAAGATTATTTGTGCAAGAGTACTGGTGAGTTAAATAATTTTTTCACACCTCACATGTGCAGGTGGTGAAGCTCTTTTTATACCTAAAGAAGTGAATACTACTTTTGATGCATATATTTACTGCCATAAGATGACTTGAGTCTTATCAGTGACCTATAAAAGATCACATGGCTAGAACATGCTACTGAATTTGACGTTTCTGGTTTCAGAATAAATTGGTAATGAGTGACAAATGAATAGGTTACATCTATTCAAATTCAAATTCAAATTCAAAACAAGCTTTATTGGCATGACTTGCACAGTATTGCCAAAGCATTGTAAAATACATTAATAAGGAACAGAAAATTATATAATACATAAAACAAGAATAGATGAGTAAAATAAGTAAATAATTATATAAGACATAGGTCTAATGAAACAAGACATAAGTGCAAAAAAAAAACAAAACAAGAAGCATGGAAAAAATAAATAAATAAATAAAAATTGTACAGCATGTAAAAAAAATAATAAATAAATAAATAAATAATTTCCTTCAGTTTTGTCCACTACATCTACATCTATTCTCTACAAGCATTATCCAAAAATGCTTTGTGCTATGTTAGGTGTCATATTTGTATACAAATATCTGATTCTAGAGTTTATTCTGCATCCAAGAACCCTAAAAATCGAATGGTTTCTGTGGGAATGATATCTCAGAACAGAGACAAGCAGGAAAACTTTAAAGAGATTTGTCATCTAGTAGTATTCAAATGTTAATAGAAATGTTTGCCAGAGGCTTCAGTTTCGAATTACATTAAGAAATTTCTAAAAAGCCCCTGCTCAAAATCAATCTTTTATAGACTCTTACATAGACCTTTAAAAGATACATTTTTGTCATAAACATTACAAAAACATCTGCTGAATGTCATTCACAGAATATACAGAGAACATTTTAGAAACATCTTGTAGATTTCACTCTAGACGTTGAGCCATTGTGCTTCTGCTATCAGGTTTAAAGAGTGGTGAAACAACTTGATTTAAGGACAAGGATCTTTCAAATCCATCGAAACTGTCTTACTTTGTTTCTCCTTGACTTACGCACTCCACTCTCCCCTCTTGGCCTACTTGCTCCCTCCCTCTTCTCTTTTTGATTAGGGAAGGCAGTATTGAGTTTCCATTTATATCCGTTTATAATGCGGCTGCCATTAGCTTATGACAGGCCGGACTAACCGAAGTCTCTAGTGGCATTATGCCGCTGGTTTTATCCTTTGCCCTATGAAGTAGTTTTATTACCTCTACGCAAATGAAATCACAGGACTCGGAGACTGTAGCGTGCCCTGAATTACTCTCTCTTTCACTGGCTATATTTCACAATACGGGGGCGGGAACAGAGAGTGGATAAAATACTGACACACTGGTCTTAGGAAGGCTGTAAGTCTCAAGGTGAGACATTGTTTGGGGTAAATGTGTTTTAACACAAGGGTCAGTCATGTTGCGAAAGTCACATCCTGTCCTCAACAGGAAGTGCATGGCACTCTGTGTGGCCGATCCCTGCTTATTAGTCTCCTACTCTGACCGAGTCCTAATCTTAATCCTAGCGGTTCCAGTCGTCGTTCTCTCTTGGCCTGGCCATGAGGCTGATGGAGGGTGCAGAGACGCTGAGTGTGGGGTGTGATGTGTCGCACCGGGAGAGGCGTGTGGTGTGATGTGGACACATGGGTGTGTGTGTGTGTGAGTGAGACGTGGGATGCAGTGCTGGGCTGTAATTGGGTTCGGTGCGGGTGGTTGTGATAGCCGGAGAGCAGGGGACAGACTGTAGAGAGAGAGACAGGCGACGCTTGGGGAAGAGAGTCACAAAGTGACCTTCAGCCTTTTCCGCTGAAGGTAAAAGTGTTGTTGTTTTTAAGTCTGTTTTCTCAGCTTCTCTCACCCAGTTTCACTATTTCTATCTCAGCCTGAGCAGATTTAATGTGTGTGCATGTGCCTCTGGTACTCTGACTTTCTTTTCATGTTTGAGCATTTGCCATTTGATAGACAGGAAACTAGGTTTTAAGTTTTCTGAAGAAGTAGCAAGTAGTGCTTTTCTCTGCAAAACTCACTTTCAAGATGCTGGGATGGTTGCCAGGTAGTTGCTTTCTATCTTGTCCGCTTCACAAAGTATTTTAACCTTTTGATGGGGATGGACATTTGATAGAACATTCATTGTGTTAGTGGTCAACTGCTAAATTAATATCTGCTTTCGCGCTTTGACTAACGCAGAGACAGAGATACTTAATGCATAATGTTTATTTTAGGTGTCATATTTTTAAATACACATAAGTACTAGCAATTTTTTTTTTTTAAAATACTATATAATATACTAGGGCTAGAACAAAACGATTAGCAATTATTTTACTGATTAGTCCATGGTCTTTGATTGATTGTTCAGCTTTTGCAGTTTGTTAAAATATTGAGTTATGCATATTCTATACATGACTGCAGGCCCTAATGTTAGGGTGTATGAGATCAAACAACTATTCAACAAGAAAAATGTTTAATAACAATTTATTATATACTTTTAGTACATTAACAAACTCTACTAAATTAACTCTACTGTGGGTTCACACACAAGAATGTTACAAATCCAACAATGCAAATTCTCTATGTTGAAGTGCAAAATGGTGGTACCTGTTGTCCGTTATAACTTAAAGGGATAGTTCATCCAAAAATGAAAATTCTGTCATTAATTATTCAAGCTCATATCATTCCAAACTCGTAAGACCTTTGTTCAACTTCAGAACACAAATTAAGATGTTTTTGATGAAATCCAAATCCTTTCTGACCCTGCATAGACAGCAACTGAAATGTTTATTGGGCCAAAAAAGTCATAAGGACATAATTTAAAGTAGTCCATGTGACAACAGTGGTTAAACCGTAATGTTATGAAGCTACGAGAATACTTGTGTGCAAGGAAAACGAAAATACAACTTTATTCAACAATTTCTGCTCTTTATGCACAAGAAGTATTCCTGTTGCTTCATAAAATGAAGGTTAAACCACTGTTGTCACATGGACTATTTTAAATGGTGTCCTTACAACCTATAAAGTCTGGTCACCTTAAGAACTCAAACCAGGGGCTCTGCTAGAATATTTCAAACTTGTAAAACGGTTAACTTATCCTGTAAAAATGCGATCAAATCAACGGCATATGTACGTTGGAAACATGTTAAGAAAAGAGTGATGTTATTTAACAGTAAAAAGTCATTAATTACTCTCGTCGTTCCAAACCTGTAATACCTTTATTCATCTTCGGAACACAAATTAAGGTATTTTTGATGAAAACCGAGAACTTTCTGATCCTGCATAGCCAGCAACCCAACTGAAATGTTCAAACAGACCAGAAAAGGTCATAAGGACATCATTAAAATAGTCCATCAGTGGTTCAACCGTTATGTTATGAAGCTACAAGAATACTTTTCTTGTAGACTACCATACACTACACGATAATCTGTAAAATCTGGTCACCATAACTCAAATCAGGGGCTCTGCTAGAATATTTCAAACTTGTGAAAGGGTTAAATTATCATGTAAATGCTGTCAAATCAGTGGCAATGTGTGTTAAAAGCATGTTAAGAAAAGAGAGATGTTAATAAATGTGCAGCTAAGATAAAGACATAATGTGTGATTATGCAGTGGCGGTCTGGAGTCAAACTCAATTAAATGAGTCAAACTCAATTTAGATAGACAAACTCGATTAAATATATTGCTGTGGATTGTAGATCAGTGATGGGCTTATGTTCAATGATATTCAGTTGCATAATAATATATCTTCAATTATATTCATATAGGGGCAATTGTATTCATATGGATATGTGATTGATTGCATAGTTTGATTTATTAATCAGCATATTATGCAAGTAATTTGATTGTTTGAGCTTAAAATTGACAGCCCTAATATTAAACACTAAAATGATCACTGTATTTGCAATCTTGGAATTGTTTGTTATTGAATCCTCAGCTGGAAAGAATATTGTGCACACAAATGTTTTATTCGGCCATTTAAACAGACTTGCATGAAACTAGACTAGTTAGAATTGTTTGGTCATATACAAATAATTTTCCAGAGGCCAAACCTGCTGACACGTGAGCCCCTCTTTGAACCGTACACATCAGTGTAGTGCTGGCGTGGCAGTCATGCCGACTCTAATGGTGCCAGCTTCCAAAGCTTGAGCTGTGTGCTAATGAGCAACTGAGCGATTAAGTGGTGCCTCGAGATGCACTGAAAGTGGAAGAAGAAGCTGATGGCATCCACATTCAACCAGTCCGCAGTATCTTTATCCCTCACAACCTGCCTCACAGACCTGCCTCTCACTATTAGAGCTGCTAATTGCTTAATCAATCATTGCTTCATTAATTGATAGGCAGGTCTGATAATCAGGTATTTTAAGCTCAATTCAATTGATTGACTTTATTTTTTTTTTTTTACAGCTTTAGGAGTCTGCGGGCAGATGAATTATTTAGTGGTAATCGTTCCTTGTCATAGAGCACAGCATAGAGAACTCAAGTGAGATGTGACAAATGAATGATCTGTGTAGGTGAGCGCTAATGCATCACACATAATTAGTAGAATCTTTCTCTCATTCCTCTATGGAATGTTCTTTCATTTAAAAATTAAACTTTTTTTTTTAAAGTAACACCTTTTTTCCTCTCAAAGATTAATGTACTTATTAATTTAAATGTAATATTTTTATGAATTTTAGTTTAAAAAAATCATAGACTGCATAAAACAGTAGGTGAAAAGTAGCCAAATGACTTATTACTTCTGCAGAGATTTTGAAGTGCACTTCCAGTAGACATTTTCCTATCCTATGAGGCCATGGGAATGGCAGTGGAGTGACAAAGCTGACGCTGTAGGTCACATGACAGATGCAGTACATGTGGATTTCAGACAAGCATTCATACTACATACTTTTGTCACAATCAAATGTAGAAGCTACTCAGACAGTATGCAATTTTGGATACAACTTCTCTCACATCATGACAAAACACATGATGTGCCAAATTCTAATTATTACATGATGTGCCAATTAATTAAAGTTCATAATTGCAAATTAATCACACATCAATTTTGGCTGAGAAGTTACCCCCCCAAAACATGATTTATAGTCATTAGAAAAGGTTTGACTACTTAGGTAATTTCCATGAGTACTAATATTAATGTTTAAGCAAATAATGATATTCTAGGGAATTGTGTTCTTCTAATTTTATAGCAAAAGTTTGGACAGGACCCTTTTTTGTTCTAACATGACAATGCCTCTGTGTATATGGCAAGGTTCATAGAGAAATGTTTGATTCAGTCCAGTGTGGAAGAACTGCATAAAGCCAAGTTCTAATTCCTGCTGAACACCTCTGGTGTGACTTTTAAATGCAGACTTTGAGCCAAACACTCATCACCAAACACGAATGAAAAGTATTGGGATACCACCCTCTTTAGAACAGAAAAAGGCACTTCCAAAACTGTAGCAACAAAGATGGATACACAATTCTTGTATTTAAAAATCTTTGTTGCTTCAATTTTGGAAGTGTCTAAAATGACTGTGCCCATATGCATAAGTCATTGGAGTTTTTGGCTCAAGGTCTGCATTTTCAGAGGTGTTCTGCTGGGATTAGGACTTGGCTTTATGCAGACCAGTCAAGTTCTTCCACACTGACTGAATCAAACATTTCTCTATGAACCTTGCCTTATACACACATATCCTGTCCAAACTTTTGCTATAAAATTAGAAGGACACAATTCCCTAAAATTGCATTATATGCTTAAACATTAAGATTAGTACTCATGGAAATTACTAAAGTAGTCAAACTTTTTCATTAGAATTCTTTTGGCAATATAGTGTAGACAAAATTATTAGCCCCTTATAAAATATTTCATTATTTTAAAAAAAAACTCCCAAGTGTTGTTTAACAGAAAGATGATTTTATCATTTTAAACACAATACTTTATTCAGGAAGTTTTTAGGGTTTGTAATTCAAATAGAAATAAATGTATAACCAATAATTTTAAAAAGTGTACTGATCAAAATTATTAGCCCTCTGATGTTAATAGTCAATAGTGTATCCCTTTTGCTTGATAAAAGCCTTTAGTCGTTTGCTGTAGTTTTCAATAAATTTCAAGCATGTCTCCTGAGGAATGACAGCCCATTCTTCCTTGGCAAATCTCTCAAGCTCCTCCAGATTTGTTGGTCTTCTGGCACAAACTCTGGACTTTAGTGTGCCCCACCGATTTTCTATTGGATTCAAGTCTGGGCTTTGTGCAGGCCAGTCAAGTACACTCACTTTGCTCATTTGGAGGTATTTCTTCACCAGAAGTGAGGTATGCTTTGGGTTGTTATCTTGCTGGAAGACAAAATGTCGACCCAAACCAAGTTTTCTTGCAGACTGTCTGAAGTTGTCTTTCAGAATCTTCTTATAGTCTTCCTTTTTCATGTTTCCTTCAACCCTGATGAGATTCCCTGTTCCAAACGCACAGAAACATCCCCACAGCATTATACTCCCACCACTGTGTTTCACTGTGGGAACGGTGTTCTTTGGGTTGAATGCCTCTCCCATCTTTCTCCAAACATAGGCAACATCTCTATGGCCAAAAAGCTCTAGTTTTATCTCATCTGACCAAAGGACACGTTTCCAGTATGCATCACATTCCCCCAGGTTGCCCTTAGCAAACTTCATTCTAGCTTGGAGGTGTCTCTTCTTCAGAAGTGGAGACTTTCTTGGTCGGCAACCTTGCAGTTCATTCCTGTGCAGGGCTCTAGTGACTGTCTTCGTTGAGACATCAATTCCAGACTTGGCTAGGTCACTCACTAGTGTCTTGGCAGTTGTTCTTGGGTCTTTAGAAACCTCTCTCACTAGTTTTCTTTCGGTTCCTGCCTCTACCCATCTTGTTCTCCACTGTTGTTGGTCTCTTTAAACTTCTTGATAATGCATCTCGCTGCAGTTCTTGACACTTGAAAACGCTTTGATAAACGTGTGTATCCTTCTCCATCTTTATGAGCATTAACAGTTCTTTCTCTCAAGTCCATTATAAGTCCATTATTTTACTAGTTGTTTTGCAAGATACTAATCCTCAGCTTAAAGAGCAATTTAAAGGCTTAACTAGGTTAATTAGGTTAATCAGGCAAATTAGGTTAATTTGGCAAGTCATTGGACAACAGTGGTTTGTTCTATAGCTAATCAAACTAATAATTTCTTAAGGGGGCTAATAATATTGACCTTAGAAGTTTTTTCTAAAAAATGTAAAATTTCACAGGGGGCTAATAATTTTGTCTTCAACTGTATATACATTGCCCTCCAAAAGTATAGAAACACCCCTGTGAAAAAAGACAGGCAAAGTGTGGTTTTGGACAATATCAGCATAAATCCTTATCCTTTTTTGGTGCAAATACATTGAAGTAACTTGACATTATCATTGAAGACCATCATATCTGTCATGGAATGGCCTCCCCAATCACCCGACCTCAACCCAATTGAGCTACTATGGGAGGAACTGGACCGTGATGTCCGTAAGAAGTGTCCAACCATTGTGAATCATCTTTGGGCAATCCTTTAGGAGGCTTGGAGTAATATATCAAGTCAGTGTTTGAATAGACTGACAGCTTCGTAGTTTGTGTTGTCCCTTAGCAAAAGTCTCACAAATTAAAAAAGGATTCATACCAGTATTGTCCAAAACCCCACTTTTCTAGGGTGTTTCCAAACTTTTGGAGGGCAGTCTATATGTATATATATATATATATATATAATTGAATCAACATTGCATAAATAATGATAATGTAATATAATGTACATGTCTGGGCTGAGACGATGTGCTTTAAGTGCTTTAATAATTTTAACACATTATTTTTTCCATAATTATTTGCATAAGTTATCATGATAAATCGACCATCTTAAATAAAATAGAATTTAATTAATTCTTTTTTTATATAATACATGACATTTTACATAAATAAATACAGAAATGTAATAACACTGTTCACTACATGACAGTACATTTAAATAAAAACTTGGTACAAATGCGATCCGATAGTGATCCTCTTTTTTCCCCCTCATTTTCTATTGGCTCTTGAGTAATTGTGAAGCTCTTGAAATAGTGTTGGAACCCTGTGGACCTTTAATGAGCCAATCAATGCCATATTTTACCATCTACAACAGTAGATACGAGTGTCTCCATTTCTTTTCCCCTGCTGAGTTCATTGCACCCTTCTTTTCAACTGTCTCACCCCATTTGCGTCTTGCCTGTCCTGTCTACCTTGTCTGTGTCCTTGTCTGTCTGTGTTGGTCAGTATGTGTGTGTGTGTGTGTGTGTGTGTGTTCAAGGCTGAGGGCACGGCCTCTCTACTCCACTCTCCAAACCTCCCCCAGGCTTTAATTACTGCATTTGGATAATGAGTCAAATCCAATCACTCTTCTCCACTGTTCCGAATTAGTATACAGCTCTTATTATGGCAGCACCAGCCCCAGTTTCTTCACACCAGCTGCCCCGCAGTGACACGTCTTCATTCCTCGCCCCTCATTCTTTCACTTCACTTCAGAATTGCGATGGAAAAATCATTCAAGAGAAGAAAATATGAATATGGAGCGGAAAGACCTGTTGATAGGAAAAAAAGGAGGTTACACGCAATGTCCATGCATAGTTTGATTTTTTTGAATGAATGAATGAAAGGTGGTGATATTAAAATAATATTTCTAGTATAAAGTCAGAGCTATGGCCTGCAGGCTAATGTGAAGAGCTGTTTTGAAACTGTAGCTTTTTATACAAGCTACTCATCATTTAAAGTAGTTAAATTACACAAAGCCTTATGCTGAGTAGTTAGCTGCATGACTGGTCACAATAAAAAAAAGTAGAAAAATAGCTTTAATACAATTACTTGGAAACACTTGTGAAATATAAGAGCGCTTAACTGTATTGAATAAGCACTTGAAGTGTTCTTCAGTCCTTCAAATAAATAAATAAATAAAACTGCACTTGCGGGTAATATAAAATTAATAAAATAAAAGGCCACTTATGTCTACTTAAAGAAAGTGTTTTAATATTTTGTCATACTTTAAAGAAGGTATGCTTACTTTTATGTGTTAACTAACATACTAAAACACATGTATAAACTTGAGTATAATTGTAACGGCTTTGTGTTATTTGGTATTGCAATTTAAGTATTTAAATATACTAAATAAAAAATTCATCATTACGAATATGTAATTACATATACATTTAAATACATAACATACAGTCACGTTTCAGTAGAAATGACATTAAAGAATATTTTAGTTTACCATAAAAGCTTGTCAGTACATTCATCAGTGTACTTTAACTATATTTCAAATTCAATGCGGAGTCCCACAAGGCTCAATTCTTGCTCCACTCTTGTTTAGCCTGTATATGCTCCCTCTAAGTCAAATAATGAGAAAGAACCAAATTGCATATCACAGCTATGCAGATGATACTCTGATATACCTAGCCTTATCGCCAAATGACTACAGCCCCATTGACTCCCTCTGCCAATGCATTGATGAAATAAACAGTTGGATGTGCCAGAACTTTCTTCAGTTAAACAAGGAGAAAACTGAAGTCATTGCATTTGGAAACAAAGATGAAGTTCTTAAGGTGAATGCGTACCTTGACGCTAGGGGTCAAATAACTAAAAATCAAGTCAGAAATCTTGGTGTGATTCTGGAGTCAGATCTTAGTTTCAGTAGTCATGTCAAAGCAGTAACTAAATCAGCATACTATCATCTCAAAAACATTGCAAGAATTAGATGTTTTGTTTCCAGTCAAGACTTAGAGAAACTTGTTCATGCCTTTATCACCAGCAGGGTGGACTACTGTAATGGTCTCCTCACTAGTCTTCCCAAGAAGACCATTAGACAGCTGCAGCTCATCCAGAATGCTGCTGCCAGGATTCTGACTAGAACCAGAAAATCAGAGCATATCACACCAGTCCTCAGGTCCTTACACTGGCTTCCAGTTACATTTAGGATTGATTTTAAAGTACTTTTACTCGTTTATAAATCACTCAATGGCCTAGGACCTAAATACATTGCAGATATGCTCACTGAATACAAGCCTAACAGGCCACTCAGATCACTAGGATCAAGTCAGTTAGAATTACCAAGGGTTCACACAAAACAAGGGGAATCCTTGCCTTGCCTTGCCTTGCCTTGCCTTGCCTTTAATAGAAGTAAGAAATTACAGTCCTTCTTAAGTGGATCAAATAAATTAAATAAAGTAATTGCAAATAATATGCAGTAGTCAACATTTGAAGTGGATCAAAACCTTTCATGTTGTCCTCAAACCAAAACAATACCCGTTCTTGTCTTAGAACAACTTTGAAAAACTTATTTGATCCACTTCAAATGTTGACTACTGTATATTTAAACTATAATACATTTTGTAGTGTTGTATTTTTATATATATATATATATATATTTATTTTATTTTTTTTTTTTTTTACAAAAAAAAAGTACATATGTGTTATATGCTAAAAATGTGCTTCTTTTTCACAAAGGAAGTTTTGCAGCAACAAGCAATACAGTGAAACAAGGTGTGTGTGTGTGTGTGTGTGTGTGTGTGTGTGTGTGTATATGTATATGTATATATATACACACACACACACACACACACACATAATGACTTTTTGAGCCAGTTAATTGAATGAATCAGCAGAACGAACTGATTCAGTAAAATAATTCAGATTTGCTAATGCTACATGAAAGAGTGAGGACTGTGTAGGAAAATGTGTTTGATTTATCTCGGTTAGCTCAGTTATTAAGCTGCCCACGCAGTATAAAATGACTTTAAAAACCTGTGATGTAGCGTCGTGGCACCCTACACCGTTACTCTAGAAATAGCTTGTTAATGGCTGCTTGCTAAAGCGACAGTATTTTGGAACCTGCAAAGCTGCTGTCACACAACTGAAAAATGTGGTTAAGTTAGCATTGCTGCTTGTAGTTACTCTTCTTCATTGATGAGGCACAGTGCTCATGGAGGCAATGCCAGTTTGCCTCATTTCCCACTTCCATTTCTTCCACTAATTTCTAGTTTTGAGATAAATAAAAGTGGCACAACCAAAATTAAAATATCTGTACATATGAAGCTGTCAGCACTGTTTAAAAGGTGTGTATAATATATCCCAAAAGACCAGTGATTCATCTGATAAAATTACATATCAGACCATGAGTGCCTGCTCCATTTCATCTCACAAGTACATACAGTGGCATGCAAAAGTTTGGGAGCCCTTTGCAGAATCTGTGAAAATGGGGATAACTTAAAAAAAAAATAAGAGAGATCATACAAAATGCATGCTATTTTTTATTTAGTACTGTCCCGAGTAAGATATTTTACATAAAAATGTTTACATATAGTCCACAAGACAAAAAAAAAAGCTAAATACCTAGATATCTACGACTGTTTTTCAGCATCTTTTGTATATTTGAACCATTTCCAGTAGTGACTGTATGATTTTGAGATCCATCTTTTCACACTGAGGACAATTGAAGGACTTAAACAGAACTTTTAAAAAAAGGTTCAAACATATACTGATGGTGCAGAAGGAAACACAATGCATTAAGAGTCGGGGGTGTAAACTTTTGAACAGAATGAAGATGTCCAATTTTTCCTTATTTTGTTGAAATATATTTTTTTTCCATGTAGTACTGACCTTCAGAGCAAGAGAAGATACTTGCATGTTTCCTGGAAGACGAATTAAGTACAATTTACCTTAATCTTCAAACTCAAAAAGGTTTCACGTCCCAGCTCTTAATGCATTGTGTTTCCTTCTGGTGCATCAGTGAATGTTTGAACCTTTGTGTTTGAGTCCCTCAACTGTCCTCAGCATGAAAAGATGGATCTCAAAATCATACAGTCACTGCTGGAAAGGGTTCAAATATACAAAAGATGCTGGAAAACTGAAGAATCTGCAGGACCTGGAGGAATTTTCTGAAGAGCAGTGCTCAGTTTAACTATTCAGAACAAAAAAGTGACTCATGAACAAGCATCACACACAAAAAAACAAAAAACAGTTATAGATCATCCATGTAACCACACACAGTATTAAGAAAAAGGGTTCCCAGACTTTTAAAGGGGGTTATTTTAATAATTTCAGCTATTTTTTGTCTAAGTAAAATATCTTACTTAGAACAGTACTAAATAAGAAATAACATGCATTTTGAATGATCTCTCTTGTTTTGTTAAAATTTTTCACATTTTCAAAGATTCTGCAAGGGGTTCCAAAACTTTTGTGTGCCACTGTACATATGTGTTGGACAGAGTAGTCAGTTAGTTCTATAACTACCCCATACTTGTGCAGACTAGTCACGTGTGCTTGTTCAGTGGCACTGGCGACAGCAGTAGGAAAGTTCCTCCGTCCACAAACTTGTCCCGGTTTATTTGCTTCTCATTTGTTTCAAATGCCATCCTGTTACGACCAAATCTATTTGGAATTATTAGAAAATACAGTGAGCAATTTGCATTCACAAAGCATGTTTTGAGCAAACTGCATGGCGAACTTCTAAGATGATCTGTGTTTGACTAGTGTTGGGAGAAAATAATTGAATGCATTGAGTAACTTAACTACATTCAGCTTGTTTTCTCACCCACATCACTTCAGCTTTGTGGGACACGGTTTCCATTTGGCTACAAGACCCCTGATACTGCACGTTGTGTCATTTACACTAAGTAAACATTGATTCATTGGGTAGTAGTCAACTGTTTTTTCAGACAACTAGTTGACTAATAAACTCCAAAAAAATTTTAATTTAGTCATTAATTACTGACCCTCATATCATTCCAAGCCTGTAAGGCCTTGGGTCATCGTTCTGACCCTACATAGACAGCAATGTAATTACAACTTTCAAGTGCTAGAAAGGTAGTCAGGACATCGATAAAATTGTCCATGTGACATCAGTGGTATACTTGTAATTTTATGAAGCTACGTGAATACTTTTTGTGCACAATGAAAACAAAAATACTGACTTTATTAAACAATTTCTTCTCTTTCGTGTCAGTCTCTACCGCACATTCAATGAGAGTACCACAGTGCATGTAGAAGAGTAAAAGTTAAATAAAGTTTTGTTTTGTGCACAAAAGTATTCTTATAGCTTCATAAAAATACAGTTGATGTCACATGGACTATTATGGATGCCCTTACTACCTTTCTGGGCCTTGAACGTGGTAGTTGTGTTGCTGTCTATGCAGGACCAGAAAGCTCTCAGATTTCATTAAAAATATCTTAATTTGTGTTCCGAAGATGAACAAAGGTTTTTGGGTTTGAAATGAATGAATGGGTGAGCAATTAATGCCAGAATTTTCATTTTTGGATGAACTAACCCAAGTCCTAATACACAATGGGTCTGGTTACTCCAACCCTCACCCTAGAACTTCAGTCCTTTTAATAACGGATAATGCTATGATTCACAAATGCACTTGCCTTGGGCTAGTATATCAAAATTACCCAGTGGGAGTTTCAAACTGTGGTAACCTGTGCGCTATCCGCCATCTCCGAACTCATTCCAATTACACATTCCAATCACTTTTGGAAAAACTGACCCTGAACAAAGATTTCCAGATAATTCTCATCCAGATATTTACTTACCCAAGGTCATTTTCCTAATCATCTGTGGACCTGCTTATATCAAAAAGACAAAATGAAAATATAACTATCCTATCTTTTAAATGGGTTCCATCCTTTAGCTTCAGCATTTTAATTCGGATTACGAAGATTATTCCCCTCAGTCCAATTTCCCCTTCCGATTGGAGATAATGTCTGTGGGAGCAGAATACACTCATAAATGAGGGAATGAGCCTATTAATCCAGTAGCCGTAGTCAAGTTCGGGAGATAACTGGGTGGTTACAGTTGGAGATACGGGCAGATAAAGAGGCCGAGAGAAAGGCAGAAATTATTGGGCTGACGTATTTGGCGTAGTTTGTGAGATGGCAACGTGCAGTGTGGGACGTACCGGCTTGCTGAAACTATATGAACATGTGGGTGGGTGGGTGATTGGTTGGCTGTGTGATTGGCCTCCTGTGGCGAGGCAGTGCCGAGCCCAGAGTAATGGTTTAATCAGTGACCAGCAGTATGGAGCTATGTGTTTGCTCCACGGGAATGCTGCGGAAACAAGACTCCATGCTGGCACACTCTAATCCCACTTTTCCTCTTTATATGTGTGTGTGTGTGTGTGTGTGTGTGTGTGTCATGTAAGCACAAGGGAGTGTGTCTGTTTGAATGCACACCAGAGCAGCCTTGTATGAAGCATGTTTACCTCTGGCAAATCTCCTAATCATCTGAACAGGTCTGAACCCTCAAATCTACACATTTACGGCAAGATTACGCCATCCATCCCCGCGCTGATGTCGCCACGCTTGCTTGCTGTAGTGAGCCTGGGTGACAGCTACACGGCTATGTGATGTATGATGCAGTTACGTAGTCCACGTTCCATAGCGGCCAATAAGTGCTTAGGGTATAAGAGAACAGGACAAGGATTACAGAGTGGGAATCCAGCTCAGAGAGTCACGAGCATGTTCAAGTGCGCTGGCATAAATGGTTGACATTTGCAGATAAAAGGAGCACGTTTTAGATCCTGTGCAGCTCTGAGTAACATCTGACTTTCATGTTAACCCTGGAGTGAAAAGGGGTGGCTCAAAATCGAAGGACTCCACATTTTGGTCCTTCATCTCTCGAGCAAAGAAAAGGCCATTTTGTGCCCAAAGCTGAATCCGTTTGTCCGTACAACAAGAGTCTGCAGATTACTGTTACTTACAGAAGCATGCATCGACTAAGCAGGTTTTTCAAACTGTTGGCTTTTTGTGGAAAAAAAGTTCCCTCTTTTTGATTGCAAAGTCTTTGAAGCTGCAAGAGCTTGAAGGAATGCATTTCAGCAGTACTGAGCACTTCATTGATCAGTTTTTCCTGTGCATGGAACTCTGTGGGTCAGATCCACCCCCTCATTTTTCAGCACAATGGACAGCTCCACAGGTCCCCCCTCTCTATTTGTCAGCACCATGGAGAGCTCCACTGCCTGGTTTTTGTCCTTCTGTGAGTGGAGGCGGCTGGCGGCCATTTTACGTGGCTGGATCTTCAAACTCTTTAAAAGCTCTTGTTCAGATAAAGTATGCCACTCTGTGCCACTCTCGGGCCCTCTCAGCCAGGCACAATGATTAACCCTACGGCACCTATAGCCCTCTTAACATGTCTCTCTCTCTCTCTCTCTCACATAAATTGAGTGTAAATGGCAGACGCCATGTGTGGGCAGAAAGGGCTGATGGTGGTCTAGGTCTGGTTCTCTCCTCTAGGTGCTGGTTCTGCTCAAGTGTTTGGTTATAGGCTTCCGGAGCGAATTGGACACATGGGAGCTGATTTTCTATTCTCGAGCCTTGCGTTCGGGTGGTGGATGGCACCCGGCGGAGAGCTGTGTGAAGGAGTGGGAGGATGTTAACCAAGTGTGTACGTAAAACTCACAGTTTGTTTGAGCGAGAGGGTAAATAGTTTGCTCCTCAGGACTATGAAGGCTGAAAATATGATCACTGGCTGTGAAAAACCCTTGTCTGTTTGTCTAATTATTTCTTTCTTTTTCCTTTAAAAGGTTTGCGTGGGTCATAAAAGTTTGCTGTAATAAATAGCTCCCTATGCTGAGTTTTTCTTAATTAGCAAGTTTCATCATGACCTGCTAATTACATCAATAATCCATGCAAGTGGTGGGCTCATTTTAAAATCAACATAAAGTAATTTGACCCTGTTTGTTTCATTAACAAATGTTACTGAACTTATTGTGCACGATTCATCACGGTATTCCCAAATGTTTTTTTGCTCATAAGTGTTTGCTCTGCCTCTCTTTCTTTGTAAACCCCAGCTTCTCTAAAAATCTATCCACCCAGTATGTAAAATCCACACTTAATGATTCAGTCAGTTCATATGTATAAAATCAGATCCCACTCCCAAATTGAATATCCTGTTTCACTAGGAATGATGCTAATTTACAGAAGTAAAATGGGTTTTGAACAGTGCATGCTAAATGTGTGTTTCTCTTTCTTCATGCAGCGTTAAGTCGCTCTGCAATGCCATTTGGTCTGATGCGGAGGGAGTTGGCATGCGAGGGTTACCCCATCGAGCTCCGCTGCCCCGGCAGTGATGTCATCATGATCGAGACAGCCAACTACGGTCGCACGGATGACAAGATCTGTGACGCCGACCCCTTCCAGATGGAGAATGTACAGTGCTACCTGCCAGACGCCTTCAAGATCATGTCACAAAGGTATATCAAAGCAGTATTTGTTTTTACGGTGTCTGTTTTAGTCATAGTTTTCATCTTGTGATGACCAAAAGTCCTTTAAATTAATTATTTTGTCATATTCGTTCATTTTAGTCATTCCTCTGAATAGTGGCAGCCAGCAAAGATACATTTGAACTCATGATAATGAGCAAAATGTGTCAAAAAGTAACAAAGCAAACACATTTTCAAGCATTTTTTTATTCTATTCTATTACAAATTATCACGTCCATTTAACATAAGGGATCAATATATGTATGTGTGTATTATTAATACTTTACAGTGTTGAATTAATCAAAAAGACGGGGAAAAAAATCTTTTTTTTTTTGGACTTTCTGTACATCAAAACAATTATCATGGTTTTCACAGTGATATTAATTAAATATTTCACTGTTTTCAACCTTGATAATCAGCAAATCAGCATATTAGAATGATTTCTGACTGATCATGTGACAATGAAGACTGGAGTAATAATGCTGAAAATGTATCTTTTAAATCACAGGAATATATTGCATTTTAAAATATATCAACATTTTTGTTTTCCTCTGAATAGTGGCAGCCAACAAAGATGACATTTTAGCTAATGACGATGAGCAAAATGTGTCAAACTGTAACAGAGCGAACACATTTTCTATTCTATTCTATTCTATTCTATTTTTTTCTTTCTTTTTTGTTCTATTATATTCTATTACACTTCCATTCAACATACCATTGGGGTCAGTATATGTATGTGTGTATTATATAGTTGCAAGAAATGAATACTTTTATTCAGTGTTACATTAATTTTAAAAAGCATTTATAAAAAAACAAAATTATGTTATAATAATGTATAAATGCTATTCTTTTGAGCTTTATATTCATAAAAAAAGAACAAAAAAAAGTTTCACAGTTTTCACAGTGATATTAATTACATATTTAACTGTTTTCAACCTTGATAATAATAAGAAATGTTTCTTGAGCAGCAAATCAGCTTATTGGAATGGTTTTCTTACTGATCATGTGACAATGAAGACTTGGAGTAATGATGCTTAAAATTCAGCTTTTGATCACAGAAATATATTGCATTTTAAAATCTATCAAAATAGAAAGCACTTTTTTGAAATAGTAATAATACTTCATAATTTTGACATTTTCATTAGATTTTTGATCAAATAAATACAGCCTTAGACAGCATTCCATAAAAAAAAACAAATCCTTTACTGACCTCAAACTTTTGAACAGTAAGAGTGTATTGCATCAACAATATGTTTTAAGTAAAATCTTTCTGATTATCATCATGATGCATATTTTTTTCTCGTCTTCCTTATGTTTTTTTTTTTTTTTTTTTGCGGGTTTTTGAATATTAACACTGCAGAGAGGGGGTGGTATAAATGTTACAAATGACTCTGAATGTTCATGTCACTGTTTTGTTTTGCGTGCACCGTGTATTCCAGAGTGTATTGATACGGTTGAGTGGTTAAGTGACTGTTTAGCGTGTGTGTTTGAATAATGTGTGTATAACTGCTGTGTGTGTGTGTGTGTGTGTGTGTGTGTATACCCCGCCTGCAGTTGCAGTCCCTGTCTGTGCTCAGCATTTGCTTCCTCTGAGACGAGATCAATGATTCCCTCTTCTAGCTATCCATCAGCCTTGTAATAGAGAAAGAGAGAGAGAGAGAAAGAGAAGGAGCCGAGGAGGCATGTGGGAGGGATGAGTAGATTGAGAGAGGGATTGGACTGGGAATGACGCTGCACTAGTAGAGGGATGATGAGGGGATATATAGAAAGAGGGATTTGAAAAGAGAAGTGTCTCTGCATCTGTTTGAGGCAGAATAAATCTTTACCGTGCTAGATCTGTGTTTGCATTTTATACCGATAACAGCCCATGCATTTCATGCATTTATCTGCTTTAGTCGGAGGCAATGGCTCTAAGTAGGTTTGAGCTGGAGGAATAGTCTGCTGTCTCCGCACCCCTCCGATTGACGCTATCTGTCACATGATCACGCCTAGTGAGAAATTATTACTGTGCTTGCCAAGGCTCGTGCTTAGGACCAGAAATTTGACAAACCCCTAACCCTGAGTGTTACATTTTTGACACGCCACATCAGTTGTGCTACAAACATGAATAACAATTCAAGTCGTGTGTCTTTTTGAGGAGAGTTTGATATTACTTTTCTAAGCTATCAGAGTTGGGATTGGTTTTAACCGACAGTGTACAATCAGCTAGCGTCATGCTATACAAAAACACTCTCGGAAAAGCATAGCAATCGTTTTAAGTAATAGTTGAGCAATATATAAAAAAAACTTACAAACTTCCAGTCATTTGATCTCCTGAAGTGTCCATTGTGTGCATCCTAGATATTAATTCCTTCTGAAGTGTTTCTAATTGGTTTGCTATGTCATAATAATGCAGTATGTTCTCTTTGTATAATTAGTGTGATGTTTGGTTTATTATAAAAAAAAAAAATCTTTACTGTGTTTACGTTCCGTTTGTATTCTGATATTACCAAATTACATTTTATTAAATTATATATTTAAAATATAATCCTACAATAGGATTACAGAACAGTATCAAGGAGTAGGAGTGTATGTAAATGTGTATTATTTTAGTAAATATTATGTAAAATGAATATTAATTTTACTATACGCTACTAGGGATTTTTTTATGTTATGATTTTTGCATTTGTTTGAGTAATAAAAATGCAACAAACATTTTTTTGTGAAATATTATTGCAATTTAAAATAACTGGTATGTTGAATACTTGTTATAAATGTAATTAGTTCCTTTGATGCAAAGCTGAATTTTCAGCAGCATTACTCCAGTCTTCAGAGTCACATGATCCTTCAGATGTATCCTTGATGAACAGAAATGTCAAAATAAGATAATTAATTTGCAACCGTTATAAATGCTTTTTAGTATATTTTCCAGTGTTTGGGTCAACTGCAGAGGCGATGAATGCAGTTAACAGGTTTCATAGAAAGAGAAAAATCATTTGCCATTGGAATACTTCAACATTAGATGTGTCTCATTTTTCGGCAGTGGACTCCGGAGGTCGCATTTTTTGGCTGATTGCAGAAAAGTAACCATTATGAAAGTGACAGTTATTCCTTATAAGGCATAAATTGTTGTAATTTCTTACTTTGGAATGAATTGGTTACTTTTCAGAAATGATATATGCAGCCAACAGATGCAACCTCAGGAGGGTGCAGCCTTTAAAAAAATACAGTGAATGGCTGTGATACGAAAGACCTCAGTAGGAGGCAACACAAACAGTAATACATGAAAAAAAAGTTACTTGATCAGTTGGTTGAAGGAACATATGATTTGCACAGCACAGTAGCAAACCTGCGACACATTTACTGCTACACACCCAATGCAGGTGTAGTGTGCAAACTTAGAATACCTGTTAAATTTTGTGTGTGAGTGTGTTTGTTGTAGGGATGTTTAGATAATTATAAAACGTTTCTTAGATTGGTTTAAATAATTTTATTCTATTCTATCCTATTCTATTCTATTCTATTCTATTCTATTCTATTCTATTCTCAGAATTACCTAAGATAAACTTGCAATTGCTAGGTAAGGTAAGAATTGTAGGATATAAACTCACTTTCTTTTTTTTGCAATTTTTCTTGTAATTGTGAGTTTATATCTTGTAATTCTGGCTTTTTTTTCTCACAATTTCTCAGAATTGTGACTTTTTTTCTCAAAATTGTGTGATATAAACTCACAATTGTGGCTGTTTTCTTGTAATTGTGACTTTATATCTTGAAATTCTGACTTTATTTTCACATTTTCTCAGAATTGCGAGATATAAACTTACAATTGGAAGAAACAAGGTCAGAATTGTAATTCTGGCTTTTTTTCTCACAATTTCTCAGAATTGTGACTTTTTTTTCTCAAAATTGCATGATATAAACTCACAACTGTCACTTTTTTCTTGTAATTGTGAGTTTATATCTTGTAATTCTGACTTTATTTTCACAATTTTTCAGGATTGTGATATAGAAATTTGCAATTGCAAGAAATAGTCTCAATTGCAATTCTGACTTTCTCACAGTTTCTCAGAATTGTGACTTTTTTTCAGAATTGTATGATATAAACTCACAATAATTTTTTTTCTCAGAATAAGTTTCAATTGCAATTCTGACAATTTCTCACATTTTTTTGTGATTTTTTTTTTCCAGATCCTTTTTTTTCTCACAATTGCTCAGAATTGTGTCCTTTTCTCAAAATTGTGAGTTATATCGTGTAATTCAGACTTTTTTTCTCACAATTTCCGACAATTTTGACTTTTTTTCTCACAATTATGTGATATAAACTTAGACTTGTGAGTTTATATCTTGTAATTCTGACTTTTTTTCTCACAATTTCTCAAAAAAAAAAAAAATCTCAGAATTGAGACTTTATTTCTAAGAATAGCAAGTTTACATCTCGAATTTCTGACTTTGTAACTCACAGTTACAAGTTTATATCATGCAGTTACTTTTTTACAGTTTTATTCAGTGGGGAAATGGGCATCCATATATAACAGCACATTCAGTTGAGAAAATGTAAAAAATAGATCTTTCAGTTAACCTGGCTTTTATTAAACACCCATCTTTATCTCTCTCTCATCCTCTCAGATGTAATAACCGGACCCAATGTGTGGTGGTGGCTGGGTCTGATGTCTTTCCTGACCCCTGTCCGGGAACCTACAAGTACCTGGAGATCCAGTATGAATGTGTGCCATACAGTGAGTAACGACACACACACTCCATCCCAACAGCCCCACCCCCTCGCCTCTCCTGCCCCACCCCCTTCACCTCCCCACCCCGCCCCCACCTAAACCCCACCCCCTCAACCAACCAGCTACTGCCATCCACAAACACACACACACACACACACACACACACACACATCTCACTCACGCTCAGTCACGCACACACACGCTCAAGAGTGCGTTCTCTCCTTCACGCACACACGCTCTCTCTCTCTCTTTCTAACACTCACACACACACACACACACACACACACACAGTCTCTCTCACACACTTTAAACCGTTTTTTTCCATCGACAGTGCGACGTTCCAGAGGCTGAGGGAGATTTTCACATCGGGGAGGTGCTCCGTACACAAACAAACACACAAACGTGGGGCAGATAAGCATTCAATATCCCAAGCGCTGTGCAGACTCAGCCTTTATTGGCGATCATAAGCACACAAACACACTCGTGCACAGCCTCACACTCGCAACAAAATGACCCCGAGGGTGCTTTATCTGGCATTAAACACCTTTACCTCCCCTCTGACAGACAATCAAAATGAAAATTGGGCCTCGGCGAGGCTGCGAGAGCGAGGCGGCGAGCCGCGTGCGTGCGTTGCACAATGGGAATGTTAACACAAACCTCACATTTATTTCAGACCGCACGACCCAAAGTCGCACACATGCTAATATTCCCATGGCAACGCTCGGCTTTCCGCGTCGCTCACGAATGAGAGGCAGGGTGTGAATTTCGAGCGACTCGTACGTGTTTCGGGAGCTGGACTCATGTGAAAATCTCCCGTCAGACGGTACCCCCCTCCTCCCCCTCATGAGCGCCGACTTTATGTGTGCAGGTGGTCCAGACGGGGCCGTGACTCAGCGGAGGGTGGGTCTGTGGGGCTTTAGAAGGGTAGTTTGGTGTTGGGGGGGAAGTTAATGGGTTTTACTGTGAGCGGGAAGGGGGTTATTAACTCTAATCTATAATCCTGGGGTCAGTTTCTCTGCTCTTCCCACAGGAAATAAAGAGGATGGACTACAACCCGCCAGTCCGCTCTGCCTGCTAATCCTCCTTTCTCTTTTTTCTTTTTTTTTTTTAGCGTTCTGCTTTCTTCGTGAGCTCTTCTCATTCGTAATCACTCTGACATTTTTATTTCTCGTCCAGTCTTTTGTTTTTACTCACTTGTGTTTTTGTTCTTTGTTTCTCCTTCGATTCACCTGCTGAGTTCTCCTTTGCTTTGTCTCGCACGCACTCACGCTCTGCCTTCATCTCTTTTCTTTTTCCCTTTGACATGCTTTTATTCGATCTCCACCATCACTTCCCCTTTTTTTTTGTCTCTTTCTGTTTCTTTTGCAGGTTTTGGGAGGCGTTCAGAAGAGTTGAGCGTTTATCTTTAAAGCTCTCCAACTCTTTCTTTCTCACACACGTACACACACACACACACACACACACACACACACACACACACACACACACTTGTACAAAATGAACGAGACTCTTCAGCCCACACTCTTTGACCACCTTTGCTCAGTGGCCGTAATCCTCAATCCGCTTCCACACAAACACATCAAAACGCACAGTGCAAATACTATTCCTAGCTTTCCTCTTTCGGATGCTTAGCGAGATTTACTTCAGAGGCAGCGGCTAGTCCCTCTCTCTCTCTCTCTCTCAAAAACTCTGTCTTCCTTTATTTCGTATTTTAATAGTATTCTGTTGTTTTGTCTGTGTTGACAGAATTTAGTCTGTTCTTTTGTTTTGTTATTCTAAAAATATTTCATTATTTCAACAGTTTTTTATTATGTTGTCTATTTTTTATCTTTGTTGTTGTCACAAAATCATTATTTTGAAAAAATGTATTAGTAGTTTTGTTTGTTTTGGCAATTTTGTTATTTCTCATTATTTTGTATTTTGTTATTTGGTTTTAACATTTCTTTGTCTCTCTTTTGACTTATTTTCATTTGATTTGCATTATTTTGGCAGCACTTCTTTATTTAGTCTTCAGCGTTTTGTTTATCAGCAGAAGTTTGTTTTAACATTTTGTATTCATTGTTCTGTTCCTTCATTACTTTCACAAAACTTTGTTTTGTCTTTTCTTTGTTGACTTTTTGATATAGTAGTTTTTCCAGTATTACCAAATTATTTTGTTTTATTAAAACATTTCTTCAGTCTTCTTATATTATTGTTGTTATTAATATTATTTTATTTTGCTTTTATTTGTTTTTCATTATTTTGGCAGCATTTTAATTATTCACTATATGCAGATTTTAGTTTTAACATTTTGTATTCATTATTCTGTATCTTTATTATTTTCACGTCACTTTGTAATTTTGTCTTCCATTAATTTAATTTTTGATATAGTAGTCTGTTTTGTTTTGCTTGTCAACGGTATTTTCATTATTTCACCTTTGTTTTTGTTTTTCAGCATTACAAAATAATTTTGTTTCATTATTATTTTGGCTATATGTTTTGTATTCATGAAAACATTTCTTTATTATGACAATGTTTAATTGTTTCTGTGATATTTTATTAGTAGTAGTAGTAGTAGTAGTATTTGTTTGTTTAAAAAAAAAATTGTCTGCCTTTAGATTTGTAAAATTAGTTTTGCGTTATTTTGGCAGCATTTCATTATTTACTCTTCAGTTAATCTTTCATCAGCAGAATTTTGTTTAAACATTTTGTATAAATGATTCTGTTCCTTTATTATTTTCACAGCACTTTACAAAATAATGTGTTTCTTTATTTTAACGGTTTTTTTTGTTGTTGTTTTTTTAGGTATTTCAACAGTATTTTAATTATTTCATCTTTACCAAATTATTTAGTTTTGTTGTTATTTTGGCAATATTGAGGTATTTTGTTTCATAAAAATATTTATTCATTAATATATTATTCTGACATCTAATTTTTTTGTCATGGTTATTTTATTTCTCTTACATTTTATCATAATTTTTTTATTTTTAATATTTAAATAAAAGATTCAGTTTTTCCTCCCAATATTTTTATTTTGTATTAGTGAAATGACTTCAAATCAACACTGGCTTGACTTCGGTTCTCTCGCGTTTTCTCTATTCCTTGAGCATCTATTTCACAGTACATGTTAGATTCTCTCCAACAGGTTGTATGTATGTCTGACGGTGTACAGTAAGCATATAGGGCAGGCTAGTTTGCGTCTGCTAAGTCGGTGCGTTAGCATGACATATGTTGGCGAGCGGCAGGTGAGTCACAGCTGAAACGCTTGCACGCCTCACCACTCTGCTCACCGCTTCATTTAGCCTGTCACAGTTATTTTCCTCTTTTTTTTTTTTTCCTTCCTCCCCAGTCGGCATCTCCAGCATGTTGTTTTGAAATAGCGGCGTGCGCAGAGGTGAGAGGATGCGTGATTAACTAGCTGCTGACTTGCATTTTATCTCCTATTTTTAAAAACTTTGTTTATGGTGTTTGAGGAATAGAGAGGTGAGGAAAATTGGGACCTGATTCCTCCATGATGAAAAGTTCTCGCTGTCTGAAGTGACAAAGAACAGCCAATTATCGGGATCCTCCGTCAGTCGCGTCTCCCCTGAGGGACTGTGGGCACGGAAGGGACGCGCTCCGCTCCGGGCGCCACATGTTGTTGGCTAGCGTGCCGGAATAAATAGAAACGTGCCTCAATTATATCCAGACATCACGCCCCTCTAACGCCGAACCAATTCGGCCATTTTTAATTACCGGGGGATGGTGGCATCGCTCGGGCCTCTGTGGAGATTTGTCGAGATTAATTGAATTTACTGCGCCTAATTGCTCTGATAATGCCCCATCTTTCACGGCTGCTGGAGAGCACGTTCCGCAGCGTTATTTGGCGTATTTACCGCTGACATATGTCCATTTGTTTGTTTATTTAATATGTAAGGATGGAGGAATAAGGGCTACTGCGTTTAAGGACATAGCTTGGCTTGCGGCGCTCCTGACAGACTCCTGTTTGTGCGCGAGCCTCCATGAGACAGAACGGCGACAGATTCAGCCAAACTGTCTTACGCACACACACTTAAAGACAGAGTCAGTATGCCCGCCAACACACACACACACACGCTCGTTCGCGCACATCCGCGACCGCAGCCAGCATGTCAAAGTCGGGTGCTGAGTGCCAGCAGGAGTCAAACTTTCTGGCCCTCATATCCACAGAGCTCAGTGTCTCCGAGGAAATGACAAACAGGCAGCTCTGCTCTAAACAGCGGCCCATAAAGACAAACAGCAGCGCCTGACTCAGTCAGCGGAGACTCGCTCGAACTCCATACAGCCCGAGGCCATGTTGGCCAAGAAGCATTAATGCATCTGCGACCTCTGTAATACGTCCTCATTTGCTCTTGTGGCACAAATCTGTTTAGTCCAGTCGGTTGGCGTCTTTCCTCGGTGTCCGGTGTCGTTCTGCATTATATAACAAGACCGCATGCACTTGATACTTGCGCTAACTTATCTGATAACCTCAGCCAGGTCAAGAAAAGACGATTAGATGCATTTAAAGGAACGCCGTCTTAGGTTAGTCTTCACAATAGGCAAATGGAGCAGCAGCCAATCAAACTGTGGTTCCTTGGTACTTTAAGAGTAATGCCGTGGTCACATCATGCCAGAATTACAGTAATTATCAGATGACAATTACTCTGTGCTGTTCATGTCCTCAGAATCAGACATTATTCTTTTCTTTGGCAATGCACTTCATGCCAAAATGTTGAGTGGGTGGCTTGTCAGCTCTTTTATGATGAAAGTAAACCACATTCGTGACCCTGGACAACAAAACTAGTCTTAGTTAGCATGGGTATATCTGTAGCAATAGCCAAAAATACATTGTATAGGTCAAAATGATCTATTTTTCTTGTATGCCAAAAATCATTAGGATATTAAGTGAATATGCTTTGCTGAAAACTTCATTTAGACAGCTTTTCTCAATATTTCGATTCCAGATTTTCAAATATTGTCCTATCCTAACAAACCATACATCAAAGCTTAACTGCATTATTATTTATAATAATTATAATGAATTATATTAATAAAAAGCAGAATTATATTGAAATAACTACATAGTCAGCTCTTTTATGCTAAAGGTAAATCATATTTAATATCTGTGATTTATTAATTTTCACAAACTTTGCATTATTATATTATTTATATAAATTCTAATGAATTATATTCATATTTAATATCTTTCATTTATTATTATTTTTTTTTTTTAAAACTGCATTATTATTGTTCCAAACTTTGCATTATTATTATTATAAATAATTATAATGAATTATATGAATGAAAAGCATAATTCTATAGAAGAACTACATAGTCAGCTCGTTTATGCTAAAAGTAAACCATATTTAATATATGTGATTTATTATTTTACCCCAAACTTTGCATTATTATATTATTTAATATTATCTATATTCATTATAACAATTAAAATCAGAATTATATAAAAAAGAACTACAAAGTTAATTATTTTATACTAAAAGTAAACCATATTTAATATGTATGATTTATTATTATTAGTTTTATATAAACATTATTTATATTAATTATAATTAATTATATACACTATAAAATGTATAGAATTATATAAAGAACTATGCAGTCAACTCTTGTATGCTAAAAGTAAACCATTTATATTAATTATAATTAATTAAAAGCAGAATTATTATTAAAAGTAAACCATATTTAATATTAAAATAGTATTTTTAGCAAATCTCTGTCTGTCTGTCTGTCTGTCTGACATTCTAGCTATTGTTCTTTCTAGCATTTTCTTTCATTCTAGCAATGTTATGTTTTGATGTTATGTAATATGATAAAAGATCATACTTTTTAAACGTAGCTAAAGAATCCAAATAGTTTTTGCAAATTGTACTGCGCAGAATATTACAAAATATGGTATAACTTGCCATACCGCTATAATATTGCATTTCTTCACCCGAAGCTAAGACAAGTAGATGCAGTTGTTTATATTCCGTGCACACCCTGACTGCATTTGCTTGTTTTATTTTAGCCTCATGAATCCTTAGAAGATATTTTTTATCTAAGGATGCAAATGTGAGAGAAAATATTTTAGTGGTATTTCAGTCCAGCTCTTCAGGAAGTGTTAAACAGTGGGAGTATGTATGAGCACTAGGTGTTTTGGTGTAATTTGGTCTTTGTGAGAGAGAGAGACGGAGAGCTTTGAAAGTGCCGCAGCTGAGAGTCATTAATATGTATTAGGCCTACATAATTCGTGAATCTCATGAATGCGCGTGGAGTGACATGCGCAAACAGTTTGCCGCTGGATTCGTCTCCAACTGCACCTCTTGATGCCAGAGAAAAGCATGAGAAATGTTAGCGTGGAGACGTGCTCTGGTGGCGATGCGAAGCATGCGGCGTCTGCTAGCTGTGCTCCTCAGGTGTGTGTTCATTAGTGCCCCTCATTATCACATGAGTAATTGATAGCATTGCTGAGACCGCTGGGCTGAAGGGGCTCAAGGGCCACCGTACTTGTTCACCAATGACAGCCAAATAAAGCTGAAAGCCACTGAAAGAGTCAAACTGAATCCGCATGCACCAGCGTTTGACGTGTTTGTAATGCGCGAGTGTTTATATTTGTGTGATTGTGAGGATGTCTGTGTCTTTTTCTCTACAGGTGGAAGAGGAAACGTGAGTGAGCTAACTAACACTTCCCTTTTTCTCTTTCTCCCCACATCTCCATCACAGCTTTCTGAAGAAATGTTCTGACGTTCTATCTATCGTTCTGTTGTTCTATCTATAGTTTTGTTATCTATCTATCTATCTATCTATCTATCTATCTATCTATCTATCTATCTATCTATCTATCTATCGTTCTATCGTTCTATCGTTCTGTTGTTCTAATCTATAGTTTTGTCATTATCTATCTATCTATCTATCTATCTATCTATCTATCTATCTATCTATCTATCTATCTATCTATCTATCGTTCTGTCGATCTGTCTATCTATCTATCTATCTATCTATCGTTCTATCGTTCTATCTATCGTTCTATCTATCGTTCTATAGTTCTGTTGTTCTGTATATAGGTTTGTCATTTATCTATCTATCTATCTATCTATCTATCTATCTATCTATCTATCATCTATCTATCTATCTATCTATCTATCTATCTATCTATCTATCTATCTATCTATCTATCGTTCTGTCGATCTATCTACCTATCTATCGTTCTATCATCTGTCTATCGTTCTGTTGTTCTATCTATCTATCTATCTATCTATCTATCTATCTATCTATCTATCATCTATATCGTTCTATCATTCTATCTATCGTTCTGTTGTTCTATCTATAGTTTTGTCGTTATCATCTATCTATCTATCTTTCTATCTAGCGTTCTGTCATTCTGTAGTTCTATTGTTCTATATATAGGTTTGTCATTATCTATCTATCTATCTATCTATCTATCTATCTATCTATCTATCTATCTATCTATCTATCATCTATATCGTTCTATCTATTGTTCTGTTGTTCTATCTAGTTTTGTTATTATCTATCTATCTATCTATCTATCTATCTATCTATCTATCTATCTATCTATCGTATCGTTCTATCGTTCTATCATTCTATCATTCTATCTATCGTTCTGTTGTTCTATCTATTGTTCATTTGCCCTGTTGTTCTTTCTTTCATTCTATCTTTCTACTGTCTATCTATCTATAGGTCTGTACCTCTCTCATTCTGTCTATACTTCTGCTGTTCTATCTTTGCGCTTCTCTCTTCCTCACTCTCTCTGGCTCAAGGGGAAACGCTTTTGGTATGACTCAAATCCAGGTCACATAGAGAGACGGCACATATGCCATGGTCCCTCACTGAAGTCTCATATGAATCACTATTGTTAAGGCATCTGTAGAGAGAAAGAGAGAGAGAGCAAGCTTGCTCCTTCATGCAAAGACCAGCGCATAATGTTCTCGTCAGATTGCATCACCCTGTTAAACAAGCGATGAAATCACACACACAGAGGGATGTCTCTGTCGGCTATTTTTTTTAATAAAATGAAACGCTCTGCATTAGTGCTGTTATGTCACCCTTAGGGTGAAGACTTTTCTGTTTGAGTTTTACAGGAAAAAAATACTAGAATCAAATAATTTTCATGACATTTACTTTCCTCTGGTTTATTCTGCTGATGCAGGCTCAACTCTATGCTAAAGTACACTGTCATTACATTTTATGTGGCTGAAACTACAAGGCCACAACAAAAATGATACGGTTTTGATTTTACAGTCTAAATTTAATGTAATTAGAGTAAATGTAGCAAAGAAAATAAATAGACAACAATTCTTTCCAGTGTGTTGTCCTTGCTGGGTTGCACAAAACATGCACATTAGAGTCATTCACTTACGAATCACATTATTATGAGATTTGTCTTTTAAATTAACCATTAAAAAAACTGCCACTGTAGCTTGTGTGCTGTGTAGTTCTCTGTGTACTTACTGACTAGTTGCTCATATGAAAACAGATAAGATACCTCTAAAACCAGCTGAGACTTTTTTCTTTTCTCAGCAGAGATGTCATTTTGTTTCCGCAAAAGTACTAAAAGAACAGCTAATGGAATCGATATGGCACCGGAATCGTTAAGTGGAATCTTTAAGTAACCTAAATTCTTTCTGATTCCCATCCTTAGTTCCCCTGCTCTTTAGTTCTCAAATGGTGTGAGTGAGTTAGACAGTGACGGCTGCCCGCTGCCTTTATACAGACAGTGTAAGTGTGTCTGTATGTGTGCGATCACTTCAAAGACCTCAACTTCAGAACCTTAAACCCGCACAGGCTCAGAAACGAGTGTCTCTTCCCCTCTCTTTTCTTCGCTGATCGCTCCATCCCTCTCTCCCTCGAGATCCTCCTCTTCAGATACTCCAGTTTGTCTTTTAGGAGACACAATGGGTCTCAGGGGGGAAAGACGCTGAGCTTCGCACGCTGCTTGCGTGTTGCCGGCTACAGGCAGACACATGTCGCTAACACGTTAGCGGATGCCTGAGCACTTATGTGTGTCAGCCATGGGTACAGGCTAACACTGCTAGCACATCCAGATCGGCGAGACAGACAAGCTGTCATTCACTGTCACACACTGGCTGTCTCTCTGTCATACACACCAAAGCTGTTCTCTTACATACAAACACACACACTGTAAACTAAACCCAGAAAGAGAGAGGAACCATGCAATGGCCAAATGTGTAGTAAATGAGGAGAGCAACTGGAAAGTGCTGCTGAAAAATCCAGTAAACTGGACTATATGGTTCATTGGGGTGACCATACATCTTCCAAATGGCCTAAAATGTTCTGTTTTTCTATTGACAAGCTCTCTAAAGTCCTCATACATTATATGTATGTCTATTTGCATTTTGATTGGTTGATTATTTACAGTACAGTGCCTGAAAGCTATTTGGTCACACTGTTTTTTTTTTTGTAGCATTTGTTGTTACAATTACTTTACTCTAAAAGTCCTGCTATATGAGACTAGCACAAGGTCGACCTTGCAGACCAAGCTGGTTAGAGTCAGTAAACCGTCTTAGCATAACTGACCTCTTACCAGCAGGAAACTATCCACCATGTTTCCAAAACCAGACTGACAACCGTAAACTTGTACCTCAAACTTGGTGTTTTCAGCAGGCAGTGGAAACTAAATGTTCCTCTGTTCTGGCCACCTCTCTTTCAACTTTTTTTCCCTCTCCAACTTCTTCCTTACTATAATGGCCTCTCTCCTTCTCTCAGCGTGTTTCTGGTTCTCAAAAATGTACCTTGGCCAAGCCGCATGGTCCCACAGACTGCAATCAGTGATTGGCAGCTGGATCTTGATGGATTCAGTGAGTAGAAGCGATAAGTGGTCAAGCTCTGTGAGAGAGAAAGAACAGCTTGCTCGCCCGATCCCAGCCGAGCCAGAACCAGCCCCTTCAGGTTCAGAGAGAAATCAGCCTTTCCATCGCTTCTCCTGTATCTCTCTCTCTCTCTCTCTCTCTCTCCTCTTCATCACTGCATCAGTCTGTCTCTTTTTTAACCCTTTTCCTCCTCACAGCTGCAGAGGACTCCAGTGCACTTGGGAATATATTCGAAATGGCATACTAGCATATATCTTACTACATAGCATATACTGCATAGGCATATTTATTTATTTATTTGCATACTTGTGCATTGTACATTTTGTGGCTAAAAAATATTTGCCAAAGCACAACCTTATGGCAATTCAAACTTGCAATGCGCTGCAAACTGTGGCCTGACACATTTGGTATTACCCATGAAATATTTTGCATAGTAAAAGATTTTACATTCACATACTTGTTCATTGTACATTTCGGGGCTAAAAAATATTTGCTAACCTTGTGGCGATACGAACTTGGATTGTATTATAAATTGCACATGGCACATTTTACAATGCGCACCAATTTGCATACTTGAAACATTTGCATTCACATACTAAAATTGTTCGCTGTAACAACCTTGTGGTAATGCTAAGAATTTGCTTTTATTATGGTTTGCAACCTGACACTATTCTCAATGTGCAACAAATGTAATAAAACATGCGTATCCGAAACATTTGCATTCACATACTTGTGCACTGTACAATTTGGGCCTAAAATTTTTTGCTATAACACAGCCTTGTAGCAATTGGTCTTGTAGCAAAATGACTTGCATTGTGTTATGAATTGTGGCCTGACACATTTCGCATTACATGATATGCAAGATAGAACTTGCATACTTGAAGCATTTGCCTTCACATACTTCTGCGTTTGACACATTTTGGACCTAAACATGTTCACTTTAACACAGACTTGTTGCAATGCTAACAAATTGTGTTGCATTTTATTGTGAATTGAAACCTGACACATATTGAAATGCACAACGAATGAGATGAGAAATAAGAACTTGCGTACAAGAAGCATTTGCCTTCACATTCCTCTCAATTTACAATTTAGGCTTGACAATTTTTGCTGATACATTTCACAGTGCGCACAAATTTGCGTACTTGAAACATTTGCCTTCACATACTTTTGCAGTGTACAATTTGGACCAAAAATGATTCCCTATAACAACCTTGTGGCAATGCATAAGAACTTGTGCTGTATTATGAATTGCAACCTGACACATTTCGCAATGCACAACAAATTAAATAGAACTTGCATACTTGAAACATTTGCAGTGTAAGACTTTTGCAATGCGCAATTTGGGCCTAAAATTGCTCGCCATAACACAACCTTGTAGCAGTGCTAAGAACTTGCGTTGCGTTATAAATTGCAACCTGACACATTTCGCAATGTGTGACAATTTTAAAGGAACTTGCATACTTGAAATATTTGCATTCACATACTTGTGCATTGTACAATTGGGACCTAAAATTGTTACGTATAATAAACCTTGTGGCAATTTGGGCCCAATTCTAAGAACTTGCGTTGTATTATGAATTGCAACCTGACACATTTCGCAGTGTACGACAAATAATACTTGTGTACTTGAAACATTTGCATTCACATACTGTACTTGTTCACTGTACAATTTGGGCCTAAAATTGTTTGCTATAACACAACCTTGTGGCGATGCTAAGAATTTACATTGTATTGCAACCTGACACATTTCGCAATGCGCAACAAATTATATAGAACTTGAAATTTACAATTTAGACCTAAAATTGTTCCCTATAACAACTTTGTGGCAATGCATAAGAACTTGTGCTGTATTATGAATTGCAACCTGACACATTTCGCAGTGTACGACAAATAATACTTGTGTACTTGAAACATTTGCGTTCACATACTGTACTTGTTTACTGTACAATTTGGGCCTAAAATTGTTTGCTATAACACAACCTTGTGACGATGCTAAGAATTTACATTGTATTGCAACCTGACACATTTCGCAATGCGCAACAATTTAAACAACTTGCAATGCTAAGAACTTGTGTTGTATTATAAATTGTAACTGTAATTGTAACTTGTAGCAATGCTACATTATCAATTGTGGCCGGACAACATTTCGCAATGTGTGACAAATTGGATAAAACCTGCATACTAGAAGCATTTGCCTTCACATTCCTCTTCATTGTACATTTTGGTGCCTAAAAATTGTTTGCTATAATTCACCCTTGTGGCAAGGCATTATGAACTGCAACCTGACATATTTCTCAACACATGACAAATGAAACAGAACTTGCACAGTAGAAGCATTTACATCCACATACTTGCAAATTTTGGGCCTAAATATAGAGAGTCAAGTCCAGCGCATTGCATTATGGAATACATTATTCCACACGGTGTGCTCTGTTGCACACTCCACCAGCAAATGAGTCAGGCCATGCAGCTATTTCAGGTGAAGATTTGCATACTGCAAAACTAGTATGCGTGCTATGCCATTTCGAACATGCATCATGTTTTTTCTCTCTCACAGCAGCTCAAGGATGCAGAAACATGGATAGAGGAATGACAGACAAATGGAGGGGAGAGGGGGCGAAGGAGGGGAAGCGGAGGGGGCGGAGTGCGTGTGACTGGGGGAAGTGTACGTGTGTCATGTGACAGGAAGAATGGAAGGGGTTTTGCAAAACTTGTGAAAGCAGTTGAGGCCATTCTCCCCTCTCATTACTCACTCGAGTCATCCTCTCTGTAAAGAGCCTACATCACACTGACAGAATGCCATGATTTGAGAAAGGATAGCCTTTTATTTAATCTCAATTTTCTCTTTTTTCCTGCACCTGTTTTTTCTTTCATTATCTTCACTCTCTCTCTCTCTCTTTCGCTCTTTCTTTTGCTCTCTCTGTCTTCTCTCTCTTTTTTCCGATGCTTGAATAGAAGTGGACCAAAAAGGTAAAGACCACAATGAACATAAAAACCACAGCTCGCTCCGCCCGCCCTCCTCCTCCCTCCCCTTCCTCTTCCGTTTCCTTTCCTTCCCTCATTCCCCCTCTCCTAACCCAGCACCTTGTGTAGTGCTCATGTTTGATGTTTATATCCCTCCTTCTCTCTTTCTCTCTCTCTCGTTTTCTCTCTTCCTTTCTCTGGCTTATAACCGAACCTCCTTCCAGATTTGGTTCTTGTTTCAGATAACACCGACACGCGCCATCATACGTACGGTCCTGCATCCACGCACTAATCCCTGTGCACAGAAGACCTCATGCATGCGTATCGAACGCGCACACACGCACGCAACTCTCACTTGAGGAAAAACAGCAGATCTCCACCAGCTGTCCTGCTAAAAGTTCCAATTAAGTCTATTTGAGAAATTAATAACCATCCTTTAATCTGATCACTTCTACCCCAAGGGAAACACGCTCTCCGACTAAATGCGGCACATGCACGCGTGCACGCTCTCTATTCTTTCTCTCTCGCGCGCACTCGCACGAGCCACTTTACGCCGAGCGCTCCTCCGCTCTACTTTTCTGTTGGACAGGAAGTCATTTCTCCCACTAAACCCATATCCTCCGCCGACACGCGCACCCATCTGTGCAATTCCACCCTCTTTCACGCGCCATCATTTATTCATTTCTCTATTGTTTGCGATTAATTTTGTATCTGTCCTTCCAGATCCAAAGCGACTCCTCCATTCTGTTTGAGACCTTTTTTTTTTTTTTTTTTACTTTCAGACCTTTTTTGTTTATGTCTTCCTTCCTTCCTACCTACCTTCCTTCCTTCAGGATAACCCTTGTGTTTTCTCAGTATGTTATTTTCGATTAGAGTAACAATTTGTAGAGCTGGTAACTGCCCGACCCCCTGCCAAATGCTCTCTCCCATTTCCAGGTGCTTCAGTGTCTCTCTTTACAAGCTTTCTCTCTTTTCGCCATGTCACGTTCTCTCTCTTTTCATCTCTCGGTTGATATCCTTCCAAATTCTCATGTGTTCATCAAAAGCAGACGCAGGTTTTCTGAGACTACCTCAGATCCCCCTCCCCACACTTCCTCTGGTCCCTCCTCTCTAATTTGTCATCTGCCAGTGGCGTCATTCTTCTTTTTAATCCCTTCTGTTTTGTTGTCTGCTTTTGGACGCTGTTCAGTGGCGTCTGTAGCAGTCGCTCCCTCCCCGTGTGTCCGCACGTGTCCAAAGGGGAGGGTACGGTGGCAGTTGGCATCTCTGTAAGATGGCTGCTTTGTTAGGCAGAGCCGGTTCCACTCACGCGGCCTCTCTCCGTGGTGCCAATCAGCTCGCAGCCTGATTCGGTTCAGCCAGCCAATCACGGAGATTCGGGGCTGCCGTACTTGATCCTCTTGCCAGTCTCTTGAGTATTCAGTTTCAAACTTTTGCTAGACTTGGACTGAGCTTGAACCAAGCATAATTCAGCCCCATATCATCTACAGCTGGCTATATGATTTGAACGATCTGTTCCAAACTCTAGTGAGCTGTCTCGTTGATACTTATAACCGGCTATCTGCCAAGGCTAAGTGACAGATTTGATATGTTCTCTACATAGACAGTGATTGTAGTGAGAAAGTGGTCATAATAGGCCTCTAAAAGTGCAATTTTCGTTTTCAGTGTTGACACATTTTCTGTTAAAACAGGAAGTCATGGCAGGTCATATGAAAAGGCTCATATATATATTTTTTTTTAAATGGCCAATAGCCTTGACATTACCTTAAAGCCATGAAATACTAAGATATGTAGCAGAAAATATTTACATTATTTAAAAAAAAAATCCCCGTTATTTTATACATATTTTGGACTATGGGGGGCGCCATTAGTTAGATGACGTGAAATGGTTGCGCTCTGTGAGCTACTAGTGCTATTTTTACCGCAACACAACTCTTACTAATACTGATACAATGCCACTTTGTGCGGCTTTTGGCTGTATTTTTTAGTTGAAGGGCAACAAGAGAAGTGATGTAAACGTTAGCTGCTTTCCTGGCGATAAGAAGAAGAGAAAAGAATGGAAAGATGCCTGTGGACGAAAAAGTTACAAATGGCAGAGACAAGAAACGCTAGATGCCATCCTGGCAGGATATAGCTACTGGGGTTTCTCAGCATGGATTTCACTCGATATCCGGGGCCGTTTAGACTCCTTGTGGGGAAAAATTAATGGTATGGCGTTTGGTTGAAGCCTATGCTTATATCCCTCACCACCTGGAAGCTCTTTCAGTAGCTGTCTTCATCGTCTCAATATTTTATTGTCCGAGTTGTGTTGTGGTAAAAATAGCAACAGGTAGTGCAGGTAGTAGCTTACCAAGTGCAACCATTTGACATTATTGAAATAATGTCACTGCCCATAGTCCAAAATCTTTCATGGGTTTTTACACTGCATATTTCAGTAAGAAACATAATTTACATTATATTAAGCCATGGAAGTCTTAATACTCAGTGTTCACTTAAAAAAAATCCTATAACCTCAAACTTTTGAATGGTAGAGTCAGTTTGTAAGAGTAAACTATCAAATCGAAGCTCAAAGCTAACAAACATGAACTTAAAGATACGGCTACAAAAGCTACAAAAAATACGGCCAACAGGGTGTAATGTCATACTCTCTGGTTTTAAATAATTTATAAACTGCAAATAATATTAAATTCAGAATGTTACAGTCTTACCCACTTGCACATTACCATTAAACTTTGAAGTTTGTATTCTGTGTATTGAGCTAAGAGGTCAGTTTGTGACTTTAGATCCTCTATTGGTTAAACAGCTTTTTGTTATACGAATTGGCTGATCAGAGGTTAAGAAAGTTGAACTTTGGTTCGCAGCAAACCTCCTTTGCATTTAATAGCATTCCCACTCACCCACATATGCATGGATATGAATGGAAATGAACACAATGTCCAGTGTGGTCGTACATTAACACTCACTCACGCTTTACTGCTCTGAATAAAACACTTATTACTCAGGTCTCTGTAATACTCAGTTGTGACATTCTAAATTCAGATATTTTGTATTATGATGCTAAACTGAATAATTGACATTGAATTTTCCCACTTCCTACTTCGTAGTCAATGCTTAACATCCATTTATTGATTTATTTAGTAAGCAGCAGTGTAATTAGCTGAATAATGTACAGTAAGCTGATCATCATCACAAAATATTCCCAGACATAATTGACATTTCTCTCGATTCCACCCACAATCACTAAAAAAAATTCATAGAGCTCAATGCAATGGATTCTGACAAAAACGCTTCGTAAAATGTCGTCTAGATAGGCAGCTCATCTAGAGGTTGGAACAGAGCAAATCTGTCACTGCCTGCCCATACTCTTCTCATGTGTATTTCCTCTGTGTGTATGTGTGTGTGTGTGTGTGTGTGTGTGTGTGTGTGTGCACCCTGTTCTGTCTCTGTTTTTGTGGAAATGTCTTGTGGGAATGAGTACTAAACCTGTTCAGAGACCTGCACCTCAGTGTGAATCTTCCTCTCCGCTGATACCGACATCAGTTTACACATCTTGGATGTCGGTCCTCCATTTTGTTTCCTCCCCATGGTGCTGTTGGCGAGTGTTGTGAGAGTTCTGCCCTACATTTCAGAGTGTTCTTACCTGCAATCATGCCACAGCGGACAGCCGGCCCCCCCTCCCTTCCCTTCTTCCGCCGCTTTATCTGTCCTCTCGCTCTGCTGCTAATTATTTCCTCTATCCTCTATCTATTTCATTAACAGTTAACAATTATTTTCATTAACAACATTGTCTTGACCACCCACCCGCCCAGTCTTTGTTTATTACCACTCGTTGGTTTAAGGATCGATTAATTGTCTGATTATGGAGTCGTGGGAAGTGCCTCAATGCTGTTGTGCTCAGGGTTTGTGTTTGTTTGAGACACACCACACACACATATACACAAAAACACACTGTTTTTCACATCTCTGCCAGTGTTAAAGAGATCAGCTAAAAATAAAAAAGTGAGTGATCTAGCAGAATGTCCAAGCTTCTCTTCTTCAAATGAAACTCAATGGTGATGATTGGCTTTCCACTGGTCCCCAGTCACTATATTATAGTAATAATTAATGTTTAGAAATTATTTTGTTTTTAATTTTGTATTTTAATGTTAGTCTTTGTGTTTTAGTCATTTTTTGTGCTTTTGTAATTTTTTTGCTTAATTTTAATTTCAGTTTTTTCATTTTATTTTAGTTATTGTAAATGTTTTTTTAGTCATTTCAGTTTTAGTAAAAGACAGCAACACTTGAATGTGAGTAAATGATGACAGAAGTTTCATTTTTGGATGAGTTATCCTTCTAAAACAGGGCAACATATCAAGTATACTCCACACACACACATTGTCACATGACCTGGGCAGCCACTCAGCTGGGCAGTAAGAGATAGGAGTGTGTGTGTGTGTGTGTGTGTGTGTTGTTAAAGCTAAAGAGCCGAAGCGTGTGCAGGTGGTCACGAATTTCAATGAAGGTGTAATGTGATGTAATTCAGACACAGATAGACCGTTCTGGACAGACAACGGGGCTGGGAGAGTAGGCCCAGGGGACAGAAATTGAGGGAAAGCACAGAAAAGAAAAATGTATCTGTACGTTGTCGTTGTCCTTTTCAGCACGAGCACACGTCCCTCAGGTGTACAGTCGCTATGACAGCCACACTAACACCGCATAGTGAATTCTAATGCAACTCAAGGTATTTTTAAACTCACAGATTCACACATAATCAAATGCATGCTAGTGGCATCCGTGGCTGTTTTTATTAGTGCTGTTTGTTAAAGCAAACATTGCCAGTTTTATTGCTCATACTTAGGGGTAGTGATTTGAACAGCCATTTACAGGGATAGTTCACCCAAAAAATAAACTCTGTCTACATTTTACTAAACTCATGTTGTTCCAAACCTGTATGACTACACAAAAAATTATATTTTGGAAAATGATAGTAACCAAGCAGTTCAGGTAACCACTGACTTGCTTTGCATGGACAAAACGCTGAAACATTTCTCAGAGTTTCTTCTTTTATGTTCCACAGAAGAAAGAAAGTATAGATTTAGAATGATATGAGGGAAATTTATATTTTTTAATTAATAGAAATTAATGATGTGGGGGAAAAAAAAAACAAGAAAAAAAAAACATATAAATGTGACCTTATACTGTGCAGCTTATGAATCAAGTGTATGAAGCCTGTTTCCGCCACTGAATTAAAAAATAAAAATAAAAAAGGATATTTATCTCACAATTCCAACTTTTTACAATTAAGTTTTTTTTTCTTCAGAATTGTGATACAAACTCCCAATTCAGACTTTTTTTCTCAGAATTGTGATATAAACTCGCAAATGTGTTATAAAGTCAGAATTGTGAGATATAAACTCAGCTGCAAGAAATAAAGTGAATTGCAGGCTGAGACTTTTTTCCTAAAAAAAAAGTTTATATCACGCAATTAACTTCTTTTTCTCGCAATTCTGCATCCTGCGAAATAAACTCAATTCTGACTTTATTTCTCAAAATTGCATGATATAAAGTTACAAATTAAACAGCGAGTTATAAATCCACTTTTGAGGGGAAAAAAAGACTGATATTGCATGATATAAACTTATAAACTATAATCACAAAGTCACAATTGTGTTTATATTTTGCAATTTCTCAGGATTCCAACTTAATTTCCCAGAATTCCGACTTTATAACTCACAATTCTGTGAATTAAGTCTGACTTAATTTCTCAGAACTGCAAGTTTATGTCTCACAATTCTGAGAAAAAAAGAATTGTGAGATGTAAACTTGCAATTGCAAAGGAAAAATAGTAAAAAGAAAAAGAAAAAAAAAGTTAAAATGTCACAATTACCTTTTCTATTTTTTATTCAGTGGTGGAAACGGGCTTCCATAAAAGTGTGCTATTATAAAAAAATAAATAAATAACATTTGAAAAAAGTACATTTACAAAGACTTATATTTATGTTACTTAATGATTTTTGACTAGTGATGAAAACATGTAAAATTGGCACAAAAAAAGACGTTAAATCAGACGAAATCACATAGACTAGATAAGAGCCCAAGCTATTTTTAGGGACCAAAAATGTACTGTAATCATTTACTCCCACTCATATGTTGTTCCAAACCCTTACAATTTTCTATCTACTGCAGAACACAACGAAAAATACTTCACTGACCTCATTGTATGTCCAAAAAGACACTGTGACATTTCACAAAATATCATCTTTTATTACAAATTATGTAGAAAGTCATAGATTTGGAACGACATGAGGGGGATTGAATGATGACAGAATAGTCATTTTAGTTGAACTAAGCCACCCAGAAATAAGAATACCACCCAGTAAAGTGCTAAAAGCCACTTTGAACACCCTAGCAGCTATTTAGCAATGTACTGGTTTGATGTCAAAAATGTCCTCATAATGTAGGCCATCATTACATATATGGAAAGTCCTCATAACGATAGGAGTACCAACATTTGTACATTCTGGAATTATGATTATGTTGAAATATAGGCAGGCTTTTTGAACATTAAGCCTATGTATTTGTGTGTGAATTTGTGTGTTTTTTTGAAGAATGTGGATGTTATTGAGGTGAGTCTTTTGTGTGTGTGTTTGCGTGTGCGTGTACATGGACTAAACGTAGCACATGTTTCTGTCTTGCTGCTAACCCCTTGCTGTCCAGGACACAATCTGGGAGCCCTTCTAGTCTTTATCAGATTAACTCAATCCTAATTCTCATTTCACAGGAATAACCTTTGACCCTTCGCCTTTTTCATCCCTCTCTTTGCTTCCAAGCACACAGCAACACTTCCAACAACCTTTAACTGTCTTTCTCTCTTTCTCGCTCGCATTCAGATGTGCAAAACGGAAATATCTTACACTGTCTACATCTGTCTCTCTCTCTTAAAAACACACTGACGCTCATCCACATGCTTAACACACTCACTGACGTAAATAAGCACACAATGACCCATTCAGCTTTGAAGAGGATGCCCAGTGCCACACAGAGCTCTGCCCCCTGTTGGCAGCACTTTGTACCTGCCAGTAACAGGTGTAGGATTCAATTAAGCAGCATGTTCTCAGCAGTGAGGCCAGACAGTTAGACGCCACGCCGGGAAGGCCTGGAGGAGCCCTGACTCTCATATAAACGCACACACACCTGACTACACGCAGTAGTGGATGTAGTACATTTGCCTCCTTCATTTGTAGATTCTGCTTTGGCCGGAGCAGCTTTTCACCCTTAGTTTTTTTAGTCTCAATATTGTCTATAAAGATTGTGAATAATTATTCATGAGTTTAATAATTCATATATCAGAGGCTGGCCATCCTGCTCAGAGCGCTGAGGAGATTTATGACTAATGTGACAGTAGCATTGCCTCTCCTTAGTTTCAGAAAGAACATTAATGTGAAACGCTTATCTTAGAATTGTATGTTGAGTTCATATATCTAATTTTAGATCGCAGACTTTGCCGTCTTCTTAGAGGAACATTACTGCTCAGAGTTTTTTTTCCCCCCTCATGCCTCAGGAGACTTAATTGAGTTCTCTGATTTATATCAACTTGTCTTGAATGTTTCTACTAACGTTGGAAGCGGAGGTATTGAGAAATATTGGAGTTGATATTGAGTTCGTACCTGATTGCTATATCTGATATTGCAGACAAAGGAAAGTTTTATTTCTGAGAGTTCAGGAGACTGGTTAGGGATAGTTATTACCTAAAACTGAAACTTGGATAGTTCCAAAACTGTATGACTAACTTTCATCTTGTAACATTAAAGAAGATATTTTCAGTATTATTTATTTATTCTTAAACAGTAGAAATGAAGAATTTTTTTTTTTCTCATATATGTTTGGAATTACATGAGGGTGATTAAATGATGACAGAAGTTTTTTATTATTATTATTATCTTTTTTAACTGTCCATTTAAGTTTCTGTTATGGGTCTAGTTTCTTTTAGATGGTTCTCCTAGAATTCCTTAGGCATTCCTTATTTCTTATTCATAAACCATATCAGTATAAAGCTGAAAATAAATGTTCATAACCAGAGCTGAGTAGTAACTGCTTACATATAATCTGAATTATATAATCAGATTTCAAAAACCAAGTACTTGTAATTAGAGTAAATTACATTTTATAATGCTCATAATTAGATTACAGTTACTTTTTGTGGATTACGTGATTATGTATTATTCACGCAATGGCAGTAAATTATTCTTAATGATTCTAATTCTTCTTTTTTATCTATTAAATTTCCCTTTCCCACTGTCACACCATTTAGCTTCGACTATATTCACAATATAAAATGGCCGTGTAAATGTCATGTGAATAATTTTACTATCCATGCAAAGGATCCCCAAAAAGGGATTTCCAAACGTTTTTGTCAGCCAGACCTCTCTGTCACTTAATGGTCACATTGACATGCAGTTAAACAAATATAGTTCGATTTTTGTATTTACAGGGTTTAAATAACTTAGTTTACATTTTTATGATTTAATTAATTAATTAGCTTTTTATCAATTTACAAACCCACTACAGTTACATTAGGACCAATTTGGGAAGCCCTGATTTATTGTAATGTTTAATGCATTTTATGATGTTGATGTAAAAAAAAAAAAAAAAAATGGAATATATTTTCTTTCTCTTTGTTTTTTTATATCAATATGATATGGTTAATAATATGTTTAAAGTTAGATAAAAAAAGCCATCTAAAAGTAATCTAAAAAAGTAGTCAGAATACATTACCTAAAAAAGTGAACCTGGACTACAAAACCAGTCATAAGGGTACATTTTTGGAAATTGATATTAAATGAATAAATAAGATTTCCATTGATGTATGGTTTGTTAGGACAGGAAAATATTTGGCCGAGATACAATTATTAGAAAATCTGGAATCTGAGGGTGCAAAAAAAAAAAAAAAAAAAAAAAAATATATATATATATATATATATATATATATATATATATAAATACTGAGAAAATCGCCTTTAAAGTTGTCCAAATTTTTTAGCAATGCATATTACTAATCAAAAATTACATTATGTATATATTTTACGATTGGAAATATACTAAATATCTTCATGGAGCATGATCTTTACTTAACATCCTAATGATTTTTGGCATAAAAGAAAAAAATGTGGCTATTGCTACAAATATACCCATGCTACCTAAGACTGGTTTTGTGGTCCAGGGTCACAAATGAGCAATCTAGATTATTTTACAAACTACAGTTTTTGAGGTACTGGATGAGAAATATTTGAATTCATTTCTGACTGTGTGAGATTTCTGAGGTCTTTTGTTTAAGTGAAAAGATGAAACCCTAAACATAATAGCAACTTGAAACAAGTATAATTTGAATGAAAGTTCTGTGTGTAAATAAATATTAAAAAGTGATAAAACCTCATTAGCGCTATGAATGGAAGCACACGGATTCCCAGCCTGGTTGGATTTGTTTAGTGTTTCATAGAGGTGGAGGTGCTAATTCACTTCTTACTCAGGGTTTAAAAGCAGTAGGGAGTTGGTTTCAGTCCTGGGTAAGTGTGACTTACCAGGACATTGTTTTTGCAGTGAACACCACAAGGTATCGAGGTGAGAGCAGTTTAATGACCTCAGCCTGTAGATTGACAAGGATAATTGCACACTGTATGTTGGCCATTTTTCCAATAGTTTGGTAGGACTGTTCTAAAAATTCTTGATTTAGAAAAAGTGCGAGCCAGAGCTCAGTACACGGTAGGGAACGGAGCTGCAAGAGAGCACAGGTCAGGTTTAATGAATTCTCCCAGGTCACACTGTGTGTGTGGGAGAGTGTGTTTCTGTGGACTAAAAGGTCCCACACATGTCCAATCTCGAGCCTCTGTAATTATCATATTCACTATAATAAGCCCTTCTTTACATCCCTAATAGCATCAGGAAATAGAGAGCTCTGGTCTACAAAGACTTTGAGAGAGAGCGCCATAGTCTTTATCTTAAATTAGGGCACGCTGAGCTGTTTGTGGACAGCAATCGCTTGAGCGCTGACAGCGAAGCAGCTGGGTTTGGTGCAGCATGTGTTTGTGGGCGAGCTGCTTATATTGCCCTCCATGCAGTTGATCAGACACTTGGACAGGCTTCCAGGAGCTTTTCTAAGTGTAACCTAGATTACAGCCCCTTGCATTAATACTGCATAAAGAAAGCTTTAACCCTGTGACACGGTATGGAGTTTTCAGTCCGGGGTGCGAGGCTAAAACATTACTTCCCACGCTCTATAGGAACAACCCGTCCTAGTCTGTTCTGTTCAGTGAACGTACGTTTGACTGTTTGGGAAAAGTGTGTGCTCGTGTGTGTCTGGTGGTGTGTTGCGTTTGTCCCAATTTCTTTTGAAACTCAGGGTGCTCGTTCTTTGTTTTATGGGTCACCCATATAGAACAGGTCAATACAGTGTGTTGCTGTTCCTCTCAGGAAGGCACTGCCTCCCTGTTCTTAGATGAGTCTATTAATATTCTTTAGCTCAGAGATGGTGTTTGTTGTTGCATGATGGGAGATTTGTTTATTCCACTTCATCATTTTTTCAGTGACAAATGGTATAAGTAGTCTAAATGAGTATGGAAGAGGATTGTGTCTGTACTTGATTCTCTCAAAACCAAACCTGTAGAGAAAGAGTGGAATTTAGATTACATTGCTGCACAAATCAAGATGGTTTATGCTGGTTAGTGGTAGTGTGAAGATAAGTCATGCTGGTGGAGCTGGATGACCATTATTATCTTTCTCGAAAAGTTGATTGACCAAAATGGTTGAGCTAGTAAAACAGGCCAAACTATCTTAAAGAAGTTCCAAACATAGGTTCGGGAGGAGCCTCATTCAGTCTTGTTAATCATAATTGCAAGACTATAAAAGCAGCACTCATTGCACCGTCCCAGCGTCAATTCTTCCAGCATCCCTCCACCTCCCCATCTCCACCTCTGTTTTTGTTATTCTCCCTCTAGCTCGAACCCAAGGCTCAGCTTGAGCTCCGAGTTCAACCCCCCATTGAGGACAGCAAGCCAAACTTTGTAAAAAAGTTGTAAAAGATGTTCTTTATAACATGAAACTAGTTATCATGCTTCAAAACCAGCTTGACCACCCAAGATTGAAGGCTGATTGTCGTCTTGACCAATATGGTATACCAAGGCTAAAGCAGGTCCTCCAACTGGCAGTCCAGCTCATTAACCAAATATAGCTTTACTAACTTGCTTGACTAAAGCAGTGTTTCACAACCATGTTTCTGTAGGCAGACCAACAGTACACATTTTTAAACTGTTCCTAAGCAAACATACCCAGTTCAACTCATAAGCTTTTTAGAGACTCCAAGACCTGAAATGGATGGGTCAGATTAGGGAGACATCAAAAAGTGTACTGTTGGATCACCTCTAGAAAAAGGTTGGGAAACTAATCTAGGCTGGGAAACTATTCTAGGCTATTCAAACAAGGAAAAGGAAAGGACATGACGTGTGGCCAAGTATGGTGACCCATACTCTGAATTTGTGCTCTGCATTTAACCCACCCGGAGCAGTGGGCAGCTGCGGTGCCCAGGGGGTTCAGTGCCTGGTTGAAGAGAGCACTAATCATTTACTCCCCCCTACCGACAATCCCTGCCAGACCTGAGACTCAAACCTGCAACCTTCGGGCTACAAGTCCGATTCTCTAACTATTAGGCCACGACTGCTCCCGACATGATCTTTCTGGTTAATCCAACTCACCGAGACAGTAATGCTGGTCAAGTTTGTTTGAAAGCGTGGTGGGATTACTAGCACACCATTATTTACTGAGATTAGGATTCAAGAGATACGCAGGTGAAGTTTTTTCTCTGTAGGGCATTTCTAGGAAAAATTAGTACTTATTTCTTCTACTTTATTGTGAAGGAATTTTACTGTTCCTTCAGGATGAAGACTGCACTTGATAGGTTCATAACTCATTTATCTTAACCTGAAGGGATTTCTATAGCTATCGACCAAATTATAACAATTATCTCTAATATGGTGTTCATAGATGTGTGTCTCTGTGTGCTGGTGTACCATTTACTAATTACACAAGCCTTTCAGTTTTTTGGTGTACATGTGTATATATGTAGCAGCAGTAAGTACTGGCTGTCTGGGACACACATAGCCAATGGCAGGAAAACCCCACTAGCTTATTTCCCCCCCTGAGATGTCCTCATCATCCGCACATGCTCACAGCTGTCCCCTGTGACGGCATAGTGCTGATGATGTCTGCTTTCTCTTTCCATAGACACCTCCAGCTCCCTTTCCCCATACCCCCTAGCAGTAGATAGATTCTCTCAGGTCCCCATGCCCTCTCAGTCTGGGAGTGAGAAACTGCGTCAGCCAGCTAATTCACACCAATCCCAGGTGAACGACCTCCTTCAGAGTACGGAGATAGAGATTGGTGTGTGTATGAGTGTGTGTCTTGATCAAGTACTCGTAGCAGATAAAAGTTGAGCGCTGCAGTTGTTTTCGTACATGACTGGCATCCTAACATTCCTGCACCCAAATTCAACACCCAAAGCACATTTTGACATTACAGCAGTGCAAATGACAACTTTAAATAGAGACCCTGTCTCAAATGGCACACCTAATGTGGACTTGTGGTATTGTGGCCCTCATGAGTTTTCTCGCGATAATAGGGTATCCCATTGGTCATTTTAAATTTCAAAAGGGTCATCATGAGTGCTCCCTTTGTGGTAGCTAGGTGCCCTCGATGCATACATTTGCACAGCCTGTATGCGCTGATGTGGACTTCCCAGTGGACTATTACCCAACAACCCATATGTTCATGTGTATACTCAAAGGAGGACAGCGGGTATCATTTGGGACAGGGCCGTTGATGTAAGAAAACCCTGCTGGAAATTCAGTGCTGTGCCAGCCAAAGGTAGTCAAGCTGGTTTGTTGCAGAAATAAAATGCTCTACCACAGGGGTGCAAAGCTCAGTTCCTGGAGGGCCACAGCTCTGCAGAGTTTAGTTCCAACCCTGCTCCAACAGACATACCATGTAGTTTTCAAAAAAGCCTGAAGGACTTTAGCATATTAGCTGGCTCACATGCATTTACTTTGGGTTGAAGCTAAACTCTGCAGGCCTGTGGCCCTCCAGGAACTGAGTTGTCATGTCTAACTTGCTTGTCCATGATGGTCTTCCAACTTGAAACTAGATCCTTCAGGATGGTGGTTCATTTGTTAAATCACAGTTTCCCAACTCTAGTCAACTGATCAGCTTGTTAGCAGAGACTTCAAGACCTAAAATGGGTGTGTTAGATAATGGAGAAAGTAAAAAAGAAAACAGTTGGGGATATTCCGGGACTAGGGTTGGTAAACACAATTTCGATCAGCTAACCACTAACTTGGTCCAGCTTGTACAATTTAAAATCAGTTAGCATCAAAACCTGGTTTCCCTGCTGGTTTGGCTTGCTGCAATTCCAAGGTGGTCTACCTGCTATGACCAACTTGACCAAGATGCTTGAAACCAGCTAGAAGTACAGCTGATAAAGTGTCTAGGCCAGCTCAGACCATTTAATGATCCTAAATGATCCATCATTCTAGAAACAATGTAAAATCAGCTAGCATCAGAAGCTGGTGATTTTCCAGCAGGGAAGTTGAAGTGGGGCAGGGTTTAAAAAATTATTTCCAGCAATATATGAGCACCAGCAGCCAGGATTGTGTCATCTCCCCTCACCAGCCTGTAGTCCAGTGTGCAGATACTTGACTAATGAACATTAACACTCTTTCATTAGAAGAATGGTCATTTATCTCATGTCCTCTCTCCCATTTCTCTCTCCCTCTCTCTTCCTCTTTCTTGCTGCCTCATTCTCTTTCACATTATCGTCCCTCACGGCCTCCCACCAATTCCCCTTCTTTCTTTACCCTCCATTTCTTCATTTGTCTTCCCATCAAATTTTCCTCTTTTTAATCCTATCACATCATTCTGTGCATTCTTGCTGTCCCCTCCTTGTTATTTCATCTCTCCCTCTCTTTCTCTCTCGTTCTCTTTCTTTCTATCTCTCTCTCTCTCTCCCACATCTCCAGTCTTTGTATGTCCTGGGACTCTATTAAGGGTGCAGGCAGCAAGTTTGCTGCAGGAGGCGGAGCATCAGTCGGGGGCATGGTGTAAGGATCCCCTGCAGTCTGGTGACCGTCTTTACGTCATGCCCTGGACTCCGTACCGCACAGACATGCTGTACGAGTATGCTTCATGGGAAGACTTCAAGCAGAACCGAGCCACGACCACTTACAAGTGAGTGAGGATCACAGCTTGGGTCTAGAACCAGTAACCATCTAACCATAGAAAATGATTATTTTATTTTTTGTATGATTTGTGAATTCTTAAGAATGGTTTTTGAGTCTCTTCTTGATTTTGAACTTAACATACTGAGCATACTGATTCTAGGTGTCATTCCTTGGCAGGTATATAAAAGTGTAGAATACTGATTTAGTTTCTGATCTTAATGTTGAGAGTTACATTAATAGCAAGTCATCTCAAGTATCACACTCTTCTCCCACAGGCTGCCAAATCGTGTGGATGGAACAGGTTTTGTTGTGTATGATGGTGCTGTTTTTTACAACAAGGAACGCACACGCAACATTGTAAAATATGACTTGCGCACCCGTATCAAGAGTGGAGAAGCCATAGTCAATAATGCCAACTATCATGACACCTCACCGTACCGCTGGGGGGGCAAGTCTGATATTGACCTTGCGGTGGATGAAAATGGTTTATGGGTCATCTACGCTACTGAGGCCAACAACGGACGACTGGTGGTCAGCCAGGTCAGTGCCACTGAACAGTGCAATTTAAAGCTATTGGATTTCAGCTGAGATTGAATTGGAACTTTGGTTACATTTTAAGGATCTCCATTTTCCAGAACTGTGGAGCAATCAAGTTATTTTGTTGTATCATATGAGCACAATCGAAATCCGAACCCTTTTCTCTCGCTATCTTTCAGGTTAACCCCTACACTCTCCGCTTCGAGGGAACCTGGGAGACGAGCTTTGATAAGCGACTGGCGTCCAATGCTTTCATGGCGTGTGGTGTTCTTTATGCTGTCCGCTCTGTTTATCAGGATGACGACAGCGAAGCGGGTGGAGATCTGGTGCTGTATGCATACAACACCAACCGAGCACGGGAAGAGCCTGTCCACATCCCCTTCCCCAACCCCTACCAGTATGTGTCCTCTGTGGACTACAACCCACGAGACAATCAACTTTATGTCTGGAATAACTACAATGTGCTGCGCTACCCCCTAGAGTTTGGCCCACCGGATCCCACTGCTGGTAAGTGACAGAGAAAGAGCGAGATCAGCAGGAGGGGGAGGCTAACAGACAGTTTGATCTGTTAAGTGTCAACGTTCTGTTAGTGTTCCCCTCTGTGTCTTCAATACATTGTCTTTATGGTTTAATTAGCAGTGGTCATTAGCGTTTTGTCAGATCAGAAAAAGATTTCTAATCAATTATTCATTCTCATCTTCTTACCATGAACATTCTCTGTCTGTCTGTGTCTCTCTCTCTCTCTCTCTCTTTCTCCTCCTGTATTTCGTTCTATCCAGTTCTCAGGGGGACTGTGGGAACGTATAGTCATGCATTAAAGACTAGCAAATGCTCCTGCTGCTTTAGTTATCTCCTTACCAACTTTATCATATTCCTTTTGCAAGACACATCAAACGTTTAGGTTTTCCTTTCTTCTATTTTGTCTTTTTTTTTCATCTTCGTCAAACATCCGCCAACATTCTCGCTGACTCTGTAGGTGTTCTGAATCTGCTTCTCTGCCTTTTACGCTCTTGTTGCCTGGTTTCAATTTTCTTTGCATTCCCGTCTGTCCTCTTGCTCTCAGGTCCGCTCGTCACCACCCAGATGAGCAGCAGCACCACCACCGCCGCAAGACCTGTCACGTCCAGCTCCATCCCCTCAACCATGCGACCTCTGCCCCCAACTGCGCACCCGATAGGAGCCATCAACAAGGCACCAGACCTGCGACCTATCACTGCCACCGTGCCGGTGACTCGCAGACCACTGCGCGTCCCTCCACAGGGCCCTGAGCTCCAGGTGTGCGAAGCCAGAGTTGCCCGAGGGGTTCAGTGGCCTGCCACCCAGAGGGGGGAGACTGTAGACAGGCCATGCCCTAAAGGATCACTGGGTGAGTGACGATGATGGGGTGACTGTTTAATAAAAGGTTATTATAGATGTTTTGAAATGATAATTTAGACTTGAAAAATCAAAATTGCATCTAGCAAACTCAAGAACTCTGATTGCTGTAGCGGAGAAATGATTTATCGTTTGACGCAAGAGATGGGTGGTACAACTAAAATCCTCAAGGTAACAGTATGCATCACAATATAGTTATTTTTGCCAGAAATCAATTACATTTTTTCCTGTCAACTGATAGCTGCACAGATATCTGCCGGGGTGTAAACATTATAGCAAATTGTGTCAGTGCTGCTTGACATTTTAGAGTGTTGCGCTTGATTACAACATGATGTAGGTGCAGAGGGAATCACAACTTTACAGGAAGGAAGGGTGCGTGATGTTTATGACATAAAGGTCACACAATGTTTGTTGAGACAGCTTTTCATAGAATTTTGTGTTATGTTTGGTCTACCTGTGCTGTGCATGCCACTGGGTTCATGTACACATTTATGTGTATACGCCCATTTCTTTGTGTGGAGAGCTTGCTTCCTTTTCCTCCTCATCTCTATATTCTCTCCAGCTGGCAGGTCCTCTTGGGAGTCATAGATAAAAGGCAGTCCTTTGCAAATGAAAGAGTGATCTTCAAACTCAGCATGGGTTAGCCCTGCAAAACTGGCGAATTAAAAAATGAGCCGCTAGACAGTCTACAGACGACAACATCACCCCCACCCTCCCATTTCTCCTTACAACCGCTGCATCAAATGCGTCTTTCTTGTCGTAGGAGAAAAGCGTTTCCTCCCTCTGTTAGCATCTCTCTCCCAGCCACCGACAAAACGCTGTCTTTCTTCTGTCACCTTTTTTCCGTCACTGAAATGACAGACAAGTTAAATTAGCAGCAGCTTTAATTGGTGGATCCTGGCAGATCCTTCAAAGCCAATCTATTGTGGATGAAGGAGTGGAGAGGAGAGAAAAGCAGACAGCGGCTGAGAGAGAGAGTGTGAGGGAAGGAAATCTCCTGGTGGCTCTGATCTCGCTGTAGCTGCTGTAGTGCTGCTTCACTCCTCTATAGCTCTTCCTCTCTCTCTGTCGCTTTTTCTCCCTCTCTTCTTTGGAGCTATTTGTGTTGTGGTTGCTGAAAAGGCCTGCCGTTTGTTTGATCCCAGCATGCTGTCCTCTCTGTGAACTCAGTTAACTAAACAGCCCAACTTAACTGAAAATGAGGAGTGGCAGAAGGTGTCTCCCTCGAGGTGTTTTCTCAGCATTCGGAGGCGCTGATGGGATGGCCATGCCTGGTGTGTGATCTTACACAAGTGTGTGCAAGAGTGTGCGATGGCGTTCATGTGTCAGCAAACTCATTTCCACAGGAAAAAAAAGTGTTTTTCGTAGAAGGTTTCACACTGAAGCTCTGAGTTCTTTATTTATTATTCTCTAGCACTGAGTTGAAAATAAACTCAGTTAGTTGGTTTTTGGTATATTTGCTGTGAATGCACTTGTGTTTGTATATATCAGGAATGTTTTTTGTTTTTTCTCCAAGGATGTAAGGGAGACAGTGCCTGCACAGAAAATCCAAATCAGAAAAAAACAACAGAATAAAAATTTTACATATATTTTATTGCAAAATAAAATCTGTGTTATTTGTTAACATTAGTTAATGTATTAACTAAAATGAATGAAAAATGAACAATATAGATTTATTACACCATTTATTAATCTTTAATGTTAGTTAATAAAAGTAGTTGTGCATTGTTTGTTTATGTTAGTTCACAGTGCATTAACTAACGTTAACAAAACTAATTTTAATATAGGTACCTAATTTTAACTAATTAAACCAATTTTGAAAAGTGTTACCATAAAATCATTTTATAATCTGATATGAGATTCTATGAGATGAGTGATATATGTGTGATAAATATATATTTGCCTATTCTTTACATTATAAAATAAAACTTCTCTTATTGTTTAGACATTATTTTGTTGCATTTTGCTTTATTTTAATGAATAATTCATTAAAAAAACTGACTTTTTATATTCTGTCAATCAAAAGTTTTGTCAACTCTTTCTTTATATTTTTAATGAAAATATTAAAACTTATATGAAAATCTTGAAAACGGTGAAATACAGAAATGGGGGCATGGGAATTATGTAGTGTCCCAAAAAAAAGAAGAAATAAATCAGGACTGTGTTAATTTGTGCTTCTTCAGTGTCGACTCACTTCGCCTTGATTACAGCATTAGTTATTCTCAACCACCTTAATGAGGTGCATCCTGGGATGGTTCTTAAAGAGTACTGAAACTTACAGGTACTCTGGTCATTTGTTCACTGTCTTTCACTGTAACATTCATTTCTGATATAAAAAAAGGATTTATATGTAGACCTGTTTAAATAACAGAAAATTGTTTGGGAAAATAAAAATAAGATATATATATATATATACCACCTAAACCAAGACCAAAGAAGGGTGAGAGCGGGTCAAGACCAAAACCAAAACCAGCCCTTCTTAAATTAAGTTGAAAGATCCACATTTACTGCCTGCAAAATGTCTGATATATAAATATTATTATTATTTTTTTTAATTATTAAAATATGATGGAAAAAATAAACTGACACTTTTAAATATAAAAACTAAAACTGCCAGTAGGCCATGTGGTGGCAAATCACTATGAGTTCAAATGAAACATTACTGAGTGTTGCTCGGAGTGGGTTTGTTTGGAAGCTGTTTTTGTTGCAGAAAGAGCAAAAATTGGTGTTTAAAATTGCAGTTCACTTAATATTGCTTGTTGAATGCATATAAAATCAGTTCACACCTTCCTGTTTGCAATTGTGTTCATATTTGTCAAAATGTCTCTCTTGCTTTTGTGTTATTGCTTAATTATATGTTAATCATTTTATATAATATAAAAAAGTGGTAACACTTTACAAGGTTCATTGGTTAACATTAGTTAACTACATTAGTTACCATGAACTAATAATGAACTACACATATACAGCATTTATTGATCTTTGTTCATGTTAATTTTAACATTTCATAATACATTTTTCAGATCTTTTTAACATTAGTTAATGCTCTGTGAACTAACATGAATAAACAAATGACATCATATGACATCATAATCACATGGCACAGCCGATTGGTTCTCTCCTGTATCAGTAGCCAATGAGCTCACTGCTTAACATTTAAATATATGACTAGTGCTAGATGTAGCAGTTTGCAGCAGGCTTCAAAAACCCTCCAACTTCCCCAGCTCCACCTGTGTAGATCTGCTATGAGGTGATTCATATATGCTATGGGGGTTAATTATATATGTTATATGTGCAGCAGCAGTATTTCTTACATGCTTACAGCAGCATGTTGTGGATGTAATGGCAGTAGCAAGTCTCTGTACTTGCTCTGCCACAGCAGCAGCAGCGTAGCAGATCTATTCTGCCAAGACCAAATACATTAACATTGTCATGTACATTACCATGCCAATCCCTCGGAGAGTTGTCATGACAGAACTGTATTTTCATTAACTAACGTTAATGAAGATTAGCAAATACAGTAACAAATGTATTGCTCCTGGTTAGTTCATGTTAGTTAATACGTACAATAACTAATGTTTAACTAATGAACCTTATTGTAAAGTGTTACCAAAAAAGTAAAGTACATTTTTGACACAATTCCCCATTAAATTCTGATCCGGCATATAAGCCAAACCAGAAATAAGTTATTGCTTGCATTTGAAGCCGAAAGTTTTACATCCAATCACTAATTCAGCAATTTGGTGATATCAGGGCAGTTGTGATCTTGATCATTCTTGAAATAAAGTCCTCTTAGTCTGAGACCGAGACAAGATCAAGAACAAATGTGGTTGAGACCAAGACCTTCAAAAAATGGTTTTAAATCTCCAAAACTGGTCTCAAATACTACAACACTAGTGTATATATATATATATATATATATATAAAAGATCCCTCTCCCTACTAACATCTCGTCTTCTGTTTTCAGGCATTGCGTCCTTTCAGTGTCTGTCCTCTCCTGTGCTATGGAATCCTCGTGGCCCTGATCTAAGTAACTGCACCTCACCATGGGTCAACCAGGTGGCCCAGAAGGTGAGGCCACTAAAAAGTTGCTTTTTACTTACTCTGACCCCTTGTTCCCTGTACTGCTCTGTCTGCTACCTCAGCTATTATCATTCCGGCCTCAGCTCACATTACCGCATGCAGGTCATTCTTTTGACATGATTTGGAACAAAATCTCTCTATTCTATCTATTTCTAAGAGAGAGTTTAAAAGCATCTCGGGTGAAAGTCGCAGTGAACTTAAACATCAAGGATTGTTTGTTCTGTTTTCACGTATTACAAATCACGTATTACGAAACTTTCATTTCACAAAGCAGTTTTTAGCCATCATATCACATTTTTGGGCAGTTTTTCCACTGTTAAAAATATCTTGTTTTTAGTCACCCTCTCTTTGATCATTCCCTGAATAAGTGGACTTCTATAGCTTTAAGACTTTTATTTAAACTTTGTCTTTGCTTATGAAATTAGCTCTGTTATTTTGTTTTGTCTTTTACAGATGCCTAATATAGTTTGCACTTTCCTTTTTTTCTGTAACAAACTCAGTAACACTGTGATAGATTCATAACACAGTCCAGATCAGACTGTTAAGATCAGAGATTTGTTAAAAAATAAACTTGAGCCACTCTTTCCTAACAACTTTGGAAAGAATTTCCAAGATATGCAGAGTAGGGTTATTATCCTTAACCAGAGCTGGGTACATTACTTACAAATTGTAGTCCGTTACTGATTCCAAATTACATGACAAAAATGCAATCAGTAATGTAACTACTTTTTGATTACTTTTAGATTACTTTTCACCTAAATTTATCACATTGATTTAAATAGGATAATCTTGTACCATATTAAAAAGCAAAATGCATCAACTAAAATGAAATGTATCATAAAAATATAATAATAAAATCTAATTTAAAATATACTAAAAATGCTAGTTTAATATAATACTAAATATAATACTAAAATAAAACTAAAGCTAAGAAAATGTTTCCTAAATGTTCGACATGGAAAGATCAACAAAGCAACATTTTGACATCTCAGACTACAAACATGGATGGCAACAGTTTAACCCTGTTATTGGGGCTGTTGTTGACCAAAGTAATGTTAGTGATCACAGGGGTATTATCATCCTGCAGTAACTAGCAAACTGCTACTAACCGTGTTTAGTTTATTAGTTTTGTACACAATATGCACTTTTGATATAAATGTGGTTGTCACTATTGTAAATTACTAAACTCTTTCTTTACAGAACATGATTAAGGACTCAAAAGAGAAATGTCAACTGTAAAAGGCCTTAGTAAATAAATGGCATTCTTCAAAGGTTAAAAAAAAAAAAAAAAAAGATTCACTTTAAATTAAAATGTTCAGTTACAGAGCTGGTATTAATGTTTGTTTTTTTTTTGTTTTTTAATGACATACATAAAAACAAAAGAGCTGTTTTTTTTAACACCACAAAGAGTGGTTACACTATAGCATACTTTGATGTACCTTTGAGTACCTTTTCTTTTTCTTTTTGCTATGCTTTTTTCTAAACGTTAAGTGACACATTTGCTTCAGGGCAATTACAGGCTATGTGTCTGCTTTCAAATCAAGTGAGTAATTTTATCATGTTTCACGCCTGCATTTTTCCCTTTTTGTTTTTTTGTAGTAGCTTGATTTAGAGAGTCATTAAAGATTTGCTGTCTTTTGTCTGTGCGTCTAGCAGCATAAACCCAGAAACCCCCAGCTCACACCCCCACAGCGCACGGCAGGGGATTGAGCTTTAGAGACCAGACTGTGTGTGTGTGTATTCACTGTGTAGATAAAAAGCGGAGAGAACGCTGCAAACATCGCCGCTGAGCTGGTGAACCACACGCAGGGCCGCATTCACGCCGGTGATGTCAGTTCCTCTGTCAGACTCATCGAGCAGCTATTGGATATATTAGACGCACAGCTGCAAGCACTCAGACCCGGGAATAAGGAATCGGCAGCCAGGAACTACAATAAGGTGACACATGCACGTACACACAGACACACACTCACACACATTTGCCCTTTAAAGAAACCCTTCATGTTTTTGTTTGCTTCCACATCAGTGTGCACAGGAATACCCTCTAAACTCACAGCTTTGGCGTGAATCACATATACCTATTTTTCTGAGCGGTTGCAATTCTGGCTTATTTTTCACCCCTTTTAATGTGTTAATAGATCAAATAAATAGAAAAGTGTTTTAGATTCAATGTTTTTTTTTTTAAGATTTAGAAGCTTTTAAAGATTCATATCTCAGTTTGACAGTTTAACAGCTACTAATTCAAAAACGTCACTTTAGAACTAGTAACGAAGGAACGTTAAGTTGTTGCATTACTGTAGTAAAAGCAGTGTATTATGTTTAGTCAAGTATTATGAGAGAGATTGACTGTGCAAGTGTGATTACCTGCATCTGATGCAGCATTCATTCTTCAGCTTCATTTCATATTCACAATAAAACATTAGTTTGAATGTCGACTGAGAAAAGCGTTATCTTTGTCGTACTATCCTTTCACCTGTTAAGGGTGATTTCCGATGACAGCGATGCTCAGTACATTTATTGGCTGCATCTTACAAGGTGTTGTTAAAAGTAAAAATAACTTCCTTGTTTACAACAGCTTTTCAGTCTGTTTCAATATAAAAGTTTTTACTGCTGACTCTTGCCTCTGCCATCTGCTATCTAATGGCAGAACAATGTAACTAAAATCACCATCACGAACACACAACCCGTTTTCCAATACTATTATTAACACTACTACTATTTATATAAAATTATTTATTGAATAATAATAGTTAACAAGAACAATAACAACCATCATAAAAGTTGCTAGACAATTCAGTCAAAAGTACAAAGGCAGCGCTCTGATATACAACATTGAGGTAACATAAAATATGATGATGAGATTTTGCCCTCAGCCAAAACTATTAGCTCTGGAACTAATAATAGATGAGTGAGACCAAAGACTGCCCATTAGATGTACCCAAAACAAATTATATCCCATGTTATGTATATCTGAATTTTAGTGGCAAATTTCAGAAGATCTGTCCAAGGTAAGGCTGCTCTCAGTGGATTCAGGAGTGTTAAACGCCCGCTGATGCACTGGAGCTTAAAATATAAATGCACATTTTTAAATAGATGTTATCTTTATTAACAAACCGCATATTTGATGTCTAAACAAGTATTTTCTTGCCTATAAATCTACAAAAACACTATTAACAACACTACAAAACAGTTTGAGTTCCGAGATCACATCAGCCAAGGAACAGAAAGAACTGTTGTGGAAATAAATGTATATGTGACCCTGGACCACAAAACCAGTCATAAGGGTAATTTTTTTAAAAATTGAAATTTAACTCTTTTTATTTGAAAATGTGGAATCTGAGGGTGCAAACAAATCTAAATATGGTAAAAGTTGCTTTTAAAGTTGCCCAAATGAAGTTTTTAGCAATGTATATTACTAATATTTCAAAGTTTTGATATATATGGTATGAAATTTACAAAATATCTTAATTGAAAAAAAATCAATAATTTTGACCCATACAATGTATTTCTGCATATTGCTATAATATACTTATGCTACTTAAGATCAGTGTTGGGGAAAGTTACTTTTAAAAGTAATGCATTGCAATATTGTGTTACTCCCTAAAAAAGTAACTAATTACGTTACTTAGTTACTTTTTTATGGAAAGTAATGCATTACATTACTTTTTTGTGTCATTTTGCAGTACTTTTTAAATCTGGGCAGGGCTTGTTTGGTTTTAATATAAACAGTAAAATTTTTAGCAAATGTAAAAGCCATTTCACACCAAAAAGTGAAATGAATAAGCACAAAGCTGAAAGAAAAGTAAATTCACTTCTGTACAGTAGAACTGTAGATAAAGGAAGTTCAACATTCTTCAGCAATGAGAAAAATGAAGCACAAATGTTAGTTAATCTAAAGTACACTGTAAAAAAATGAAAAAAATTCAGCAGTAAAAAACTGTTAAATGGTTAACCACAATTCTGTGAATTAATTGACATTCCCATAATTCCCTGTGTTACTTTTTTTTTTAAATGTGATGTGTGTTTTTTTTTTGTTTTTTTTTTAAATACTACTTAGCATGTTTGTACATTAGGGTTGTATGCTACATCTAATGTTTTTAAATACATTTTTATTGCATTATTTCAATTTCATGTGTTTTACCACATGAAATGGGCTTTGTGATGGGCTTTGGTTCATCATGTGACTTTCTCATCTCCACCTGCTTTTGGTGGTTATCAGTGTATTACAAAGGTATAAAATAGATTTCAGTACTTCAATACATTACCATTATATCAGTTAATGAAATTACAGTATTTACCTCTAAATTTAGGTGATTTTTTTTTTTTTTTTTTAATATTAGTTTTACTTATTTATTTATACGTTTTGCTTATTAATATGGTTGAATTGGATCAACAAAAGCATTGGTTAATAAAATGGGATTAAACAGATTAAGGAAACAAAAAGTAATTTTTTTGAAAAAGTAACTGAGATATTTTCTTGTAAATGAAAAAGTAATGCGTTACTTTACTAGTTATTTGATAAAGTATTATTACGTAACTCGCATTACTTAAAAAGTAATGCATTACCCCAAACACTGCTTAAGACTGGTTTTGTGGTCCTGGGTCACATATATGGATAGAAAAGAGCTAGGCGATTTCTTTGAGAACATTTATCACCATTTTTACACATACAAATGAATTATAATAGATGCATATTAGCAGTAGTAGTGTTTTTATAAGATGCATTTGAAATGTACTGAAAATCAGTTTGATAGCGCAAGTCTCTTCTGCATGTATGTGCGTGTATCTAAAAGCTGTGTGATTGTGTCTTGCAGTGGCAGAAGAGAGAGAGGACCTGCCGGGCTTACGTTCAGGTATTGTGCAGCGTTATCTGTATGAGTTCACAGACACACTTCACCTCTCGTATCTTTTTCTTATCCTCCGTGTCACTGTGCACATATACCAATGCTTGATTCCTATCCCGCACTCGACTGTGAGCATTTTTTGACAACACATTCTAGGAAGCCTGTATATAAAATGCTTTGGAAAGATATTAAAATATAGAACGCATCTAAACTGTTCAGCACTGGTTCTGAAGGGCCACTAGAATGAAATACTGTGAAGAAACAAATAAAATATGCACAGTAGTATTGGGTAATACTTCTGTTTTGCACCGCAACATTAACAAACTCATGATTTGCTACTTTCTAGTTGGTTGTAGGTGGTATTATTTCTCATTCTTGAGAAAATTTGATTAGGCAAAATCTGTGGTGTGACACTAGTTATTTATATATTTGGCCCAAAGAGACGTTTTAAATTCATATACACTGCTTGTTCAAAAGTTTGGGGTTAGTAAGTTTTCAAAGAAAGGAATATTTCAACTTAGCAAAAATGCATTCAATTGATCAAATGTGACAGTAAATGCATATTGTAACTAAAGGTTTCTATTTCAAATAAATGCTGTTCTTTTGAACTTTCTATTTGTAAATCAGCATATTAAAAAGATTTCTGAAGGATCATGTGACGCTGAAGCCCGACGTAATAAACTTAAATTACATTTTAAATATATATTAAAATGAAAACTCTCCTTTTGATTTTATGAGGTCTTTGAAAATACTACCATGAAGTATCATATTTATATTGGTGGTTACTTTTAATGAAAAGATATAATGCATTACAGTATGGCATTATGACTGCATTCATAATGCATAGCATATACAGGCGTCATAGAAAGTGCCATCCATATTTTTTATTGCATATGCCTACCTCAGATGAATTTTAACTGCAGCTGGGTTGTTGTGCGTCTGTTGTGTATGTGTGAGAGAGAGAGGGAAAGAGAGAGACTTCTAGCGATGATGATACTGTACATCTTGCCCAAGGCTTTCTTTTAGCGCTCTTGTCATTTGTAATGGCCTATAAGATGTTGCTCCTTAGTTGAAATGTAATTCAGCTGTTATGTAAGATTCACAGATGTGACATTCACAGAGTCGTATTTGATCATCTTTGATGTCGAGTGTAATTATAATGAAGTGTAAGTGTGTGTTTGTTTGTGTGTGTGTGTGTGTGTGTGTGTGTGCAGGCGGTCGTACAGACTGTGGATAATCTTTTGCGTGCCGAGGCTTTGGAGTCATGGCAGGACATGAACAGTACGGAGCAGGCGCACACTGCCACAATGCTGCTGGACGTCATGGAGAAAGGAGCCTTCCTGTTGGCCAATAACATGTACAATAATCACTTCTCTGACCACGCTGCCAATGTTGGTGAGTTTGTGTTGAGGAGAAACTAGCAGGCTTTGTTTCAAAAGGGAGTTTTCACACTGATGCCGTAGAAGAATTGTTTGGGTTCTCCACAGGACCTTTCAGTGAACACTTCTTCAAAGAACCATATTTTGTCCATTGAAAAGATTTCATGGATGTTTAAGGTTCTTCATGGAACCATAAACTCTAAAAAAAATGCTGGGTTAAAAACAATCCAAGTTGGGTGAAATATGGACAAACCCAGCAGCTGGGTTTTTTTGACCCAGCTGTTGGGTTTATTGTTTGACCAAACTGCTGGGTAGTTATATTTAACTCAACTATTGTTTAAAAATGACTGTATGGCTGGCTTAAAATGAACAGTAATGATCAAATGCTTATTATTAAGTTATTTATTAAGCTTATTAAACAAATATTAATTTCCAACCTATTTTAAGATCATTTTAAGCAAGTAATATAGTCATTATTATACCATAATTTAGTTAAATATAACTATCCAGCAGGTTGGGTTACACATTTAACCCAACCACTGGGTCAAAACAACACAATCGCTGAGTTTGTTCATATTTCACCCAACTTGGGAGTGTAGACCAGTAAAAAAAAAAAAAAAAAAAACTGGTAACACTTTACAATAAGGTGTCATTTGGTAACATAAATGTATTAACTAACATGATTTATTAATGTTCATGTTAGATAATAAAAATGTTCGCAGTGCATTAACTAATGTTGACCAACACAACTTGTGATTTTAATAATGTATTAATAAATGCTGTAGAAGTATTGTTCATTCTTGGTTCATGTTAACTAATGTTAACTAATGAACCTTATTGTAAAGTGTTAGCAAGTGTAACAGACTTTTTTTTTCCCAGTAACAAGCCAGTGTGCCATTTTTCTTTTTTTTATGTGAAAATATTTTTGTTTATATATTTATTACTTTTTTTACTGTTATTTAGTTTTAGTTTATGCATAGTCATATTCTACTTTAGATTTGTTTGTTTGTTTGTTTGTTTTAATTTTTATTATTTTGTTTTTAGTGTAACTTTGTTCAAAACTGTAATGTTTTTGAAATAAATCCCTTGATTAATAAGTCTTGATAAGATCTTTTATTGATAAAAAAAAAAGTAATATTGTGAAATGCTATACAATTTAGAAATAGCTGTTTTGTATGGAAGCTAATTTTCGCCACAGAATAAAACAATTAAAAAGTTAATTGCAACTTTTTATCTCACAGTTCTGACTTTTTTTTCCGCAATTGTGAGTTTATGTCTAGCTACGTTGCAGTTTTTTTTTTCAGCGTTGCGTGATACAAACTCGCAATTCTGCCTATTTTTTCTCAGAATTGTGAGATATAAATTCACAACTGCAGTTATGAAGTCAAAAGAAATAAAGAGAAATAAAGTCAGAATTGCATGATATAAACTTTTTTATATAACAATTGCAAGTTATAAAGTTAGAACTGCGGAATACAATTCTGAAAAAAAATTTTTTTTTGACAATGTTGTGTCAGAATTGTGAGATATAAACTTGCATTTACTCTTCAGAATTGGACTATAATTTGCAGTTGTGAGATGCAAATTCACATTTTGCGCAATATGAGATTTGTGAGTTTATATCTCGCAATTCTGACTTCATTTCTCGAAATATCTTCAGTAAAAAAGTAAAAAATATCTTAGTTACTCTTTATATCTCACAGTTCTGAGTTTAAAAAAAAAATAATTTTTAGAAAAAAAAGTCAAAATTACCTTTTTTTATTTTTTATTCAGTGGTGGAAACAGGCTTCCATGGTTTTGTATTAGAATACTTTTTAAAAAGTAATTTATTCGTCATGATGGCAAAAGCTGAATTTTCAGTGTTTATAACTGTTTCGCTGCTTGACATTTTTGTGGAAACTGATACATTTTTGATACATTATTTGATGTTCGAAAGAACAGCATTTACTTGAAAAAGAAATCGTTTGAAACAATATAAATGTCTTAATGGTCACTTTTGATCAGTCTGATCAATTTGTGTCCTTGCTAAATAAAATATTTTAATAGTAGTTTATAATGTACAAAATAATAACGCATTAACTACTACTCTTCATAGCTTTTAACTACTTTTTTCAAGTGAGTAGTTTTTTGCTGTTATTCCAGTTCAAACTCTTAAAGTGTGTGTTTTGTGTGTCTTCAGATCTAGAGGTACGTGTGTTGAACACAGAAACAGAGTCCCAGGATTTGTCGTTCCCTCAGAACGGACCAAGTGACAGCAGCATCCAGCTCTCGGCTTCCACCTTCAAACAGTACAGCCGCAACGGTCAGTCACAGCCTGCTCTCTCTTTTCCTGTCCCTTCCATCATGAGCCGCGTGCAGTTTCACTGAAGCTTAGCGAAATTTCCACTTCGGTTTACCCGGTTATTGGTTGATAATAATAAACCTAATCAGATTAACAAAAGCGCTGAGACCATTTCTTCCCTGATGGTTTCTTAACGGCGCTCTTAATCGAACAGCCCGAGAGGCGACTAGATTACTATCATTTTCAGGCTGACAGAGCAATCTCGGCACGCTTTTCTTTGCTCCCGCTTCTCTCCTTCCCTCTTTGCCTTTTCCGCCACTCCCGCATTGAGCCTCTTTTTGAGGCCGCGCCGCCGTTCGCTGCTCCCCATCGCAGGCGGGTCGGGCGGGGGAAGTGAGATTAGTATGATTGAAACAAACGCACATGAAATATTCATACGGAAGAAACGGAGTGAGTGAGTGCTGAAGGGATGAATGTTCCGTTGCCCTCCATATTAAAATTCCTTCATCCCCCGATCACTCACTCACCCCCTCCCGGCCCAAATCATTTTAACCTTCACTCAACTCACTCTACCGCTCCCTTTTCCCTCTTAGTTGTTATTCATATGCTTCTGCCACTCAGTAACTCTCTCCCTCTTATGCTGTGTTACTCTGTACAGGCCAGGTAAAAGTGGTCTTCGTGCTCTATAAGAATCTGGGTTCGTTCCTGTCCACTGAAAATGCCACCGTGAAGATGGAAATGGAGGCGGGGCCTGGTGGGCGGGGCCTGGCAGTGAATTCACACGTCATCGCAGCGTCGATCAATAAAGAGTCCAGTCGAGTGTTTCTGACTGAGCCTGTGGTATTCACGCTTAGACATTTACAGGTACGTAAACACACTGGCACACACAAGCAACAGATTACATTAGAATTTCATTACATTGCATTTAGAAAACAGGCAATAAAACATTAGTTACTTTCATGGGGTTACATTCATGAAATGTGAATAATTTCTGTGTAAATAATTTATCAAAAGTTATTATTATTTAATTATCCTTCACTTTCCCTAAAATCACCTGTCCGCAGACCTCAGTACTTCATGTACACAATTCATGTACGTTCAATATAGTAAAGGCATTTACAATGTTTTACAATTTGAATAAATGCTGTTCTGTTGAACGTTCTATTCATCCTAGGACTGTTTTCAACATTGATAATTATAGGTAATGTTTGTTGAGCAGCAAATCAGCATATTAGAATGATTTCTGAAGGACCATGTGACACTGAAGACTGGAGTAATGCTGCTGAAAATTCAGCTTTGTATCAAAGGAATAAATTATATTTAAAAGTATATTGAAAAAGAAAAGTTATTTTAAATTGTAATAACATTTCACAATGAAACTTTTTTTTTTCATGTATTCTTTATCAAATAAATACAGCCTTTCTTCCACAAACATTGACAAAACTTACATTGACAAAAAATATTCATTATTCATTAACATATTCATGGAACATGATCTTTACTTAATGTCCTTATGATTTTTGGCGTAAGAGAAAACTATATAATTTTGACCCCTACAATGTATTTTTGACTTTTTTTACAAATATACCAGTGCTACTTAAAGGGTTAATTCACTTTCAGAACAAAAATGTACGGATAATGTACTCACTCCCTTGTCATCCAAGATGTTCATGTCTTTCTTTGTTCAGTCGTAAAGAAATTATGTTTTTTGAGGAAAACATTTCAGGATTTCTATCCATATAATGGAAATGTGTGGTGCCCCCAAGACTGAACTTCCATAACGGAGTTTAAATGCAGCTTCAAAGGGCTCTAAATGATCCCAGCCGTGGAAGAAGGGTCTTATATAGTGAAACAATCGGTCATTTTCACAACAAATTGACAGTTTAAATACTTTTAATACCTCAAATGCTCGTCTCGTCTCATCTCGTCTCATCTCGTCTCTGCGATGTGCATGCATAGTCTGTGTGATCCAGGTCAATACAGTTAGGGCATGTCGGAAAACTTCCATCGTCAAAACCATCCTACATCGCTGCAGAAATACCAATGGAAGATGGGATACAAAACGAGATGGACGTTTTTTGACATACCCTAACTGTATTGACCTGGATCACACAGACTACGCATGCACATTGCAGAGACGAGACAAGACGAGGATTTGAGTTTGAAAAGTATATAAATTGTCAATTTGTTTCGAAAATAACCAATTGTTTCGCTAGTTAAGACACTTTCGTCGGCTGGGATCGTTTAGAGCCCTTTGAAGCTGGATTTAAACTGCATTTTGGAAGTTCAAACTTGGGGGCACTATAGAAGTCCATTATATGGAGAGAAATCCTGAATTTTTTTCCTCAAAAAACATAATTTCTTCACGACTGAAGAAAGAAAAACATGAATATCTTGGATGACAAGGGGGTGAGTACATTATCTGTAAATTTTTGTTCTGAAAGTGAACTAATCCTTTAAGACTGGTTTTGTGGTCCAGGGTCGCATGTGTAAAATAACGTGGTGATCAAGCGTGTTAATCAAAACTGCCTAACATTACCAAATGAAATGTTGATCCAGGAAGTGGTGTAGAACTGTGCAAGCTTTGCATGTGCTGATGGAAGCGATCTGATTGATCTATGTTTTGATCATCGTACTGAATATGGTCCAGATGTAGTCTTTTAGAAAAACTGGATTTTTTCAGCTTTTTGTTTAAAAAGTTGCTTTTTAATGAAACATACTGTACCCACATTCAAGTGTTGATAAAAAAAAGATTGCATGAAGCTTGAATAACATGTTTTTTTGGTTTAAAAGCAGAGGCTCTTTTGGTTTCAGTTTTGCCTTTCAGATATTCATACAACAAAATATTCTGGGGGCCAGTTAACTTTTGTAAAAATGATTAAAAATGCCTGTGGTGGCTGGCCGCTATGAGGAAAAAAAAAAACATTGGTGGGGAAAGATTTAAGTAGCTAACAACGCCACAAAATGTCTCCTTCATTTAATTTGCTTAATACATGTGTGTACCGTTATTTTGTCAACACTGCAAGCTGAAGATCATCAGTGTAGTGTGACTGCTTCTGCTACAGTACATGTGTCTCCATATTTATAATGAATATTTGCCGTGACAGAACAACACACAAACGGAGGCAACAGGAAATTGCTCGTGCTCCTTAAACGTGAATTCTTCTGAACGTGTTGAACAGACGAATCCAAGCATAACTCCGTTTGTCGGCTCTGTAACACGTCTCAGTACTCAAGAATCAATGAGAGATTTATTGTTTATAATTCACTCTAATTGTGCTGCCTTTGCAGAGCAGAAACTGCTATTTCAGACAATACAGTGAAAATCAATTTGTAAGAGCTAGATGGTCCCTGACCATGAAGGCTTCGCACATGACTCCTAAACAGAAAACATTATGTGTGAAAGCCAATCTTTTCCGGTCTCTCTGTTGGTTCCTCTTTGCAGCTGGAGAATCACTTCAGCCCAAACTGTTCGTTCTGGAACTACTCTGAGCGTTCGATGACGGGCCAGTGGTCATCTCAGGGCTGCAGGCTGATGGAAACCAACAGCACACACACAACTTGTTCTTGTAGCCATCTAACCAACTTCGCCGTGCTCATGGTGCACCACGAACCTGACGTAAGCGCACACTCACATAGTCCTTCTTTACATTCGTCACCTGCTCACGAACAAATCTGAATATAGCTCTCATGCACATAAACAAGTTTTTCGCTTGCACACAGTCTGTAAGACAAACACACATATCTATACACATGAGAGCAAAATACACAAACAAACACACAGCAATTTCAGCTTGACATTTACTGGATTTTCATAAGTCACTCTCCCTCAGGCAGCCTATCCATTTATACCATTTCCCTTATCCATCTCTCGGTCTCTCTCAGTATCCAGGCAGGATGCACGAGTTGATCCTCTTTGTGATCACATGGGTGGGTATTGTCATTTCGCTGGTGTGTCTCGCCATCTGCATCTCTACCTTCTGCTTCCTGCGGGGCCTGCAGACCGACCGCAACACCATCCACAAGAACCTCTGCATCAACCTCTTCATCGCTGAGCTCCTCTTCCTCATCGGCATCGACAAGACGCAGTACCATGTGAGTGGATTCTTGATCTATATTAAGGGGAGAATCCACTGGGGATGAATTTCACCCACTGATTGTAGTGTTTATGTGCACCCACTGATAGAACATGCTGTCTGCATTGTTTTAGCATCCGATTAACTGAAGGAATTAAATGCAAACTGCATTAAGTGCAGGTAATTTGCATTCATTTGCATGCCACAGTTCAGATGAGTGCTTGTTCTGAGCGCTCGGTTTTGGAGGATGCGGCAGACTATCACTATCTGACGTACTTTACTGGGGTTTTATTCCCCATGTTCTTGCTCTCTGATATAAATGAATACTTTTATTCAACAGGGATCCATTAAATTAATGAAAAGTGACAATAAAGACTGTCACTTAAAGACTGCTGTTTTTGCTTCGATTCAGCAAAGAATCCTGAAAATCCAGAAGAAGCAGCACAGCTGATTGCTAATGTTAAATGTTTCTTGAGCAGCAAATCAGCATATTAGAAGGGTTTCTGAAGGATCGTGTGACACCGAAGACTGGAGTAATGATGCTGAATATTCGGCTTTGACTTCAAAGGAACAAAATATATTTTAAAATATATTAGAAGTAGAAAACAGTTATCTGAATTTGTAATTATAGTTTACAATATTACTGTTTTTACTGTATTTTTATCAAATAAATGCAGTCTTTGTGAGCATCTTAGTGAATGGTAATATAATAATACTAATACAAACGATATCCTTTTACCCATTTTTGAAGCTAGTGAAAATATTTTCACTCTGACTTTCTAAAAAATTGCCTCCAGGCAACATTATGCAACTCTGCTGTATTATATGTTGATTATGCATTTTCTGCACATTTAACCAGCTGCTCCTGTATCTGTTGATTCTTTGGGGTCATTTTCACTTTGAACCAAGCAACATTAATTAAATGAGTTTTAAGGTTATTCTTTTAAATCTGCGATTGTTGATTGTCAGGCTGTACGAACATCCCAGCAATAAGCTGTGTCACACTGTCGAATCTGCCATTCATATCGGCCTGTACCACAGTCAAAATGAGAAGTTTCATCCAGAGTTTGACATCTGCAGTGCTCCTGTTGGTTTTTTCATTTGACGGTCATAGAAGAAGCCACATTGTTGGACTGTGCCTCAAAACTTCTGACAGTGGCAGAATTTCATTGGAGGAAAATTTCTATCTCAGTGGCCATTACTAACTATGAAACTAGTAGGGCTGAGTAAAACAATATCGATTTCTCGATTTTAATTGATTCTCATTTTTATGAAACAATATTGATTCTTAAATCCCTATTTTCTAACCTATTTTCAGTTAATGAATGGAACATTGTAGCGCACTTCCCATCAAATTGATCGCAATAAGCTTTGTGCGCTGTTACTTTTGATATGATACTAAGTCTGAAATTTCAAATTCTGTCCATTTTATTACAGTATTCAAAGGATAAATGCTGTTTTGGCACTGCTTAATGTAGAGTAGCAGCAGGGATTTCTGCAAAATCTGCCCAATTGCTACTCAAAACTAGCCCATTTGCGTTTTGGCGGGGGTCCCCTGGTAAAAACTGTGTTCTATGGGATTAAATACACACGTTTTGACAGGGTTTCTTTGGTAAAACTCACATTCCAGGGGCTAAATATCACATTATTGGGAATGCTTCAATGCGTAAACATGACAAATAACCTGCAGCAACAGTGTTAAAGGAGCCCAATTGGCAACACTGAGTGACAGATCGCTGTAGTGCCTCATTTCAAGAGAAGCAGCAGTGCAAACCACATGTTAACTGTTCATCTCTTCCGTTTTACACATTTACAGCATGAAATAAACATGAATAAACATCCGAAGGTATGCTAAAGAAATTAGTACAACTTAACAAAATCCGTATCCTGTCGTGTCATCGCTCAATCAGTGTTTCAACTGCACAAAGATGTCAGTATAACATCTTGTAAACTAGGGATGCACCGAAATGAAAATGCTTGGCCAAAGCTGAAACTGAACAAAATTAAACACTGGGCATGGGGTTTTCTCCGATGTATTTTGCCATTTTTTTTCACCGTTACATAAAATTAAAAAGCCAAAATGTGCTTTTTACAGTTTTGTCTTGCTTTTCAAAAAAAAAAAAATTTATTACAAAACAGTAATTTAAAAATATTTACTTAACACTGAACATTTTTAACATTCTAGTGACATTATAGCCTACCAACAAAAGCACAGTTAAACTTAAAATAAGTTAGTAAAATAATATTCTTTGGCCATTTTTAAGACAAATGAATGCAGCCTTGCTGAGCAGAAGAGACTTTTGAAGAAACATTTGAACACTTCACACTGTGTGAATGTTATAACACATGTATTAATAGAGCTGTTGTAATTATTGTTATCGTTATTTTTGTCTTACTTTTTTATTTTATTTTACAGAACAACAGTCAAATTACAGTAATAACATTTATGAATGTTGACTTTTGTTTTGGCGGAAAAAGACATCTGTACTTCTTTTTGTTGACAGGAGCAGATTTATGAATGATTCTCTCATTAAGCTGTTTCAGTGCTGATTTTCCTTGCGCTTTGGACTTTGAACCTTGGCTAACGAGCTAGACCGAAATACCGAAATAGATTTTTTTGCTATTTTTTGGCCTAATAATTTCGGTTGCCAAACATTCGGTGCATCCCTATTGTAAACAATGTCGTGTAATCTCACATTAGCCCTAGTAAAAACATATTCGTTGATCATGAGCTCATTAGTCAGCTAGAAAAATAAATATATGCATCAATTAACAGATTCATTATAATTTGTACTATTCTTCAATGTTTAATTTATGTTTGAATAAATCCAAAATATTTTAATTTAAGCGTTTGTATAAAAATCTGATAATTTTAACCTTCAATACTATAGTCATATAGTACCAACCTACTCTAATGTGTATTTTACAGTATTAGTTTATTATTATTTTTTTTTTCCTTGAAAGATTTGCCATGTACTGTACCTGATATATATGCAAAATAATTGTAATCGAATCGGAAATTAAATCTAAATCTTGTGAATCAAAATAGAATCGAATCATGAAATTTGTGTCGAAACCCAGCCCTACAAACTAGCAATCTAGCTCCAGCTCTAACTGAAATGTCATGTCTTGTCAGGGATGGGGTCTTGTTTTTTTGGCTGGCCAATTAAAACAGCTTCCAGTGTGGTGTTTTGAACATAGAGCAGTGACCGCTGGAAGCATATCTGTTGACAGTTGATGAGGTTTGTGTTTTAGTCAGCCAACCAAAAAAACGAAAACCCCTCTGAAACAACACTTCTGAAGAGAAAAACAACTGATTAAACATTAAACACCGTGAATGAAGTTGCTAAATTCAGATTAAAAATTATTCCCCAAAGTATCAGCTGTTCTATGTTTTCAGATTCAAGAGCAGCTGATTAAATGCATAATCAATATATCATACAGCTCTTCTGAAATAAAAATTAGCATGGACACATTTTAAAATTGTGGTGTATTAGTTTTCATGATCATACAAATTCCCTTTCACATCAGTGTATTGACACCAAACATTCCCTGCTGAAAGCAGTGGTGTCATCTGATTGGCTGATTTAATGCGTCTTCCAGAGTTCAGGCTGCATTAGTATGCTGGGAATCGAAATCATTTTACAAGGTGCCAAGGTTGCTACAACGAGCTCTTCAGAAGAAGAACTCGTAGCTGGATAATGTTTGCAGGTTTTGTGGCATAGATTTTTCTGTCTATTTTAGAAGTTTTTTATGAGGCACTTAACAAGTAAATGATAAATACATGAGCAAATCTGTATCTTCCTCTTTGTATAGACGTAGAAATAATACGTAAAGTGTGGGGGCTGCATTATCAACCTTATCAGCCTCTATTTTCAAGTATGGCTGCCAAGTTGCCAGAGATACATTTATACAAGATATGATTTGAAAGCTTAAAAACCAACTTTCCAGAAATGTCAGTCACTCTAAAATACATACAAGTCATAAAAATTTCATCATTAAGCCTAAAACTTAGCTGCAACAACTATGAATATAAAAAAAATAGATTTATTTTTTTGTCAAAGACTACTACTCTTCTGTTGTTCACGTCTTCTCTCTTAAGAAATTTACTTCCTGTCAGGCTCAGCGCACAAACTGTGCCAAGCACGACTGGAGTCATGAATATTAATAATGTTATGTGACGTTCGCACTAAGTGATTTGCTGAAAGGTGGATGTTTTTAGGTGAGCGCACTTGCAATAGTGGGATCACTGTTTGCCGCCTGCGCATTCGTTCAGCCAGTCGATTGGCAGATGCTTCTGCCAGGAGTCCTTTTATGTGCCTGCTACATTTTCTTTTTCTTCACACTGCAGCCCAGCAAAATAAACCACTTTCAAATGTGATTATCATTCGAAAATGGAGAGGGGATGCATTTATTATGGTTTTTAAAGTGTTAGAGGACAGAGTAATATGCTAAAAGTGCATAAAAACAACCTGTAATTCACATCAGTCAGTCAGAGGGTATCTTCCTGTCTAAGTGCAATGTGGACCAGACTTAATGGGATAGTCTACCCAAAAATTACTGGACACAAAAGAAGATATTTTGAAGAATGATGGTAACCAAACAGTTTTGGTTCCCTTTAACTTCCATTGTATTTTTTGTGCAAACAGTAGAAGTCAATTGTCAACAAACCTGCTTAGTTACTCACATTCTTCCAAATATCTTCTTTTACACTACTAGTCAAAAGTATTTGAATGTTTTTTTAAGTCTCTTCTGCTCACCAAGCCTGCATTTATTTGATCCAACATTCAGCAAAACAGTGACATTTTGAAATATTTTTACAATTTAAAAAAACTGTTTTCTATTTGAATATATGTTAAAATGTAATATTTTCCTGTGATTTCAAAAGCAGTGCCAAAGCAATTTGCTGCTCAAAAACATTTATTATTATTATGTTGAAAACAGCTGAGTAGAATTTTTCTGGTTTTTTTGATGAGTAGAAAGTTCAGAAGAACAACATTTATTTGAAATAAAAATCTTTTGTAACAGTATAATGTCTTTATCATCACTTTTGATCAATGTAAAGCATCCTTGCTAAATAAAAGTTTTAATTTCTATAATACTTATATACAGTGTATAATGTTACAAAAGGATTTCAGATAAATGCTGATCTTTGGATCTTTTTTATTCATCAAACAATCCTGAAAAATTACTCAAAAATTTGTTTGAAATATTGATGATGATGATAATGATAATAATAATAATAAATGTTTCTTGAACAGCAAATCAGCATATTAGAATGATTTCTAAAGGATCATATGACACTGAAGACTAGAGTAATGATGCTGAAAATGTAGCTTTGATCACAGGAATAAATGACATTTAAAAAAAATATTCAAACAGAAAACTGTTATTTTAAACAGTAAAATATTTTTGTTTTTGCTGTACTTTGGATCAAATATATCCAGGCTTGGTGAGCAGAGGAGAAAAAACCTACTGTTCAAAAACTTTTGACTGGTGGTATAGGAGAAAGAAAGTCATACAGGTTTGAAAAAAACACGAAAGGGAGTAAATGATCATTTACTACATTCACTATGCAATTGTTGTGAAATTTACTTCCTCTGATGTATTTCCAACTAACCCCCTTTTCCCTCTTTTTGTCCGAATACAGATTGCCTGCCCCATTTTCGCGGGCTTGCTGCATTTCTTTTTCCTGGCTGCGTTCTCCTGGATGTGTCTGGAGGGAATCCAGCTGTATCTGATGCTGGTGGAGGTCTTTGAGAGCGAATACTCCCGAAAGAAATACTACTACCTGTGCGGCTACTGCTTTCCCGCCCTGGTGGTGGGCATCTCAGCAGCCATCGACTACCGCAGCTACGGGACTAAGAAAGCGTATGTGTGAAGCAGTCTTTTGCACTCCGCCATACAAGGGCCATGGTTTTTTGAGCAGGGGAACGCAACCCCCCTCTTTAAACCATTTGTTTCGTTTAAATGGATTCCAGCAAAATGGCTCTCTGGGAGTTTAAATTCCATATAGTGCAGTATCGTCTTTCACTAGGAAACGTACACTTGGTATGATGTAGTTTGGAGTTCAGTTGGATGATTGGCCGCTGTCATGTGATCCTGGACCAACCAAGGTCATCATGTGAATTATAAATGAAGTCAGTTAAAGATGTTGCAAGCACCTTTTTTTTTGAAATAGCACGCATAAATCTGACAGATCCTGTCCTGATAATTCAGTTTACAAGAACATGTCTTAAAGCTGCATCTCTTTTAACATTACATTGGAAAACTAATATTATGCAGGACTTCCATGATCATAAATAGGAAACTATAGGTTGGTCAAAAGTGTGTGAACCCCAATTTGACCTCTTTGTGTTTGCTAACGTTGGATTGGCTGTCATTTCTTTGAGGGGCGGAGTTTTGCTGAGAAGGCGTGGTCTAATTTATTGTCCAGCGGAAGTTAACAAAACCGCTTACAGCACCTTTAACCAAGCTGATTACTGCATGTGTGTGTCGCTCTGTGTGTTTGTGTGCACGTGAGTGTGTGTTGGTCTGTGTTTATGTGTGTGCGACAGTGGAAAAATAGCACAGCTGCAGACTTTTGAATGTTGACTACAGTGCAGAAAATGAGACGCTGACTCAGTGTGCTAATGATTAAAAACTGAGCTTAACCTTCAACTAGACTTTTATTGCTCTTTTATTAACTTGTTTCTATGCCAAAAAAGTATCATCATCTTGATAGAAATATTACTTTAAGACATCTTTCAATTATTTAAACGCATTCGATGATCAATAATGTGGTACTTCATGTCGTTTTTTTCCTGTAATGAAGTGATCATTCTTTGAACAGTGAAATGTTACTGATAAAGTTATTGCCTGTGTGTGTTTTGTGTGTAGGTGCTGGTTGAGAGTGGATAACTACTTCATCTGGAGTTTTATCGGCCCTGTGTCCTTCATTATCATGGTATTGTTCTCTCCAAACATTCAGCGCTCTCTCTGCTTTTCTCACAGAGTTTTTTCTTTTTTCTCTCTCTCCGAAAAGTGCTGTGCTAGTCATATCAAACAAAGCACTTTTGTTCACCTATGGATCTGTTGCTGCTGACGACTATGTTTTGCCTGTAATATGCTTTATATGAGTGTGGAGCTTAGATTAGGTTTGGATATGGGAACTTGCTGACATTTTCGTAATTACAATATATTTTACTAATGCGTTAGCTCTGTTTTTGTTTTTATTAGTTTGTTGGAAAAAAAAAAGTTTTAATCTTTTTAAAGTTCCTTGCTTACTTGCATTGGATTTCTCATCAAACACGAGCCGAGTGAATTTCTGTGTAAATGTTCGCATCACCATTCTCATGTAAATTGTTGCATTTAATTGCAGCAATTTAAGCTAGAACGATTTCACGAACAATTTGCACGGAAATTCTGCTTGTGTTTTATGAATGAGGCTCATTGTTAAGAAGAAAGCAGTTGAAATAGTCTTTCCTGTGTAGACGTTTTCTAAAGGGCTTGTCCTTTTTATACAGCCAATTGGATTTAATTTGTCACATTGGCGTGGAAATTTAAGGTACATTTTTCTTTTCTCCTACCGCTGACCTTTAGTTAAACCTGGTGTTCCTCATGATAACACTTCACAAGATGGTCCGTAATTCTTCCGCACTCAAACCCGACTCCAGCCGCTTGGACAACATCAAGTGAGAGTCTTCCACTGCAAAAATACCCATTATAGTCACATTATCTATTATGTTTTTGTTGTATGTTTAAACGTGTTCATGTTCTTCCTCAGGTCCTGGGCTTTAGGGGCTATTGCACTGCTCTTCCTCTTGGGTCTGACCTGGGCCTTCGGCCTCCTTTTCATCAATGAGAACACCGTCATCATGGCGTATCTCTTCACCACCTTTAATGCCTTCCAGGGCATGTTCATCTTCATCTTCCACTGTGCTCTGCAGAAAAAGGTCAGTGCCATTAATGTTTCATACCCAGATAATACTTTGGGGACACATTTGCTGCAAAATTTCCTCAGAAGTTATCTAAATATGGAAAAAGACAAAAACGGTGGTGTCATCAGAGGTTAAAATAAGTTAAAAATGCTCTTTTAGGAATAGCTTTGGGTTAGGATTCATTTGTATCATGATATCATTAGTTTTATAATCAGCTTTTTTGAAAGGGGTCATGATGAACTGAGAAACCAAAATTCCCTTGATTTTTGTAATGACATATAAGAGGTCACTGTACTATAAAAACATTCTGTAAGTTTCAGAACTCAAAACTTTCTTCTCAGTCTAAAAACAGCTTATATTGAAGCCAGTCTGCCAAAGTGACAGGTTGTGGAATGTCCAACTTCATGATGTATAATGCACTATATATGCATTTATGTGTCTGAAAACTTTACATATTATGGTTTCATTTACAGTGCCTTGTGAAAGTGTTCATACCTCTTCATTTTTTTCACAGTTTGTTATGTTGCTTCCTTATGTTAAACTGCTTTGAATTTCTTTTTTCCACATCAATCTACAGTCCATACACCATAATAGCAAAGCAAAAAAAAAAGTATTTAACATCTTTGCAAATGTATTCAAAATAAAAAACAAATGATTCCATTGCATAAGTATTTATACCCTTTTCTGGGACGCTTGAAATTTGGTTCAGGAGCATTCATATTGCTTGTAGATGGTAAAATTCAATTGAATGGGCATGATTTGGAAAAGCACACACATCTTAATAAAAGGTCTGACAGCTGAAAATGCATATCAGAGCAAAAAACCAAGCCCTGAGGTTAAACAAAAAAAAACTACTTGCAGAGCTCAGAGACAGAAAAAAATTCTGCTGCATTGAAGGTTAATGTAGTCTGCATTAACTTTAATGGAAGAAGTTTGAAACAACCACAACTCTTCCTAGAGCTGGCCTCCTGGCCAAACTGAGCAATTGATGGAGAGGGGTCTTGGCTAGATTGGTGACCAAGAACCTGATGGTCACTCTAGTTGAGGTCCATGATCATATGTATAGATAGGAGAAACATCACTGCAGCATTTCACCGAACTGGGCTTTATGGTGGTGTGGCAAGACTCAATCCTCTTCTCAGTGAAGACACACTTGGAATTTGCAAAACAGCGCCTAAAGGACACTCGGACTGTGAGAAACAAGCTTCTTTGGTCTGATGAACTTCAATTCCAAGCATCATGTTTAAAGGAAACCATGCACTGCTCATCACCTGCAGAGAACCATCCAATAGTAAAGTGTGGTGGTAGCAGCCTCATGCTGTGGGGCTGTTTTTCAGTCGCAGGGACTGAGGGACTCGTCAGAGTAGAAGAAAAGCTGAGTGCACCAAAATATTGAGACAGCCTTAATGAAAACTGAGTCCAGAGCATTCAGAACCTCAGACTGAGCAGAAGGTTCACCTTCCAACAGGAACCTAAGCACACATCGAGAGTGGCTTTTAGACTCTGTGAATGTCCTTGAGTAGCCCAGCCACAGCCTGGGCTCAAACCCAATTAAACATTTATGGAGAAACCTGAAAATGTCTGCCAGACCCCGTCCAAGCTGACACAGCTTGTGAGGTGAAGAGGTCGGGTGAAGAATGGCAGATAATTGCCATATGTCAATGTGCAAATCTTGTTGCATCATACCCCAAAAAACTTGAGGCAGTAAAGGTGCTTCAACTTAGTACTGAGTTAAGGGTATGAATACTTATGCAATGTACTTTTTTTTTAACTTTATTAATTTATGAAGTTGCAACAATTGTTTTTGCTTGGTTATTGGCATGGAGTGTATATTGATGTGGGGAAAAGGTTATTTAAAACAGTTTAACATAAGGCAGCAACATAAAACAATGAATACTTTGCAAGGCACTGTAGTTTAGCCGCTTTATCTGCAGAAACTCAACAAATGTGTTTTTGTTTTTTAGGTGCATAAGGAGTACAGCAAGTGCCTGCGTCATTCTTACTGCTGCAGTCGCACCTCCACTACGAGCTCTCATGGATCGCTGAAGAATTCTGCCCTTCGTGCCAACAACCGCTACTACACTGGCAGCCAGGCACGTCACGCAGCGGTACACAGACAGGTGACATACATGCACACCGACAGCATCGCTATTTATAGACTGCTGTTATATTTCACATACCAATTCACCTCACTCACCTGTTTCAGAGTCGAATTCGTCGTATGTGGAACGACACGGTGCGAAAGCAGACAGAGTCGTCCTTCATGGCTGGAGACATCAACAGCACTCCAACTCTCAACCGTGGTGAGACCCCACTTCTGCCTTAAAATTTCCCAGCATGCACCAGAGTCCATCTGTACCTACATATATGTCTTTGCTTAATGGTCATTATTTTCACTCTGCCCCCATATTTGCTACGTCTCTCTGCAGCTATTTCAGGCATCCGAGACTAAGTCCCATCTACTTGAAATGCTGAGATGTTAGAAACTGCTGACTAAATTCACATTTAAACAACATATTTTAGCATTAGCAGTAAAAATCTGATATGACCGGTCCCATAAAAGTAGTTTCTTACACTTTAATACCATTACAAAGGATATATTTCAGTTCCACCCCAGCCAAAGCGCATTACAATGTAACTTTTGGCTCTCATTCTGTGCCGATTGGCTCTTTTATTTGTAAGGCAGGACTTATTCTGCCATATTGCGTGGTTCTCCCATTTATATTAATATGAGTGAACCATCTTAGTATATATAAAGTCTTTGGGTTGTCTTATAACATTAGTAATGTTTTTCTACACAGCAGAACAGCAATATTCAGTTTTTATGACCCTTTTCTTTTATCTCTTTGGCTCTTAAAATGAAATGGGCTATTTTTTGATATTTTCACATGTGAAATGAGAAACAGTGATGTGAACACAGGCTGTGGTTTCTTGTTTCATTGAGACACATTTACATTGCCGCACAATCTGTTAAAGTGTTTAGTTACTGCTCTTTCCTAATGTTGGAATCCAAGGTTTTTGGCAGATTTAAATTAGTTTAATTAAAATCTTTACGTCCTCATTACATAAAAATGTATTTTATAGACCAGTGTTATTTTAGTATTAAAATAAAGTTAAATTAAAGTCATGTTCACGTCAAAAGAAATTTACAAAAGTGATTTTATGTTCATAAAAAGGCACATTAAATGAAAGTAAAGTGTCTACTTTTAAGATTTAAAATATGCTTTTTTGGTAAATAACCAAATTTCAATCAAAATTTGGTTGAAATAATGTTACATTGTCATTCAGTGTAACACAATATTTCTGTAAAAATTCAAACAAGATGCTTATTCCACCTTGTAAATATTAAAATATATAAAAGAATAAGGGAGCATATTAAATTTGATTGAGTTTTAAATGAGTAAAACTGACAAATGGTCAAAACCTAACATAGTGGCAAATTTTAAAAATGTAGAATTACAACTAATTAGTATTTGAGGTGAAAGTAATTCATCTTTTAATGTCATAAATGGATTTTTGTTGTAAATATGCCTAACAAGATTGTTAACACTGAATTACATTTTAGTGGGTGTTTTCTGTAAAGTAGGGGAAAATGCATTATATTTGCTCAGAAAAACAAAAATACCTTTTTCATCTTTGACCCAAATACTATTATAGCATGAGTTCATATTTTGAAAAAGTTTTATTTTATTTTAAGTTTTAGTAATTTTGTCATGTGCTTTTGTATTTTTATTAGTATTTTTTCCATATTTCCGTATTTCTGTTTAGCTTTAATCTATTTTTATTTAAATTTTAGTTTGGGCTATTTTAATACTTGAGCTTCAACTTATTTTATTTCAGTTAATTGCCAAGGCAACTGTTTAAAGTTTCATTTCAACTTTCTAAATAATCTATTTTAGTTTAAGTTACTAATAACAACACTGTTATCCACCTTTTTCTTGAATGCGGATGTAAACCTATGGGTGAGACTTCCGCTTCATTGTCCGCTATAGGGAAATAACAAAGAATAACAATGTGCAGTAAACGAGCTGTTTTGTACAGCTAAAAATAGCTGGATGTGGATGAGAACAGAACCCAGACCCATAAAATGTACAAATGGCCGCGCCCATTTTCATGCAAAGAAAAGGGTTGGATAGACCTTCTTGGTTTTTCCAGATTTGTTTTAATAACTACATTTTGGCAGTGAACTCTCAAACAGATATTTGATTCCTCATATTCTGACCTTTAGAAAACGTTCAGCACTTGGACTGTAAGAGGAGACTAAGCGATAGTTAATAGAGAGTGAATGCGAGAGGCAGGCTGTTTCCATCACCGGATCCGGAGTGTGGCATCACCACCGTTCTGATCATCCCAGGGATCAATGTTTGTGGGAGTAGAGGGGGGCGACGACAGAGAAGCCGCAGCTAAATCAACCGCCACTCTTTATGCTAATTCTATCCATTTTGTTTTTAATGAAGTGATTAGCCGCCGAATGAACGGGGGGTAATTACTCTAATTGAGGAGAATGACAGTAGCGTCCTCACTGCAGTGCGCCGATTGTTGCTTTCCGGGGACTTTAATCAAGGCGAGAGAGAGAAAGTACGAGACAGAAAGGCAGATCTAAACCATATAGTGGCAAAAAAAAAAAAGAAGAATAGATTCCGGGGAGAGGAAACGGCAGGGTTTTGTGCCGCGGGAGAAAAGTTTTTTGGATGTTACGAGAGTGAATGGCAGTCAGAAGTAGAGATGGAGGGTAATGAAAGGGCGTGTGTATGTGCACACCGCTGTCTTTATCAGATTCATCTCCTATCGCTCTCATTTCCCACTTCACCGCCGTGTGAAGTCGCTCCTGTGCTTCCAAGAGCCGTCGTCGTACCTCCACCTCCCTCCTGCTGGCCTAGATTCCCCCTCACATTTTACACAAGACACTCCAGTGAGATATTTGCAAGAATTAAAGTAATATTCAAAGGTTTAATACAAGTGAAGCTCTATCAACAGCATTTGTGGCTTTAATGTTGATTAACACAACATCATTTTGTCTCTGTTTTTTATTGATACAATCGATCTGAGAGGTTTAACAGAAGAAATCAGAAGACGTGAAATGCTCCCCCAAAATGAAAAATTACAGCTCGTCTAAGGTGTACATGAGCTTTTTTCTTTATCAAAACAGATTTGGAGAAATTTAGCATTGCATTGCTTGCTCACCAATGGACCCTCTGAAGTGAATGGGTGCCATCAGATTGAGAGTCCAAACAGCTGATAAAAACATCACAATAATCCACAAGTAATCCAGATAACTCCAGTCCATCAATTAACGTCTTTTTAAGTGAAAATCTGTGTGTTTATAATAAACTAATTTATCATTAAGGTGTTTTTAACTTCAAACCTTTGCCTTTGGATAAAATACAAATGATCTATGTCTGTTTGTTCTCTAGAGAGAAATATCCACAGATCAAGCACCATTTATAAGCAAAAATACTCCAAAACAGTTGTAAACAAACATGGCAGTGGATTTTGATGGGAGAGGACAACAGAGGACAAACTTGTTTTACTGGAAAATGCGTTGTTATGGATTATTATGGACTTGTATTTTGGCAGAAAGTAACAGTTTAAAGCTAAAACGTGTCTAATGATTTATTAGACTGAAAAAAATGGTGTAGAAGCAATTTTTGCTCAAAAATTGCTAGTAAATTTAACAATTAATTACAAAGAAATGGCAAGTAACACATTGGATTGAACAAGAAATTCAGAAAGACTGAAATTGTATTTTCTTGTAAAACATCCTCTGATAGTCTTTTTTAATTACAAGTTTGAAAAATATTTTTACAGTGTACAAACATGTAGCTTTTAGCTTCAAAAGACTGGAGTTGTGTGGATTACTTGTGGATTATTGTGATGTTTTTTTATCAGCTGTTTGCACTCTCATTCTGATACCACCTGTTCACTGCGGATGATCCAGTGCTGAACAAGTAATGCTAAATTTCTCCAAATCTGTTCCCATTAAGAAACAAACTCATCGACATCTTGAAAGGCCCGAGAGTGAGTACATTGTTAGCACATTTGTATTTTTGGGTGAACTATTCCTATAAAGCGATTTACATTATCCATTCAGTTCAGTTTTTTTCAGACGGGACTGCTTTTCTAGGTGGATGAACGTTTGGTTTTGCACTACTGACTTCATTTCTGTGGGCGGAGTTTGTGCTGTGTAAAACAGTGCTCGACAGTTAAGCTATACGAATCGCATATTACCACAAAGTCAGGTTTTCTCATGTCAAATCATGTTTAGTTCATTTTGTGGGGATTTAGCGGCATTACATGGTCATGACAACAAAGTTGACAAATTGAATATGTCACACTAGTCTGATGTGTAAGTCTTGTTGGTATGCTTAACAGTGTGTTTACTACATTGTGTCTGACTTTAATGAGGAATGAGCTGGAATTATTTTCTGTGATAATCAATTTTATCCCACAAATGCTTGTGGCACAGCTTTACTTTTATTCAACCTGGAACATTCCTGCAAGAGGTAGGAAATGTGTGTAGTATGTGTGTAAAAGTGGCGAGCGTGAGCGAGCGCACGTCTAAAATTAATTCTTGAGGCGGTCCTCTCTGATAGATGATAGCGCGAGAGCGCAAGGTTGCACTTTGCCTCAGTCCACTCGATGTCATACTGGCCTCTTTTTAATTTCATGGCATTTCTGTCTGAAAGCCCCGGGCTGCAGCTCTACGCCTGCATTATGGGCCATACTGAATGTTCCATTTCTCTGAGTCACATTTGTCTACTGCAAGCATTCACATTTCACTGGGAAATGAAGCCACATTTCAGTGGCTGCTCTGTGGAACTACATAATAGCAAATATTACCATTTCCCTCCCAATGACTCCAGCTGACAGTGAGGCATAGAATTACGCTCCATGACTACTCTTCAAATACATTTCGGCTTCGCTGCAAATAAACACTTCATCAAATCAGCCATTACGACATCACACAACGACATTAAGGATTTTTTTTTTTTTTTTTTTTGGGAAATGTCAAACACAAACACACCTCGGAGTGGATTTTGCTTAACCGTATTGTGAAATGCAGATAGCCATTCCATGCTTGTATTATGTATTATTCCTATTAAAACTGATAGTTCCTGCATCTTGGATGTTCATGGTCAATAATGTTTCATACATAATATAGTAACACTTTGATGCAAAACAGCTCTTAATATCAGAATACACCAGACTATTAATCTTACTTTACATGTCAGTGACTAGCAGAAGTATACTACTTTTCTGAACAAAACTTTTGTGAAAAACTAACAAGCATAGGGACCCCTAACCCCACTCCTAAACATAACTGACACTGGGGCGAAAGCATATTGTACAAAAACTTGCAATTTAGATGTACAAATATGGTAACACTTGTTATGCTGGTTAGGTAGGTTTTGATGCTGGGATGCTGGTTTTAGCTGGTTTATGTTGGTCCTTTGCTTATGCTGGTCCTTAGCTGGTCATGTGCTGGTCAAGGACCAGAATAAACCAGCAAAGGACCAGCTTAAACCAGCATCCAGGCATCAAAACCTACCTAACCAGCAGCTGTTTTTTCAACAGGGTATTTCAAGGACCAAATCTGGTTACTAGCATATTGGCTGTTTATGAAAGCGCATATTAATGTCTTATTCTGCATGACCATATTTTAGATCCCTCAATCCTACCCTATACCTAAACTTTTTTTCTCCATATAGTGGACTTCAATGGGAGCCAACAGGTTGAAGATCCAAATTGCAGTGTCAGTGTAGCCTCAAAGGGCTCTACATGATCCTAGCCCAGAAATAAGGGTCCTGTTTAGTCAAACGGATCAGTCATTTTCAAATATATATATATATATATATATAAAAATGTATTTACTTTACAACCACAAATGTTAGTCTTGCACAAGCTCTGTATCCATAGTCACTTTGAAAAGGTCACACGTGAAATAGGCGGAAGTACCAACCCAGTGTTTACATAATGCGTAAAGTCATAGAGCTAGGGCTAGATGAGCATTTGTGTGTATATTCATGCATACCTCTAGCATGAATTTAAACAGGCCGAGTCAAAAATTGACGTTTATGATGTGAAGAATTTTCTTCTTTTCCTTTTTAGGTACAATGGGAAACCATCTCCTGACCAACCCTGTGCTGCAAACCCGTACAGGAACCTCTCCCTACAACACGCTGCTGGCTGAGACGTTTACCCCACCCTCGCCTGGAGTCTTCAACTCTACTGGTAAGTGTGGATAGACATTATTTTGTATTGAGGGAAAAAAAGTCACAAATGAGATCACTTTATTATCTTAATTGTTTATCATGTAGAGTTTCAGAGCTTTTTGAGACTCAAACTGTGCTCAAATTAGCCAGAATGCCACCTAAAGTTGCATTGTAGTGATCAAAGGTAGTAATTTCACAGTTTAAAAGACTTTGTAAGAGACTTTTGTAGCTTAAAGGATTAGCTCACTTCCAGAATAAAAATTTCCTGATAATTTACTCACCCCAGTGTCATCCAAGATGTTCATGTTTTTCTTTCTTCAGTTGAAAAGAAATTAAGGTTTTTGAGGAAAACATTCCAGGATGTTAACATTTCCAGTGGACTTCAGTGCAGATCAATGTGTCGAAGGTCCAAATTGCAGTTTCAATGTGGCTTCAAAGGGCTCTAAACAATCATATATATATATATACTTTTTAACCACAAATGCTTGTCTTGCAGTAGCTCGAACTCGACATTATATAATCACGTTGAAAAGGTCACACGTGACGTAGGTGGAAGTACTGATCCAGTGTTTACAATGCAAACATGCAAAGAAAGTCAAATGCCCTTTGCAAAAATATGTTAAAACAACATTGTCTGACAATTTTGATGTTGGAGGAGAAAATGTTTTTCTCCCTGCCCTACCTTTGGGAGTAAAGTACACAGGCAAAGAACTAGCCACGTGTGACCTTTCCAATGTGATTACGTAATGCATGTAGCTGTACAAGCTGTGAAATTGTGTTTAAGAATTATATCTATTATTAAATTTTGTTAGAAAGTTATTCCTTAGCTGGGATCGTGTAGAGCCCTTTGAAGCTGCACTGAAACTGCAATTTAGACCTTCAGCTCATTGATTCCCATTGAAGTCCACCATATGGGGAAAAATCTGGAATGTATTCCTTAAAACTCTTACTTCCGTTTCGACTGAAGAAAGAAAGACATGAACATCTTGGATGACATAGGGGTAAGTAAATTATCAGGATTTTTTTTCTGGAATGAAACAAATCCTTTAAGAGTCTGAGACAAAGATGATACGCAAACGAAACTTAACTTCTGAACTTTTTAGCTATGAATGAGCATCCTCTGAGCAATAAAAAATTCCTCAGGAATGTTTATTATCATTATTGTATATGCAGTTTCTGCCACAGCGTGTGAGTGTCACCGGTGGTATTCATGTGCTGCGATCTGTGCACTCTTGTGCATATGCTGTGTGTGTGTAGGTCTGTGCGTCTCCTTCTGCGTGTGAGTTTACACCCTGTCGGTCTGTCAGTGTGATTCAGGGGGGTGGACAGGGGCTGACCATCTGGCCAGCGTTTTAATCCCTCCTGCTGGAAAGACAGACCAGAGCATCGATTAAAGCTAGGGCTGAAGTTGAGTGACTGACAGCGGAGCGAGAAAGGAGAGCGATCCCTGGAGATTCGACACAGAGTATCGGCATGGCTGTGTCCGTGCCGCACACACATCTCTCCCCGTACCGTTCGCCTTCGTGTGCCGATTGAGAGGCAGCGAGAGAGAAAGATAGCTGCGGTTCCCATGTCAGTGGGGTGAAATTTAAGACAGCGTCTCTGTTGAATATTTTAAACGTTCCCTCTCTGTGTAATGTGTCAGGCTGACGGTGCGCCGCTCGGCTCGGCTCGGCTGAGAGGACATTTTTAGAATGCTTATGGAGAGGAAGTAGGAGGAGGGCCTCATTAGAATGTCTAATTACTCTCTCTCTGCACAGAGGAGCGTTGATTAAAATCATACCGGGCATTAATATTTAAACCCCCGCACGCCTTGGTCTGCGCCGCCACACGCATCTCCTGCGTTCAATACACGCAGACGAGTTAAAAGAATATCACAACATCTCTGGCGTGTGAAAGGGCGCGTGAAATAAACATTGTCTTGACTTTATGAGGTTGAAGTGTGAATAACGTCTCGCCGAATAATGATCGTGCCAAAACCAAACAAGAAAGCTCTGTTTCTAAACTCCCCAAACTAAAGAATGAGGAACTGTTCTTAAGATCCCGACTCCCAAGACTAAAAGAGTGAGATACTGATCTGAAACTCCTCAGTCCACAGAATCAGACACTGCCCCACAACTAAACGACAGTTTTCATACTTTATCTAGCGAGTAAAATGGTAAAAACTCATTCACATAAACTGTGCTTTTACTCATTGATGTCCATTGTTGTCTCTTTATGGCTCTTTATAGAGTTCCTAAGTGTGGCATTTGTTATGCCAACATTAGTTTTGAGAGGATTTCAAGAAAAAGATGGCAGTTTCATGCAAAGCCTAAGGCAGAAACATATCATTGATCAATTTTGTTGTCTTTCTTTTGTCTCGCTTTGCACTAACATGGCCTCACCATGGATCTACAGGAACTTTCCGTGACCCAAGTAAGACTCTTTTCACTTTCAGGCTTATGGCTATTTTCAGTGTTTTATAGGCTAATTTTGCAGAATGATAACCTCTTCACGTGTGCAGCGAAGCCTGTGCTTCTATGTACACAATTTACGTCCCTGGTAATAACTTGCCTCTGTCCATAAGCCTATTAATCTTGTGATGGAAGTTGCGTTCCCCATTATTGATTTAATCCCGGATTCTGTTGCTGTGAATCCCCGTCTTGATTAAAATAGGTAATGAAGTGCTCACTTCTCCCACCTCTTTTTCATTTGCTTACCACCTCTCATTTGCTCTCTCAACAGAGAGTACGCTGTCTAAGAACCGAGATCACGGAGGCATGGAGACGCTACCTCTGAATGGGAACTTCAACAACAGCTATTCTCTGCGTAGCGTCGGGGGTTCGGGCGCTCCCGGGGGCAGCTGTGACTTCCTGGGGGGCGGAGGTGCAGATAGCCCCCCTCCCCTGCTCAACCCCCGTGGTTCAGAAACTCTCGGCGGCATACGGAGAAACCTCTCGGATGCAGCAGCGTTCGAGAAGATGATCATATCTGAACTTGTGCACAATAATCTTCGAGGTGGTGGAGGGGCTGGGGGCGGTGACAGAACGTGCGGCAGCCTGGTGAGAGGACACGGACATATTGGAATGGGTCGTGGCGGCGGCGGGGCAGAGCCGGTGATTGGCATGGAGGACGACGAAGACTTTCGTTCGAGAGAAGCACGTCAACGGACGCCGCAAGACGTGGAACTGCTGTACAAGGCTCTGGAGGAGCCCCTGCTGCTTCAGCGTGCCCAGTCCGTGCTCTACCAGAGCGACCCCGAGGAGTCCGAAAGCTACACGGCCGATCTGACCGAGAGTTTGGGCCACAGCGGTCACAGCGGTCAAAGTGCGGCAGGCCAGGGCCACAATGGAGCCCCCGATTCGCCTGCACGGGACTCTCTCTACACCAGCATCACCAACCTGCGAGATTCACCCTACCCCGACAGCAGCCCAGAGCCGCTAGAGGTGGTTCCGCGCTCGGCCCAGCCTCCGGAGGAGCTGTACTACAGCTCGGGTCGGCCCGCCATAGGCTCCCGCGGAGCCCCCATGCAGACCTTCTACCAGGCTCCGCCTAGGAGACCGAGCACTGAAGCCCACCCCACCCCTGAGCCCCCTCACAGCGAGGGAGATGGACAGATGCAGTTGGTCACAAGCCTGTGACCACAAGGAAGAGGTGGAGGAGGAAGAGCGCCACAGGGTCTGATGCAAAGTGCCGACGGCGGTGATGGACTCCTCTCCTGTCTCTGACGCCCTCCTTATGTCTGGTTGCCTTTTTGCTCTTTCATTTGTTTTGAAGTAAGAGGTAAGGAAAGCCTAAACAGGGAGAGCGACAGAGAGGTTTGTCTCCATGGCAGCAGGCTCTCTGAAGTGCTGTGTAACCACTCTGCTCTCTCATCAGCATCATTTTCTCCTCCCTCCTCACGCACACACATAGAGAAACAGCGAGTCCAACTATCTGCCTTCTCTCAATGGACGTCTCTGCCTTCAGCTCTCTCTGCTCCAGAAATATCGTCAAACTTCACTCCAGGCTTCTATTTCTGTGTTTTATTTCAAGTCATATCTTTAAAATGTTACTTTTGCGTAACTCCTTACCTTCGCTCTCCTTTCTCTGTCTTTCTCCATCATTATTTGATGAGAGCTGTTACGTGAGGAAATGGGGGTATGCCATTATACTGCAAGTGACAAAAATCTCTCTGAAAGCTCTTCAGTGTTGCCAAAAATAACTGTTTTTGAGCCAGGACACAAACTGGAATCTACACACACACGCACACACACACTCACAGAAGTGCTTGTTACTGAACATCAAGAGTGTGAACATATGCTCACGAAAAAGGAAAACAAGGACTATTGTTCAGACACAGGTAGCGGGAAGCTGCCTCAGTGGAGTTGCCTTTATTTCTCTCTCTGAACTGACTCTTCTGTATAGAACAACTACAGAGACCGGGAATGGGTGGGGGGGACGTTAGGACACAACCCGTCGTCAGCTGGGTCGTTTGAAGCCTCTCGGCCATGGGACCTCTCGTGAATGAAACTCTGTAGGGTTTCGTCTCTGATCCACAGATGGGGGGTGGATTAAGGACTGAACCTGCTCTCCGAATCACTGATGGATGTTGTAGGTGGACGTGCTGTATCACCTGTGTTATTGTGGCTAGAAGAATTTTTTTGCTACCGCTCCAGCCATTCTTCGAGTCCGACCTCTGTACATACAAACCACACAAACGCGAAAGCAAGTCTTACTCTACTCGTCTCCTGTACATAGAAGAACAAAAGCAACAAAAAAGTATCAAATACTATGAAAAACAGTTCTTGTTCTGCAACAGAAATTGAAAATAAAGATGTTTTGAAGTTTGTGACCTGAACACCACGCCAGTCTCTCCCTCTCTCTTTCTTTCGCTCTCTCCGGCCCTCGTTCGGTCCTGCCCTGGAGCACCCGCGCTGCCAGGAAATCTAATTGTCTGCCAAGAGACAGCGAGAGAGAGACAGAGAGACAGAAAGAGAAGGATTTTACATACAAACGAGATAAATCCTGGCACAATTTTTATGTAATATAACCCATTACATTGTTGGTAATGTTTGACCTTCAACATTCCCAGACAGGAAGCGCTTGACATGAATGAAAGGGGAATACACTGTGCCTCAGGGGCGCGCTGGTGCATTGTGGGTTGATTGACAGCAGCCATAATGTAGTGTTGGTTATATTTTATCTGGAAGATGTAATAGATATCAGATGACTAGATGAATAGAATATAAGATATTTAGGTGAAAAAAAAAAATTGGGCGGCACATTCGGAAAAGCTTCAGTCGCAAACCCTAGATTGTATTTGACTGTTTTTACATACCAATATCAGCTGTTGTTTCTGAACCTGGTGTGACAGTTGATTTACGATTTGTATGTGTATGTCTGAACGTGAACATTTGGATGCCTGAGAACCAGAGGATGTATGTGTGTGAGTGTGTATCTCAGAGGCTATTTTTACTGGGTTAGATGGACCCACATTAGAAGAACAGGAAGCAGAGTAAATCTATATCTATATAAGAGCTCAGTATAAGCTTCCATCTAAAAGACTTTGTTAAAGGTATTTTAAATGTTTTTTTGCCAGTCAGGTACAGTGGAAACTGAGGTTGAAAACAAACAAGCAAACAAAAAAAAAAAAAACAGAATTAGCATTCATTGAGCGACAGGAACATCTGACCAATGAGAGACAGCCTCTGTGGTTTAGAATCCCCATATGCAAAAGAGCTGCATAGCCTATTGAACAATAGAGAGGTATTCATGAGTGCTCCGCCCCTCTGAAGTCTGCTCAATCTTCAAGTCTTTCATGTCTGATGTTTTATTTATTAATATTTATTTGTCTGTTTTGATTATTTATGCACATATTCATTTATTCAGTGTGGTTTTCATTCTGTGTACAGAGCATATGTGAGGGTGACGAGAGTGTGCTATATTTCGAAAAGCATACTACTCTTACGATTGCTGCAGTGTGTACTATGTATTCTTTGCACAGTATGCTAATTTTCTTCTGAATCACCTAGTTAATTTTGCCAGAAGGAGTGGTAAACAATTCGAAAAGGCATAGTACTCTTAATATTTCTTCCATAATAAGAAATATTAGGGATAGAATGCTAGTAAATAGAATTCAGTCAGATTATTTTGTCCCACAATTCAAAGTGGTTTACTTGACTTTTTTATTTCCAGTGTGATGGAAAATATTTTCTGCAATTTAAAGTTTTCAAATTAAAATCGACTGCCAAAAAATACACTGTATACTATGCAGTAAGTAATAAGCTAGTATGCCATTCCAAACATAGCCATAAAAAGAAAGAGAGAGAGCAGAGGTGAGTATTCATGTTTAATGTTAGAGGAAGAGGTGATGTCAAAACTACACAAGTCTGCTGCACCCACTGTCAAATGTGGAGAACAGTGTGCATTCCGAATCAACATCCTATCAATCCAAGCACCATCTGCACTCTCTCTTTCTCTATCTCTCACTCCAGTAAGTCTTCTAAGGGGACGTGTGTGCAATCCATTGCATGGTAACTTGTACTGATTGACACAGGGTCAGTATGTTCGCCGGTGTGCTGGCCAGTAGGTGGTTAGCACATCCGGCCCTATATTTAGCCCAAGGCATGTATGATCAGCTTTTCTTTAAAGCAATGACCTGAACATTTTTTTCCCTTGCTTTTCTTGCAAAAATGTTCCATGTTGATGAGTAGGACCAGCTTCAACTGGTCAGCAGGTTTGACCGTTTGAATGTATTGTACACCATTGTGAACTGGCTCTTAGAGCTTAGGATGCCCTCTAAGGAGATCTGCTCCTGACTCATGGCCCTCTGCCCACCTGGCTCCACACCGCTGCTGTTTTGCCCCCTTATACCCTGCTGCACCAGCCCGCGGGAGAGGCTGTTTACCTCTCTCCCTCCATCCCTGGAGACGTCCAATGTGCGTCATGTTTTGTGCATCTCTCCTTTTCGTGCCCTTGCTCGGTTTTATTTCCCGTCTACCCTCCTTCCCTGTTCCACGTTCTCTCCATTCCTGCTTAGCTCACCGAAGTGTTTTTACATGGCTTTCCTAGCTGAGCATTAATGTGGGAAGATTTGTTATGTTAGTCAAAGGCTTTGTTTACATGGGACTGAAGGGATAATATAGTACAGTGTTGAATATGGTGATAATGACAGTGATTATGCGCCGTAGTAAACTGCTAGACTAAAGCCTGCTCCGAGGGACTGCTACCACCTCCAAAATCCCCATACAACCCCTGATTATCATAATAATACTAAGAGCTATAATCTAGCGGAGTCAACCCACCATGCTCCCGCTCTCTGGGTTTCTCCCTTTGTCTTTCCCCCCTCTCGCTCTTTGAGAGCACTTGTGTTCGCTGTTCTTTAGATATGAAAGGAGTCACCCTGATCCGCTCTCCATATCGGCCTCGTTTTCATGTCTTCACATTCAAATGGAAAGGCAAAGAGTGCATGAGTAGACACCGGATGACTAGGCCCAGACAGAATCTGCTGCTTTTTTCCTCATTTTTATGCAGAATGAGTTTCAAAATGATAAAATGTGTTCAGTTGAGCTCAGAGTGCTACACTTTTATTGGTAGCTGAATGAAATTTTCCAAAATATGAAAAGAACCCCTGAAATCGCTTGACGAATACAGTTTTGCTTTTTCCTTTTGACACAGGAAGTTCGGTCTGGATATAACCTCCATTTTTTTAACAAATAGTCTTTAGTTTACATCAGTCATCAACCATGATTAGCTGACAGGTAGAATTAGGACAGGGGTAGGCAAGTTCGGTCCTAGAGAGCCGCTGTCCTGCAGAGTTCACCTCCATCCCTGAAAAAACCTCACCTGCTATAGCCTTAGTAATCCTGAAGACATTGATTAGCTTATTCAGGTGTGTTTAATTAGGGTTGGAGCTAAACTCTGCAGGACAGCACCTATCTAAGGCCCAAACTTGCCTACCCCTGAATTAGGAAGAGGAACATTCCAATCCTAGAGTAGAAGTGTCCAAACCTGCTCCTGGAGATCTACCTAGCTGCAGATTCAGTTCCATCCCTGCTCCAACACACTTGGTTGAAATTATCAAGAAGATCTTGGCTGGTTCAGGTTTATTGATCAGGGTTGGAGCTGAAGGAAGGGTTGCAGGAAGGAAGATCTACAGTAGTGGCGTCCAAATTCCGGTCCTGGAGACCCAATGTACTGCAGACTTTAGCTCCAACCTTAATTGAACACACCTGCCTGGAAGTTTCTAGTATACCTAGTCAGAATTGAGTTTCAGCTAAACTCTGCAGGACAGTGGCCCTTCAGGAGCAGGAATGGACACCCCTAGTCTGCAGGATCAGGTTTAAGGATCTCTGTTCTTTAATTGGACAAAAAAAAGAGTACATGTCAAAAGGTGAAAGGTGAGTCACCAATATATTTGGTTGACTTACTCAGTAGAGAAAGTGCATTTGAAATGTCCATATCTTCTAAAAGTTTAGTGTTTAGGAGATTACTTTACATGGACAAAAAAAAAAGTCTCAAAACTGTTGTTTTTATATCATGGGGACTGGAGATGTCTTCAACTTTGTGATTGGCACGTGTTTCAATTCTGCAGAAATCGTAAGTTTTCCAAAAGTACAGATTCTGTATGGGTCTATGAGGCAGAGAGGAACTATGAAATGTCCTCTTTCCAGACATTCGTCTCTTGTCCCTCTCCACATAGGTGCCATTGCACCGACCTGCACTCCTGTGATCTGACAGTCTGTCACCTTGCTGTCAACCCAATCCTCAGCTGGGGCTTGGCACCAGAGAGCCCGAGTCGTGATGTCCAGATAGTAGGATAGATATAATAAAAAAGAGAGTGAGAGATGACCAAGTCATTCACTGCTGTCAAAACAACATGAAGCATCAGCCCTGGGCAAAGCACCCCACCTGCTCGGCCACACCGCGACTGACAGGCAAGGAGAGCCCCTGGAGTTAAATGACATGTTTTATTGGGATCCCTCAGATGCTGAGCGATCAACACCTGACTGTAACATGGAAGCATTTTAACACCACCACAGTCACCGAACGAAGGACAATCCTGACAGAGCTCACTTACACCCTTTTCCATCAAAATGGTGCTTGTGTTAGAAGGATGTGTAAACGTCTTTGACCACTGGCCCACATTTTTACCAAATTGAGAATTGAACGATGATGTACCTAACTGTTACTACGTAACCTGTCTACCTACAAATAAATAAACAGTCCTTCTACGTCTTTCAAGTTGCAATCACATTTACCTTCACAAAAATTCACAGGCAATATCCAGTCGTTTCAAATGAAGTTGGTGCAATTGTGAATTTTACATAAGAACAAAACATTTTCCCATGCAGATTTAGCATCAAGTTTTTCATGCCAGTTTAATGTTGACCAACAGAATAGTCCTTTGAAAGTGACTTCTGTGTGAGGGGTACTTTGTGCATCACTGGACAATGGCTCTTTTTTTTTTTTTTTTTTGCCAGTGGAGTTTTTTTTTTTGCATGCATCCACTCTGGGTCAACCATAGATATGCAGGAAATTGGTAGAAATGTTGTTAATTTGACTACACATTTACAGCCAGTCTTACTAATAGCTTGCGCCAGCAGGACCCGTCTTTTGGCATTAAAAATAGTATTGTCAGGATTCACTACAGACATGCAGTGAAGAATTAGCGCTGAAAAGGTGTTGAAAAGAAGAATTTGTGCATGACCTTATTGAATATACATTTGTAGGTGTTTCCCTCTCAATACGCAAAATGAATCACGCAATGCGTTTTGCTAACGTTAATTTTCCCTGATTAGTAAAACTGGCACTTAGTCTTGTAATTTTGAGAGCGTATTTTTTACCATCCATAAATTCAGCAACGTTATCATGTGCTATGATGTTAATTAAGTTATTTTAAATATTTGAAATTTAATTGGTATTTAATTATTAAATAATATCATTTCACACAAACAGCATTTGTAAATTAAAGCAATAAACTATAAGAGACCATGCACTACATGAAGCAGAGTGCCTAAGATTCCTTTAACCGTGGTAAAATTGCTGTAAAGCACAGGCAATATGATTAAAGATACATATGTATAATAATTATTTCAGATTATTATGCTAAATAATATAGTTTAACTCAATGCAATAATCTGAGTGCAAGAGTATCAGCATTTTACAACAAAGTTGAAACTATCGGTTTCGGGAAAATCATTTCATTTCGGATTGATGGGAAAATTACAATTATTATAGGCTTTTAAGCATGACAAAAATGTCATTTTTTGGTTTGAGATTTAAGGGGCAGGTGTGGAGCCAAGAAACACCTTTTTTTTCTTTGAAGGAAATGTGTGGATTGGGCCAGATTGGGCACCAGCACCGTGTCGGTGGAAAAGGGGTAACTGTCACAAACAGAGAGGGAACAGGCACAGAGCTGTTAAACTGACATCTACACACTAATAATGTAGTATTATTTGGTCGCTTGGAGAGTGTCTGTGCTAGAAACAGCACCTGTACTGTAGTTTTGAGAATATGTTAGACTGTGACATGAGCCCAGTGGGGAGGTTCATAGCGTTAACTGTTAACCAGCTGTCCGTCAGTCTTTAACAACAGCTCGGTCAGGCAGGGTTACACCAGAACACAGAGCTCTGGGTAAAACAGACTCCCAAAACAGTGTTTCTACACTGATCACAAAACACTAACATGTGAGTCGTGCCTGAGCTGTGTAGTTTTTTGTACTCTGTACAGAGGATGTAAAAGGCAGTTGTTTTAAGCTACAGGTTTAAGTTTGATCAATCTGAAGCAAGCTGTGGTTTGTTTTGTAGCTTCTTTCAGGCATGCCTTTGACTGTATGTTTGCATATTAACTATGTTTGACCCAGAGGGGCCGCGTGGGCCAGCATTCTGCAGATAGGTTGGTGTAAACCGGTCTTTTAGAAGAATCACCGCCTTATTATACAAGCAAGTTTCTGATTTAGTTCAGCTTTGTGTTCATTTCTTGTCAGGGTTTGTAGGCTTTTGAGAAAGGGGGCAGGGATAAAACAGCCTTGAATGTATTAGGCCGCCTTGAGTTGGACTATCATAAAAGTACATCGTTGTGATTGCGCAGTATTAGACAATGTATAAGATGAGAATCAAACATTGGTTAAACAAGTAGTAGTCATCAAAGGCCAGGATAATGATTCTGTCATTGAGGTTATGTATCTTTTTAACTTTTTTTTTTGTTCTAAACTCATTTTTTTATTTGAACAACTTTTTGATTCAATTATGATGCTTGGGTCCCGTGTAACAGGAGGGTTAATGTGATTTCCTGTTTTTATTGAAGAACGATATGTGTTTTATTTCTCACCATCATTGCTTTGACAGCTGTTTGGGCCAAAGGGGATGGTTTTATGTAAGCGTTTGCGTCATTGCAGGTCAGTAAGACCCTGTATCAGCACATATTAATAAAAAATTACTAAAACCGAACATTGGTCATTTCATGTCTGTGGCAAGCCAAAAATCTCACACTCAATGTACAAATTAATATTCAGGTGTGTTATCTTTCTCCACCAATTTCCCTTAATGGTTATGCAAATTGCTTAAATTAAAGGGACCATATTCTACACCCTTTTTTACATTTCTTTTTTTCTCTCGCTCTCTCTGCACTTATACTGTCAAAGTTTCTTGCACAAAAACATATGTAATTAGGTTTTGCATGACAATTTTCCAACCTCTGTGACGTTCAGAATTACACATTGGTTATAAGAACTTGCCAGAATGTACTTTTACTGTTCTGCATAAATGTATGCCGTAATTCATCATTCTTCCTTGCCCAAAACATTAATTTTACTGTAAGATAGAATGTAATGTTGAACCATTTACTTCAGAGAAATTTAGCATTACATCACTTGCTATTGCACTTTGCAATAGATCCTCTGCAGTGAATGGGTGCTCTCTGAATGTGAGTCAAAACTGCTGATAATAACATAACAATAATCCACACAACTCCAGCAAATCATTTAATGTCTTATGAAGCAAAAAGCTGCATTTGTAATAAATCAGTCAAAGGTGTTTTAGCTTTAAACAGTAACTTTTAGCTAAAATACGAATCAATAATCTATAATAATGCTTCTTTCAGTCAAAAAGTCCATCCCTGTTGTCCTCTCACATCAAAATCCACCAAAATGTTTGTTTAGAACTATTTTGGACTGTTTTCGCTTGTAAATGGTGCTTGATCTGTGCATATTCCGAAAAGATGACTTTTTGTGCTGAAAAAAGCAATATTATCAATGGAGGTCTCATATTATAGTTAACAATATGTAAAAATGTGAAGAGTTCAGATGCAAAAGCCTCTAAATCCATCTGACATCTTTGTTTAAAAAATGCGTTTTTATCAGCCTCCGATGTATAGGTTTCTATGTAAGTATGGTACTTCTGATTGGGCTGAGGGTGGGATTTTAGCAAGTTTGATGTAAAAGTATTTGCTGGATTTATAATATGTGTTGAGAGCATTCATTTTCTCATTATCTCAGTTTTGACCGAGATGGCTTTTAGCTGGTTTTGCATCTGAACTCTTCATGTCCTAATGATGGATTTCTTTGGCGTTTCACTTCACAAAACATTATAGTGGATTATATACTTGTGGATTATTATTATAATTTTATCAGCTGTTTAGACTCTTATTATAATGGCACCCATTCACTGCAGAGAATCCACTGATGATCAAATGATGTAATACTACATTTCTTCAAATCTGTTTAAAAGAAGAAACAAGATGAAGAAACAAACTCATCTATATCTAGGATGGCCCGAGGGTGAGAACATTTTTAAGCAAAGGTGTAGTGGGTACCCCGTTACCAGGAACAGCACATTCACTGCACTTCCTGCACATTTAAATATCAATATGACTAGTACTATCTTCTTCTGGGACTGAATTACTGAGCTGAGTTAAGATCTGACAGGTTTCTAACTGAAATCACTATGGTTCCTAAACAGTTTCTGATGTTTCTGTAATACGGCACCTTGTGTTTAGGAATAATAATAGCGTCTTAATTCCTTATTACTTCACAGCGACTAGTGAATAGGTGTTGATGTGTAAATTTGGCCAGATGTTAATTTGCGTGTAGCTCATAGCTGTGACATCACACCTTTTGAGAGTATGCATAAATTTAGAGTAAGGGAAAGCAAAGGAAATTGGGTTTTCCGTGATGTGACCCACTTAAAGATAATTTAAGCAGCCAGCCACTTACCTTAACTTTAAATGTAAATTGATTAATTACTCTAGAGTCATATACAGTAATTTACATTATAGCAATGCTGATTGGCTGATTGCACCACAAAAGCAAACACAGTCCTAAACCTTACCAGAGCTATATCCTAAGCTGTGACATCAAAGATAGCAGACAGGCAATATAACCATCTTTAGTGTATGTCAGTCCGTTTCACACTTCTAGAAGCCCTCTTAAACTCAATGGGAAAAACATCATTCACACTGTTCATTATGTAGTTCATGTGTAATTTAATATGTTATTTGATGTTTCTTTTTAATTATTTGGGAATTTTCTCAAGTAAGTAAATTCTACACTATTTTTCACTGTATACTATAATAAAAAAAAAAAAGTGTAATTATTTTTAGGGCTGTCTTTCAAGCAAACAAATGAATGAATGATTGCACCTAACATTGAATAGCAATAAAGGCCAGTATCATAAACATCAATACCAAAAATAATACTATTGCCTCTATTAAACTGACTTTTTGTTCTTCAGTTTAAAATACAGACATAAAATGAGTAATTATTGCCATTCAGCATACCGTGTAATTGAAAGCCAAGCCTAGACTGCAAATTATTAGATTGTTTTTATTTGTCATATATTAACAATTACAGATCATTCAAATTATTTGAAGTGTACTTTAAACAATAATTACGTAAATCATTTTTAAAAATTTTATATAGTGTATTTATGCCATGATTCCTGTCATATGTCACCTGGTTTGTGTGTGGACTTTTAGTTTGTAGTTTTGTTTGGTTCTTGTTCCTGTTTCCCCTTGTCGTTGGATTTATTGTTCCCAGCTGTGTCTTGTTTGTTAATTACCCTCTGTGTATCCATCCTATTTTTTAATGCGAAAGTAAGCCCATGGGCGAGACTTCTGGTTCATTATCTGCTATAGGGAAATAAGGCGAAGAATAACAACGTGCAGTAAATGGTAAACTGTTTGCACTACAAACCAGTGTGCTCATAATTAAGGTAATACATTAAAATAATATGGTAAAACACACCAATTTGCAATAGCAAGCAGCAAAACAAGCTGTTTTGTTCAGCTAAAAATAGCTAGACGTGGATGAGACCAGAAGCCATGCTCATAAAATTTACAAATGGCTGCGACCAAAAAAAAAATGGATATACAGTTGAGGTCAAACGTTTAGATACACCTTACAGGATCTGCAAAATGTTATTTGTTTTACCAAAATAAGAGGGATCGTACAAAATGCATGTTATTTATTTTTTCTAACCCAGTTCTAACCTGAAAATGACCCTGTTAAAAGGTTTACATATACTTGATTCTTAATACTGTGTTGTTACCTGAATTCTTTGGTTTTTCAGCATTTTTGTGTATTTGAACCCTTTCCAACAATGACTGTATGATTTTGAGATCCATTTTTTCACACTGAGGACAACTGAGCGACTCATATGCAACTATTACTGAAGGTTCAAATGCTCACTGATGCTACAAAAGGAAAAACAATGCATTAGGAGCCAGGGGTATAAACTTTTGAACAAAATGAGAATCTGTACATTTTCAAAAGGTTTTCACCCCCAGCTCTTAATGCATCGTCCCAAATATCATACATACGTCTGCAAGATGTCTGTTAAAGATCTCTTGATCTGGCAAGCATCTGCTGTTTACAAACGTTAGATCTTAAAGACATCTAATAGACATATATTTGACATCTGAAACGAAACGTCCAATAGACATATTGCAGATGAGCAAACTATGTCTTATAGATGGAATAGTCTTGCAGATGGAAATGCAGACGTCTGTGAGAACCACATGTGCTATGTTTCCTTCTGTAGCATGAGTGAGCATGTGAACCTTTGGTAATAATTGCATACGAGTCCCTCAGTTGTAGGGTTAGGGTTAGGGTTAGAATCATAAGTTCCTTTTACACTACGCATTCATTCCGGAAAATTGCCGGAGTGCCTTCTGTGTGAATGCAAACACGTGCAAACAATCCCGAGTTGGGGACCTAGTAACATTGCCGGGATCAGTCCCGGAACAAGCACTGGAAAGGTTTCAAATACAAATACACAAAAATGCTGGAAAACCAAAGAATTTGTGGGACCTGAAAGATATTTCTGAAAAATAGGATAAACACAGTATTAAGAATCAAGTGTATGTAAACTTTTGAATGGGGTCATTTTTATTCAACTATTATTTTTTTTCTTGTGGACTATATGTAAACATCTTTTATGTGAAATATCTTCTTCAGGTCAGTACTAAATAAAAAATAACATGCATTTTGTATGATTCCTTTTATTTTGGTAAAATAATTCACATTTTGCAGATTCTGCAAGGTGTAAACTTTTGAACTCAATTGTAAGCCCTTGTGTTTTCTGTGTTCTTTGTCTGGTCTTGTCCTTCATGGTGGTTTTGTTTGGTGTTCTCATTCTGTTTAGTTTGTTTATGTTTATTTTGTTAATAAAACTGACTTAGCACTTGGATCCAGCTGTCCTTTGTTTAAAGTGCACCTCACGTTACAATTTGATGTTTCTGTCAAGCTCTTTCTGTTTGAATGAAAGCAGTCAGTTCATTTCCCCCACTTATTTTGTGCATCTCTTTTCACTGTAAGTCATTTATAATTTAAAATTATGTTTTTTTTTTTCATATACCCATTTCAGCTTGTTCATCTTCATTTGAGCTTGTTACAGTAGCAGCAGAATAACAATTGTTTGCTATGTAAGGTTTTCTGAACTCTTTCATCTGCGGTTAGTCACGAAAGGGAATTTGGGGAATTTGAGTTGTGACCCGAGAAGGACATTCTCTCCACTATATTACACCAGAACAAACACCCCAGAGAAAGGGCTTGTGTTATTGCTGCCATCCATTTCTTTTACTTTTTCCTCTTTAAGATATGTATAACATATTAAACTACTTTTATTGTCTGACACACAGTGGGAAGGTGTTTACTCTGCATCCAAATATATTCCTCATTGTAACGCTGGAAATGAATATAACTCTTGGAGCGCTAAAGCCTGTAGTTGATTTGTTCATACGAGTGCCAGCGGGTCGTCCTATTTCACAGAATCGCTACATTTAACCTCCTTGGCGTACCTACAGAAGACGGGAATGAACCAGCCAAGCAGCTTCTATTCACTCTTACATGCTCCTCTGAACTGTGGAGATGAGGCATCGCAATTCTTTTGTGCTTTTCCTCAAAACAGCCCTAAAATCATGCAAATGGCAAAAAAAGAAAGAGGCTGCATAAACGGAAAGTGCTTTTGTATGCATCCAGCGCCTACTCTGGGTGCATTATTAGCCGGCCACCACACCTACCCAACTTGGAGCTGCACCAAACAAGTCAGTTTCATGTTCTAGATCTGCTCGTCTGGATGAAAGGATCACATATTTGTGAGGGTTTAAAGGCGTCGTAAAAGAAAGCTCAGACATATATTGTGAATTGACAGAGAGATCTGTTTAAAGTCGGAGAATGAAAGAACGTTCCTCTTCACCGTGCAATTGCAGATCCTGTTATGTAGCACAATATGAAGAGGCATGAGGTGAGCAGAGCGCAGTAAATTAATGAAACTAATGGGTTTCACTTTGGCACTGCTGTCTTTTGTCTGAGAGGCTCGATTTGCAGATAAAAAGCAGCACACAGGGACGTCCATTTAAGAGGCCTATGAAGATGCTGTCTGCAAATAAAGTGATTTCAAGAGTTTTTTCACGTCGTGTTTTAGTTTAGAGTTTATCTGAGGATGTGCTTTAGAGTATTTTGGGTTGTGTCATTACTTTTTCATGCTTCTCTCCTGAGGTCTGTCTGTGCTGTGTTTGGTCATTGTATCTTCTCTGTTACGTTGAGCAGAAAGAGGCCTGAGAGCTTTTTCATTTATCATCTCATTCCGTGTTACAAAGGCCCTGATTTACTAGAGATTTATATCTATTAATCTAGTTAGATGTGCAAAATAGTGCGTATTGTCAGTTTTTTGAGAGTTAATGAATATGTAATCTGGGCCGTACCTCTAAACACGTGCAAAATACAGGGCAGTGTCAATGCAAATGGATTAAAGTGATTTCGCAGCCCTGAAAGTAATTTCAGAAGCGGTAACTGCGTGTGCAAATTAATGCGGCTGAATGGCAGGTATTCATCTGATTTTCGTGGTGCGTCGGACTGCTATTTTAGCAAAATAGAGATTTGGAGAGCAGATAATAGAACACATAGACATATCCAGTTGTGCTCCACCACTGACACACACATTCATGTGATCCGAAATTATTTCCTGTGAACTTTTTCCGTTGCACATTAGCGTTGAGCCACAATGATGGTTTGTAATTATTTTCGGGTATACAGTAGGTCTGTGGTGCAGTGGCTTTAGCACGTATAAGTAATTTACATACATTATATATAAATCCTCATAGTTGAAAATCCTGGTTTTAATGAGTGCTTTCGGTTAACAGCACAGACAACATTTATCACACACAAAGCCGTCCTTTAAATAACATTTAAATGTTATCCTTTCAAGTATTTGCTCTTCTAGCTATTCCTATTGTGTAAAAGAAGTACACTTTTGCATACATTTTGAAAGAGACCATATTACAGGAATAATATCCGTAAGTTAATGTTTTTGGACACTTAATTGCTTGTTAATTGCAATTAAATGAACATTTAGGTTTACATTTAGTCATTTAGGAGATGCTTTTATCTAAAGCGACTTACAAATGAGGACAATAGAAGCAATCAAAACCAACAAAAGAGCAGTAATATGTAAGTCCTGTGACAAGTCTCGGTTAGTCTAAAGCAGTAAAGTGGCAAGGTTTTTGTTGTTGTTGTTGTTTTTACAACAGATAAAAAAAAAAAAGTCGAATACTCGAAAAACAATAGCGAACTTTAGGGTTAGAGCGTATTTTTTTAAATAAATAAAAACAAAAGTCGAAATAATAGAAAAAAATAGAGAACGCTAGAGTTAGAGGGTCTTTTTCATTAAAATGGAAATGAAATTGTATTATAGTTTGAATTCATACTAAATCCAATCCAATTAGTTGACCTTGAAATATGGTTAATGTATGTACTACTAAATGTACCGACAAGCATTTATGGTAAACTAAAATATACTTTAATGTTATTTCTACTGAAATGTATAGTCATGTAATAACACTATGTTAGTCAGCATATCAAAATAAGTGTACTTGTTTAAACCATAATATATAAAAACAAAGATTTCAATGCACTTTAAAGTATGACTTTTAGTATTAAATTAGACATGAAAGTACTGGGGATGTAACCGTATTATCAATATTGTGGTTATTGCATAGCAAAACTGTCTCAATATCATACAGGGTCACATGATGATATGAAATGATAGGTCGTCTGGGCAAAAAGTGTAGTTTTTAAAATATATTTAAACTTCTTATTCTAACATAAAAGGTCTTTAAAGTTGTGTTCTGGGCCATTGTGGTTTGGCACAGCATCTGTCAATCGAACTAAAACCAAAAACACACAATGGCTTAATCCTTTCATCAAGTGTTTTTGCTGCTCCTTTCAAAGCGACTTTATTCAGGCGATCAGCTCGTGATCTGGTGATTTCCATGCCTCAGAACGGCTCAGTTTACAATGAATGCATTGAACTCGTTTATAGCATGTGCTGTGAGTTTAGCCACCAGTGATACTGTATTTTCGCGGCAGCTGATTTATCACTAGATTTATAGTGACACGCATGTTTGTAAACCTGTTATTACTGATGCTGTATTACTGAAGTTTTCAGTCAAAATAAAAGCTCTACTGCCGTTTCTGTCAAAATAAAGCTATAAATTGCTGACAGCTATCAGTAAATTATGATATTCTAATTTGTTTGGCTTCCTAAAAAAACAGTGTGAATGTAATTTAGACTGAGACAGTATACCCGGCCTGATCTCACAGCAGTTCGTACATATTTTAAAAGGTGGCTAATTTGTACATATTCGTTTTTGGCTAAATCATACGTATTTTACGATATCCCCAATTTTTATGAATTTGTACGAATGCCCTTCACCTAACCCCGCCCCTAAACCTTTCCATCACTGGGGTCTAGCCACCTCGTAAAAACTTACGAATTGCTCGTGAGATATCGGTGGTATACCACAACTAAAAAGAGGGTTGAGTCCAATTTAAACTTCCGGTTCTAGTCAATTCACAGATTTTTTTTAGTTAAGAACATGGATTGAAGCTCTTAACTGTGAACTTTCAAACTGCATTAGATTGAACAATTTAACTTTAAAATCTAAATAAATTAATCAATTCCAAACCTTTATTTGTCTTTGTTTAAATATCGCAATAAATATTGTATCGTGGACTTCATATCAAGTATTATTGTATCGTGAGATTTTGATACCGTTACATCCAAGTACACATTATTTTATTAAGATTGTATTTTGCACATTTGTTATTCATTGTAGCAAACCAGTTGCTATGGGCAATTCATTTCACTGAACCAGAAAAAAAATTATTTTGATTCAACACATAGTTTTCCCAGAAGCATTTTAATATAGCCATATAGGTTATAAAGATATCACACTTCAAAGTAATTAGCTATTGTAGGTTTTTTTTTCTTAAGAGTAGTTTGATTGTAGCTTTTGTATTTTAAATAATGAGTGGCTAATAGGCTGATAAAATATCAAGGGTTTGCAGGCACGGAAAACTCACTGTTCACAAATCCATTAGTAAAACTCGCAAGACGAAAAGTATAAGACGACACAGGAGATAATCACTGCCCTCCTCAAAAACACTGAACACAGCATCCAGCCATTCACTGTTGTAATAGAAGATCATCAGCACACTGATGTCTCGCAATCACTGAGGGAACAACAAAATCCGGATTACACCTGAGAGTTTCACAGGAGAATGTCAGAATGTGTGTAGGCCTGTACCGAATGTGGGTCATTCAGAATAGCATCACCCCAAACACAACGGTAAATATCCAGCCAAATGATTTAAGCATTTGAAAAAAAGCTACCTTTAACCTGACTGAATGCTGAGGCATGACCCAAACTGAGTAGTTCAGACAAGACAAACTGCAAAATTGATTTGAACAGCTTTGCTGAGAGAAACGGTCCATCATAGGTACACTTTATGCAACCCATAAAAATTAAATAACTTAGGGCTGTATTAATTGATTAATGATTAATTGTAGTTAATGTTATGATTTTTTGCGGTTGCAGCATTAACAGTTAAGTTCCTGTGAATGGCACTTAGAGTAATAACTGTAATGTATGCATATACAGTTATTTTAAAGACACTTGACAGAGGAAGAACCTCTTTTCTCACTGAATAATTCAGTATAATGTGAGTAATTTTTTTCAGGTTTGGTGTTGATGAACAGAGTGCTGTGGGGTACACCAGGAAAAAAACTGTTCAAAAATACTGATATAGGTTAATTAGTGGCTTTGAGCAATGGTTAACAATTGTAAAACAATTACGACACAGACAATTCATTAACAGGCAAAAATGGAAAAGGTGTCAAAACATTGTTTTAAGCAATAGATAATAAATCATGAAAAATTCCATCACATAAACACAGAGAAAAACAAATATTAGGCTAATTGGTAAATAATGCGTTTTTCAAAACTGCAAAAACGTACCTTTACATTCTATTCACTACAGTTTCCAGCTGAAATGAAAAGTAGCGGCAGTAAAACAAGTTCATATTTACACAAATTATAATTACAGTGACATATTATTAATTAATAAAGACTTATTTTTGTGCACAATAGCCTATGTTATGCTTTTAAAACAGATTTACCATAGTGCGTTGTTTGTAAAATAATATATTTTGATGCATGCATCACATAATCAGCTCTATATATGGCTTTTATGTTGTAGTAAACTTGCTCTGTGACCCACCTGGTACACTTGCAATGAGCTCAGGTATGAGTCCTATGAAACGCTTAAAGAAGCAAGCTGAAATGGTATGGTTGCTTGCCGAGCTGGGTAAAAAAAAAATATTGATTTTTTCGATTGTAATCAATTCTCATTTTAAGAAATTATATTGATTTCTAAATCTCAAGAATCAATTAGTCTAGCCTGTTTTCAATTAACTGAACATTATAGCATACCTCCCATCCAAAAAATCGCAATAATTTTATTAACATAAACTGATCATTTCTGCTGCTGTAACCTGCTACCATCCAAAGTTATGTTAAAAAAGTTAAAATTTTTACTGTTCTTCAGCGTTTAATTGTGTTTAAATGAATGTGTCAAGGTTAAATCCCTAATATTAGCCTATAATGTAGTACCAGCTGATGTATATTTTATAGCATTGGTTGATTTATTTATTTATTTAATTTTTTCCTTCAGAAAATTTGCCATGTTCTGTACCTGATATATCCAAAATAATCCATATTAAATTGATCGGAATCAAATAAAATCGCAAGCTTGTGAAGAAATCAAATCATAAAACTTGTGTCAATAGCCAGCCCTAACTGCTTCTGCAAATGCATTTATATATTTTGATTGCTTTTGTTAACAATGTCAGAGTACATGTGTGTCTGCAAGATGTCTGTTAAAGATCACTTGATCTGGAAAGCATCTGCTGTGTACAAACATCTGACAGACGTCTGTAAGATGTCAGTTTTACATACATTCTAAATCATAAACATCTTAAAGACATCTAATAGACATCTAATTTGACAACTGATTGGAAACATCCTATAGACGTATTGCAGATGAGCTAACACTCTAAAAAATATGTCTTCCAGATGTAAATGTAGACGTCAAATAGATGTCTCTGTGATGTATGCGTGCTATCAGGGTTTAGGATATAGTTTATTTCTATGCTCTTTTCAAACATGACAGAGCATTAACCTTTTAGCATGTTATGAACAACCAACGTAATAAAACGAAACGTTGTCAGATTTACATTAATCTCTCTTGGCTAAAACCGAACATGCTTTTAGCCCCACTCACCAGATATTTCACAATTTCAAACAAGACTACGTTGAAACATATACTTAAAGCTTTTTGTTTTAATCTAATGTGACACCTTTTTTCCATTTTTGTTTACCCAACAGCTATAGCAGAAAATCTAATAATATTGACATTTGAGTGCATCTAAATCAAATATAGTTTACATCTGAAATGAAAAGGTTGCAACTAACAGAACGCTGCTAGACTAAACAAACATTTAAGCCTTACAGTTATTGAGGAAGCTCATCCTAGCCTCCTCCATGTCATTTTTTTTTCTACTGAACTAGAGATACAGATAGCTCTAAAGGGCTTTTATGTGTACAGAACATGTGTCTGTGTTCAGTCTTGTTTCTCTTCTTCACTGTCCTGATCATGGTACTCCCACTGAGATCCTCTGACCAGCCATTCACCCCACACTTCTCTCCTGTTACTGTAACACACACACACACACACACACACACGTCTTACATATCCTATAGTGGGATCTTCACATTTTTTGGTTCAGTGTATATTTTCAGGAATGCATAACATGCATAACAGCTTTCATTTTTAAGCAAAATGTCATTTTGATCTGGATATACTGTATGTGTTCTTGACAAGCTTTATGAAATTGATTCATTAAGTAGTACTATCATTGCCACTACTATTTATACCATTACTACTATTAATATAACACACACATACACTAAATACATACACTTCAGCAGCAAACTGTTGTTCCATTTGTAATACATTCATTACTCATTTATTGGCCCGCACATTGAGCAGCAGTGTTAACACAGTGGTTACAAGCAGACAATGTGTCAATTTCTTCATCCACAGCAGACTTCAGTGAGTGAACGGCATACGGACAAGCCTTTGTGCTGAATATGTTAGAGCATCAAGAGCCTTGCGTCTGCACCACACTGCCCACATGTGTTCAGATCTGTCACTGCAGCACATCACAACTCAAGGCTTCAAAATCACAGACCCCTATGAAATCAAAAAATCTGTTTTTTTGTTTTGTTTTGTTTTTGTTTTGTTTTTTAGTTTTAGTCACTGTGTTCAAGCTTTAAAGCCATTTATGCTACTGTACTCCTAAAAACGGACACATTTTGCTTTTGAAATGTGTCGTTTTTCTCCTCTAAAAAAAAAAAAACTACAAAAAAATGATGACTCATGTTGCACTTATGGGGTGTACAAATGTCTGCCCTATTAAATACTCTCAAGTCTGAGAAAGTCCCACCTCCTAATTCCACAAACGAGACAATGAAAGCATTCAAAATCAACAAAAGAACAATGATAAGTAAGTGCTATGAAAAGTCTCAGATTAGCTTAATGCAGAATATGTAGCTACATAAGTATTTTTGTCAGTTTTTTTTTTTTTTTTTTTTTTTTTTTTGACTAGCTATATGCATAAAAGCTTAAAAACGTAAGAAAGAAAAACCGTAAGTTTAATAAGTTTTATGTCAACACAAAAGAAAGCTCAAGAGAGCAACAAATGTGAGTGAAAAGTGACTTTGGGGATTAAATAAACCAATTAGCCAACATTACATGTTTAAATCACAGTTTAAGGACAGTAGTCTGACCCTCTCTTATGAAGTTATGTGTTTGATTCAAATTAAACCATTTACTAAAGAAAAAACAGTGCGACCGAAGCATCTTTAATCAGAGGAAAATGTACCATCAAAGAATCATTCTAGCCTGAAGTTGTTTTTCTCGAGATACTGTATGACCCTGAAAACACAGTTAAGTGCTTCCTTTTACGTATCACAGTTTCTTCTCTCGCAAAGAAATGCAACATCTTTGCACAAATTGGTCAGCATAATAATAAATACAGCAGTGCAGGAATAAGAAAATTCTTGTATAAATAGTTCTAGTTTACTATGACAAGCTCTTAATAATGTACTCTGAGTATTCAAAACTTTCGTACTTTTTTCAGCAAACATTTGTAACAACCCTAAAAATGTCATTTGGCTTTTTTCATGTTGTAGTTCACCCAAAAATATATTTTATAAAATGCTGAAATTGTACTTACTCTCAGGCCATTCAAGATGCAAATGTGTTTGTTTTTTCATCCGAACAGATTTGGAGAAATTTAACAGCACTTGCTCACCAACAGATCCTCTGCAGTGAATGGGTGCTGTCAGAATGAGAGTCCAAACAGCTGAGAAAAATATCACAATAATCCAGAAGCAATCCATACAACATCAGTCCATCAGTTAACATCTTTTGAAGCCAAAACCTAAAATGAGAGTCCTCTATCTATAATTTGTGACCTGTTCTGGCGAAATGAGTCGGAAGTCGCAACGTTCCATTTTGAGATAATATCAAAGAACAGACATTCAAAAATAATTTCCCAAAGTTTTGTAGTCCAGATAATTGAGTAAAGGTGTTTAAATGACTATGAAATTTGACTTCAAATTTTACTAAATTAGCTGGAAATGAACATTGCTTTTCTCAACTCCTCTCTTCACTTCTGAGCATTTCCCTAAATTCCGGATATCCCCTGAAACGTCACTATCTCTGTTCTCCAAATATGGTGTGAAATATTGTATAAAACCAATCAAAAAGCTTAGAAATGTACACAAACAGTGACATAAACGCTGATCAAAACACACCTACAGAGTGCCCGCATAACGTTACATTACGTGATGAAATCACGTAATTTAGTGCGTTCTTTCACTGCATGATTCAGTCTATTAAAATGCATTTAGAATGATCACAGAATTCAAGATATAGGGGCAGAAAATGTATATATTTATATCATTTCATTTAATTAAACAATATCACACAAAGAGTGCCGTTTTTTTCCTTCAAAAATCAGCATGACTACAAATGTGATATTGATTTTATACAACAGTTCAAGAAACAAGAAGTTGATATTAAAAGACTCATATTAAAAGACTCAGATTTACTGTTTTTGCTTAATTTCGCCAACAAAAATCATTCCAAACACAGCCACAGCACTGCTTTGCATCTCTGAGCAGCATGAAGGTGTTTCGTTTCTGAATGAATCAACCGTTTAAATGATTCGGTTCAATCGCAATGACTTATTAACAACGACTTACTGACACCTACTGGTGGTAAATTAATTTTAAATATAGCTGCATTATCATGTGTAAATGCATCTAAATGCCACTTTATATGCAACTTCTGCAAAGATACATTTTGTTGATACTGATTTAATTTGTTTAGTAACAGCCTAAATGTATTATTATTATAAATGACAGATTAAATGTAAGAATTAGACTCAAAAGACGATGCACAAAGGTATAAAGGTAAAAATGCCCATAAAAGGTAAAAATCAATTTAAACTTAGGAAAAGAATAATTTTTAGCACACACACACACACACACACACACACACAGACTGACACACCCTCTATCTCAAGCAAAAATGTAGCACCTCTGTTCAATCTTTCTGATTTTAGTAAATCTTTGTAAAAATGATAGAAGATTTTCTCAGGTTTTCAATTGGAAAAAAACGGCAGAGGACCATAACTCAAATGGGTATATCTTAAAACCATTCAAGGTTTGACTAGGCTATCATTTTAAACCTTATGGTCTTCTTTTTCCATTGATATCAAAATCTCAATTTCGAAATTTGACTCATTTTGCTGGATCAGGTCACATATTGCTTTCTCCAAGTCCTCTCATCTGAATCAGGAGAGAAATCTGAACAGATCAAGCACTGTTTACAAGCAAACAGTCCAAAATTATTTCAAACAAATATGTAAACTTTGATGTGAAAGGACAACAGAGGATGGACCTTTCCACTAGAAGAAACATATCTGTATTTTGTCCAGAAGTGGATGTTTAAAGATAAAACGTCATAGTGATACATTTGTTTCTTATTAATATGCAGCCAGATGTTCAGTGGTGACTAGGTGTGCATTACGTGTGATGTTTTTATCAGCTGTTTGGACTCTCATTCTGACGGCACCCATTCACTGCTAAATTTCTCCAAATCCATTCTGATGAAGAAACAAACGCATCTAAATCTTGGATGGCCTGAGCGTGAATCTGACTAACCTCTTTAATTTATGAAAAGGCACGATTTTTAAGTAGTAAATAAATACGTGCTATTTTAAGTACAAGCTCATGCTGAATTTGGATGGCTGAATTCATTTTTTTTTTCCACAAGCCATGCTGTGCATATAAAACTAAGGCAAGATGTTCAAAAAATGATGAGAATATACAAATGCATGGCTCCGTTTCATGATATCTGTTATACCAGCACTCATCCATGTCCATGCCGAGCTGTTGGTGGTCCAGTACATGAGTCAAGCTGTAGATTAGACTGAGAAAGACTGATGGGATAGAGCAATGCAAAACTAATCCGTGCCAAAGCCAGAGCGAGGAGGCTAACTGCATTTTCACAATATGTGGGCTTGTTATATAAACCTATTTCACTGCTATTAGTCACTCAATTAGGAGGGAGGAGAAAGATTATTTATGTAATGTGATGATGGTCCTCATATATCTGCGAATGTCAGGCTGTATTTTAGGTGCAGTGAATGCGGAGAAGTTTCTTTTGCAAGTGTGTTGGTCTGGAGCTTTCTTTAAAGAAGTAGTTCAGCCCCCAAAATGAAAGTTTGCTAAAAATGTACTCACCCTCAGGCCATCCAAGATATAGATGAGTTTCTATCTTCATCCAAACAGATTTGGAAAAAATTAGCATTATATCACTTGCTCTCCAATGGATCCTCTGGAGTGAATGGGTGCCGTCAAAATGAGAGTCCAAACAGCTGATAAAAACATAACAAGTAATCCACACGACCCCAGTAACATCTAATGAAGTGAAAAGCTGGAGTCTTATTCTGCCAGCACCCATTCACTTCAGAGGATCCATAGGTGAGCAAGTACTGCTGCATTTTTTCAAATGTTCCACTGAAGAACCAAACTGATGTACATTACTAAGTACATTTTCTGCATGGTCAGACTGACACCAGTCCCGTTCATAAACTTTCTACAAGGGACATTAGCATCCCAGCATGTTGATCCTAATGTTGTGTGACATTGAGTGAGTCTTTGGCCTTGGGATGGTTTTGTTATAGCATTGTGCTCGCACCTTCGCCGCGTCTGTTAATTCTGGAGCAGCATTTTTCATCGTGACATGTTCTGCGCCATTTATTTCAAGAATAATACTATATATTACACAAATAATACTCAAGAGTGGCGAAACAAATCTTGAGTCTCAGTGGCAAACAAATCAAAGGGACACAGTGAGTAATAACTGTGCAGAGCCTGAAGCGTTCTGATTCACAGGCTCCCTTCACACACTTAGCAGTGGATATGAGTAGAAGTTGACAATTAGTTCTACTGTGTTCCACCGAAGCACGGTAAAAACTAATATTGTGATATATTATTATGCTCACCAAGGGAATATATGTAGAAGTTAACAACATTAGTTCATTTACAATGTTCATTTGCAACGTAATGTTTAAACTGTATCATTTGCAGTATGGATGTGTCATAACTGTTATACAATGGTCATAAATTTTAATGCTCACTTGCTGTATCTGGTGTAGTCTCTATTGTACTAATGCCAACAGCCTACACTGAAAGAAGTAGGACTTACTTTGAAGCAGTTTTCACTCAGAAATTGCTACATTTCACACATAATTATGAAGAAATTAACACATTGAATTCAATGTAATTTTGAAGTAGAAAGATTGAAATGGTCAATTTTTTAAAATTGAGATATATACATCAAAATAAGTAAGCTTTCCATTCATATATAGTTTGTTAGGATAGGACAAAATTTGGCTGACAACTATTGAAAATCTGGAATCTGAGGGTGCAAAAAAATCTTTAAAGTTGTCCAAATGAAGTTCTTAGCGATGCTTATAACTAATCAAAAATTAAGTTTTGATATATTTACGGTAGGAGATTTACAAAACATGTTCATGGAACGTGATCTTTACTTAATATTGTAATGATTTTAGGCATAAAAGAAAAATCTATAATTTTAGCCCACACAATGTATTGTTGGCTTTTGCTACAAATATATCTGTGCTAAGGCTGGTTTTGTGGTGCAGGGTCACAATTCAGCTTAATTTACTACAGCTATAGTTTGTTTTAATGACTGAAGTGGTTAGAAGTGACTAATGGGTAATGGGTAGAAATGTGGAAACCATGTAAAGTTAACTTCGAAGGGCACTAGCAAGTTATTGTAACTTACATTGAGTGAGTGAGTCAGTCAAGATATTAAGTGAATATGACAAGATGTGCAGTTAATATGAGGGCCACTAGAGGGCCACAGGGGACCATCTGGAAATCTACAAAGGTGAGTGTGAGGGTATGGAGGGAGGAGGTGAAAACAACAACTGATGTTGAAGCTGGTCACTGTTCAGAATGGAATACTAGTGTACTGCTTAGTGCATACAACAGTAAACTGCCTATTTAAGTACGTGAAACTATAGTTGTTATCACATGACCTTAATGCGCTCCATGTTTAAATCAAATCTGGTTATCGTCTTTTAATCACATTTTATTTAAAAATGTCTTTTGGCTAATAAGATGTTTAAATTCATGAGTAATGTTATTTACTGTTCATCCTTCACATTGAAAATGTAAGGTTGAGTCGAGTGCTTTGCATTCTAGAATATGGTATTTCATATTTACACACATTTATGCTACATAAAGTTCTATTAACGTCTAATTGGATGAGTAATGTTCCAAGCCGCTGTAAAATAGCCAATACACACGCATTCTATAATAATGCAGCAAGTTGCTCAATTGCTTGGCAACTGTTAACAGCCTACCGCTGTGCCAATGAACTATGCTGTTTTGGTAGAAGAATTGTTTATTTAAATTATTTACATTAATAAACCTTTTATAATAATAAACATGCATACAGAAAAAAAATACACATGCTATGCACACTCTTCTGCAGGCTTTTGTAAAACAGAAAGTATAAAAGAAAGAAAATGTAGTGAATTGTGAGCATGTAAAATTGATTAAACGAGCCCTGCTTTATAATTATCACTTAAGGTGTTTTATAAAAACATTAAATTGCATACAATGCTTAATGAAAAATTTTTTTTTGTGTGTGTGTGTGTGTGTGTGAAAAACAAGTTTTATTTAATCAGAATCATGCATCATTTGTCATTTTTGTTTACTCACAGATGATCGCACATTTTCAGAGCTGAAAATGCACCTCTTCATTATCACTTAACTGTACAAAATATTACAATAGGATTCAGATCTTAAAGGAACTGTGAGTAACCTTTCACTGACAATGAACAATGTCACTTTCATTATATGGAAAAGTACATAAAATTATAATTTTCCTAATGTGTTGCACTGAAGAAAGCAATACAGATTTGAAATGACATGAGGGAAAGTACACTACCATTCAAAACTTTGTGGTTTAGCATTTATTTGATCAAATTGAGTAAAATAGTATTTTTGGAAAATATTACTTTAAAGTAGCCGCTTTCAATTTGACTATATTTCAAAATGTGATTTATTCCTGTGATGCAAAGCTGAATTTTTCAGCATCTTTACTCCAGTTTTCAGTGTCACATGATCCTTTAAAAATCATTATTATATGCTGATTTGATACTCATTTATTATTATTATCAATGTCAATCTGATAAATATTTTTGTAGAAAACTGTAATATTATAAAGAACAGCATTTATCAGTTTTATCAATTTAATGCATTCTTGCGGAATAAAATTAATAAATATTTTATAAAATCTTACAGAGCCCAAACTTTTGAATGGCAGTGCAAATGATCACAAAATTGACGTTAGTGAGTGAATTACCCCTGCTCAGCCAAAAGTTTACCCAAAAATGAAAATTACCCCATGATTTACTCAAAGCCATCAAGCCATCCTAGATGTATATGATTTTCTTCTTTCAGACGAATACAATCAGAGTTATATTTTAAAAATGTCCTGGCTCTTCCAAGAAGTGAATGGCTTCATAAAAATACTCCACACAGCTCCAGGGGGTTAATGAAGGCCTTCTGAAGTGAATCAATGTGTTTGTATAAAAAAATATTCATACTGAAAATGTTTTAAACCTTTATAAACAGCGGATGACGTAGGAAGTGTAGTGTAAGCTCCTGAGAGAGTATAGTCCTCACTGTAAAAAACAATTTGTTGAGTCAACTTAAAGTTATTTGTTACCTGGCTGCCTTAAAATTTTAAGTTTAGTCAACTTGAAAAAAGTTTAGTTAATTTCAAATGTTACGTTTTACTAAGTGGCAACTTAGATATTTGAGTTGATTCAACTTACAATTTTAAGACAGCTGAGTAACAAACACAGCTGTTAAGTTTAACAATGTTTAGTTTAGTCAACTCAAATATCTAACTTAGTGCAATTTAACATTTCAACTTGAATAAACTTATTTGAGTTGACTGAACTTAAAATTTTAAGGCAGCAGGGTAACAAATTATTTTAAGTTGACTCAACAAATTGTGTTTTTTGTTTTTTTACCATGTTGCCAAAACCAAGTTTTGTTTACAGCAAAGGAAAACCAGTCACCTTTTGGGTTATATTGAAATCCTCTAACATTTTTCTTCACAGATCCTCATTTTGTATTTTAATTTGTGACTGATGTTTTGTTTTGCTCTGCTCTCTCCACCATCATTTCTGCGTTCGTCATTTTCGCCTTTGCCTACGTCCTACGCCATCCTCTTAAATGCCACTCTGATTAGCGTCTATAAAGATTTAAATAAGTATATTTTTTTTACACAAACTCATCAATTCACTTCAGAAGGACTTTATTAACCCCCTGGAGGCGTGATGAGTACTTTTCATGATGGATGGAAGCACTTCATTGGACTTCAAAATCTCAACAGCCATTCACTGCCATTATATAGCTTTTTTTTTATTTAACTCAGAAAAGTCATGTGTACCTAGGAAGTCTTGAGGGTGAGTGATTCATGGGGTAATTTTCATTTTTGGGTGAACTATCCCTTTAATTCCTCACGAAATAAAAACTGTTTTGAGACACTAGCTGTATACTGCCTTCTAGTTTTGAAAAAATACTAAAGTAGTTAAAGCCACATTGTTGTCACATGAGCCCATATGTAGTACAACATGAGCATACTGAGCACAGGAAATTCGCTGACTAGTATGCAAACAACAGTAGCAAGCATATTATGCTAGTGAGTCATTCTGAACATATCTGGGTGAAGTTAACAAAATCACTTAGAGCAATACCTTAAATTAACCTCCTCGTGATGTCATAAGTAGGATCGTGATGTGCTTGATCACAGAGGAAGTTGTTGATTCACTCCTGTGCGAAAGGAAGCTTCTTAGTCACGTCTGAGGTTTTAATCTGCATCAAAGCAGCGGAGGCCTCGGGGGAAAGATGTGACCGGTGCCACACGCCCATCAGACTCTTCATGCACGCTGCTCACTTATCTATTAGCACTTGTGCTAACAGATCTGGCAGTGTAATCAGAACGTCACAGCGCTGCGTTTGGACGGATATTGTGTGTGAGTAATTGATGAATGTTGGCGTCAGAGCACACATTGCTAGACACAGTGCCCACATGCTAAACGACAGTGATAAGGAGGGTTGTGAAATCACACACAGCTATTTCTGCTTGTCTAGGCTTCTATCAAATGCGCTGAGATGAGTGCTTGCATATGGCACATATGGCTGCCGTGTGTCTGTGTGTGTTTGTGTTTATGTTGGAGTGTATATGAGGGCTGATAGCACATTGTTGTTTTTGGGAGCTGATGCGTGGAGCAAGCGTCTCTGTCAGGCCATCAGATGAAGTTCGTCTGATCGGTAGCAGGAACGGAGGTCTCTGCTGAAAAGAGTCTGTGTCTTTCTCTTTCTGACTCACACACACACACACAAACACAGATGCGCATACTCAGAGAGCAGGGGGCGCCAAGAGCAGCATGCTTCATTTATAGATTCACTGCATCTTCTCTGGTCCAGCGAGAAAACACAAACACAAGCTTGTGTCACTATCTGGGCCACCCCTGCTCTCTTACTTTCATTCTCCTGCACACTGTCTATGGTTGTTTCCGTATACGGTTGAGATTTGCATGCTGTCTGTCCAAAATAGTATTCTAAATTAGAATTAGTGAGTCCCAAATCATAGCATGTCGAAATGAGTATTGCCCAGATGTTATAGTATTAGAGGTGGTAACACTGTAACGGCTAATGTTGGCCACAACCCATTGCATTTTGGAGGAGAGGACAGTTTAGAAATTTAAACATGATTAAAAAGTGTTTAACAAAAAACTGCCAACTATGGCAGATGTGGAAGATGTGTTACTCCCTAAAAAAGTAACTAATTACATTACTTCTTTACTTTATATTGAAAGTAATGCATTACTTTATTTTTGCACTACTTTTTTAAAGGGAACCCTGGGTATTAAGACTTGTATGGCTTAATAAAACGTAAATGATATGTGGTAGTAACCCTATGAAATGTTTACGTTATTTAAAAAACCCACATCGTTTTATACATATTTTGGACTATGGATGCCATTATTTCAATGAGGTAAAATGGCTGTACTTGGGTGAACTACTGGTGTTACCTGTTGCTATTTTTACCGCAACACAACTTGGAAAATAAAATACTGATACGATGACCGCAGCTACTGAAAACGCTTACAGGTGAACTTCAAGTCCCCCTTTAGTCAAAAATTGTATCCCTTAAAACACATCTTTGATCATCATAATGACATATTTAAATGTTTAAAATAGCTTGAATAATTCTACTCCCCTTGCCTCATTTACTATATGCAGATCTATGAATACGCAAATTAGCTCTGCCTCCACTCACTCACACCAGCCTGAGCTCTAAAGGTGCGTTCACACCAGACACGAGTGTAGCGTTTAGCGCAAGTGATTTACATGTTAAGTCAATGCAAAGACGCAATAGACATTCTGTGGCTCGATTTGCGCGAATGAGGCAGCGCGAATTGAGCGTTTCGGGCATTTGATGCGCGTAACGCGTGATTTGTGCAATTTGAAAATTTGAATATTGGCGTAAATTCGTGCCACGTTAACCAATCAGGAGTTTGACACCAGCCTGCTAGCCAGCCAACAATGTTTTGCCAAGTCCACCATTTTCCCGCGGAATTGGGCTACTTTCATACTGTTGCCGCGGGTTGTTTTTCATGTCCGTGGGTTGAACCGACCCAAATAACGTAATATATAGCACCTGGAATGATAATTTTACCAGAGGAACCCAAGCACAAAACATACATTTTACCCCCTGGAACACGATTTTGACTGGGGGACCCCTCTCGAATGCGATTGGGCTACTTTTGGGCTAGTTTTGAGTAGCAATTGGGCAGGTTTTGTTGTGAAATCCTGGCAACCCTGCCAGCCAAGTGCCTCCGGATGTATTATGTTAACTAAACTGTAGAAAACACGATACAATGCACACAACGTGGAAATAGGGTTTTAATTGGCCATAACGTTATATGTTTGAAACAGAAAGCTCAGCAGAGGTAATATCATCTGTTTGTTCTGGTTCATACACGGATAATGACTGATAAATCTAAGTTTTTACTAGCAGACAATTACAGTGGATACTGCAACATTCATTGAAGTTACTTACTTGACGATGTTGTGTCCTCAAAATGCCTTGAATACTTGAATGCAGCCTAGTTTGCAATTCCAAATTGTGTCCGTGGTTGTTATATAAATTAGTGCTTCTTAATACCGATAAATATGCGGTTACAACACATGCCGGCATGAAAATAGTGAAAATATCAACAGTTAGCGAAACAACTACAGAAAAATACACCGGATTAACCTGGCTGTCTTCTCACTGGACCTCCTGCTTGCAGCACAGTTAATGATATGCAAATAATAGGATCCCAACACATAGACAAATAAACAACATAAAAAAAACTTGATTTTCACTAAACGCACCCGGATTTAGAGTGAAAACTGTGCTGGGAAACTCCTTCAGTGGTTGTGGCATTCATGACAAGCGTCGGCTTGTTTACATCCTGCCAGGATGGTATCTAGCATTTCTTGTCTCTGCTATTTGTAAGTTCTTTCAGTAGCTGTGGTCTCCTAAAAGCCTCAAAGGCATCAGGGCTAAAGTGGAGAGAACAAAGACGGAAATTCCAAATTCTTAGTTAGAGTCGAAGTCGGAGTTGGTGTTCCAAATCGGAACTTGGTTAATGCATTAACATAAGTGAAACAGTACTACTAAATCATTTGTAGCTGTTTCTAACAGCAAAATAGGATACTTTATTAGACAGAAAACAAAAATAGTGTTGGATGAGGTGGATAATAACCTACAATTCGCTGTAATGTAGGAAACTAAATTTTACTGCTGTATTGGTTATAATGAAATCTGTGAAAGGTCCCTGTGAGTGGATTGGTATTTGTTGCCTTCTATTAGTGGCATGTTAAGACCACAAAATCCTAATGGAATGTGGCCCAAAGCACACTACTTGCCAAGTGTATGTGACATAACCAGCCCAAAGTACAATCAAATATAGTCCAAAACAAGCTCTAACAATGACATCTAAATAGTAAAACTCTGCATATGCCACTCCCACACCTGAAACTGTTACTCACTGTTATGCATTTTATACAATTTTCTGGGTGTTTTTTTTTTTTTTTAAATGACCCTTATGACTTGTTTTGTGGCCCAGGATCACATTTGTAGTGAAATCCATTAGAACTTTTGTGATGCGTTTGTACCAGGGAAGCAAATGTCTTCTATTGTTTTGCAATGATGAAGCAACGATTCTTAAGGACTGAACTGTAGTTATGTAAGTTATACAGCAGTCTACTGATATATCATAACAGGCTATCAAAATATGATAGGGGGCCCCTCTAAAACACTTCTGGTGGAATGTGTGTAGATGTTAACTGAGATAAGATGATTGATATGGCAGTTTATAAAATGATAGGATGCACATAATTATGCAAAAGTGGTATGTGCCTAAAACACACTACTGGACAGGGTTGCCAGGTCTGTGTAACAAAACCAGTCCAAAGGTCAATCTGTTAGAATAAGTGTGGTGTTAACTTGCTTAATCTTCCGGTACATACAGTACTCAACCGTACGCACTTTGTCTTCACAAAAACACTTGACATATTTTTAGGGCATAGTATAATTGGGCAAATTGGGACACAGTATATGTTTCTCACACTCTTAGCTGGAAGCGTACTCTACACAATTACATGAACGCAGTTGCTGCGCTCAGAAACATTTAATAGTGCAATTCATAATTCAAAACAATGTTCCCACAAGGGAGCCCACTAACCAAAGCTTAGCATACACAAACTAACTAGCCTGCTAGTTTTCCTCGCCTCTGTTAAAACAAGTTTTTGCAATGGTTCAAAAAAGGTGCCTATTAAAGACAAATTAACAACATTTACAAAATATGCTTTTTTTATGGTTTGAATGCAGTGAATATGTCCTCATTTGCCCCATGGAAGAAGACGACTTTGTGTCCCATGGGAAAGCATCAGCCCCATGGTAAAAGCCCTGAAGGCTCAGGATGTTAAGAGACGTACATTACGGCGCCTGCCACACAGGATACAGGTGTCTGCATGCAATTTAAAGGTGTTGAAAGAGTAACAATGCTTACGGTATTGTTAGAGATGAAAGAATGAGTGTATATTTAGATGGAGGCGGGATGGAGGGAAAAGGAAGTGTCTGTTGTATGTGAACATAAGATATATTTTCCATAGATATTGAATGACTGGGCAGTGGTATGCACTTCCTGTCCTTGAGCCAGACAGAGAGAAAGAGACACCATGAGAGAGACGCCATAAACACAACAGTACAAGAGTGACGCAGGCTGTAGTATAAACACACACCCCGTCCTGATGCTCATCTGAACACAGGTTAGTAAAAACATCTGCCCGTGTTTGGGGTCTGTGTAAACCAGCCTCCGCTACACCTGCTACACTATTTTTGTCATTTTCTAGGAACGATATCCAAACATATTTCAATCTATACATACATTCAAATGGGAAGCAAAAGTATGCATGTAATAAGACTCAAAACAATTTCTCCTAAATGTATTAATACTCTCTAGAATATTTGATTCTAAATGGTCATTTGCAGCATTGTGCTGTAAAAAAATACTTTTTTTAAACATCCCCCAAACCGACACTTCCACTGACTTCTTTACGCACTTGGGCTTCAGTCTTTCCCTAGTTTGACGACAAACAAAATGTTTCCCATCAGACCCAAATAAATGAAACTTTGGACAAGTTCTCCTCTCTCCACACAACTCCTCAGGTGAGCTTAGCCTTTTGATTCTTTCTGCTTGGTCACTGCAGAGTGGGCTTTCAGTCCAACTTCTCTTAAACATGCCGAGACAGATCCTTACTGTAGTGTTGAACTGATTCCCCACTGAGAGTCTCTGCATTATCCTGTCTTCTCATGCATTTGTCTTATGTGGACGACCAGCCTTTTGGGGGGACTTAAATGAATTAGCGTCATTGTAAACCTGCAATATTCGAGAAATCACAAATTTAAAATGACCAGCTTATCTTGCAATGACTGAAAGAGTCATCACTTTGGATTTCATCTGGACAACCTCCTGTCACAGGGTTTCAGACACCTTAGAGCGGCCCACCATCTTGCAATCTCAGTGAAAATTGGAGGAATGCTGCCAGTTTTGCCACATAATTAAAGAAATTAGCACCAGGTGCAAAAGTTTGATCAGATTTCTTTTTCAAATATCTCATTTCAGTTTTCTATACCTTGCTTCAGGATACAATTAATTTATATTTGCTTAAAAAAAAAATGCTTTTTTACTACTGTTAGGATAACTTCAAATAGGACTAAGCAGTGAAAATTAGGAAACTGTAGGTTGTTCTATAACAAAAATATTTGTATTAAATATAATATAATAATAATTGAATAATATAATTTAGTGAGATTTATGCTACAATGAAGGAAAAGAAAGTGCCTTGCAAGGTTTTTTTACGTTTTGTTATGTTGCAGCCTTATGTTAAACTGCTTTAAATGACTTTTCCCCCCACATCACATCTACTGACCATACACCATAATGACAAAGCGCAATACAGGTTTGTAACAACTTTGCAAATTTATTAAAAATAAAAAAAAATTGAAATGATTCCATTGCATACGTATTCATACCCTTTTCTGGGACACTTGATATTTAGCTCAGGAGAACTCATGTCGCTTGAAAATTGTATACTACACTTCAAGTGGAGTTAAACTGTTGCAAATTCATTTGAATAAATATGATTTGGAAAGGCACACATCTCTCAGACCTCCCATCCAAGCTGACAGAGTTGAAGACGTAAAGAGGTGAGGTGAAGAATGGCAGATAATTGCCAAATGCAGATGTGCAAACCCAAAAAAACTTGAGGCTGTAAAGGTGCTGTAAAGGTGTTTCAACTAAGTGCGGAGTTAAGAGTATGAATACTTCTGCAATGTACTTATTTCAGTGTTTTATTTTTAATAAATTTGCAAAGTTGTCACAAATGAAAATATGTATATATATATATGTGTGTGTGTGTGTGTGTGTGTGTGTGTGTGTGTATATATATATATATATATATTTTTTTTTTTTTTTTTTTTTTTTGGGGGGGGCTTTTTCATTATGGTGTATGGCGTGTAGATTGATGTGGGGGAAAAGTAATTTAAAGCAGTTTAACATAAGGCTGCAACATAAAACATGAGAAAATTAAGGGGCATGAATACTTTCGCAAGGCACTGTATATCATCTGAAAACAAGTCTCATGCAGTTTTGCTTTTGAAGTAAATGTATTGTGGCTTTCTTCTTTCCCACTCTTGCTTTGCTGGACTCATTAGCTTACAATGCATAAATTGTTAAATGTATTAATAATTTACAGGACTTAAAAGGAATGTGCAATAGACTCCTATCTTCAAGAATTCACCATTATGCCTTGAGAACAAAGTAACGCTGCTGTGGAAGATGGATGCGAGTGTATATCTGTTTGGACTGACACTGCTAGAATAGAGAGCAGATGTCTCCGTCTGGCAGTGTTTAGGCTGGCACAGAATAAATTCTGACTGTCAGCATAAAGTCTGGTCCTCTTTGTGGTATTTTCTGACGGTCCACTTAAACAGGAAGAGAGTGTCTGTGCCACAGGTAAAACAACCAATGACACAGTTTTTTTCTTTTGTCCCATTCACACTGAAATTATTTTCTTTTGGAGAATATACTATTTTATTTAATATAACATTTTTTATAGAATATATTTTTTCTTACCACAGTTTATTGTTTTTTCCAAACCTCACAAAATTGTGTTTCATTTGTGCTTAAAACAAGAATTTTCAGTCTGTTCATACACAAAGTATCATACTTATATAGCACATGCATTTATAGACTTTTATGGTATTTTGTGCTTTTCAGAGCTTGGCAGTGTCTTATCATTCTTCACCTTTTACGTGAAGAAGGAAATCATTCAAATTTGAAGTAGATGTGTTTTATTACTATTCCTTTAATGGCAACACCACCATCTCATAGTGGAGACCATCATACAAAACCCAACATATGCTAGTTTTTTAAGCAGGGTATCGTTTCCCACACAGCTGCCATCTCTAGGGAGACTGATGGATTTCAGTTTGTTCTTTACTTTTATGAGTTTTTGAGAACGGAATTGTGCTACAAAGTGTAACTAAAGTCTAATAGTTATTATCTTGGCAAAATCAAAGAGGACTCCCAGCATTTAAGGACGTGGAAACATAATTCCTTTTATTCTGTCTGTTCCCGGGCCTGTGGTTGGAAAAGGCTTCTGGTAGAAGGGCATCCTTGTCTCTAGGGTTCGGGTGGAACATGTGAAAGACGATACCCACACGCGAACTTTAGCGCTAACCAGACTCAAGAGAACAACAGTCCAATAACAACACAAGAACCCCAGTCTCAGAAAACACACATGCACACAGCATAGCGTGCACTTAGGAACACTGAATCCTGTCACACACTGAAATGATTGTGGCTTTATTAAAAAACTACATTATGGGGACTGCCAAAGTAAAGTAACTGCAAAACTTTCTCCAAGGGAATAATATGATTTGAAGAATAGTTTATGCAAAAATTAATCTTTTACTCACCCTCAGGTGCTCATTTTAAACCTCACAGTCTTGTTTTCATTCTGGTCAAACATTAATATGGCAATTCCCTGACTAAAGTCTGTTGTTCCATGTCATGTAATAATTTTTTATTTATTTATTTTTTTGTCTAATGTTTTAATACACACACCTGAAAATAAGATTTGACAGGAGAGGGGAAGACTGTCTTCAAATTATCTTTACAGCATAAATCACATCAAAAATAATGTGCCCCGCCAATTGTATTAGCATTTGCCAACATGATTGTCAAAAAAATTTGACACATCACTAGCAATACTGTTCCTGCAGAAAATACAAAAGGCCATTTATGGAAAAAAGAAAAAGTGGTTTGACACACTTCTACAAGCTCATACAGCATATATAAATATATATAAAATGGCCAAAATATATTGGCAAAAATATGTTTATTGTATATAGAGGAGAGTGGGGCACTTTTTGACTTTCTCAGATTGGCTAAATCAACATGGGATTCTGAATATATTTTTTCCCACATTAATTTCACACTTGTCTGGTACATATATGTGGTTTGGTTTCATAATTACAGTGTATACTTTTTCTTTATTTACCCTCAAAATATTGGAAGTGAAATGTGACAACATGCCCCATAGGTGGGGCACTTTGTAAAATGACCACATGAAAGCTTAAAATGATAACTGATCTAATGCAAAAGTATACAATGCAAACTAAAATATGTTGTCAATAAAGTAAAATTATTAACTTTTTAACAAAATTAACAAAATAATGGTGTTTCATAGGAATTAAAAATGAACTAGTTTAAGTTTGACAATGAACACAAAACAAACAGACCAGCCAAAATGTTCTAGGCTTACATTTCTTGAAACAAACATTTTCGAACCTTGAACATTGACTCTCAGTCTTTATTCACGAAACCATGTTTTGCATGTTTTCTCATTAAAATTCATGAATGGAAATAGTGTAAACAGGGCCGTAGCTGGGATTTGTGGGTTCGCGGGGCCCCAGTGAGCCCTGTTTGAAATGTTTTAATTTGTATGTTTATTCTATTTATTTCTTTGCGCTATTTACACAATGATTATTTTTCCCGCCGGAACACGCCCCCTTCAGCCGGACTGAGTGGCAAAAGAAGCAGCTGTGTGAATGGATTTAAATAGGGAAGCCGCGAAAACGCGAGTAAAACAAAAACGATAATCCTTTTGCTGGACTTGATATAATGTTCCTTACTTACCAAATATTCAGTGGTCCATGGATATTGATATGTAGCCAGGAATCATGTTTCCTGACATTTATATGTGCCTGAATTCAACGCCGGGGAAATAAACTAAGCAGATTTGCCCATGAACACATTTTGTAAATACGACATAGGTTGGTCTAAACCTCCGTGATAACATATATCAATGTTTTATATATGGTTATATCGTCCAGCCCAAAATGTTATATAGTTTTTTGTCAGCGTTTATTTAAAAACATCCAGGTGTGCATAATTTAAGATGGTAAATATTTAATTGATGGGCTGTCAATATATGACAATACAATATACAAGGGCATGCTTTTACCGCAAAACTGAATAACATGAAGTGATAATTGCAAATCCGTGTTTCACCGCCTGGAGTCCATTTGTTTCTTTGAATTGCAGCGATCCATTTGCTTTTCTTTTTTGTAGCTTTTGGTAGCCTGTAAAAATATACCTCAGGTTTCTTGTCAAATCTCTAATAATAGCAGGTTTTCTGAGATTAAAATTTTACTTAAATCAGGAATTTGCTATGGTTAAGACGTTAAATAAATCTTCATCAATATCTTTAAAATATTTTAGAATTCTGGCAAAACATTATCTTTATTGACATGGCAACTATAAATACTGTATGCTAGCACCTGTGGAAATGTTTAAACCATGTGTGTTACAGCTAATATATTTGAAAATACATACTTTTATTTTGCCGTATAATGTGGTCATGTAAACGCATTTTACGTTTTTTTAATGAGTGCGCATGCGTGTGGTAGACCTAAAATAACGAATTAATGTGTGTGGAAAAGCTGTTTACTAACCGCGCTGCGTGTTACGCAAACGCTATTTTCGCCTTTCTATCAGCTTTCTCGCAGTAAACAGTTTACATGTAAACGTAGTCACAAAAAACATAAACTTCCCACGAACTTTGCCATATTAAGATGCGTCAGTGTGGCTCTGTTGACAATGTTTGCCTCTATAACTGTGTCGCGTATGCTGCTTTCCTCGCATTTGAACAGCGTCAGTCCATCCTCAAATGTGAGAGACGCGTCTGAACGACTGCATGAAACTGAACTTGCCCATCTATGAACCGAACTACACAGCTGTCAGCAAAACAGAAGTCACAGCAATTGTAAGTAGCCCTAATAGTAAAAATAAGTGCACTTTTTCAAACGTAATTTTATGAAGGTTCAAATTTATTCCAAATTGCGACAAGTTATCTACTGACTATTACATATGTGTTTATTGTTGTTTTTTGAGTAGAGTTGAGTAAGTTTTGGCCTTATTGGTGACATTTTCTTTTGTGTAATACTTCCATTCTCACAGAACATGTTATTACATTACACTGCACTGCATTTCCATTGTTTTCTATGTAAACGTGCACTAGATGGATGTCTTTTGTAGTCTCTCACACATGACACCATTCTAATAACATGACACTCAATGTAAAAGTAGTTCAATATGAGCACATCAAACACATCTCTTTACCGTGCATTTCCCCACCCATTCCACAGCCCTGCATCCTTTGTTTTTAAAGGATTAGTTCCACTTCCAGAATAATAAATTCATGACAATTTACTCACCCCCATGTCATCCAAGATGTTTATGTCTTTCTTTCTTTAATCGTAAAGAAATTAAGGTTTTTGAGGAAAACATTCCAGGATTTTTCTCCATATAAGGGTCTTATCTAGTGATATGATGAGTCATTTGTATACTTTTTAACCACAAATGGTCATCTTGAACTAGCTGTGCTGTACGGGTCTGTGACTTGTAATCACAGACGTGAGTCACACGGCGTGGCTATGTAATGCATTAAATCAAGCTAGTCCAAGACAAGCATTTGTGTTTACAAAGTATATAAATTTAAAATCGAAGAAAATTAAAGATCGTTTCGCTAGATAAAACTTTTATTCCTCAGCTGGCATTGTGTAGAGCCCTTTGAAGCTGCACTGAAACTGCAGTTTGGACCTTCAACCCACTGATTCCCATTAAAGTCCACTATATGGAGAAAGTCCTGGAATGTTTTCTTCAAAAACCTTAATTTCTTTTCAACTGAAGAAGAGAAAGACATTTTAAATGACATGGGGAAGTGAACTAATCTTTCAAACGCAAAAAACATTCTTTGTGAATGTCATCTGCTTGCTTATTTTAGGGTGAACTATCCCTTTAACAGTCATTCCCTCGCAGGCCTCCTACACTGGCACTCACATACAGCAACCTGAGATCGCTGTGAAACTCTATAATAAAGAATTAGATTAAACGCCATCTCTTCTTTTCTCTTCCCCCTCATATCCTCATTTAGTGATGTTTCTAAATCTAATACTTTCTAGGCATCCATCCCAGAGGGCCTATCAGCTTTAAGAAAGAGCAGATGTGATACAGGATATTGCCATTTTGATGGAAGGAGCAGTAGTTTTGAAATTCCTCATAAACTCAAGAGAATGACTTAGCAGCTTTCCAGAAGATGTTGATAAACCGATAGGGTGTTTGTCAAGGGAAAATGAGAGAAGGTAAACATGGATGTGTTATCTCAGGAAAGTTAGAGCAGCCCATTCACTGTTTTTGTGCACAAATGTTTCATACTCAAGTTGTTTATATGCGTCATCCTTGAGTTAACGCACACGGAAGAAAAGCACAAGTTCAGCTCTGTTTTTCTGTGTGTCTTTTTGATTTAATGCGGGTGTGAAGTACGTCCAGTCCTCACAGAACTCAAAGGAAGCGTGTCTTATTTCTGTGTTCCTCTGAGACAGAGCTTTGTCAGTTTTTGTGACAGCCAAAAAAAAAAAAAACTTTAGATGTGTGATACCTCTTGCATGCAGAAAAACATGTTGCTCGGTTTATTTAAAACAGCTAAAGTTGCCAGAGTGTTACATATGGTCACTTTTAGATTTTTCCCAGTAAAACTTTTGTTTGAAACTTTTGGATTGAAAAAAGAGAGAAAAAAATGGAAACAGTGGTATATTTTTTAAAGAAATTGCTGGAAAATGGCAATATTTGCTCAAATCAAAAGTTTACTTATTTGTGATAGTGTGATACAACTGATTTAATCTTTTGAAGTTTAGATGAGCTTTTTTTTTACTGTTGTATTATGACGTGTTTGGGACATGAAAAATTACTTCGTAACCAGAACAATCTGTATGTATTTACAGATTATTATAGTGTAATTCCCACAGTTTCTGTTTTATGTTGCTTTGTTGTTACTTGACTAGTCATTTTTAATATACATTTTTTTTCTTAAGTTTTACATTGATATCCATCTGATTGTTATGGAAGCCTGTTTCTGCCACTGAATAATTTTTTTTAAAAAGGTGATTGCTACTTTTTATCTCACAATTTTCTCAGACTTGCATGATACAAACTCGCAGTTCTAACTTTTTTTTCCTCACAATTTCAAGTTTATAAGTCAGAATTGCGAGAAAAGCTCGCATTTCTGACTTTGTTTCTCAGAATTGCATGATACAAAACTTTTATCTCACAATTCTTGTGAATTTTTTTCAGTAGTTGCGAGTTCATAGAAAAGAAAAGTTGCAATAGCGAGATGTAAAGTCGCAGTTCTGAGGATAAAAGTCAAAATTGTGAGTTTCTGAAAAATTTCTGAAAAAACTTGAGAAATGTGAGTTTGTATCTTGCAATTTTGACTTTATAACAATTTTAATTTTTATCGCAATTGCACATTTATATCTCGCAATTCTGAGAAAAAAGTTATATTTCTTATTCAGTGGCAGAAATGGGCTTCCATAGATTGTCAAATCTTACTAGTATGCTTCAAAAATGATTTTTTCTTCAAAGATGAGTTTACATTTTATATAATTTACATGTAATTTTACAAAAAAAAATCTGTTTTTCTACTTCAAAATGATACGTTTAGTTAGTAATGTTTGTTTTTAAACCTTTGCAAAAATGTACAAGTAACAAAATCAACTGTACACTGAAAAGAATAGTATATAAATAATATTCACTCAGAAATTGCTAGTAAATCATTTTCAAGCAATTTCTGAGTGAAAATTGTTCCACCATTTTTTACACTGCTCATCACAACAGCATCTCTCTTCCCATAAAGATTATACATTATTCTTGTACTATAAAATACAGTATTGTAACATAGCATAGATTGTAAAATATAATACCAGTTAATAAGTTTCAATTATTTTCTCATTGTAACTCAGTGTAACAGTGTTCTCTAATGCTGTACAATGGCAGGGAGAAAGCTCATTAAAAGTAAATAAGGGCTAGGTTGGCAGCCAATGGGAACATTAATCACCATAATGAACCTCAGCAAAACACAACAACTATTAACATTATTATCCCTCAATGCAGCACAAAGTTCTTTTTTATTTTTACGGTAATTTGTTAAGACAGAACATGACCTAAATGTATTCACTTCAAAGTTAAATTTTGAATATTTCATTAAGAGATCAGAAGAAATTACAGGTAAATGTTGTGAAATCCTGGCAGTATTGATGAAAAATGGTGCTGGAATTCACATCGTCTTGATGACAGTGACAGTAAATCTTGAGTAATGTTGGAAATGTATCCAGTAAGAGTGAGAGAGAAAGTGAGACAGTGAACGAGTGGAATGATTTATCACACCATCCTCCTCTCTCCAGGACTGACAGCTCTCCCTCCCTTTCAACGCCCCCTTGTTTATCTGGAGTTTGCCTTTCCCCAGCTGATCTGTACTGGATCACTGCATGTCACTGTATAAACAGAGTTTTTGTTTAGCTAACCGTCCTTATATCCCTCTCATAGCTGTGGCTGGGAAGAATTCTCAGGTAATTCATTTTTTCAGGAAGTGTACAGGTGAGCACATGTGAGGAACACAATCCCGGGCTGTGTCCGGGCAGGCCTGCTCTCCCCCCTCAGGGGCCAGTGCATGCTTCTGTGCTCCCATCACACACCTGTGGAAAACAAGCCTGGCATTCCAAATTATCCGTCTGTCTTCCTGGTGAACCATAGAATGGCAATATATATAATTACAGGTGGCAGTATTGTCTCAGTGCACTGCCTGACAGGCTGTTCAGTCTGAAACGACACACTGACAAACAATGCTCATGAAATACACACACACAAAAAGGCAAAATCCCTTATCTGATTGGCTGGATTTTCTTAATTTAAATGAGTCGTGGTGCACAGGTTTTTATGTTGTTTAAAAATAAATTTTTTAAAAAAAGCCTTTAATATAGGGCTGAGCAATATTCAAGAATTTTACGATATGTACTCTAATTTCACCTTTAAATTAACTGCTAATCCAAGCACAGATATGTAACACTGGATCATTTTTGTCAATAAATAAATGACAAAGAAAATATTTTTCTCTCACTTGTTTGATTGGGTTCTCCTTGTCTACTTTCAGGATGAAAATCTGATGATGTTTTGGGTCATATTTATGCAGAAAAATAGAAAATTGTAAAGGGTTCACAAACTTTCAAGCGGCACTGTATTTTATGATGTAATTTGTTCCTGTGATTTTTTTGCTTTATTACTCCAGGCTTTAGTGTCACATGATCCTTCAGAAATAATTCTAATATGCTGATTTTCAAGTAGCAAGTTTCAAGTAGCTGTTCAAATAACGTTTTTTACTATTATTATTATTAATATCAATATTTAAAACAGTTGGGTATATTTTTTCAGAGTTCTTTGATGAATAGAAAGATCAGCATTTATCTGAAATAAAAAGCTTTCGTAACATTATACACTATACCATTCAATATTCTATTTTTTTATTTTTTTTTTTGAAAGAAATTAATACTTTTAATTAGCAAGAATGCTTTAAATGGACCAAAGTGATGATAAAGACATTTGTAATGTTACAAAGATTTCTAAACCTGAAAAAAAAAAATCTCGGCTGTTTTCAACATAATGAATTCTGAATTTTAGAATTTTAGTAACAATTCTAAAATTCAACTTTGAAATCACAGGAATAAAATACATTTTAAAATAGATTCAAATAGAAAACAGCTACTTTAAATAGTGTATGTATATATATATATATATATATATATAGATAGATAGATAGATAGATATTTAATCATTGTTTTTGCTGTATTCGAATAAAAAAAATGCAGGGTTGGTGATCAGAAGAGACATTAAAAATCATACTGTTCAAAAATCTTTGACTGGTAATGTGTAAAAGTAATTTTTACTTACTATGTTCATTTATTGATTTTAAAGATAAAGGCACAATATGTAACTCCCCCCAAATTTACAACATTTAGATGAAGAGGGAGTACATCATGAATCCATCTTCCAAAACCGTTTTTGCCTTATCCTGAATAAGTGTTAATAATAAGTGTATATTTTTGGACTTTTTAGAACTGTCAGGACAACAACCGCTACACAGTAGACCAATACTGGCGTGACTCGTCATATCCATAATTGAGGTATTTATGTGCATCCGGTTATAATGTTCTTCTGCATGAATAACCTTTTTAGAATTTATTTTTTCTAGTGATAGTATGAACATGGTATCTTTCAGCATCTATATCTGTATACTAGCCTACTTTGTTTTCATTAGTTATGTGTGTGAAATTTTCTATACTTATTTATTGTGAACAGAACAGTTGAAGCATAATACAGTTGGACTACTACTTTCATTACTACACAGTTTACTGATTTTCTACTAATTTAAATGTGTGACCCTGGACCACTTTGTTGCATGACTGATTTCAGATTTACTCCGACAATACATCACTTGAAAAAGAGCTTTTTTTCTTTTGTTCTTGTGTTCTGTACACAGTTCATAGCTGGAATAATCTACATTTTAGAACAGACTTTATACCAGTAGTCAAAACCTGGCTCTGCGAGACAAATCAATACATTAAAATCGACCTGTGCTTTCCCTCAGACAGCCCAAGCTGAACAGCAGTGAAACACCTTTCCAAGATGACCATTTACAGCTGCCTCTAATAGCATTTTTTTTGCCTGTAAGTGCTCGTATAAACTTTACAGCCTTTTCTTTACTCGTTTAGTGACACGTAACACAACCCATTTTACAGAGTTGCTATCATCTGAGCTGTCTGCAGCGCGCATGAGCGCACACACGGATGTAACCAGCCCCGGGCCCGTGATAACAGCTGTAATGACTGCGTCCACACCCCTGTGGAGTTTGGCCAGTGCTTGAAGTCGCTCCAGCTGTTTGTGGAGCAAAGCTGCAATTTTTCAGCCGAATGTCATAGGAACACTTGCTGTGGACAGACTCCATGCTATTCTCACATAGACGCGTGTTACACGACAATAACCCCCAATGAACAACAGCAGCACAGCACGTCTTCTGAGCCGCCTTAATAATGGGATGAGAAAAAATTAATGCCTCATTTGTAAATAAATGCCTTTGGACTGATGCTGAAGTAAAACAATAGATAGATCTATAATAGATAGTATTTTGGTCTCTCACCTGTGGACTTTTGGGGGGATTTTTTAATACCCTTTTCTCTTTCTCAGGTCATTTTTGTCAATATTAAAATCATGCAAATCTCCTCTACACTTCAGGCATAATCTTGCAAGCCAGACTTTTGACCGCTGGCACGAAGCCTGGCAGGAATTGTAGCTTATTCTGCAACAAAGTGGAAGCTAATTTAAATTCTCTTCATTCTCTTCTGTAGACAACGCCGAGGAAATTGGCGGAAACTGCGTGTTGACTTTGGTCAAAGTCTCCCTCAATCCAGAAGTAATAAGCCCTGAATATTTCATACACATAAAACTGAAAACAAAGCAGAATATACCATTGTGCTTGAGGAATTTGTTGGCCAGCTTTAAGACATGAGTCTGGCCATTCTTAGTTTTTTATTAGGACACAATGCCATGAACCTCAGGAAGTTTGGTTCTTACTTATTAGTTTCTCTTTTACAAAATAACACATAAATTATATAAATATATATACACTAAAATTACACCTGAGACCTTTTTACTTTTAGCTCAAGTATAAAATAAGTGATCAGGGTGCACAAAAATCCTATGTGCTATGTAAAAATATGTATATATCCATTTATGTACAAAAATGCTTTATAAAATAGATTGTTTCTCTGTTGTGTATCCTTATGCACTTATAATTGTAAGGTACAGCAAATGCTTGTTAACAGAAAGTCAGTTTGAAATGTATTTTTTATCATCGTTAGTATTCTGTAATAACACTGTAAAAACCTATTTTGAGTTAACTTAAAATAATTTGTTACCCCTGGCTGCCTTAAAAATTTAAGTTCAGTCAACTCAAAGAAGTTTAGTCAACTTGAAATGTTAACTGACAACTTAGATATTTAAATTGATTCAACTTAAAATTTTAAGGCAGCTGGGTAGCAAATTATTTTAAGTTAACTCAACAAATTGTGTGTTTTATTTTTTACAGTGAATGGTGCGTGTCAAAAATAACTCAAAGTTTGCATTTAACTTCTTGATTAACTTCCCATCTGCACAATATTTAAAAATATTAAATAATACAGGTCCTTCTCAAAAAATTAGCATATTGTGATAAAGTTCATTATTTTCTGTGATGTACTGATAAACATTAGACTTTCATATATTTTAGATTCATTACACACAACTGAAGTAGTTCAAGCCTTTTTATTGTTTTAATATTGATGATTTTGGCATACAGCTCATGAAAACCCAAAATTCCTATCTCAAAAAATTAGCATATTTCATCCGACCAATAAAAGAAAAGTGTTTTTAATACAAAAAAAGTCAACCTTCAAATAATTATGTTCAGTTATGCACTCAATACTTGGTCGGGAATCCTTTTGCAGAAATGACTGCTTCAATGCGGCGTGGCATGGAGGCAATCAGCCTGTGGCACTGCTGAGGTGTTATGGAGGCCCAGGATGCTTCGATAGCGGCCTTAAGCTCATCCAGAGTGTTGGGTCTTGCGTCTCTCAACTTTCTCTTCACAATATCCCACAGATTCTCTATGGGGTTCAGGTCAGGAGAGTTGGCAGGCCAATTGAGCACAGTAATACCATGGTCAGTAAACCATTTACCAGTGGTTTTGGCACTGTGAGCAGGTGCCAGGTCGTGCTGAAAAATGAAATCTTCATCTCCATAAAGCTTTTCAGCAGATGGAAGCATGAAGTGCTCCAAAATCTCCTGATAGCTAGCTGCATTGACCCTGCCCTTGATAAAACACAGTGGACCAACACCAGCAGCTGACATGGCACCCCAGACCATCACTGACTGTGGGTACTTGACACTGGACTTCAGGCATTTTGGCATTTCCCTCTCCCCAGTCTTCCTCCAGACTCTGGCACCTTGATTTCCGAATGACATGCAAAATTTGCTTTCATCCGAAAAAAGTACTTTGGACCACTGAGCGACAGTCCAGTGCTGCTTCTCTGTAGCCCAGGTCAGGCGCTTCTGCCGCTGTTTCTGGTTCAAAAGTGGCTTGACCTGGGGAATGCGGCACCTGTAGCCCATTTCCTGCACACGCCTGTACACGGTGGCTCTGGATGTTTCTACTCCAGACTCAGTCCACTGCTTCCGCAGGTCCCCCTCTCGTTGTGCAGCGTTTTCTGCCACACTTTTTCCTTCCCACAGACTTCCCACTGAGGTGCCTTGATACAGCACTCTGGGAACAGCCTATTCGTTCAGAAATTTCTTTCTGTGTCTTACCCTCTTGCTTGAGGGTGTCAATGATGGCCTTCTGGACAGCAGTCAGGTCGGCAGTCTTACCCATGATTGCGGTTTTGAGTAATGAACCAGGCTGGGAGTTTTTAAAAGCCTCAGGAATCTTTTGCAGGTGTTTAGAGTTAATTAGTTGATTCAGATGATTAGGTTAATAGCTCGTTTAGAGAACCTTTTCATGATATGCTAATTTTTTGAGATAGGAATTTTGGGTTTTCATGAGCTGTATGCCAAAATCATCAATATTAAAACAAAAAAAAAGGCTTGAACTACTTCAGTTGTGTGTAATGAATCTAAAATATATGAAAGTCTAATGTTTATCAGTACATTACAGAAAATAATGAACTTTATCACAATATGCAAATTTTTTGAGAAGGACCTGTATAGGGCCCTATGAAATCTTTTGAAGCTTTATTTTTCCGCAAATTCCATTTTTTTTTTTCTGGGTTGCATTTGTTTTCCCATTTTCATTATGCTAGACTCTGTTTTATGGGTTAAAAAAAAATTATGAAAAAGCATGTCTAATTATAGTATCGTATAACTAACAAAAATATAATAAAATTACATTTTTAAGGCTCTATGTTTTATTATTTCCCTCAAATGCAGTTTTATTTTTCCATTAATTTTCTGGATTACATTTTAGTGGTTTTATTAAATTGTAATAATCAAAGGCGTCTCTAATTAATTGATTTAAAAATATATATTTTATTCATTTATTGTTTTTTAAATCATTTAAATTTATTTTTTGTTAAATAATGTTATAATAATAATTTTACTAGTAGTAGTAGTAGTGGTACTATCATTACATTAAGTAATGTCACAGTTTCTTCAAGTTAAATCAAACTTTATTTTGACTGGTTGCTGTGAAGATCTGTAAGTTTTTGTTTGTATGAGATATGACTACTTTTTTTCTCAAAAGAAATCATAAAATTCTCATGAAATGACTCTCAGAGCAGTTCTAGAGATTATATTTATGTTCATGTATTCTGAGGTGGCAGAGGCTGAAAACAATCTGTGTAGCAAACAAAGCTGTGCGTCTGTGCCATTCATTCACACAGAGACACATAGAACATGCAGGATTTAAATAGATTTTTTGTGGCTTAGTATTCACAGACACAAATCCATAGTCTGTTGGTCAAATCACTAGTTTTGATTCAAGTGTACTGGCCTACTTTTGATTTATTCATCCCACGACATTCCGCATTATACAATAAATTCCATTTTTATAACTGGAATTTTGCCATTCTGTCCACATTTTCAGTTGAAAGCTTTATTAAACTTTTATTGTTTTGATGATTGATAACCCCTTTTTGTTTTTGACCCATATACAGTACGCTTTAGAAAAATACAATTTTATTAGAAATCCAGAATTTTCAGTTTCACTCACTACTTTCATTTGATTGCATCACTAGTTTGGAAAGACCCTGAGTCTGGTGCTTCATGCGGTGTTTCACTTTCAGTGTGCACCGAAACAGTGCTGTTATTTTGTGTTGTCTGATTCAAACATTGTTCTGTCTCTCTGGCCTCTCATCTGCTTTTATATGCAACTCTACACAGAGTCTTCGATTTTACTGCACACCATTTGTTAATGCAATCCATTTTGATTTAATGCTGCAGTCTCATGAACTATTAATGCACACCTGCCCAAACACACAACAACAACACAACACACTTGCAAGCATATTGTGACTCGGCTCTCAGACGCTACAAACACAAAACTTGCTATCTTTTTTCAGTACCAGGCCTTGTCTGTCTCACAGATAAGGTGTTTTATTCATTTAGCTTTAAGCGACTAAGTTATAGACAGACAAGCATGTTGTTTCCCTTGAAATTCCTTCCTGTCAGTCTTATCTGCAGGTGCGGTATGTCTCTCTCTCTCTCTCTCAGTGACTGTGTGTGGCTCCAAAGGTTGATGTAACATAGTTAACCCACGTAACCTTGACACTTTCTGAAGTGGAAAGCCGCCCAAGAGCATAATGTTTAACATGGACACACTAAAATAAACTAATATCCTGTGTGGCGCCATCAAAGATCAGATAACTCTCCTCATGACTGTTGTGGTCATTACTATATTAACAGCACAAGCTCTATATTCATGAAGAAGCACCTGTTGGGTGCTTTAGTCAAAGCTTTTGCATGAACCCGAGAGTGGACGATTTTTGGCACATTTTCCCAGAGGAGGATGGCTTTGAAATGTTTGTGTAAAAGGGAGTTTTATTAACTTTTAGGAGTAGGAGAGAGCGAGGTGAATTATAACACTGTCAGTTTGACCACTTAGATATTGCACTTCTGGGGTTTAATTTAATTTGTGATCAGCAGGGTTATTTTAGTTAACTAAAAGTAAAATTACAACCATTTAAAGAATTTTTTTATTACTTGAAATAAAGTAGATGTTAACTGAAACAAAACAGTTTAATTCTTGCTTTAATTTAGTTTACCTTCATGTACTACTAAAATTGAAATAAAAATTATTAAAAACTACTAAAAACAAAGTTTTTTGAAGTTCAGGTGAAAGTTGTGAGGAAATGAAATTAAACGAGAATCTTTCTAATTGAGATTTATACTTATCGGCTGATAAATGTAAAGGCTGAACAGATGTCAACTATAACCAAACAGAAAAAAAAACTAGTGAAATTTCAGAAAATCTTTGCAGATAAAAACAGTCTCCTGATTACTGAAGCCTGTTCCCACCACTGAATAAAAATGACTTTTTATTTCAAATTTCTGACTTTTTTTAATCAGAATTGCATGACGAGAACTCGCACCTGTGAATTATAATTAGACTTGCGAGATATAAACTCACAGTTGCAAGTTATAAATCTGAGTTTCAAGATATAAACACACAATTCTTTTTTTTCTCAGAATTGCGTGATATAAGCTCACAATTGCGATTAAGATAACTCGCATTTATGACTTTTTTCTCACAATTTTGACAGTCTTTTTTCCCCTCAAAATTTGACTTTATAACTCACAATTGTGAGTTTTTATCTCAGTTCTGACTTAACTTCCAGTTGCATGTTTTGAAGTCAGAATTGCAAGATATAAACTTACAGTTCTGAGAATTTTGACTTTATTGCAATTCTGACTTTATAACTTGCAATTGCGAGTTTATATCATGCAATTTTGAGAAAAAAGGTTTATATCACCCAATTCTGACTTCATTTCTCAAAATTGTGAGTTTGTATTACGCAATTCTTTAAAAAAAATTCACAATGACCTTTTTTTCATTTTTATCCACTGGTGGAAATGGGCTTCCATACTTGACTAAGCACAACTCACAAAAAAGTCACATTGAAACCAATCAACTTTCTGTTGGTCAAAGCAGTAAATCCATTACAAAATCTGTCTTGCAAAATCCTTCGGTCTTATGCAAAATTCAGCCACAAAATTTGCAGAAGAATGTTAAATGTGACCGCATTTTTTTTTTTATTCTATTAATTGTATATATTACAAAAAAATGATTTTAAATGCTTAAATGAAATGCTGTGAGTAACAATATTTATGTTTTTACTGTTTTTAATCGAATGCAATCTTGGTGAGCATAAGTGACTTCTTTCAAAAACATAAAAAAAAAATCTAAATGTGAATTTTATAACAAATTTCCCAATTGATTATATCAAGAGGGTTGATGGGAGTTAGCATAAAGATCATTTTGATTTAGAAAAATTGGTGCTACCACCATCCGCTATCTTATTGATTGCCTGAAAGAAAAAAATCACCAAAAAAAAACCCTCTAAAAAAATTGTAAACATGAGTTTTGGTAATGTGTGACCTTTAACACATTTTCATTAAGCATTCTTAGAGAAAGTGTTGCCTCCTTATGTCATGCAATGAATTTTATCAAAATGAGGGACTCCGTAGATATTTGGAAATGCTTCACTGAACACTCTAAATAGTTCTAACTGGATGTTCCGAATGATAAAACAGCAAGTGTTCCACCTTTCGATGTGCAAATATGCACATGTGACGTCGAAATGTGTTGAAATCTGATGTGCAGAGGTGTGCCTCGGTGGGTCTGTCCTCTCAGGTATGACTTGGCGAGCTCCAGCCAGACAGGTGTGCGGATGATGTACGTGTCTTAGGGGAACACAGACGCAGGAGATCTGCACAGCACATCTGATTCCCATCTTCAGCCCTCACTTCCACCCTCAGGGGCAACGGGCTATTTTGAAACTCGTCGGGGTTGTTTTTCCGCTTGTTGCGGTGCCGTTGACCCCGGTGCAGTCCCTACGGTCGACTCCAAAGGAAAGAGACTGAGATATTTAGTCATCAGTTTTCTCAGACGGCCTAGTTAATGTCTTTCACAGGCTGCAGTCAGAACACATTGTTCTGGTTGGGGAGCGGTAATGACCGCTGCCACTGCATTCTCCACTTTCATTACTGGGATAAATGGAGCAATGCACTCCATATCAGAGAAGCGAACAAGACTGGAACTCCTGAATATAAACAGGCAATTAATCCAAGCTAATTCTATTAGGAATTGAGCTGGCATCACGCAGGGTGGAAGCCGTGAGCCGTCGAGCGTGGCGAGAACACCGCCGATGCCGTGCAGCGCTTTCACACAGCTCATTTTGCCGGTGCTGAGGTCTAGCCTTTTCCCAGAGCAGATTAACGCCACCGTCATAAGCTGCAGTGAGAGCGTAAATAAAAAATGACGATCATTATATAGCAAAGCGTTTGCGGCTTTGGATTTATGAGGTAGTTTTAGTGCTTCTGTGGGGGGAACTGCAGCGATGCCGGCACGGTGTTGCCGGCCTTTTGTTTGCAAGAGTTCTTGATAATGAGGCGATAGGCTCATAATCAGATCCAGGGAGGTATGTCCTACATCCGATTGCTGTCTCAGGTATGAACGCTAACGTCTGACTGGACTGGAGTGAAGGGAACCTACGTGGGAGAACACATGCGAGAGGCATCCTCCGTCACGCTCGATTCTTATCTCTAGACGTCACTTTTATTTATAAGGGCAGCTATTTTTTGAATGTTTGTTTCCCTTAATTTCTTATCAATCTCATTCCCTTGAGGTATGAGCCATGTGTTGGTCAAAGAAGCAGATTGGCCAATCGTTATTTTCTTTGATAATGAGGGGTGAAAGGTCTAAAGTATTTCACAGGCTGCTATTAGAACTCAGTCAGGCAGATCGAAATGTCCAGAGGCTAGCCAGATGCTACTGTTGGGAAAAAGAGAGAGTGCAGAAAAAGACATGAAAGGACTTAAGTGCAGAGAAAGAATGCATGAAATATAAAATCGCAGTAACACATGTACTATATTTACCTTGGTAAACCGATTAAGTCCTTGCAACGCTGTTGGTTTCAGATTTATGCTGACATCAACAAAAATGACAGAATGCCTTAAACGGAACATCGGATGGCCATTTTCCACAAGTTGGTATGATTCTTAAGGATTCCTTAATGGTCATGTAAAACAACACCTTTTTAACTGTCAAAAACAGCTCTGTTCACATTTTGGTGCATGTCTCTTTGAACGATAATAAACTACTGAGCTACTCATGATTCAGTGGTGCATTACTATTAAAAAAAAAAAAACGAATCAACTGTGTCCTCTGTGGCTCTGATGTCGGGAGAATATAGACTCTTAAGTTCACTTTTGCATCCAAATATAAAACACCTGCATTGCTTATGAGATGTTGTCGCTACAGCTGCTCGAGCAGACAGCGTACAACTGGCTGAGGGTGGAAATATGAGGGTCCCTTTTAAAGTTGGCATGAAACATAAAGCTGGTTGCCAAAAGATTGAGGAGTTGAGGAGATTGCCTTAGTCTAGTCTTAAATAACCTTTGCTTTCAGTAGTACTTCATTTGTAATAGCTTGAGATTTTGGCTAAATCTATTCAATGAGAGGAAAAACGGTGCCTACATAACTAGAATGAACTTTGTAAACTTTAGATTGATGAAAACATAATGCCATTATAATGACAGACAAAACATGTATCTCCAATGCTTGCTTGTCAAAAACCATATGAACTTGATTTTGGTAAAAGGTTAATAATCAGTGCTGGTGAAAGTTACTTTTAAAAGTAATGCATTACAATATTGTGTTACTCCCTTAAAAAGTAACTAATTACATTACTTAGTTACTTTTTATGGAAAGTAATGCGTTACATTACTTTTGCATCACTTTTGAATTACTTTTTAAATCTGGGCAGGGCTTGTTCGTTTTTAATACTAAATGTTTTTAGCAAATGTAAAAGCCCCTTTTCACCAAAATGTAAAATGAATAAGCCTAAGGCTGAAGGAAAAGTAATCTGTAAGTCACATCTGTACAGTAGCGCATCAATGAGAAAAATGAAGCACAAATGAAAAGTTTTGTCATTAGTATGGTTGAATTGGATCAACAAAGGTCAGCAGCAAAGTCATTGGTTAATAAAATGGGATTAAATACATAAAGTAAAAAAATATGTATATACATGTATATTACGTAACTAATGCGTTACCCCCAACACTGATGGTGACCATATGTAAAGCCACAATACCAATTTTGACTTTGCAGTGTTATTTAAGAAGTTTCCATCCAACAGTGATGATATTCACAGATTCAGTAAGAAAATAAATGGGGTGCATTTAAATTTCATGTAAGCTTTCATGTAAATTTCATGTAGGCTTTAAATTTCACTGACCTTGATTTTTCCCAGGGGTCTTGGGTTGCATACTGAAACCTGTTGGTATGGATGTATGAAGATTTATCTATAAAGCATGGCCATGTCCCAGCAGAGCTTTTATTCATTTTTATTGCTTAGTTTATATTAATCACTACACACTTCAAAAAGTCAAAAATGGACACTCTAGGACTTAATAAAAATGGTGACTGCTGCAGGGAGGCTGTGTGTTGCATTCCACTGGTCTGCTGTGGATGGTGCAGCTGTTTCCTGGATGGAGGGATTTTGCGTTGTGGTGGCTGAGGCCGTCATGTTCATTTTATCACTCCAGCAGGCACTGCTTGCTTAGACATTTTAGTTTTCCATTCATAATCATTCTGTTTGGACTGATGGATCGCACACATGCTGATCTATATCATCACTTTGGACTCTGGACTGTTGACTTGAACTCTAAGTGCACCTTTAAAAACACGATATTCAAAACCAATTTTGCATTATGATAAATAAATAAATGTCTCCAGTCTTATTTAGCACAAATTGTGAAGTTATTAAAAAGTTTTCATATTCTTTCACTGAAATGTAATAACTTTCTTTACCTTTTGAAATTACACTTTTCTGCTGACAGAACCAAAACCTGCATGCGTGAGGAAAATAATATTATCCACTAATATTACAGCATACTGTTCAGCATTCAGTTAGACTCTTTGTGGATAAAACCACGTCCTGTCCTAAATAATGTCCTGCTAAATACTTTTATACATCATATTAGAAAAGTTAAAGTCATGAAATGCAGTTCCTAACCCATTTTACGCTTATAATCTGATGTGTTTCAGAGCAAAACAGGATATTCAGTGGGAAACGTGTAGGATGATAGTGCTCGGGGTTTGACACAAATGTCAAAATTCGATTCAGTTCTGATTCACAAGCTTTTGATTTGATTTCCGATTTCAGTTTGATTCAATATAGATTATTTTGGATATATATCAGGAACAGTACATGCCATATTGTCTCAAGGAAAACAAATCTCTCAACTAATTCTGTAAAATATACATTAGTCATTACTATAATACTGAAGGCTAAAATTAACTGATTTGTATACAAACACTTAAATTACACGCAATTAGGTTTTTATAATAACATTACATTTCTGCTCCAATTCTGTCATAAAAAATTGATGGATATATTCAAACATAAATGAAACATTGAAGAACAGTAAAAAAATATCATGAATATCTTATATGGTGCATATATGTAGAACTCTAGAGTTCATTTAATGAGTTTATGGTCACTGAATATGCTTTTTCTGAGGTAAATGTGACGTTATGTGACATTGTTTACAAGCTGTTATATTGACAACTTTGGCGGGTTTGAAATATAATTACAAGGTGTATTACTTTTAACCTGCCTTAAACGTTTTTCTTTGCTTATTTCATGCTGTAAATTTCATGCCGTTTCTCTTGACCTGAGGTTCTACAGCGATCTGTCACTCCACATTAAACAGTGCTAAAATGACATTTACTGTTTGAATAAATAGCACAAAAAAGCACAAAGCTTATTGTGATTTATTGGATGGGAGGTGCACAATGTTTTGGTCATTCATTGACTAATCAATTCTTGGGATTTATGGAATCGATATTGTTTTGCAAAATGAAAATTAAAAATTTTTCTCAGCCCTATAGGAATTCTAAGAATTGACTGGACAGTGAATTGACTGGAAATGTATGGTTTGAAAAAAGGGGAGGGGCTAAAATAAGAGGCCTTGGTGACATCAGCAGAAAAGAACAGTTGTTTTAGTTATTTTCTGAATAAAGATTTTTTTAAAAATGAAATAATGTTAATGTTTGGAATAATGTGGATATTCTAAATTATCATGCTTACTTTCAGTGTTTTGAGAATGTGTGTCATCTTGTCTTTAAAGTAGCAGGGAGTTTTATTTACAGGAAGAATCTGTCTCTGCTTATCGCTGTTGATTCCGAGCTGCAGGATCGTGGGGCAGAGCGAAGGCCATTGGAAAAGTCATAGTGGTAAGACAAGTTGAGCAAAGTATGTTATGTAAAAGAGCAGGGCCATACATTATGGAACATGCATACTACACGTCAGGTATAAAATATGTTCCCTGGTAACAACATTGTAAAACAAAACAGCCCCCAAACCACGGCCGCATTCCTTCCCACCCCAGCGCCCCACACCCCGACACCTCCCTGCGCCACACCAGCAGCCAACCGCAGAGCCCCGCCCCCCTCTCGCCCCTCATTCCGCACCTCCGCTCATGCCTTTACTGCTACTCGCTCCCTCTCTCTCTCTCTCTCAATTGCTTTATCTCTGCTTTGCTCACTCTGATCTTGGCTGGCTTTTATTCTCCTCACTGCGTCTGGAAGTACACTGGAGAAGAAAAAATAGAAGGAAAAGCAAAGCCTCCTCCTCTGCTTCTAGCACTTTGCCAGCTTATATCTGGCCAGGAATCGCAATGGTAGCATGACCCCAGAAACAGCCAATGCGCTCCACTGCACTCTAAAAGAGAGAAGGAGGGAGAGGGAAATGAGGGGCTGAGAGAGAACTGGAGGGATTGGATGTCTAATGTTAAACTGGTTTCCTCAAAGAGCTGCTTTTCGTGTTTAAATAAATGATTCATTATTTCTGCACTCTAACATCTTGAGTTAAAGTTTATGGCTTAAACTTTCTTCTGATAAAGCAAAGAGCCACGGGAGGTTGTGCATGAGAGTTTTTGGCGCAGATAGGGGCAGTGTACAAAGGCCAATGTTTCCATACTCAAGGGGTCAAGGTTTGCCTTGCTAGTATTAGCAGTTAGCTACAAGCCCCTGCTTGTAGATGTAATAGCTACGCTTTCTGGCAGCAAAACGCATTTTTCCCCATCGACAGCCATTGAGAGATAGCTGTGTTTTCTGGAGAAATAGATTTTAGAAGTTTGGGGTTGATAAGATTTTTGATAAGAAGTCTCTGATGCTCAGCAAGGCTGTATTTATTTGATTAAAAATATCATAAAAACTGAATTACTGTTTTGCTTTCTATTTGAAAATATTTAAAAATGGAATTCATTCCTATGATGCAAAGCTGAATTTTCAGCATCATTACTCCAGTCTTCACTGTCACATGATCCTTCAGAAATCATTCTGATTTGCTGCTCACACAAACGGGATTTTGAAAAGTGGGGGATATGTCTCTCTTGTCCCCAGTAGAAATTATACCCCTGAATATCTCTGCTGTCAATTTGAACCAATTTAATGCTGAATATATGTATTAATTTTTTTTTTTTTTTTTAATTGCTTGTAATATTGCATTTAACCAATGTGTGATTAGTTAAATGTATTTTATGCTTGTAATCTGATGTGTTGATGAATTGACTGGGAATTGATAATTTGAGAAAGGAGCTAAAATCAGAGGCCTTGGTGACATCAGCAGTAAAGAAAAGTTGTTTCAGTTACATTCTGAATATTTTTTTTTATATGAATTTATGAATTTTATTAACATATGTGACCCTGGACCACAAAACTAGTCATAAGTGTCAGTTGAAAATTTGGGAAATTGGGAAATTTGGGAAATTTATACGTAACACTGAATAAATGAGCTTTCCATTGACGTATAGTTTGTTATGATAGGATCAATCATTTTGACCCATACAATGTATTTTTACTGTATGTACCAAGAAAATTCTTGCTGGCTAAATTGTACTTAAGCTTTGAGTAAACTGTTTCCATGGTTGTAATTAGCATCACAGGTCAAAGTCACAAGTCAAATGCTGGTAAATGTTGGGGAATGTGTTTACATTGCACACCTGCATACCTACAGAACGAGCTCCAACGGTCGAGACGTGCAGCTGGTGCAGATAATGCAAGGCACAGTTCAATGGCAGACACGCCAGTAAGAAAGAAACACACCAAGATTCAATAACTTAACATTTAAACAAATACATTTCTTAAAACTCACTGAGAGTTTAGCATGGTAATATGGAAGTGTTAATGTGCTTGGTCTTGGTGTAAAAAAAAAATCTGCTACGCTGCTGCTGTACTGAGACTTGCTACTGCCAATACATCCACAAACATGCTGCTGTGAGCATGTAAGAAATAAAAAAATAACCCTATATAGCATACATGAAATCACCCTGTAGCAGATCTATACAGGTGGAGCTGGGGAAGTGGAGGGTTTCTGAAGTGCACTGCATCAGCTGTGCTATGTGAATAATGAGTTAGAACTTGGACTGCATCATCTAGAGTTTCATGACAGATCTTTGTATTTGTTAATAATTGTGCTGCCAGCTAATGTTGTTCATATAGAATATTGTTCTTTAGGCTGCTACAGTCGCTGAGCAACATAGCAATTAACTGCGTTAATATTGTTAATATAAAATCCAACTGATGCACAGTCACAAGTGTGTTTATCAGCTATTTTACAGCAGCTTTCCTCATCAGGGTTGTGTATATTAGTGTGTGTGTGTGTGGTTAGTTCTGTCATTATAGAAGAGGAGAAAATGAGATACAAAGATTGAACATTCATTTTATTGGTTTGGTTTATTAATACAGTGGTTATTTCAGCCACACAGGCTTTTCACAGGGGAAACCAACAAATGAAATGAAACTAGATAAGTAGAATATAGCTTTCTGACAATCTGTGGCTCAGTCACTAGTCTCTTTAACAATTAGCAATAACAACTCTGCGTACCTGATCAACACGAACAATAAAAAAACATATATAAACACGTAAAACAAGAACCGATGCTAATACTTCTGAAAATCTGGATCGTTTATAAAATGATTTATTTACATTCATTCTGAATAATTATAATTTGGGGGAAAACACACACACATACACACAAAGACGAACACAAATGGCACTGACCGCAGGAAGAAAGTAAAACACTGATTAAAGAAGACGTAATATAAAATATTATCTGTAGTAATTAGACGATTCCATAGTGTAATTCAAGTGCTATGAGTAGTAAAGGGTACACAGGTATAGACCCCCAGTCCGCTGAGCGTTTAGGGCAGGATTCAAGCCCTTATTATGCGGAGGGGGTGAGGAGGTTGTCGGCTCAAACCTCCTTTCAGTCTCACTCATGCAGTGAAAGTGGTTAGTACAAACATTGAGTTTAGCCCACCTTAATACAACACAAGCTTAATAGCATTAGCATCAAATCTGTGCTTTCATAAACAATGGGTGTCTACAATCAGCACCGCTATGATTGTGCAACAGCGCACCAGAACAGTGGTCTAGCCAGGTCCAATAGCAAACACGAGGGGGCGTGGTCTGAGGCCAAAGCGATGTTGCGATCGGTCCATTTTTGTCCAATGGAAGTTCATTAGACTGGGCCTCCAACAGTCAACATGAGTCAAAAGCTTGACATGTTGAGTTACACACAAAGTTAAATCACTTTAATCACTCTGACGTGTGAATCTCTGAGCCTGGACTACAGGTGACAAATTATAAAACAACAATTATTAGCAGCTTCAACTATAACATATTTCAAAAAATATAAAGGATAAACTTTTTATATAAAAATATCATTTATCTATGGAGGGTTGATACATTGCGGACGGGTTTGTTGAAGGGTTAGACGTGTATGTACTGTATATGTATATATAACTGTTCTTCTCTCAGAGTGCACAGGAAATGGTTCTCTGTGAGGATTTGTCAAGACATGAGCACGTTTCAAAGTTCTTTGTCCCATTCCCGTACTTTGCTCGATCACTCCCATTTTCACTTTCCCGTGCGTCTCTCAGGTGTCTCTGTTAGCAGACAGTCTGCTGGCTGGACAGGGGACTCTCCAGAGACATGCTTGTTGGAGACATGTCTGGACGAGACGTCTTAAACATGGACGAAATATAAAAGGCCTGTAAGAAAATGATAAAGTGAGCAGAGAAAAAGTACCTTACACTCCCAGCTTTATAATAACGGTAATCTAGAGCGTGTGGTGACGTGATTCTTACCACCCAGTATGCGGTCAGTCCTCCTTGCAGGAAGCCGGTCAGGACGTCAGTGGGGTGATGGCGGTAGTCAGAAATGCGAGTGAGTCCTGTGTACACTGCTAACATCACCAACATAAACTGCAACAGCGGTCGCAAGAGCCGCGCCCCTCGCCATGACAACCTCGCCTGCAGGTAAAACTGAATAAAGAAAGGAAGTTTCAAGAATGATTAACATAACAGCTGATAAAACAGTGTACAGACTGATACATAAAGCTTACAGTGTGTGTGTGTGTGTGTGTGTCAGACCTACAGTAGCTAAACTTCTGATTCTGACACATTTCCTTAAAAAAAAACACTTGGAAATGAGCTAAATCTGATAAACCACCCTCAAAAGACTAAAAAATGTGCTAATTTTAGTTCAAAGATGGCAATAGTGTTAGTCTGTTATCTGTTATATAGCCTAAAGACAAAGCCTGCATTAAATACAAATCCACACTATTTATTTTCTAAATATATGTTATTGTTTAGGCCTACTAAAGTAGTATCTCTACCCTAGCAGTGGAAGATGGTAGGAAAGGTTTGCTTCCCAAATCTAGTAAACTACTCGTATCTGGTGAGCTTCACAAACAGTCTTCACATGAAGTCTGTTCCAAAAGTTAATTAGCATAATTATAAAGTTATCTTGCCTCAGTCAAATCCCAAGGTAATAGAGAGGACAATGCCAGAATATACTGTGCCAAGTTTAATCCAACATGACAGAATTGTTACTAAAAATGCTCTGTTATTTAAAATTGATTGTCGAATATCAACATTTCTGTGTGCTTTGTTTATTAGAGTATAATTTTGTTATCTTGGAAACTTGCTAATACCAAACTGAAATCAGTTGTGAGTTGAGTTTTCTTTATCAAAGACTGTATACCAGGGCTGGAGGGCCATTGTCCTGCAGAGTTTAGCTCCAACCCTAATCAAACACACCTGAACAAGCTAATCAATGTCTTCAATATTACTAGAAAGCTACAGACATGTTTGTTTGATTAAGGTTGGAGCTAAACTCTGAAGGATAGTGACTCTACAGGACCTTAGTTGCCCAGCCCTGGTATATACCAATGTAACCCCTCTGGTCCTAACTGAGACTCAAACCCAGGTTGCCAGCATTGGAGGTGTGCTAACAAGGACACTAAAGACCACAGCCTCTAGTGTCAGTCTCTAGTGCACCTCTTGAGATCAGGGGAGTGAGGTTTTCTTGCACAGCTCTCAGTACCCTTATCCCCCTAAACCTCACACCCATCCGGGTCACGGCACCAATGTAACCCTGCTGGTCCTAACTGCCCCGCCTCGTTCTTGTTCTGAATGAGACTCGAACACAGGTTACTGACATAGGACGCTGGTGTGCTAACAAGTGCACTAAAGACCACAGCCCCTAGCGTCAGTTGCTAGTGCACCTCTTGAGATAAGGCGTGAGGTTCGCACCATGTAGTTCTAAGAACTTCATTCTAGGAACTAGCCAGCATAGTGGTTCTTAAAGAACCAATTTCCCTCTCGTTTTTCTTATTGCATTCGCACCAGCAGCAGGAACTCTGAAGCATCTGACAGCAACATATTTATTCATGGTTTTTATGCCACATGTCCATGTAACCCCTCTGGTCCCCCACGGCTAGCATATTTTTTCAGTTGTTCTCAATGGGAGCGCAGTATTTTTTAAACCGCCAAGAGCGTGCCGAGCACTGAGCATTTCTTTGGCATTGAGCATCCAGGCGTTTTTTTTCTCGGCGACGAGAGTTGAAGGTTCAACTTTGAGTATACCACTGTGCTCATCACGGTCACTTTCTAGTCAGCTAACCAATCAGGTTGGAGGAGGGGCGGGACTACGACCACCCTGCTTGTACTACGACTAAACAACAATGGAGAAGTTAATATTGCTCGTCTCCGAGTATTTATGTCTTTACCAGATGGAATTGCTGGACTACCAAATTAACATTTTATAAGCGATGCGTTTGCCATTACTACAACAGACAGGTAGATAAATGCCATTATTATCACTGTTTTCCATGTTCATGGAGTAAATATTTTTACACAGCTGTTTAAAAATGCTTAACAGCCAGTGTTTCATATGCATTTGGCCAATCAGCATGCACTTACATCACTGGTAGTTCCTATTGAACTGTTTTAGGCCCTACTCTGAAGTAAGAGCTAATTCTGTTCCCCTTAACAGAGTTCCTAGAACTGAATACGTTCCTAGTTCCTGCGGTGCGAACATGCCAAAAAAAGGGGGCTTCCGGCAATAGTTCTAGGAACTATAAAAAAGATTCCTCCAGTGCAAATGTTCCTAATGTAACCCCTCCGGTCCTAACCGGCCCACCTCGGTCTTGTTCCGAGTGGGACTTAAACCCAGATTGCCGGTATGGGAAGTGGGTGCACTAACAAGGATACTAAAGACCGCAGCCTCTAGCATCAGTTGCTAATGCACTCTTGAGACCAGGGGAGTGAGGTTTACCTTTGCAGCTCTTACCAGCTGGCCTCCGTTACACAGAGATGGTGCACTCAAATTACAATGACTGGGAGAAGATCTGCTTGCAGTTGCTTTTATAAACTCTGGTTGTCCTGAGTCTCATGGTTGGGTTTGCACATGTGCACTGCCAACCCAAACTATATTCTTTTTTTATAGGACAGTTGTGTCAGATTTTTTACACAAAATGTATGGGCAAAGTGTATGTTCTTTAATGTGTGCATTGTCAGTAAATCACACACAGACTTTTCCTCTCCCATCTGCGCTTTTATGAAATTGTGCTTTAACGCTAATTTGGCCTGTTTAGTATATCTGGCCCAAACTGTTCCAAATGGTCACTTTTGAGGCTACATTTCAATTAGGATGCTGCCTTAGAAGTAAACACTAGCTTTTAGAACAGAGCCATATGGTGCAAAAACATGTATGTTAATCATACCATGCAAGCACAGCTACATGACAAAAGTCAGTGAGAAATATTGGGGTCAGTGGACAGAGCAGAAGTATTGGCTGTAGATGAACTTTGTGATATTGATGTCACACAAGCGACTGTGAAACATTCCAGAATTTAAGAGTCCTGGTACCCCTCCCATCAGCCCCGTCACAGGTGTTTGGCTTCCTGCAGTAAAGCCTAGAGCAGCTGGTACTCCGAGCCAAAGCATGTGGCTGCAGGTCAGACATGCAAGGCAGGGCCGAGCCTGAACAGTGTGGCCATTGGCCGGGACGGAGAGAAAAAACAGGCAGAGAGGACAAAGAGCCTGGCACGGCTTTTCTATAGGCTTTTCCCTCTCTCTGTTCATGTTCTCTCTCTCGCGCTCTCTAATGAGAGTTGAAGAGCTCTCCCGCTTTTAGAGCAGCCAGAGGCCCGTGAATTGAATCAGATGAATGGTAGAAAATAGCTTGTTTTTACACAGCGGGCGAATTTTCTTCCCTCCGTTCTAAACGTGATTGGCACACAAGGCAGAGTAAATTCTGATAAGGTTTGTGGGCCAGTTGAGTGAAAGAGAAATGTGAATGCTATTGAATGTCATGCTTTATGATCGTTTGTGAGCGTTTTGTCATTTTTTTCCCCTTATTGTGCCCCTTCCCCGGGCCATAACAGCGAGTGAGAGAGAGGGGTTTAACTGAAAGAAGCCTGTCTATCTCTCAGCAGGCCAAAGCTCCCCCCCTCCCGGACCCAACCCACAACTAAACAAGGCCTCCTCTGTCTTCAGCTAGCTTTCACTCGCTCTCCCTCTCTCCGCTCATCTATTCATCAGGCCTCTGGAGAACATTCCCTCTTTCACTCAAGCCTTTCTTTTCCGCTTGAAGCAAGATGCCTTTTGGGAGTTTTTTTGCGTTCTCAGAGCCTTCTTCTTTCAGTATGAGTGTATTTGTGTGCATTTGTGTGAGCTGAAGTTTGAGAGAGTTGCTTGTCAGAAGGAATTTTTGGGCTTTTTTCCCACATGGCAGGGATGGGAAGTGAAAGCTGACAACAGAAAAAGCTCCTCACTGGCATCCGACAGCAAGCACAGCCGCTCGGCGCTACCCTGACGTGTGTTTGAGTTTGCATGTTTGAGTGTGCATGTGGTAAATATGGCCACACACGGCGATACTCACTGCCAGGTAAAGCAGGGTGTACATGGCGAAAGATGCATGGCCCGAGAAGAAGGACTTTCTGTTTGAAAAGAGCAGAAGGGAAATATTACCAACCAAATGTCATAATCTCGCAAATCATTAAACCGCTGCACTGCTTTATGGGCCATAACATTGTCTGCATAATGATATATTGAGCAATCACAAGCATACACGTTATTCTAAGTAAATGCCTTTATATTTCCATAAAACATGCTATGTGATCAGTCAAAAAACATCTAACATTTGGACTTGGAAAAACTGTAATCTAATCATACACTGTAGCCCTGTTCCAAAATCTAGTGAGCCTCCTATCTATACAGCATATTAAGCTAGGGCTGTTCTAAAACACCCAACTCTCCGTTCCATACTGAAGTGCCCTAATCCCTTTTTACCATTAAGGTTTTACCATCCAGAGTGAGCTTTGAAGGGATGAAGGGTGTAGGGGTCCAAAAAACTGTGTCTTGGAATGCACTTCTGCGTCATCTTGCTGAGCTAATAAGGAGGGGCCATTATTGCACAAGTGATAAAGCTTGGAGATAAACTCTGCAGGACTGTGGCTCTCCAAGACCAACATTGGCAGCCCCTGCTACAGTATATGGCAGGGGTTCTCAACTCTGGACCGCAAGATCCATTTTCCTGCAGAGTTTGTCTCCAACCTTGATCAAATGGATCTTGCAGGCCAGAGTTTAGAACTCCTGGTATATGGGATCTCCAACCCTATTCAAACACTCCTGAGCCAGCTAATCAAGGTGTTCAGGGTTACTTGACAATTACAAGCATGTGTTTTGGGGCATGGTTGAAACTGAAGTTTGCAGAAAGATAGCTCTCCAAGAGCAGGGTTGGAGACCCTTGATATAGAACATACTTTTGTAATGATCAATGAGTACTCTATACACAGCCTAGGTTTTGGAACAGAGCTCATCTCATCTCTGTGCCTCAGATATAGCCGCTAATAATCCATTTACCTGGCTTCCTCCATTATCTTGGTGTTGCTGTTGTTGTTGCAGGTAACATCTGAGATGTAGGTTCCAGGTATGCAGTTGAGTGATTCATAGGTCACGTTGCATGCCGACAAGAAGTGAGGACGGAGTCGGCCCACACTCAGCTTCGCCATGTTGGTCAAGGATTGCCCCACGCAGCAGCCAAACAGGAAGCTGCCCAGCTCCTTATACAGACATGACACATAGAGGTTGCTCACGAATGCCCGTGAGTGCACACCTCTGAATCGTACCCGGTAACACTCTCCGACAGCAATCTGAGACAGACAGGGGACACAGCTAAAGTTACAGCCATGCGACACTGAGTTAAATACTACAAGGCTCATGAAGCCTTAAATAATTCACAGCACCTCACACACATGCTCTCTTACACAAAGAGAAACTCTTGTTCAATAGCAAAGTAGATGAAAAGAGTACATCAATAGCCTTCAGTAACAGGAGAACCGTGAGCTAATACTACTTTGGACAGGAAGTCTAGTAAATGATAGTTCACCCAAAAATAAAAATTCTGTCATCAGTTGGCTCACCCTAAAGTTGTTTTAAATCCATATGACTTTCTTTTCTTTCAATTTAAATGTACTTGTCACTCTTTTCCATGCATGAAAAGACACCATAGAAGTAGTTCCCAAACATTAGATTCCAAATATTCAAACAGCTTTGTGTGGGAAACAGCAAAGTCATTGTCCACCGAACAATATTGACACCCACCCAAGCTCTTCTTAAAAGTTCATGAGAGTAGAAAGTATGAATCATTCTTTTGAGTCAGATTTTTTTAATCAGAGTTGAACTTAACCCCTAAAAAAACTCATCTGAACCAGGGTATTCAGACACTAGAACATTTCTAGAAAACTAGAAAGTTGTGTTGGAGCTAAACTCCACAGGTCACTGGCCCTCCAGGAGCAGGACTGGATGTCCCATTTTAAATCAATCATTGTTAGCCTAGATGCAGGCAAGACAGATCGATAACACAGTTGCCTTTTGTCACCACTAGTTCTTTAAAGTAAGCTGGTTTATGTTTTGGGCCTTTAAACACTTTTTTTTTTTTTTTTTTTTTGCAGTTTTTGGTTTTATTCTAATAGTACAGTTGGAGAGAGGCCAGAAAACAAAGTGGGAAAGTGAGGTAGCCAGGATTGGTGAAGGACCATGAACTGTAATTTAATCTTGAGTCGTCTGAAATGCATTTGGGCCATACATATAAGGCTATTGGCCCCAACAAATTACTAAAGTTTGGTTTGTTTTTCACACGTTTTCTTATATGCTATATTCTAAAGTCTTCTGAAGGACCCATTTTGACACTTACAAGACTTTGCAATTCCATGGGAAAAAACAACTGCTACCATTTTTGAAAACTGACATGAGGTTGAGTAAATGAAGACAGAGTTTATACTGTTGGTTGAGCTCTCTTTTAAAGTCTTTCAACAAGTGATATTTCAGTATATATGTGTGTTCTTACCGCTAGTCCTGTGATTATGATACCCCCGGTTATAAGCATGCTGTCAGGAATGGCCTCAGTTTCTATGTAAGGGTAAGTGATGCTGGTGTCCCCGCAGAAGAAGCCCCTCTTATATGGCTTCACCGCTTTGAGCTCACAGGCGAAGAACGGAATGGAGGCTGTCAGGAGAGAGACAGACGGGTTAATGTTTCTGTCGAAACTACCTGGAGGAATGTTCTTCCGTGCATGTCAATGTTTCTCTGGCACCACAAGATCAGACACAGATACATCTTTAATGCTCTATTATGAGCAATTAGAATCACAAGTGCAGCTGAGATATTGAGAATGTCACCGTCTTCCTGATGGGAATCGAGATCCAGCCTAAGGAGCTGACATTCCATGCATATCTCTGGCAGAAAGAGTGAAGGAGGGGGTGGGGGTTGAAACAGAATGACAGCACGGATAGATGAGGCATGTGGAGAAGAAAAGACCCTAAAGAATACAGGATTGAGGTCAGAAACTATGAGGAGGAAGATGGAAAGTTTCTTGCGAGTTGTGCTGGGAATGTGCTAATATGGTTCACTTGGAGTGCGTAGGGGATCTTCTATTTTAGGGAAACGCAAACAAATCTATTACACACCTGGATGGTGGCAGACAGGTGTGCTGGACACTTGACTAGACTTGAGTGTAGAAAATAAACAATAGAACAAGTCCTGCACACTACTGTTGCTTGCAGAATTCCTTATGTCATTCATGGCAGTGTGTGGGACATTTTCTATCCCCTTGTTAAACAATTACTAATTTAAAGATTAAACAGTGTGACAGTAGGTCACAGACAAGTTTTCCAGATAAGTGAACCAGGATGTTGTTCCAAATGGATAGGTGAACTCTCAAGGTATAAATCAGTAATCAAATAGGTAATTTCCAAATCGAAACCAGTGGCTTGGAAATTATTATTTTTTTTTTCTTACAGGCAACTAGATGTTTTTTTTTTTGCTTTGTTCTAATTTCTCCTTGGTATCAAAATGTGCACATGTGCGTAAAACTGTCCTCTTATTGATCAGAGTGCACCTGTTTACATTGTGGGATTCCACTTATTACAGTTATCCATCAAGATGACAAGGTTGACAAGTTAGCTCTGCAATCTAGCTCCTTGTTACACACACACATGCACCTGTTTCGTAGAAAAGCAATGATATTTCTAGATGAAGAGGCAAGTAAAGTGCTTACCTAAAAAGCAAGTAATGCATTACCTATAATGAATTAATGCTACAGCTTGACACTTTAGTCTATTGGGTTGGATTGCTTTCTCACTAAAAGTGAGATGAAGTTTTTCACAAGACGTGAAATACATACCAATAAGTATATATCTTATACACTTCCCATAACATCTGATGTACTTGTTGCATCATAAGAAGAATGGCATCTACACTAATATCAGTCTGTCTCTTGCTTATTCCGAGGTCATCGTTGCCACTCAGATCCAGTCTGTATCCTGATCAGATGGTCACTGCAATCCCCTGATCCAGTCCATATTCGGATGGTGGATCAGCACCTATAGACGACCTCTACAGGTACAAATTGCTTGTTTGTTGGTCAGAGGAGGACGGCCCCCTGACTGAGCCTGGTTTCTCCCAAGGTTTTTTTCTCCATTTCTGTCACCGATGGAGTTTTGGTTCCTTGCCGCTGTCGCCTCTGGCTTGCTCCGTTGGGGACTTAATTTCCAGCAACATTGTATACTAACTGAACTGAGTTGGATGATAGCATCACTGAATTCAATGATTAACTTGATTTAACTGAAAAATGGTAACAGTTTCCTTTTGCATTATTGACACACTACCTTCCCATTTGATACTGTAAAGCTGCTTTGACACAAGCTGTATTGTAAAAAGCGCTATATAAATAAAGGTGACTTGATCTGACGAAACGTATATTATGGTACACATCTTGCAAAAAAGTTCCCACAGGTACTGTGGACATGAGATCAGATTAAATGAGTGTTTTTGATTGACTAGTTTCCTGATGGTAAAAAAAAAAAAAAAAAAAAAAAACAACACATTGGCTTTTTGTTCTTTGCAGAATCTAGAGTTTTCACACAGGCAGGTACCATTTCAGGAAGAACATTTTATGTGTCAAACAATCACTTACAGCATTTTTAATGGATAATAGTGGATAATTGTTCATTGTATAGTCATTACTGGCAATAAATGTGGTGTACACAGTACCAATGTAAATATAGATCTGTTCCAGGAGTTGAGTATGAATATAGAAGTGATGAGTGATTCAGCTGTTGAGTTTTTGGTTTGTGCTCCCTCCCTCTCTCTCTTGTTTCCCCCAGGCCCGGGGCCTGTACAGTCCCATGCCCTTGATCCACACAGAGCATGAGACTAATCATTAACCCTCCACTCTCTCCCCCAGCTGGAATGAACCCAGCCACAAACACAGCCACTGCCAGGGAATCTCTCAGCGTACGTGACCGCTCGGCTTTCAGGGCATATGCACATGCTCGCACGCTGCAGGGGGACCAAACCAGATCCAGAGATGGAAAGAAATTGCAAAGTAGGTCACCGATTTAGGTTCAGCAGTTTACGCTGCACCATTGATTTCAACAAGGATCACATTGAGGACGCACCTTCATGTGACCAAAAATTGTCATTTTGCAACAGACAGGCTGATCTAGCTGCTTTCATAAATCCAATTCGCTGTATTCCCACTTGATCCCTTTTACATTCTTATCACTCAAGAGGCCCATAAGAGACCTAACAAGCACACATACAGCCCTGCATATCAACATGAATGCTTATGAACACTCCCGCTGAAAACACTGATAAGCATAATCAGAATTTAGGACTAAATTTGTACTGTGTGCATCGCTGACAGCTGCTTTTCTCAGAATAAGTGGAGGCCAAACAAAGATAAGGTGAGACGCAACATCCTGCACTGCTGAGTATGTAGAGGTGAAGAAGACACGTTGTCGGTGAGATAGCACTGAGTTACACGTCAGCACACCCTGATCTGACCCTGATCCCGCTTTCGCTCGGTCTCACCGTAGCACATGCTTGACATTTCAGCCATGCTTTGGACAGGCCTGTACACTGTTACCCTTCAGGGTCCTCTCTGGGCTGGCCACATGTGTTTGGGTGTAATCGAGATCTCTATCATTAGCTCTGGTCACTATGCAGGATACAGATATGAAGGGCTGGTGACCAAGCTCCTGTTCAGCAAGCTTTAGTTCTAGAATCCACACATATTCTACAAGGCAGAATATTTTATACATAGGACGACTCTTGTTCAGAAAATGTTTTCTTCAGATTTATTCTTTAAATAAATTTGTCACTGGTTACAGGTCACTCTTGAGCTAAGTAAAAAAAAACTATGATTTATAAATCTACAAATTATTGCCTGCTGTATGAGTCAATGACATGACACTCATTTTTTTAAATCAATAAACAGAGCTGGATAGATTACTCTAAAATTGTATTCCATTACTGGTTACAGATTATATCTCATTTTAGGTAGCGTATTCTGTCTACCTTTTAGATTACTTTAAACTTGTTTTACATATTTAAACATTTAAATAAAGTGTTTATAAATTCAAGTTTTAATGAAAAAAATTAAACGTGCAATACCATATTGATATAAAAAAGCAAAAAGAAAGAAAATATATTCAATTTTTGATATCAACATCATAAAAGGCATTGATTATTACAAACATTAATAACCATTAAAACAATGACATTACATGCCCAAATACATCCAGGTTTTAAATATTTATTGTCCAGACTTCCAGAATCAATAAATTATGAATGATTTTTACTGCAATTGTGCGAATAATATGTAACAATGTAATCCATAAAAAAAGTAACTGTAATATGATTATAATCATTTAAAAATGTAATATACTTGGAATCTGATTACGTAATGCAGATTACAAGTAATCAGTTACTACCCAGCACTGTCAAATAATTTATTCAATAATACATCTTATATTACAAGCAATTTATACAATAAATTAAGTAGTATGATTTATGACTTTTTTGTGTCTTCAGAAATAAAATATTTTAATAGAACTGCTAAGACTGCTTAAAATAATAAAGAAAACCAATAAGTGGAAATAATAAATTATTTCATAATTATAATTATGATTATATTTATTTATTTATAAATTTTATTTATATTTATAATTATAATTATTATAATTTATTATTAAATAAAATTTTAATTATTAAATTAATTTAATAAATAACTATTATATTTACGAATTAATACTTTTAGCTAGAAAAAATATATATATTTATATATATATTGCACTAAAACTTCAGTATCACAGGCATTGATATCATTGACACTGTTATAGTGTTTATTGATATCTTGAATCAGTATTATTTTTATAATTTTAATTTTAGCTTAGATTTTAGTAGTTTTTTGTGTGTTTTGTCATGTTTAGTAGTTTATGCTGTTGTATTGTATGTCTATATAGGTTTTATTCATTTTTATTTTAATTTTAATTAGATTTTTTAGTACATCAAGTTAAACTAAACTAAAATGAGAAATGTTGCCTTGGTAATTATAGCTGAACTAAAAAGGTTATATATATATATATATATATATATATATATATATCTCAATAATTAAACATTTATTGAAAATGATACAAGTTTTTTAAAACCATGAATGAATGGCGTATGTTGAAACCAACATGAATGGCTTATAATTTTTTTAAGATTTCTATTTTATTTTATCATGGACACTATGTCATTGACCCGTTTAGATTAAAGAGTAATGTTTACTGCTGAGTAATGAAGAAAAATACATAATGCTATCTGATCAGAGCATGTCACATTCAAATCCCATATAATTTTTGCTCTTCAATATTCTGGAAATTGCCTATGATAGCATTTATTTTATGTTTTCCTTGACATAGTGAACTGCACAGCACTAAACATCCACCCCCCACTGGATTTGTCTACTAGATGAAGAGCCAATGAGAGGAGCAAGCTGAGCTTAGAGCTGGTGCAATCCTGTGAAACTGCTGATAGAGTAGTAGGCTGTGCGTCTAGGGACGACCGTGCCACGCTAGCAAGCATTATATCACCTACGCCAGAATCTGCCACTGCACTTTAAATGGGCCGGGCTGACAATATTAAAACTTTTCCTCTCATTAAAATCATTGTGCATTTTCTTAAATCTAAATTTGATTTTGCAAGACACTCTACAAGTCCCCAGTGCTTCCTCTGGCTAGTTCCTCTTTTGGAAAAGTTAGCCAACAACTGCCTGCTTGGCAGAGATGGCAGCTGTAACTCTGAACAAGTTCTCGCTTTCCTGGTTCGCCTGTGCTGGGGAACGAGGAGAGGTTAGCAATAATCTTCCAGGTGTGTTAATCCTCTTATCGGTACGCGCTCACACTTGGGGCGGGTTGGGAAATCAGTGGAGAAATTGCACCTTCGACTCAGCCTCAGTTGAGCAGACTTAACACGGGGCGACCTCACAGGCCGTGTTCTTGGTGGTCCATTAGCTCACACCCCCAAAGGAAGCTCCTTATCACCAAGACAGCATATTAGCCAGCGGCTAGCTGCTGTCAGCTCAGCTAATGATTAGCTAGATCAGTCGTGCTAAACTGGGTAACGCGTACGCACCTCATGCAGACAGGTCAAGGATTGAGGATCAGTCCAACGGCGCCTGTCCTTAAAAGACCTCCCAAAATGACTGACACACTTTCAGTTTCAGTTTACGCTTTTCAGTTTTTTCCATTTTATTTGGGGCCAGTCAGAAAAATGGAAATGAAGCTGTAAGTGAGGAAAGAACTTCCTAATTTCCTAAATTAAGAAATTTCCTAATCATAGTCTTTGCATCACACCTTGAATACATGCGAGTACACACGTCTTAATCATTAAGTTCAAAAATACACCAAAATGATCATAATTTTGAAATGTGCTTCAATCCGTTGAATTCTTTGATTTGTGGCTGCATCACCACCTTGAGTGTGCATTATTTTCTAAGAATTCAATGGCCTGTCATCAATTATTCCTTACAGAAAAATAATTTGAGGAAGTTGCACCACATGACATTTGACAACCTGAACTAACCATGCCTTGTCATACAAATGACAAACTTCTGACATTTGAAGAGACTTTTCAAGGGTTTACTATTTGACCTCACTTTGTTGGTTGCGCCACATGACTTTGATTTGGAAGGCAAATGAGCTGTGTTCTTCAAGTATTAAAGAGAAGTGAAGCTTCTAAAACGTTTAAATATAATTTAATTATTTTTCTAAGGCATAATCATAATATTTTCTGCTAAATACAGGGTTCACACAACTACCTCAAAGTGCTTGATTTTAGCATTTAGAAAGGCATGGTTTGGAATATTTGGAAGTTTGGCTTATATTATTGAAAAGTGCTTAAAAAAATGCAATTTGCATCTATGAGAAACAAATATTTATTCTGGGAAAAGTATTTCAAATAGGAATGCTCTTTCTTTTTTTTTAAATGGTTTTTGAGGAAAAAATTCCAGGATTTTTCTCCATATAGTGGACTTAAAGGGGATCCAGGTTGAAGGTCCAAATTGCAGTTTCAGTGCAGCATCAAAGGGCTCTACACAATCCCAGGTGGGGAATAAAGGTCTTATCTAGCAAAACAATCGGTTAATTTCTAAAAAAAAAAAAATATATATATATATATATATATACTTTTTAACCACAAATTCTCGTCTTGCACTAGCTCTACGATGTGCGTCCACAACTTCATGCATTACGTAATCAAGTTGGAAAGGTCATGCGCAGTTAGTTCTTTTCGTAAAGGATGTTTGACTTTTTTAGCATGTTCGCTTTGAAAACCATGGGTCTGTACTTCCACCTACGTCTCACATGACCTTTCCAATGTAATGCGTGGAGTTAAGCTAGCGCAAGACAATCATTTGTGGTTAAAAATATATACTTTTATTTTTTTAAGAAAATGACCAATCTTTTTGCTAGATAAGACCTTTATTCCTTGGTTGGGTTGAAGCTGCATTGAAACTGCAATTTGGACCTTCAACCCTTCTTTTCGACTGAAGAAAGAAAGACATGAACATCTTGGATGACATGGTGGTGAGTAAATACCAGGAATTTTTAATTCTGGAAGTGTACTGATCCTTCTAAAACTTGCGAAGAATAACATGTATGCAAGTCCTGGGGAAATAAATGGTGCAGGAAGATACTTTACCTGTATGAACCTAGCAAATAATAACAATTTCTTTTCAATAACTGAATTCTTTTTTTCTTCATCATGGTATCAGGTTTTGTCACCATTTGTGACATTTTCAGAAACATTCATAAAAGAAGCGAATTTGTAACACTTTTTAATACATCACCTCATCGACCAAGATTAGTTGTTTTGGAGAATTGCCAAGGCTAAATGAGATAATGTCACCGAACACATATCAGGTGTCCGCTGTCATTAAAGCTTCCCGTATCAGTGACACGTCTATCGAATTCATTTAAGGAACAAGGCCAGAGGGGCTGGTGTGTAAAAAAAAAATCTATGTCGTTCTGGACTATTGTGTAAAACGCAGCGAAACACTTCCATTAACGCTGAGGGACGATGTCAGGATCAGTGACCCACCCTAGCAGACTCGCTTATCTAGAGGACATCGCTAATGGATCCGCACGGTAATGCAATAACCCATATCCACCACTCTCTTTACTCTGCGTTTATAACCTAGACCCAGTCGATGCTATTGATTGAGGTACATTCTACATGCTGTTCCATTAACGCTCCAGCGTGCCGGTGGAGTAGCGGATCAACACAAGTCCATTAGCAGATCACATCCAAAAAGCCATAGCCCAGAAATCCTGGCATCCCGGAGACAAACACAGCAGTGATTCAGTCCTTACCGAGAAACACGCCGCAACCCGGCTTCACCCAAGCTCAGAGCAAACACGCTACACACAGTAGACAAGTGAGTCCAAATGAGTACTGTGAGGTCACTTCAACCACAGCTACAGAGCTTCACAACAAACCTCCAAACCACGGACTGGCCGCACGCAATCTGTCAAGCAGCTGCGAGCAAACTCCAACACCTGGCTGGAGGAGAGAATGCAGAGTAGATGGATGGAGAACGTGAGAAAGTAGGCCAGAAAAATAGGAGATAAACAGCGCAAATGACTGCGTGGTGTTGCACAATGTGGGCCGTTTTTCAGTCACAAGAGCGAGGGAACAGAACATTAGATTCTATCCGTGCCTTGCTCGGAAAGAAAGGATCTGGATCTAATTTACACTTCTGAGAACCACAGCCCAGAATGAGCTCACCGTGAAAGAATAACAATAAAATAAGAGGGAACAAGAGATGGAACAACAGCAGAGAAGCAGCGGACAGAAGTGCACGAAAGCGACTGGGGCGTGTTGCATTTTTTTCCATGTAGCTCATTTGTGTGTTGGTAATTGATAGTAAACAAGAAAATGCTATGCGACTTTTCTGTGGTTTCTGAAGATTTTTCTGCATTGTTATGAGGTTGCTAGTGTTTTGTTTTTTTGGGCACTAGGATGTCGTGTATGCAAATTGCTGGCAAGGTCGAATTCTGCTGTCAAGAGTCACAAGAGGCCAATTCTGGTCATGAGATATGACTCCGGTCCCTCCCTGTTTTCACCCATAGTCCAACTATTTAGAAAAACAATAGCACATCTCTCTTCATCAAGACATAATTTGAGAGATTATTCATTTAAGTGAAGCATTAAAGTTGATTTATTAGTCTTAGAGGGTTGTATGCTAAATAAACGGGTTAAAGAGTTTGATTCCATCATTTCCTTTTTGTTATATGAAGGTCACGTAAAGCTGTCTTGGAACTGTTATCATGCCTTTGTTATTTTATTGAATACTTTTTAAGCGATTATTATTTTATTGTTTTACCTGTCCCAGACCCACAATTTCAATATTAAAATATGAATATCCATGATAAAAAATATATTTTAAACTATGCTGTTTTAAATAAAGAATATAATTAAATATATTTCATAATACATTATTTAAAAAATATATATATATATATATTTGGTTTAAATGATTTAAACCAAATGATTCTTTTTTTTTGTAAAGAAATTAATACTTTTATTCAGAAAGGAATGCACTGAATTGATCAAAAGTGACAGCTATTTTATTTATTTTTATATTTTATTTTTTAATTGAACTTGTAATAATAAGAACATATTTTCTGAGCACCAAATCAGCATATTGGAATGATTAATGACACTGAAGACTGGAGTAATGATGCTGAAAATTCAGTTTTGCATCAAAGGAATAAATTAAGATTTTAAAACATATTCAAGAGAAACTAGTTGTTTAAATAGTTATAATATTTCACAATATTACTGCAACAATAAATGCAGCCTTGGTGAGCATGAGACTTTGTTCAAAAACATTTAAAAAATCTGACCCTCAACGGTATTGTGCATAATTTCTCTTTATCTCTTATTTATTTGTTTACTGTTATTTTCATCATTTTCTACAATGTTTCTTAATTGCTTACACAGATATTTTGATGGAGCTGTATCCTGTTGTTGCTACCAAATTGATCAAAAGTGGCAGTATTTATTCATTTATTATTTTATTACAATTTCTAATAATAAGAAATGATTTTCTGAGCACAAAAATCAGCATATTAGAATAATTCGTAATGATGCTGTAAAATTCAGATTTGCATCACAGGAATAAATTATATTTTAAAATATTCAAATAGAGAACAGTTATCTTAAAAAGTAATAATATTTCACAATTTTATTTTGTTTTAATCAAATAAATGCAGCCTTGGTGAGCATAAGAGACTTCTTTCAAAAACATAAAAATCTTACCGACTCTACACTTTTGAATGCTAAACAGTACACAACACTGTTGAATTTTGTTAGTACATAAATAAAATAAAGTATTGAGGCAGTAAAAAGTGATAACTGAGTTTACTTTCTGAAAGTCCACAAAACTAAAAGTGTCCCTAGTTGAAAAAAACACCCAAATATGAGCAAGTAATGCTTGCCTTAGCAAACACTAACAATTAGCTAAACAGTCTAAAAAGCCCTCAGTGTTTGAGGGGATGGAGAAAAGAACGAGAAGAATAGTGAGTGTGAGAGATGAGAGAAAAAGAGCAAGAGTTTGCCAGACGGAGGCGATTAGCGGAGGTTCTGGAATGTGAGGTCAGTGAACGAAGCTCAGCTGAGACCTACTTTGTAAACAGGGCCCCTCCTCTTCATAAAAACACACACACACACACATACACATCTACACAAACACCTCATTATGATAATACACACTTATTCCCGCAAAAACTCCACACAAACACCTCATCACCCTTAAACCACCCATACATACATTATATAAAACGCCTCAACAAACGATACAAGAAATACCCTGCTGACAAACTTCGCCATCAAATCACCACAACACTAGGGGTCGGCTTACAAAATGCGGCTACAGAAACCACTGGTTCCATGCGGACGCAATAGCATGCAGATACACAAACACCTCTTAAAACCACAGCAACCGCAGTGTCAATATACAACCACACAGACGTCAACTCCACACAAACTCAGACTAAACGACAGCGCCGCACAAGTTCACATGCATGCAAATGACCCCAGACGGCCTTGGACTATACAAACAAAGAGCAGGGGAAACCCAAGCAGGTAGACAGTCTCTTCTCTGCATGAAATGACAAGTCTACAAGCGTAAATATGGCTGGCTTATGCAGCGAGGCAGACGGCACTAAAAAAAAGAAGTTTTCAGGGAACAAGAAGCAAAACACGTTTTCTTTATCGCAGGAAGTGAGTGAGAGGTGGGATATAATTACCCGCCTAATCTTGTTTAATCTCCGTCTTTGTCTACCTTTTGTTTTCAGTGTCTTTCAATCAGATAAAAAGAGCCTTTGTGGAAAAATATGGTCAGGTGTGCATGAGTTAGAGTCAGACAAACAGATGAGACAGAGCCATACAGATGATATACCCTCTGGCACTGCGGCTGTGTTTTGGATCACAGGACCATCAACCACTAAACATCTAATTGAAGCTATTGTCTGGAAGAGCGTCTGTTTGGGTAGACGGGCAGAGCTGATCTCTGTGAAGAGAGAGATAGCTCAGGGGGTGACATTACTCTTTCTGTTGTTGGTTGGTGTTCTGTTGTGTCTACCCCGATCAGCTCACACTAAAGACAAATCACACCAAGAACAAAGACCCAGGCCCGGAGAGAAACACAGGCATGACACACGCACAGATACGAGCACAAACAAATACCTACAGCCGTCTTCAAAAGACAGCTTATCAACAGAGCCTGAGGAACCTTTAAAAGTTCCTATGATGTCACAGCATCTTTATATGTTCCAATTATTTCACAGACCCTTTTTAAATTCCACCATAGAAGCTTTTTTAGAATATCGTCAGCTGGGCTCACTTTACTTTGGCTCGGTTTGCTTTTACACTGAAGTTTAGTACCGCTTCAAAGTGGGTGGGATTATAGACTGATTGCTATCTACTGACCATGATACAGCCTTTTCTTTCTTTCAAGTTGCTTGTGACGGTTGTTTAAAGCAAGTTGTGTAAAAAAAAGTAGTGTGAACAAATGATACGGTGGTGTCTGTTGGTGAAGTTGGTGTCTCATGTCGCAGATGCAATCCAAATCCATTTTGTAGGTGGTGTGCAAAGTGGAACCCCCCTACCCCAAACGTGGAAAAGCGCCAAAGCCCCAGAACCGTTTTAGCTTCCTATGATGTCACACATTTTTTTTTAAGTTTCAATAATCCCATAGAACTGGGATGCGAAACTCACCTCCTGGAGCGCCACAGCCCTGAGGAGTTCAACCCTAGGAGTTTAACCCTAATTAAACGCACCTGATCCAGCTAATCAAGTCCTTCAGGCTTATTTGAAAACCACTTGGAATGTGTGTTGGAGTAGGGTTGGAACTAAACTCCCCAGGGCTGTGGCACTCCAGGAACCAGGAACAGTTTTGCATCCCTCCCACAGTATCTTTTTATTTTTCCATGATGCCATGGAAAGTTTTTAGGTTTCTTAGATGTCACATAACCTTTTTAAGTTCTTATGATGTCCTAGAACCATTTTATGTTCTCATGATTCCACAGAACCTTTTTAGGTTGTTATGATGCCACATAGCCTTTAAGTTCTTATGATGCTACTGAACCCTTTTAGGTTCTTATGATGTCACAGAATCTTTTTAGGTTCTTATGATGCCACAGAACATTTTAAGGTTTGTATGATGTCACAGAACATTTGAAAGTTCTTATGGTGTCCTAGAAGCATTTAAAGTTCTCATGATTCCACAGTACATTTTTAAGTTCTTATGATGCCATAGTACCCATAGATACATATACCTCAATGCCTCATTAGCAACTGTTTCTATGGGCCACTATACATAAGCCATTCTGAGATTACCATGCCGCCTTTTTAAGTTCTCATGATGCCATTGAATCTTTTTATGTTCTTATGATGCCACAGAACCTTTTTAAGTTGTTATGATGTCACAGAACACTTTATTCAACAATTTCTTCTCTTCAGAGTCTTCGACGTGCATTCACAAGAGTACCATGCTGCATGCCTGTGCATTCCTCTGCTTGTAAATAAGAAATTGTTGAATAAAGTTGTTATTTTTGTTTTCTTTTCGCACAAAAAAAATATTCTCGTAGGTTCATAAAATTATGGTTAAACCACTGATGTCACGTGGACTATTTTAACAATGTCCTTAATAACTTTCTGGGCCTTGAACGTGGTAGTTGCGTTGCTGTCTATGTAGTGTCAGAAAGCTCTCGGATTTAATCAAAAATATCTTAGTTTCATGTTCCAAAGATGAATGAATGTCTTACGGGTTTAAAATTACATGTAATTACTGACAGAATTTTCATTTTTGGGTCAACTCTCCCTTTAAGTCCTATGATACTATGTCATAGGAGATTCTTTATTAAGCCTTGTTTAAACAGGACTGTTAGGTAAATTTGAGTTTCACAGACATACTTTGTAATTTTAATCCCATCCAAATCAAATATGTCTGCTTTTTTTTCTTATACAGCCATTGTAAAAAATAATCCCATCAGGATAGGAATGTCTGCGAATGCAGTTTTTTTGCAGTCACAATGCTTCTCATTTATTTGACCTTCATTAAATTCCATAACAGAAGCTAAATTTCTTCTTGCACTGCCAGAATCACTTCTCCGCTGTTATCAAAAAGTACTTTGCTTGGGACTGTAACACCATGAACACACCTATGACCAGCTCAAGAACTCTACACATTAAAGAAAAACGCTTCTCCACCTAAGGTGCTTCCAAGAAGGAGCTGCTACCAAGAACTTCTACTGAGTTTAACATTTCTGCATTTCTATGAAACGCTGCCAACTGTTCTTATATACCCTTTAAGCATTTCTAAAAATGCTTTCTTCATACCTAAAAATAATGAATCTGACAGGCAATGAGGTGATGGGGAGCACAACCACGGGGAAAGATGAGTTGGAGCTTGCTTGAGTATGCTGCGTCTCTGGTGTTACTGTAGCCGAGTTCAGACATGAGTCCTCAGGCTGAGGACTATTCTTTACCCTGTCTTACAACACGCTGTGCACAGGAGACTGTCAACAGCTGAGGGGGTCAGCGGTGTTTTTGGGAATGAGGCTGTGTTGAGGCAGGTCATTATGGAAGCTTATTTGTACAATGGAATAATACAGAAAAGGTATTTTTTCCATCTCACAGGACTGTTTTCATCTCACAACTATGAGTTTATATCTCACAGTTCTTAATTTTTTATCAGAATTGCTAGTGTATATCTCACAATTGTAAGTTTTTGTGAGATGTAACCTCAGAAAAAGTCAGAACTGTGAGATGCAAACTCACAACTGCAAGTTATAAACTTACAATTTTGACTTTTTTTCCAGTTTTTATCTTGCAGTTGTTAAGTTATTAATTCTGAAATGTAAATTCACTTTTTTTATAAGAATTGAGAGTTTATTTGTCGGAACTTTGTCACAAGTGAAAACAGGAATTCTGAGAAAATAAGCCAGAATTGTGAAATGTAAACTAACAATTGCGAGTTCTAAACTTTTTAAACATTTTTCTCAGAAAAATCTGAATTTTCTCAGAATTGAGTTTATATCCTGTAATTGATAGATATTGATTGCGAATTGATACTAAGTAAGAATAAGTAAGAATTGTGATATTAAAATATTAATATAAAAATTCGCAATTTCAACTTTTTTCTAAGAATTGTTTAGAGTTTATTTGTCGCAACTTTGTATCAGAACCTAAAAAAGCTTCTGTGTGAGTTATTAATTGTGAGTTTAAATCCAACATTCTTAGAAAATAAGTTAGAATTGTGAGATGTAAACTCACAATTGCGAGTTATTCACTTTATAAACTTTTTTCAGAAGTTTTTTTTTTTAGTTTATATCCCATAATTGAGTTATTTACTGTGAAAAAAAGTTAGAATTGCGAGATGTAAACTCAAAATTGTGACTTTGTATCTAATATATATATTCACTTTTTTTTTTAAAGAATTGTGAGTTTATTTGTCACAAGTTTATATCAGATATATATATCCCACCATTGTGAGTTATTGATTACGAATTTAAACTCAGAATTCTGAGAAAATAAGTCAGAATTGCGAGATTGAGTTTATAACTCAAAATAACTCAAAATTGAGTTTATATCTAATACATAAATTTGCAATTTAGACTTTTTTCTAAGAATTCTGAGTTTATTTGTCGCAAGAACCTATTAAATATATATATATATATATATATAGATATATATATATATATATATAAATTGCGAGTTGAAACCCAGAATTCTGAGAAATAAGTCAGAATTGTGAGCTGCAAACGTGCAACTGTGAGTTATAAACTTTCTTATATACTTTTTTCTCAGAATTGCGAGTTTATATCCCACAGTGAACTGAAACTCAAAAAGTTTATATGTAATATTTAAATTCACAATTTGGACTTTAAGAATTGAAAGTTTATATCATATCCCACAATTGTTATTGATTACAAATTAAAACTCAGAATTCTGAGAAAATAATTCACAATTGCAAGTTTTTATCTTAAAATTCTGACTTTATTCTCCAAATTGTGAGTTTATATGCCACAATTGTGATGTATTACATGTAAACTTAAAATTCTGATGGAAAAAGCCAGAATTGCAAGATCTAAACTCACAATTGCAAGTTTAAATGTCACAACTGTTTTTTTTTTCTCAGAATTCTCACTAGCTTATGTCAGAAAGCAAAATAAGTTCCGTGTAAGTAGTTAATTTTTAGATTAAAAAAAAAAAAATCATAATTGCAAGATGTAAAATTACAATTCAATTTTTTTTATCCCTTTTTTCTGAATTTAGTTTATATCTCACAATAGCAAGTTATTAATTGTGAGATGTAAACTCAGAATTGCAAGTTATAAACTCACAATGTCTTGTCTTAGAATTGCAAGTTTGTGTCTTGCAATTGTAAATTATTAATTGTGAAATGTAAACTCAGAATTCTGAGAAAATAAGTTAGAATTGCAAGATGTGACAGTAGTGAGTTTATATCTAATATACAGTATAAACTCGCAATCTGGACTTTTTCTAAGAATTGTGACTGTGAGTTTGTCACAAGTTTACATCAGAACCTAAAAAGGTTTTGTGCAAGTTATTAATTGTGAAATAAAATCCAGACATCTGAGAAAATAAGTCTTCCATAAAATAACTTTCATAAGTAAAAATAAGCTTCCGTAAGTCAGTGAGTGAGATGGCTCATCAAAAGCTGATGCTATACACAGTCATTATGACACATCTTAAGGGGGAACCCGTATGTCTGATTCAGAGAGGTGGGAAAGAGCGGGGGGAGTCATTAGTTCATACATACTCTGATATGGTTGAGATCACAGCAAAAGATACAGACAAGAACAGACAGGGGTGCATATTTTCAGAGCATAATTTTCGGTAATAGAGCTGTGGTAATTGTGCCGCTAACTGCCACTCATTTGCTCCTCTCTTGCAAAAAACAGTGTAATCCTCTAATTTGTTATGTCTCTCGGCAGGATTCACTTTGGTTTCCTTTCACTCATGAGGGAGACGAGCTGCTATCATAGATCTCGGCTGGCACTGTCCTTTAACCTCTGACCTTTCACCAGATCCATAACAACAGTATTAATCCACCAGCAAACACACACAAACGCTGTGTTTCTGACGGCCCTGGGCGGTTTCCTCATTTAGAGCTGTAACCCTGTGTACAGCAGAGAGTTGGCAGGCTCCAGCAGGCTGCACTGGATCAGCGTTGAGTAGCTTAGAGCAAGTCTGATGCTAGACTAATGCACTTTAGCCAGAGGGGAGAACACAGACAGAGATAATGGCAGGGTGGTCTCTATGGTCGTTTATTGAACAAATGAGGGTAGATAGTACAACTACACTCTCTCTGACAAGACAATTATTTGCTAATAAAACAGGTGCAAAAGCTTTCTATATATATATATATATATATATATATATACCCTGGACCTTGTAAAAATAGCCAATAATACTGTATGGGTCAAAATTATAAATTTTTCTTTTATGCCAAAAATCATTAGGATATTAAGTAAAGATTATGTTCCATGAAGATATTTTGTACTGTAAACTTAATTTTCAAATAGTAGTATGCATGTCTAAAAACTTCATTTGGACAACTTTAAAGGCTATTTTCACAATATTGAGATTTTTTTTGTACCCTCATAATTTAGATTTTCAAATAGTTGTAAATTCATTTTGAATATATTTTTTAGAAATCTGACTACATAAATGCAAGTCTAAATATACTGAAGTAAATCAGAATATAAAAATAAAAATAATTATGTTTTGTGCTTTATTTATGGCTTGTGTTTAGATTTTATTGAATTATATTTAGCTTTTACTTCAATATTTACTATTAATTATATACATGAAGTAATTAAATAAAACATCCGTATAATTCAATAAAATCTAAAGAAATTATATATTAAGCATTTAGTAATAATTTATTGTACATGAACATAAAACATTTAAAACCTAATTTAGGTCAAATTAATTGAATAATTCTACAGATAAATATATAATATATTTCGAAATACTTTATACAAACATGTATTTAAAGAAACAGTGTATTATAGAAATGTAAAAAAAAATACATTTATTTTTAGGATTTATATTACATTTATAATACAATATAGATATTAGATTATGTATTAGATAATACATACTTTATAACTGCTTACATTTATACTTTCATTTTAAATTTATAAATTCAAATCTATATATTTAGGATTAACTTTTTTATAGAGATTTATAAAATTGCATTTTACTATCTATGTATAATAGATAATAAAACATGTAAAATATGTTTTCATATTTAGATTTTATTATTACTTATATGTAGTAGGTTATAATTTTCAGTTATTTCCAAATATTTTAGATTTACATTTATATTCACAGTTATTTTTTATAAATTCAGACCTATATATTCAACATATACTTGTTTATACACAGTTATAAAACTGTATTTTATTACATATGTACTATGACATAAGTAAATTATTTCCTTATATTTATTTGATTTTTAATTATTTTTATAATTGTTTTAATTATTATTTAATTTATTTTTGCTTAAACTTACAAAAATATGTATTAGAATATAATTATTAGTTATTTATAGTTACATAGATTTATATGTTGGATTTACATTTATTTTGAGATTTATTTTTATACATTCTGAAATATATTCATGATGTATTTTATATTTATATTTTAAGTTTATAAGTGTAAAAATATTGATCTTATATTTAGATTTTATAAACTTACAAACTATATATTAAAATATATATTCAGGATTTTTTTTTTAATAGAAAATACAGATTTATTTATAGATAAAAATGATAGATATTGGAGTTTTTATTAAATTTATAGTTATATATAACTATAATGACTATATTTATATACTGTATGTATATGTATATGTATATATATATAACAAAATATATGTACACTTCTAACTACAGCTATAGCAAGAACATACAGTTTTATCAATACCATATATGGCACTATTTATACTGTGACACTGACAATTATGATTAAGCTATTAATGCAAAGAGAACAGAGATCCATTTGCTGTGTGCATTTATCAACATGAATGAGCATGTGGAAACGCCAGACACCATGTGCTCATGAGCAGGCCTGAATGTGCTGCCGCCCACATAACTGACATGCTGCAGCGTGCTGCAATCTCACTGTCTCACTTGACAGCTTTCTCTGCCAACTCAATGGAAACACAAGACGTTTTATACAAACAAGACACTTTCTACACACACACACCTACAGGCCTCTCACTGCCACACACTCCAGCGGCTCTTTTGTAAGAGCGCCTTCGATTAGATGCTGCATTTTGTGGCAGAGAATAAAGGTGAAGGAGAGAGAAGTGATAAACAGGAAGAGGGCCTTCATTCAGGTACAGCATCACTCCATCTGATAGGACGCCTGTCCTCCCTGAATAAATGCTTTGCACACTCAATGAAATGTTAACACACACACATTCACTCTCACTGTCATGTCTGTCTTTTGCTTTGATGTCTCAATCATTTCCTGTAGATCAGAGCTGCGGGTGTCTTACCTGTACAAAACTGGTGAGGCGCTCAGGGTTTAAATGAACACTGAATCACTCAAGCAGCGCTAAAAAACCAAATCATTCACAAAAACCCTACCACTGACAGCACCATTGTTCACTGATGTTATCAATGGCATATTCTGAAATACATGCCAATATACAAAAAAGTTGTGAGGTATTTCAAAGAAAACCTTATGCTATTAAGGTAGTATTGGTATATTGTACGACATATTTTTATGTTACTAACTTTCTAAGGGACTTGCACTTTACATTTACACTTGATTTTATTTGAAGACATAACACCTTAGATTTACATATATCAATTTAGATATACATTTACATTTTAATCATTTAGCTTTTATCCAAAGCAACTTACAAATGCAGTCAAACAAAAAAAAAAAACAATATGCAAGTGCTGACAAGTCCCTGATTAGTCCAATGTCTAATGTTTAAAGAATAAACCATAGATAAAATAGAAATAGAATAACGCTAGTGTTAGAGTATGTAGTTAATTTTTTATATATTTTTTAATAAAAATAAAAAAAAAAAGAAATATAATATAAATAATATAATATAAAGATAAAATAGAAAAAGGAAAGAGAACACTAGTGTTAGAGGTCATGTTTTGTTAAAAAAAAAAAAAAAAAAGGAAAAATAAATTATATTTATAATTTCATATCCATACATTCAGAATTTACTTTTTTATTCATATTTCTACAAATCATATTTTATTAAAAGTATTATATATATATATATATATACTATGTACTATGTATATATATGACTAATGTACTGTAAATTGAGGATTTATATATTTATCTATAAAATGTATAAATATTAGATTTTTTCATTAGATAATATATATATATATATATATATATATATACACACACAAACATATATGTTTGTATATGTATATATATATATATATATATATATATATATATATACACACACACACACACATACACACATATTTTAAAAAATCAAAATTCTAAATTATTATTATTAAACAATTTAAAATTTACATTTAAATTCAGATATATATAACATGTTTTTTTTTATACTAATATTTAGATTTAAGAACTGCATATTCAGGATTTATATCAAAAATAAATATTAGATTATATACTTCACAGATATTTTATTTCGTTAATTAAATTAAAGCTATTTAAATGTTACATTTTAGATTATAAAACATATCATATATAAATAATATATAAATATATTTTCTATTTATTTATTTATTTATTTATTATTAAAGCCGGTCAAAAGATCAATCGCATTTAATCACATCCAAAATATTGGATATATATTGTGTATATTTTGTTTACACAATATATGTGTGTATATTTATTATGTATATAAAATCTATCTATCTATCTATCTATCTATCTATCTAGCCACTACATTTATTTGTCTGTCGGTCTCTATCTGTAAAGCATATGACCTACAAACTTCATGACCTTTTAAACTTTTTTGTTTTTTGTTTTTTTCAGACGAGGCAAAATGTTTATATTGGCAAACTTTCCTTTCTAGTTTCAAAGCGAGATCTGGCACAGTTCTGTCCTGCAGTCATTTATGACATTACAACGTATAAAACTTTGATTTATTTTTGTATTGCAATATGAGGATTGTGATATTGTGGGAGAGGGTGATAGGGAATCAGTAGTGCTTGTTTCAGCAGGCCCTCTCACAACACACACTCAGGTATGCCTGTGACCTTTCTTTCACACTTTCACCTTTGACCCGCTCAAGCCACAGGTACTCAAGCATATCTCCGGGGCAAGCATTTCTCCAGAACCTCTTTATGTATCACAGTCTGGCCGAGTGGAATGTACTGACAAAAGAGTTGCAGGAAAGCGGAGCCAAGCGAGTGATCGATCGTCTCAGCGTGTCCGAGCGCCTCTGTAAACAATCTGCACTGTTGTTTTCCGCCACTGATGCAGTCAGCGCTCACTTTCACATGCACAGCGAGAGTTTCTCAGACAGATCCGCCATCAAAGCTACTCTTATTCCAGCTTTGTTGGACTTATTAAAAGTGGATCAGAATGCCGTGCCATGAATACCCTATTCACTGCTGAAAAAACCAACACGCTGAAATCAGTTTCAATCCTTCTCCAGCTTTAAACGCAGTAAGCCAGGAGCAAAACGACGCAGATGCCATGTTTAGTAAACATTTAAATATGCTGACTATAAAATACAGATAAATAAATATTATTCACTGAATGTAAGATGTTTACTGTTGCCAAACAACTTGCTTCATTAATTTACAGCAGTATTCAACTGTTTTCCAGTCACAGGTGTGTTTATACTGGGATTTTGCAGAGCCTTTGAGCACTGTTCATCCAATCAGATGTAGAGTTTTGTCTTATATATTTTATATTATAAAAATCTAAATGGTCAACCTGAAAGTCTGTTACTCGTGGTTGCCAAGAAATAGGGGTGGGCGATATAATGCTAGACATGATTAACTAGTAGAAATTTGTCAATTGGTAGAGATTTGACTATTGCCTCTATTGCGGTTACATGCTCACGTGACGTTGCTGTGCTACATGGTCATGAAAACATATCATGTGCACACGCTTCTAAGCATTGCGGTTGAAAAACAAGCAATTTCATGTCGTTCAAGCGCAATCAGAAATGAAAGAGAACTAATTTCTTTATATTCGCACGCTGTCTGAGAGACTGTTTCTGATCATCGTCGGAAAGGCAGAGAGTTATTTTGCCGCTATATAGGCCTTGAACAGTATACACACTTGTATGTGTCAAAATGCTTGTCTTTGCAAGTATCCACTTAAATAGAGTAATTTAGTTCTTAAATCTCTCACTGCTCTTGACTAAATCACTTTTTGTAACTTTATTAAGATGAAATACGCATTTAATTTACACATTGAAGAATATGCAGTGTTTTACACATTTGATTACTTTATACAACATACAAAATATATAGCTTTTCTTATTTATTTGTTGTACTGTAGTTTTATTTTTGTCTTATTGCTTGTAATTAGTTTATTATTCTTATTTAATCACTGGCTGTTTACTAGTCTTCCGTGAGCTTGAGGTTTTTTTTTTTTTTTTAGGCTAGTAGTAGTTTTTGGTGACATGGTATCAACAATTTTGATTTCATTAAGACCTTATTTAAAGCAAAAGTAACTACACTGCCATTCAAAGGTTTGGGTACGATTTTTAAAGTCTTTTCTGCTCATCAAGGCTGTGTTTATTTAATTAAAAATACAGAAACAACTGTAACGTTGTGAAATATTATTGCAATTTAAAGTCTTTCTATTTTAATGTATTCCTGTGATGCAAAGCTGAATTTTCAGCATCATTACTGCAGTCTTCAGTGTCACGTGATCTTTCAGAAATCATTCTAGTATGCTGAATTATTATCAATGTTGGAAAGGTCATGCTGTGTAATATTTTTTAGAAGCTGACATTTTTTTCAGGATTCTTTGATGAATAAAACATTAACAAAGAACAGTACTTATTTAAAATAGATTAAAATTTATTAAAATTTTGGTTCAGTCTTTTTTCTTTCTTTCTTTCTTTGAAATAAATTAATACTTTTATTCAGCAAAGATGTGTTAAATTGACAAAATGAATGTGAAAGTGAATACTGCTATTGTTAGTGAAGATTTCTATTTTTAATAAATGCTGTTCTTTTTTATTTTTTTATTCATTGAAAAATCCTAAAATAAAAAGTATCACAGAACAGATTGTAAAAAAAATATTAATCAGCACAACTGTTTCCAACACTGATAATAAATCAGCATACTAGAATGATTTCTGAAGGATCATGTGACACTGAAGACTGGAGTAATGGCTGGTGAAAATTCAGCTTGTCATCACAGAAATAAATATTTTTTTGTAAGTATTTTAAAATCTTAATGTATTTTAAATTGCAATAATATTTCCTAACATAACAGTTTTTGTTTGTTTGTTTTTGATCAAAAAAATGCAACTTTGATGAGCATAACTGACTTCTTTAAATAGCATTAAAAATCCTACCGATTTAAAACATTTGAATGGCAGTGTATACTGTGATTACCATAAAATAAAATCACTAATTTCATGATTGTATTCATTTTTGCCCCAACTAGGTTTATCATACAGAATTCATACAAAACTCGTGTGCAGTAAAAGATTGTAGTCACAGATTTTACAACCGTATCTATCTATTTTATTAGTCTTATTTTCATTCCGATTCAGAGAATCCAATTATTCAATCCAACAAATCCTCGTAAAAAAGGGCTCACTTAATTGTTATGAATCTTAATTTGCTGTTTGTCAAATCTTAAAAGCATACTTAAAAACTATAATTGCAGATAAGATAAAATTAATGAAATAAAGCGTAAGTGTACTTAAAGAGTATCCACTTAAACTTTTAGAAAGTACACTTTAGTAGAATTTCAAATTAAAAGTCTTAAATTATTACATGATTGCACAAAACTGCACTTTCATCATTACAATAAATGAATAATATATTTAAATAAATAACATTAAAATATATTTTAGTTTACCATAAATGTTTGTCAGTACATTAAGCAATACAAATTCATATTTCAAAGACAATAGGTGGTTAAAAAAACTTCAATTATAAATTGAACTATAATACATTTTCATTACATTGCACAGCAATTAAGTGTCTGAAAACATTACATTCAGTTCAAACTTATATATAAAGCTCAAGTGTACTTCTTTTCACAAGGGTACCAAAATGCAACTTGAACAGCACAAATGAGCTGTATCATGCGGCTCTGAATGTTTGACAGTTGTCACACAAACATTAGGGGGAAGTCTCACAAGCACCATGTCCATCAAAAGAGGGAAATGTGCATACGATAATGGTATCCAAGAGTGACCAATCGCAAATGACCCACATGTCATGTCTCATCACAGCACAGCTCCTCTCTGCTTCCTCTCGACCTTCTCCAGTCTGTCATCAAAAGGTTATAAAAACTCCTCTTTCTTAATCACGTATTAATCCCGTTAGAGTACACAAAACTGCTGAGTGCATGACTGTAACGTCATACGTCAGAAAGTGACAGTCATCTTAAATCAAAGGAGGCCCTTTCCTCCATAAACCTCAAGCAGGAACCAGACATGTTTCTAAAAACAGATTCTGTGGGACAAGGACTTTTACCTAGAGGCCTATAGCAGCAAGTGAGTGATCCGTACAGTCAAGCCAGTGAAAAACTTACTGTAACCTGTCTGTCTGCCTGGACAGGTTCTATTTGGCACACCAAAAGCAACGACAAAAAAACATAATTGAAGTGTTTATCCCCTCATCTCTGTTGTGAATGTTGTTTTGACACATTAAATCATCTGAAACCGATGGGGTGTGCACTAATTTTACTAGCAGTAATGCAGAAAGCAGTAATTACGTCAACAAACTAACAGGACAACAATTTGCTAGGATTTGTGCAGATGAAGAAGTCTTTGGGAAGTGGCAGGGATATTTTACACTTCATAATAACTTCCATTATTAAGTCATGAATAAACTTACATAATGTTAATTAAAAAGAAAACAACTTAGTATTTTTGTATTGTTTTTTTAGTATAAATATCTAAAGATAAAACAATATGCATTTATATGAGAAGTAAAATGACTTAAATAGTAATTTAATAATAATATTAATAACAATAATAATAACAACGTGTTTTTTTTTTTCAGAAAAATGTGTTTTGTTTTTGCTTAAAACAAGGGATATATATGTCAGTGGGGTAAAAAAAACTTAATTCAAAGGCAAAACAAGATTATTATTATCTTGATTTAAGACTGTGAAGTTATTTGTATCATTTTATTTTTTATTTATTTAATTTTATTTATTTATTTATTTATTTTTATTTTTGCAGTTTGTAGTTTACGTTTAAATATTAATTAAATATTTTTAAAATAAAAATATATTTTTTAATTATTTTATATTTTAAATATAAAGTTTAAATATCACGTATTAATACGAGCATATCTGAATTGGGGAAAAATTACGTCACCAAAGAAATGTTTCATATGGTAAGATCTAAAATAACCGGTTTAATTTTAAAATATTAAAAGAGCAAAATATTACTTTATTAGATATAATCAAATTGTCTACATAAGACTGAAACAAAAATAAATAAATAGGGTTCAGATCAGGAAAGAGCAGTAACAATTGTGCAGTTTTGCTATTTTTTTTTTTACAGTGAAACTAATACTGTTTTAATGAAAGCCACAATAAAGTATAGCCAAAACAAAGTAAACAACACATGCAGTTGAGGGCATCTGAAAAGGCAGTTTCACTTTTCTCTGGAGAACTGCTTGTTTCCATGGATACGGCTGAATTTCCCAGGACAAACTTTCCTGCCAACTTTAAACTCAAGACACACACACCACGTGCGTGGAGGTTATGAACTTATTATTTTCCTTTCCTAAGCTCTGATTTGGCTTTTGAGAGGATTATTTGGATGGAGCAACTTTGTATTTCTCCACTTTTGAAATGTAGTTCCCATATCAAGGTTTGACACAGCAGTAAAACATCAATATCTTTTGTGGAGAACTGTCAAAAAGTTTTTTGTTATGAGGAAAACAGATGAAGTGGATGTTCCACGACCTGCAAATAAATCTGTTGTGGTGTTTTAAACTTGTTTTCTTTGCATACGAGGGGAGGGGGTGGAAAAAATACTTCAGCTTGGCAACTTTTTCAACAACCTTCATTACTACATTATATAATGCTAAATAAATGATCTTGTACGTTCTAATAGAAATGTCATGAAACTTGGGTTTCACTTGCAAAGCATTATATAACGTTCGTTAAAGTAATTACAAAGTGTAACCCAGTTCAAGTCTTGCTGACATTTTATGGTTCGCAAATAACATAGCATTATGTCATTATAATAATCGAAGTTATTACAAAGTATCACCCAACTTTCTTTCTCTTACCCACGAGCAAACAGAGGATGTCCAGCCCGACCAGCATCTTTCTGCTGGAGCACTGAACCGTGTCCACAGGTTCCGCGGGACTCGGGATGTGTTTCGTGCCGTTCTCCCTCGCTGTGTCTCCGGATCCGCCGTGATCCGCCAGCCGCTGCTGGAGCTCCGCATGACTGTTTACCGAATTGAGCTTCTGCATGATGTCCGTTAAATTCAATGCTTCAGCCGGAGTTTTCGTCCTTCACAGCGTCAATAAAGCCAACTTGACAGCTTAGCAAAGAAGTTGAGGTGAAGTTTTGAATCTTACGTTAAAATCCAGTCAGTGCCACAGCACATACGAGCGCACGTGTAACGTTAGATGATGAATACAGAAATATACACACAAGTCTTAACTAATAAATCGAACAGACTTGTACGGGGATCCTGGTCCGCTCTCTCTTACATGAAAACTCCTTTCCCCAGCACTTATGAAAAGTTTCAGCTGCAGTTTGGCCATCATCTTCTGGACATGCTGGAGAAAAACACATTCCTGAAAACATATGTCAGTCAAAAGTTTGTCATCCTCTATGACTTGTACTCTCCATGTCAAACTTATTTCGTTCTACAACCGAGTGAAAACTTGAAGCGGATCGTGTTTTGATTTGTGGGTATTAGTGTTATTCCTCCGCCCTCTTTAGGGCTGACTCAAAACCTAGTGAGCTGCCTACCCAGACAGCATTTTGACGGGTAAACTTGCAACCTGCCTACTTAGGGAAACACTTTCGAGAGCGCAAATTGGTGAGGTTAATAATTGCAAGCAAAATTGTCTTATATGACTCAATATAGAACAATTAGACATGTCTCAAATAGTTTTTAAATAAACACTGTTTTGTCATGTTTATGACAGACAAACGTTTATGTTGTCAGTGTTATTATCAAGAAGTCAGGTGACTGCCATTTTGTTGATTCTTTTTTTCTGACAAACGTGACCTCCGGAGGGCGCCTCACATGAGCGAAATTTCGCGGGCAAATGTGATGACGCGTTTCAACGGTCATCCATATGGTATACTGCTAAGTTTAAAAAAATAATAAACACTGCAAGGTTTTTTATATTTAAAAGAATTACTTTTACAATACCGTAGCTTTGCGTCAAATTACATCTAGTTTATGCTGCAGTGTGGGTGTTATATAACGTCAACACCTACCCCTTACAATAATGCAAATACACTAATTATGCTAGTTTAGCGTGACAAAAATTACACAATATTAACGTGCGCATGCCCAGTAGCCGCAGCTGTATCCCACCAACCTTAACCATAGGAGTGTGGGAAATTTGACAATGGCTGCATCCGAAAGCCTAGACTGCTGACTTGCTGCCTTATCAGGCAATGACTTTGCAGCCAGCGCTTTTGGACAAAGGCACCTCCTGAAACTGATTTCGGACAGCCTTCTGAGGCAGCATAATGGTTTAATGATCTACAACAAAATAGAATGAGTTTTAATGATTACTGAGCGAATATTTAATTACTATAAAACTGATTTTTCGTTAGAAATAACATAATAATTTACACAAACACTGACCACCAAATGCAACTTTTCAATGCTTTATTTTTTAGCTCAAAAGTTTTTATTTTGTTATCTGAGCAAATGGGAAAGCAAAAAAATATATCTGATGTAGTCTCCCATTCACCTCTATAGAAGTTTATTCAACTGTGTCAACTTCTGAGAAACCCAAGATATGTGAAAAGGGTCCATTGTCAGTAGTGGAGCTATGTAGTGGAGCTAGCCACTTTCATAACAAGAACCTTTCTGTTGGCCAACGTGGTGAATCCACATGATAAAATTGAACCTGTTGCGAAAACTCAATTCCTAACAACTAAATTTTACCCACTGGAAATTCAAAAACAGCTATAAAATGGACCGCACCTTTAATTAGCCTATCATTTAACTTGTAACTAAAATATGGGTCTATTCTACTATTATTGTGGCCTGGATGTCGTTGATGGATGTCAGAACTATTTTCAAGTGCATGCGTCCTGTATAAACACCACCTTCTGCCGGGAAATGCTGTCTAGCTAGGCTCACAATTGAGGCACTTCTTCTTCTTCCTGCCTCTTTTCTCTTGAAATCTTTCAACTCAAACTAATTCAGAAGCACTGATCAGCTGATCTTTTTCATTAAATGGAGGCCATGAAGAAAACCTGTCAGACCTTGTCCTTCACACCCCTTTCACATCGCTTACACTATCGATTACAATAAAATATAGGCTAGTCTTTCATGTAAAAAAAAAAAAAAAAAGATACATCACACACAAAGTAGTCTACTAGATGAGTTTTACGCCTCTCTGCAGGGCATTTTTAAAGATACTTGTGTGAGGTTTTCAATTATTTGCAGGTCTGGTGAACTTTAGAGAATTGGGAAATATTGCCATCTGGTGAGTGTTTTAACAATGACATTCTCCATCCGATCCAAGAGTCTCAAGCCCCATTCACACTAAGAGTGAATAAATGTTGAAGATCGGCAAGTGTCTTTGACGTCCACAGCCATCTTGAGGTCTTTTTTTTCCCCTCAATGAGTGAATCAGTCTAGGCTACTTACTGACTGAGGGAATGTTATTTATTTTGTTTTTACAGTTGTACGACGAACTGATTTTTAAGTGTTTGATATTAGTATTAGGCCAGCTTAATATTAATTGTTCAGTGATTTACCGATGAAGTGTGGACTATTGAACTGTGGGCTATTGCAACATCTTATTAGCCTATATTAGATGTCCTGCCAATTATAATTAAGAACAGGAATAAAACGAAGAGCTAAAACAATATATTTTTAGAATGATATCTAGAAGACATTATAACATTTGAAATGGCCTATAGTGTCTACTCTGTTTTTAACTGTACCTGACATTAGAGCAAAAATATTTCTTGTCTTTATGAACTGTAGAAAATGCTGTTTTTTTTCACACAAAATAAACAACATTGTGGAATAAACTGGTGTTTTTATAGCGCTCATCTGTCACTTCCATTTCAGTAATGTCCGTTTCACTAAACCCTCATAGCATATACAGAAAACATCACGTAATGTGTAGAAACTTTTTAAGACCTATAGGTGGAGACAAACATCCATTTGTTTCAGAATCACAATGAGCTGTATTACTAAGCATGCTTGCACACACAGTGCGTTTTTCTTGATATCAGAAGTTTCTAGTACACAGAATAAATAATGTCATATAATAAAAAATAATATAAACGAAAACAGATATATAAAACACAAATTTAACAAATAATATATGTACACTTTCAGCCCCTGCAAACTGAGCGTGATTTTGCGATCCCTAACTAATTTTATACCCAGATAAGATACCGCTGAATTAGAAATTTCAACACGATGAGGTTATGACTTATTAGAATGTCTGTTAAATAATCTGAATGTATTTGGATGGGCAGAAATTCTGGTGATTGAACTGAATTCAGTTAACTTAATGAGTTTTCCACACTTTTCTATTACCGTAGTTTCAAATCGTTTAGAAAACGCATAAAACCCATATCTACTTATTCTTCAACGAGAAATTAAGCCTATGGCGAGACTTCCGGTTCATTAGCCACTATACAGGTGCTGGTCATATAATTAGAATATCATCAAAAAGTTGATTTCACTAATTCCATTCAAAAAGTGAAACTTGTATATTATATTCATTTATTACACACAGACTAATATATTTCAAATGTTTATTTCTTTTGACAACTAATGTAAACCCCAAATTCAGTATCTCAGAAAATTAGAATATTGTGAAAAGGTTCAATATTGAAGACACCTGGTGCCACACTCTAATCAGCTAATTAACTCAAAACACCTGCAAAGGCCTTTAAATGGTCTCTCAGTCTAGTTCTGTAGGCTACACAATCATGGGGAAGACTGCTGACTTGACAGTTGTCCAAAAGACGACCACTGACACCTTGCACAAGGAGGGCAAAACACAAAAGGTCATTGCAAAAGAGGCTGGCTGTTCACAGAGCTCTGTGCCCAAGCACATTAATAGAGAGGCGAAAGGAAGGAAAAGATGTGGAAGAAAAAAAGTGTACAAGCAATAGGGATAACCGCACCCTGGAGAGGATTGTGAAACAAAACCCATTCAAAAATGTGGGGGAGATTCACAAAGAGTGGACTGCAGCTGGAGTCAGTGCTTCAAGAACCGCTATGCACAGACGTATGCAAGACATGGGTTTCAGCTGTCGCATTCCTTGTGTCAAGCCACTCTTGAACAACAGACAGCATCAGAAGCGCCTCACCTGGGCTAAAGACAAAAAGGAGTGGACTGCTGCTGAGTGGTCCAAAGTTATGTTCTGTGATGAAAGTAAATTTTGCATTTCCTTTGGAAATCAGGGTCCCAGAGTTTGGAGGAAGAGAGGAGAGGAACAGAATCCACGTTGCTTGAGGTCCAGTGTAAAGTTTCCACAGTCAGTGATGGTTTGGGGTGCCATGTCATCTGCTGGTGTTGGTCCACTGTGTTTTCTGAGGTCCGAGGTCAACGCAGCCGTATACCAGGAAGTTTTAGAGCACTTCATGCTTCCTGCTGCTGACCAACTTTATGGAGATGCAGATTTCATTTTCCAACAGGACTTGGCACCTGCACACAGTGCCAAAGCTACCAGTACCTGGTTTAAGGACCATGGTATATCCCTGTTCTTAATTGGCCAGCAAACTCGCCTGACCTTAACCCTATAGAAAATCTATGGGGTGTTGTGAAGAGGAAGATGCGATATGCCAGACCCAACAATGCAGAAGAGCTGAAGGCCACTATCAGAGCAACCTGGGCTCTCATAACACCTGAGCAGTACCACAGAGTGATCGACTCCATGCCACGCCACATTGCTGCAGTAATTCAGGTAAAAGGAGCCCAACTAAGTATTGAGTGCTGTACATGCTCGTACTTTTCATGTTCATACTTTTCAGTTGGCCAAGATTTCTAAAAATCCTTTCTTTGTATTGTCTTAAGTAATATTCTAATTTTCTGAGATACTGAATTTGGGATTTTCATTAGTTGTCAGTTATAATCATCAAAATTAAAAGAAATAAACATTTGAAATATATCAGTCTGTGTGTAATGAATGAATATAATATACAAGTTTCACTTTTTGAATGGAATTAGTGAAATAAATCAACTTTTTGATGATATTCTAATTATATGACCAGCACCTGTATAGGGAAACAACGAGAACAACCAGTCAAAAAACAAAACAAAAAAACAATGGACAATGGAGTACTTCTGCTTTAGCCACCAATGTGAAAATGAAATGTATGTTACATATATAAAGGGATGTTTCGACAATATCTGATACTTGTTAAAAGATTAAATCCCAGAGTGTATGAAAATGAAATGTATGTTACATATATAAAGGGATGTTTCGACAATATCTGATACTTGTTAAAAGATTAAATCCCAGAGTCTAATGAAGTGAATGGATGGTTGTGTCTCTTTATTGTCAGCCTTATTAAAATTACAGCAGCAAATCCATTCTGAGCTGGATTAATGTCACACTTTGACATACATTGTCTCACCTAAAAAAAATCCCCCATGGGTTTTATTTAACTTAATACGTGCCATCTTTAGTTGTTCCACTGAAAGTCTTTCAAAGTAGTGATTTACCTGTACACTTTGGTTCCACAGTGAAACTTTAACATCCATGGAACTTTTCCATTCCAAAAAAAAATAAATAAAATACTTTATAGTGGACGAAGGTTCTTAAGATTATTAAAATGTTCTAGAAAAAAAAAAGACTCTTTAAAGAACTGTTCACTAAAGGGTTCCTCTGTCATCACTACACTTGTTCATTAATAAGCTTATTAGTTGTACTGTGAACAGGGTCAGTTAAGGATGGAAAATGAGTAGGAGAAAGAAACGTCAGTCACACCATACACAACATCGCCATACGTAACTTTCCCATCGTGTCCCCGCACATCTCAGGTGTTTGTTTTTTTTTTTTAACTTCCTCTGGTAAGATAGAAGATCCACCCACAAGTGTGACCAATCACTAACCTCACTCGCCCCAGATAGATGACCTAATCTTTGAAATGTGCCTCAGCGTCTCTTTCGGTTCCTCTCAATCAAACCCATCTCAACAGCAAGGTTCCTCTTTTGATTTTCCTCTTCATTGATTTATTATCTCACCCAAGGCCTTAAAAGATGGGAAAGTCTCTTGTGGCTTTGGAAAGTGTTGATATTTCATCATTTCTCACTTTGTGGTTTATTGGTTTATTATTTGTCTGCAGGTGTCATGAAACACTTTATCTGGCTGATGACAAATAGCAAGAGTCATACGTATAGAGCATGTGTGGCATCAAACTTTCACAGGTAGACCACAGACTGGAGCTCATAGTACGAACAGGACATACCAGTCAACATATACTACACACAAACAAATGTTAGATTTACATGTTTCATGTCGACATTCCATAGGTATAATGGTTTTTATACTGTACAAAATGTATTGCCATCTTGGTGGGGACATTTTGTTTCTAAATTTTTGTATATATTTGTAGTTGTATATTGTAGTATATATTTACGTTATTTCAAATGTGTTGGTTTGTCCGCTTGATTACTCATGATTACGTGAAATTTTAATAAGATTCCCCCATGTAAAATAAATTCTAAGGAAGCTGAAAGAGGATCAGTAGAAAATGATGCTTGATGATTGTTTATTACTAATCATTTGCCATTATTTTCTTATTCAGGCTTTCTGCATGATTCTGGGTCACATAAGGGGAAAACCACAACTGGGTCATATTATCAGAATTGTCATCGTATATAGGTTACACGCCTTTTTTTTGTTTTCGGAAAAGTCTTGAGACACAAACCGTCAATAGCCAATAGTGCAAGATAGCTTTGTACATATTATAATGAATATCAAAAAATCTGTTTTACACCTCAAAATAAGAAGAAATGAGCTTATGAAAAAATAACTTGTTTTGAACCACTAACATTAATATTTTCACTTTCGATGCAACGCATTGGAATACAATGCAAAAAGAAAAACTCACATACATTACTCTGTTTCTTTTTTTTTGTTTCATCTCGAGTTTATATTTTTACTGTAACTAAAAATAAAAATGGTAAATAAATCAAAAATAGGGTTATATTATAGATTTTAGATTATGTAATTAAATTAAAAGAATAATTACGCATAAACTACCATTCAAAAGTTGAACGTTATTAAGAATTATTTTCATCATTAAGAAATTCAGCAGGAACACATTAAATTGATCAAAAGTGACAGTAATGACATTTATAATGTCACAAAAGATGTCCAATGTTAAAACACATTTATCGAAGAATTCTCAAGACAAATGTATTACTGTATTGATTAAACCGCATAACTGTTCAACACTAAGCAGCAAATCAGCATATTAAAATGATTTCTGAATTATCATGTGACACTGAAGACTGGAGTAATGATGCTGAAAATTCAGCTTTCTATCACAGGAATAAATTACATTTTAAAGCACATTCAAAGAAACTAGCTGTTTAAAATAGTAATAATATTTAACAATATTACTGTATTTTTGAGCATAAGAGACTTTTTCAAAAACATAAACAAAATCTGACCCTCAACAGTATTGTGTATATTTCCCTTTATTTCTTCATCGTATATTTATTCATTGTTATTTTGACTTAGACATGTTATGTTTCATCCAGTCACATTTTCTACACTTTGCTGGATCAGCATCTTGTTGTTGTTGCCACATGTCAGAACATGTTAAATCAGAATACCAACGTGTACGAAAAAATAAACATGGCACATACATTTTAGTACTGGTCTGTGCAGTGTGGTAAATGTGGTGGCTGCCACAAGACAGGATTCCTTCCTGTCAGAACATGTCAGAACAAGCTCACTTCGGTCACTGAACAAGTTATGGCAAGAAAAAAACGAAACCTGCACCTGTACACGACAGCGCAGTATATGCTTTAGTACAGGACTCATGTAGTGCGTCACATGTGGTCTACAGACTGTGATGGTTTGGTAGCGTAAAAACTCCCAGCAGTCTATTAAAGGGACTATGACACCTGCTTCCCTCCGCTTGACAGCGAGTAGGAGGGCCTGTCCCTGCCCAGGCGAGAGGTGTTTCATATTGCACATCACCCATGCTTTAGGGGAAAGTACACTACAGCACTCCTCTTGGACATCTGCTGAGAAACTCTAAACAGGAACACAGACACTCACTTACACAAACACCAAGCCATCATACAGGAAGCCTGACACATTCTGAGGTTTGTCTACGGACCAACCAGAAGACGAGAGGTGGAGGCCACGCTCATTCTACATCATCAATCCCAGTGTTTTCGACTCAGTTTGCTCACTCGTCTCTCACACTTGACCTGCACTGAGCCTGTCGGACGTCATGTCTCTATCTGCCGACTACTGCACTGAAAAAAAGGGTGACAGAGGTGGAGGAGGTGGTGGTGCTGCTTTGGCTCATCAGAGGAAGCTGATCTGGGGATTGCTTGTTTGGGTAACCCTGCTCACTCTAGGCTTGGGGGCATCAATAACTCTCCACTTCATCCAGAGTAAACTGAAGGTATGGTTGAATTATAATCTACATTCTTGAAAATAAAAGTTCTTTGAAGGCAGTGATGGTTCCATGAGGAACCTTAAACATCCATGGAACCTTTTTATTGGTTCTTTATATTGGAAGAAGATCTGAATGTTCTTCGCGCTAAGAAAAAAATGGTTCCCTGAAAGGTTCTCTGAGGAACCCAAAATGGTTCCATGAAATGAAAACCAACTTTTAGAATCTTAATGTTTAAAAATTAAATTAAAATGAAACTTTAAACAGGTTACACTGTTTCAGATTCTGTTGTGAATTGCATATCTGTATATTGGTGGGATACAGTCAGACCACAACGGCTGCTGACTCAAGACCGCAGATGAGGGGAACACAGATATTTGTAATCACAGCATGCTTATATTCACAGACAGGACAGACTGAAATATTTAAGCTCAAATAAATATATCCATAAAAATAACATATATTTACAGATTCTGTTCTGCACCCCACTTACTCTTAAAAAAAGAGAGTTTAGAAGATCTATTTTTTGTTCCTTAAAGAACCTATCAGTGTTCCTTAAGTATAAAGATTATTTAAATGATCTAAAAAACCTTTTCCACTACAAAGAACTTGGAAAGCTTCCATGGATGTTAAAGTTCTTCATGGAAACATAAATCCCAGTAAAGAGTCTGATATTTGGTTATATTAGGTGGATATAAGGTTCTTCATTGGCACTGATGGTTCTACAAAGAGCCTTTGACATCCATGGAACCTTTCCAAGTTCTTTAAAGTGAAAAAGGTTCTTTAGATTTTTAAAATGTTCTTCACACTAGGAAAAAAAACAGTGGTTCTTTTATGGCATCACTGTAAAAAAAATTATTTTGGAAGCTTCATTTCAAGTTCTAGTGGATGTGCAGGTTTCACAACTTAACGATTTTTATCATTTATTTTAAACACACGTCTTTATAAAAAGATCTGTACTCTTACAATAAGTAACCATGCAATGGCCACACAATACAATGAGTCATTTGTATACAGTAAGAAAACAGCTCATTTGGTGCCAATGTGGAAACTCAGTATCAATATTGGAGATATCACTATCAATCATCACCTCTCTTTCCAGCTCAGCGGAGCGGTCTGACTTTGCAGAAGATGTTTTTGTTTATCTGAACAGTATACAAAAATTAGCCATGATACCATGTCAGTTGGAAGGTTGAATCTTGTATGGTTACCACATGAACATGTCAAAACATGTGTAAGCACAAATCAGCACCATAGAAAATAAGAAATGAAACTCCCTATTGATACAGATCAGCATCTGATGCAATTTCTCTTTACCATCATTTTTGAGTCATAGCTTTGTCTTATATATCACAGAATTTTTATTCTAGTTATGCTCAGTCAATACAACAAACAAAATATACTTTTGGGTAACTTTCAGAAGATTAGGATGTGATTGCTTTAGAAAGGTTAACTGGTGGTTTAATTCAGAAGTAACACCTAAAACATATGAGAACCGGATTCTGATGTTTGAAAACGAAATTGGTTTAGGTCTGAAACTATACTTTCTCTTGAAATGTTTTTCTTTTTCCACACACACACACAAAAAGAAAAAAAGTAGATGCAGATGTATTGGACTGGTGAAGACAAACCAGTAACCACAGAACAGCAGAAGAAGACATCATGACATCATTCCACTGAGGGGAAATGCCACTCCACCACCCCTCCTCTTTTCCTTGATAATGTTTTTCAGTTTGTTTTTTCTGACATCAGAAGCACTTCATATTGCATAGATGTACCCAGGACCTAAAACTAACTTTTTGCCACACCTGCCAATGGCTAGTGACGTGATAAAATTTACAAGGAAAACTAGTGTCTCTATTAAATGCATTTTCCCTCAATTTTACCTATTAATTATAGCCATTCAACATTACAGTATAATTGAAAGCTATTATTTCTTATTTTTAGGCTCTGAAACATATAACAACTTTTAATTTAAGTGATTTTAAAACAATCTTCACCTAAACTATAAATTGTATATGCATAAACTATACAGATAAGCTAACAAGCTACTTAATAAGCAACTAGAGCAGTCGAGTGATGCTTTTACTTTTATTCTTTGATTTAAAGCAATGACAGACTTAAGCAAGTTTCACTTTAAAAGCAGCACTGCGTCTATAAAACCTGATGTGCGTGGTGCAGATCTGACTCATATCCCAACACTTTACGGTCATTTAAGACTTTATAACTCATTTAAGACTACGTTTACTGCATTTTACAATGTGAGAGAGATTAAAAGCTGGGATTTTAACAAATTCTTTTTGCTTTAGCAGGAATCACCAGGCAACGAAACTCAGCAGAAATCATTAATGGTATTTACACCATGTAAGTTTTAAGAGTTCCTCTTCATGTGTCTTCAGTTTGATTTAGGGGTGTTCACACTTGTCATGTTTGGTTCGATTAAAACGAACCCTGGTGCGATTGCTCTGTTAGTGCGGTTAGTTTGAGTAAGTGAATGGGTACTTTGATGTCATACACCCGCCGCGCCGCTTTAAGTCGAAATTCACCTTTTCCTTTTCTTCGGAGTGTTCAGTGAGTTCAGTCACGAAATATACGTCATTCAACCTGACCAATCAGGTCTTGAACATATCACCATGACTTTACGTTCAGTATCTTTAGGTTTGTTGTCAAAAATGCCAGTGTGAACGCTAAGCGGACCAGGACCTAATGTATAATTTTCCTTTTTGGTCCGGACCAAATGAACCAAACGAACCGAACTACAAGTTTGAACACACCCTTAAATATGTTGGTATGATTTTTGGATGTTTTAGAAAGAAAACTTTTACACTCACCAAGGCAGCATATATTTGATTTAAAAAATACAGTAAGAACTTTTGTATTGTGGAATATTTTTGCTATTTAATGTAATTTTTTCATGTGATGCAAAGCATCATTACTCTAGTTTTCAATGTTGTACGATCCTTCAGGAATCACTCTGATTTGCTGCTCAAGAAACATTTCTTATTATTATCAATGTTGAAAACAGATATGTTATTTAATATTTTGTAGAAAAATATTTTTTTTCAGGATTCTTTGATGAATAGAACATTCAAAAGAACAGCATTTGTTTAAAATCGTTCTGTTTTCTTGCTCACAGGGGACCTGAATGACAAGGTGGGGTTACTCAAGTGGAGAACAATGTATGAGGTTTTCATCTCGGGAAAGGACAAGCTGATGGTGAAGGAGGATGGCCAATATTTCCTGTACCTGCAGGTTACTCTTCACCCTAATCACAAAGGAAACCATACAATCACTTTGCAATCAGAAAAAGGAAATGAGATTTTAAAAGGTGTTATTGATGGATCAAAACTCTCATCTGCCTTCATGGCTAATGGCATACCCCTGGAAATAGGAGATATTCTAACAGTGACCTGCGATCCAGAAGCCAGAATCCAGGACTCTGCGACTGAAACCTACCTGGGTGTGATCAAGCTTACTTAATCCTAAATCTAGATCAAAGACTGAAATGGATTTGTGACAGTATTGAATGTGGACTCACTCTGCAATGATCTGCTGGGTTTTGAAGTACACTGGAGGCAGTGTACAACATGTTAGCTATTTTATTTATTTCTCAAAGTGACATCTCTGCAGTTCCTGGCCTTTATTGCACTATATTTAAGCTTTTACCCATTCAATGGATGAAGTCTCACTGAATGTCCATGTGTGGCCAAATTTTTATTGTTACCAACGTAAAATTGGCACCCTAATGATGCACTTTATATATACACACACATGCGTATATATATTTGTGTGAAACTGACCCTTTGCTAAGGCCCTAAACTGCTTTAAATGTTTCTACAGCACACTCATTTTGGTATTGTGAATTCCTTTGTCCACACTACAACACCTGAAGTTAACATTAATTTAGCAAATGTAGGTCTCCTTATTGAGGCTGAACATGTTTGTTTAAGAATTATAATCAACACATTATTTCTGCAGCAAGAGAAAAGCCAATAACTACACTTGTTTTCTCTTTTGGTATCTTGTATCATTATTATAAGCTCATCAATAACAATATTTTAAATAAGAATCCATTTAAAACTAGCCAAACACAGAAAAAAAATAGCAAGACTTGCTTCAAATGGCAGGTCAGCAACATTTTTTAGAGTGGGGCTTAGCAAAGGGTCAAGTGCACACAAAGGAGAGTATCAGAATACCTTCCTTCAACAAAGTAAAAAACTAAGGCTAAAATTAGAATGGCAGACTTGCGTACAAGTACAAAAAGTGATAGTTCAAGCAAAAAACAAAAATTCTTTCATCATTTACTCACCCTCAAGTTGATCCAAACCTGAGTTTGTATGTTTGTTGAACATAAAAGATATTTTGAAAAATGCAGCTTGCTGGACCAGAAATTGTTTGGTTACCCACATTCCTTAAAAATATCTTCTTGTGTGTTCATTAGAAGAAAGAAAACATAGGGTGAGTAAATGATGAGAGAATTTCCATATTTGAATGAACTATCCTTTTAATACGGCAGAGAGTAGTATGCTACATGCTATTTAAAAGTTTTCGCCAATAAAGATTGGTAAGGGGGTATATTAAGTGTGGCAAGCCACTGAAATGTATATAGTTGTTAATATAACATGTATGTCTGTGTTTTCTTGTTGGTTTGTTTTTTATTTCTTTTTTTGTCATATTTATCTGTATTTATGGCTGTTGATTATACAGCGGCAGCAAAAATGATTTTAGAGTACTCAAGTCTAAGAAAGTCATCAGTTTAGGCTAGAGAACAAATATCAAACCAAGTGGCAAGGCGTGTTCAAGCAAAACATTTCACAAAAATAGTATGCTGTTTTAAAACAGACAGAAGTGACACTTAGTGAGAGTTAAATGTTATTGGATCATGTTAATGTGATGAACAGGACTCGTAGATACTCATTGATCACTGTGTGAAGAGCTGACTTCATACATTCACTAAAACTATCTTGACACCAGCTGGTTAAAAGTCATTTCACAAATTGCTCAGAAAAGTGAAAGCAGTTCTGAGAAAATCTCTAGCTTCCTTTGTTTGCAGATGCCACTGTCACTGGTTTAAAATGTGAATTCATGTAGAGGTTTAAAGACTCTCACCTAAAATTCTCAGCCAACCTAACAATCTGATATAAAAAGCTATATGTTCCACTGATAAAATCCTGATGCTTATGAGGTGATTAGCTGGACAGTTGTGGGTATTCGAATAAATAGAAATGTCATGAAAATGATTCAAATAAAATCTCATGTCTACTACATATCCTCTCCACAGAACTCCAGGATTTAACATCATGATATTGTGAAGTATAACCAAAGTCACTTTTTGGGATCACCTAAGATCTCCTCTCAAAGAAAGTTACTCATTTTATGTAAGTTTGACTGTATGGTATGAGTAAATCTGCCAAAACAATGTATACAGTATAAGGCAATTGTTGGAATAAACAACTACATACTTTCTGCCAATGTCTTATGCATTTCTTTGCCTTGTTTTAATAGTTTTTTGTGATGACTCATTTTAACTGGTGGTAGACTAGCTGATATGCTTACAAGAATGAGACAGACAATGATAAGACTTTCCATTGAGGTGGGAGTGAGGGGGCAGAAGCACAACTTCACAGCAGTGACTCATTTCCATGAATCCATCAGCAAACATATTTAGTTTTCTGTAGGTTTTAACACTGACATTTGTTCAATAATCATTTCAAGTTTTTATCTAAGTTAATCTTAACCAGACACCCAAATGAAGCATGTCTGGTTACCTCTTAGCCTTGTGTTATGATATTGTGATAAGTCTCATAGATCTCAAACCTATGGTGTTATCATTCTGTGTTATTGTAACATCATGTTTTGATGACTCAATAGCAGGACCCTCTTTCTGAAAAGAAAGTGAAAGGCTGCGTAAACCATCACGTCACTCAACACATCTCATCTGCTGCTTTCGAGGAGCCCCTTATGAGTTATTCAGGACCTATGTCTTTTCACACACTCATCTCCAAAAATCCACTATAATGGTCTCATCAAAACCTCTTTAGTTATGGTTGTTGTGCATTTTATTTCTGCTGATTTAGCCTGTTTCTAACAAAAAAAAAAAAAAAAAAAAAAGATAATCATGGAGAACAGCATGTTCATTCATTACTTTCCCTTAAGGAAATCTTATTTAACACCGAATTTTATTTATATATCAAGTGAATATCCAACAGATTTTTAATAAACAGTGTCCCAATCATTGATAACCACACCTATGTTATTTTACAGTTTCACTATACTATCTAGATAGTCAGCTTGTTGATAATTCAGGTATTTCTGTTAAATAGCTACTGTTTTGATGTGTAAAATCCATGCAGTATGCATCAAATGGTTTTTCATATATGTAAAGAGGCTACACATCACTGTGACAACAACAGTAAGAGTGTTTTGGGGGGGGGGGGGGGAGGAGGGGGAAACTAATACAACTTAACCATCACTATATGACTACTGTTTCTCCTCCGCTATGTTTTATGTTTATGGTCCCCAACTCACCTCAGAGTTTCCCAGTCGAAAACACGCTCATTTCCGTTCCATTTTCCGACTATGAAATTCATATTTACGAAAATTCAGTAGGCTACGTGAGGGTAGCATTAGCCATCTTACAGTAATTAGTTGGGCCACAAGGTGGCAACAAAACGAAACGGAAGAGACAGAAGAACAAGAAACGACTGAAGGAGGCAACGCCATACCAATAGAGGGTATGCATTGACGTAATTTTCCCGCCGAAACACGCCCCCTCAGCCGGACTGAGTGGCAAAAGTAGCTGCGTGAATGGATTTAAATAGGGACGCTGCGAAAACGCGAGTAAAACAAAATGATAATCTCTTTTGATGGACCTGATATAATGTTCCTTACTTACCAAATGGATATTGATATGCAGCCAGGAATCATGTTTCCTTATATTTCTATGTGCCTGATTTCAACGCCGGGGAAATAAACAAAGCAGATTTGCCCATGAACACATATGTAAATACAAAATAGTTTGGTCTAAACCCCTGTGATCACTTATTTCAATGTTATATATATGGTTATATCGTCCAGCCTAAAATCTTAAATAGTTTTCTGTCCGTGTTTATTTAAAAACATCCAGGTGTGCATAATTTAAGATGGTAAATATTTAATTGATGGGTTGTCAATATGAAATGACAATACAATATATAGGGCATGCTTTTACCGCAAAATTGAACATATTAACATGAAGTGATAACTGCAAATCGGCCTGGAGTCCATTTGTTTCTTTGAATTGCAGCGATCCAATTTGCTTTTCTTTTTTGCAGCTTTCGGCAGCTTGTAAAAATATACCTCAGGTTTCTTGTCAAATCTTTTTGTACAGTCAATCGTAAAGCTCCGTCTGGTTTTTGTGTGTTCTGTCACGGCATTTACGCTGAAACCAATGCTGCCACTCAGTGGGCGGAGCCGAACTCACTCCAGCTGACGGTGACGTCACGTGCATACCCTCTGTTTGGAGTAGACGTCACAGTTACGTCACGTGCAGTTGCGCGCGCACTGTGGTGGCAGAAAAACGCTGGTAGAGGATAAGAAAAAAAAACGTATTTTTGTGCATGTGGATGTCAAAATCGGAATGCAAGTAATTTTTATAAAATACTGTCGTCAAAGATGCCATTTGAAGTTAAACACAGATGTTTAAACGTACAGACCATGCATAATACTGCTAAGATTACTCTAAATTTAAACCATACATTTGATTTAAACTATTTGTCTACATAATATTCACATGTGCAGGTCATAGGGGGCATAGTATTAGACCTACAGTTACAGCTATTTAACTGCTTTATAAAATGCTATTTAAACCTATAACATTTTACATAACATTTACATATTTTATCTCACAAATCTGTTTTCTCCTAGTTCAGACTTTATAACTCAATTTCACTCAATAGCAAGTTTGTCAATTCTAAGGAAAAAAAAAAACAAACTCATGATTCTGAGACGAGGGGAAAAGAGAAGTCAGAAATTCAAACACACACACAAAAAAAAACGTCATTACTGTTTGCAAACCACAAATTGGTCTTTAGGGCGAACTATAAAGACATTACCAAGAAACACACTAAAAAAAAAAGAAAAAAAAAAGGAAGAAGTTTAATTGTTCACACCTTAGAAATAGCATGGACACCAGACAAAGATAACTTTAAATTAATATGTGGACCTATGTGTTGACATACGCTATCAAATAGAAAGCTATGAGTTTGTGTCCAAACTGAGGTAAACTTTACACATTCAAACAGCAGGATTTCCCACAGACTTACAGTACTTCCCATTTTGTTTTTCTTTCCAAAAGTAGAAGAAAGTTTACTGAATATTTTCTCTTTATATTTCCTGAGTTAGTAACTAAACAACTTTGTTTTGCTCTCATCATATCCTGAAAAAAATAGTAGAGTAGATTTGGTACAGGGGTACATTTGAGACACCTTAAATAAATATCTGTGCACAACAAGTCCGATCTGATATTAGCACCCTCTTCTAGTGCACATACTTCAAATTTCCCACAGTCGAAGACTTGTTGTGCGTGGAAGTTATTTAAGATGTTTCAGATGTACCCCTGTACCAACTATACCCACCCAGATATCACATGTACATCTGCAAGATGTCTGTTAAAGATCTCCTGATCTGGAAAGCATCTGCTGTGTACAAAGGTCTGGCAGACATCTGTAAGATGTCAGTTTTACATACATTCTAAATCATAAACATCTTAAAGACATTTAATAGACATTTATTGACATCTGATAGGAAATGTTCAATAGATGTATTGCAGCTGAGCAAACTACGTCTTACAGATGTCTTGCAAATAGACGTCTCTGAGATGTACGTGTGCTATCAGGGTAATTAGTAGTAACTGAAGGTAATAATTGCTGGTTACTGCTTTTTATCATTTATCAGACCTTGACTGATACTGTATGCACTAAGACAATCAGCAAAACTAGATTTAAATTAAAAACATGGTTTTATAAATCTAAAGAAGCAAAATCATGTTTAGCCGTTTTTAGTGGTCATTGCGAGGTAAAACTGGCACACACAAAAAAAACGTCTTTAGGATTTTGGTCTTTTCATGTGGATATGAGCTTAAAACTGTGGAATAAACTGTTAAAAACTTAAATATTATACTGAATTAACAGCTTAAATTTGGCTGGGCTCAAATAAGATTGGCTTCATGAGAAGGTCTTTCGTAATCCTACGCATTAATAACGCTACTTACAAAGAATTGGGGAAACAAAGAGTGCTAATTCTACTGGTTCACATCCCATCTTTCCTGAGTGGGTGTTCCTCTTTTCTTTACTTTACTTCTTTCAAAATTGTAATGTGGCCGTTCCCTCGGAAAAGGCCAATCACCCTCATATTAGCCACCAGTAGGTCCATGATGCTAATTTTACAGCCCACTCTTGTCAAAATCAGCCGATATCCTCCTCCACAGGATGAGGAAGAAGCGCAGAAGTATTTCCGCTGCGTGTGCTTCTGTTGCTGAGGGGAATCTTATTTTCACTGATGTCACCCAGACATTCATTTGCTTTTTTTTTTTTTCTCACAATCTTTGTTTTCCTGTGATCAATTTCTTAACTTCTCACATGTCATTGAAAATGAAATTGAAATATGGTAATTTAATGTTCTTGTGTCTCTTGATCGGTTGTGTACAGAAAAATATAACTCTCAGTATTCATTTCACATATTTAATTTTCCTTTATTTGAACTGTCTCAGCAGTCGCTGTACAATAACGCATTTCTGTCAGATCACAGACAATAGTCAGGCAGGGTGTAAAGTCACTCGAACTCCCATATTTTGGCAGCAGAGGGAGCTGTTTTACTTACTGACTAACACTGTGAACAGTTGGACTTTCGTCTGATAGTGATGGGCTGTGTGTGTACCCTTATGCTCTAATCCACTCAAAAACTTTGCCCTCCACAGTGAACGAGATGTAGGGGACCAAAAAAACGGTTACTTGTAACACCCTTCTGCATCATCTTGCCGAAACAATTAAGGTTTAATAAGTTAAAATTGCACAATGAGTCATGAGAGCAAATTCTTCATTTTGACAGTTGGATCGACCCTTCAATATGGCGGCCACATTTCTCACTCCAAAGTGCCCTTTGGAAGTTAATTTGAAAATTTTGAAATTTGAAATTCGGAGATGGCCTGTGCAATTTAAAATTAAAATCCAAAAGTAAAACTTTTCTGTTGTCAAGAGGCACAATCCACTTTAATTCACCCTATTTATTTTTCTTACACAAATTAAAGGAGTCCCTGACACACGTACATCACGGAGATGTCTATTTGCAAGACGTAATTTTTAGAGTGTTAAATGAGTGCTCTGGCTAGAGTGCACTCATCTGCAATACGTCTCTTGGATGTTTCCTATCAGATGTCAAATAGACATATAATAGATGTCTTTAAGATGTTTCTGATTTACAATGTATGCAAAACTGACATCTGAAAGACGTCTGTCAGACGTTTGTACACAGCAGATGCTTTCCAGATCAAGAGATCATTAATGGACATCTTGCAGACGTACGTGTGCTATCTGGGGTAGTTCACCCAAAAATTTAAATTAACCCATGATTTACTCATCCTCAAGCCATCCTGGGTGTATATGACTTTCTTCTTTCAGACAAATAACATCAGAGGTATATAAAAAAATTGGGAGAATTGATGGGTTTGTATAAGAAAAATATCCATATTTATAACTTTATAAACAGTCGTATACATGTTCAGGAGAGAGTGGCGTTCCAATGGATGATGTAGGACATAGATGAAAATGCCGATGAACACGGAAGTGCAGAAAAGAGGGCAAAACAAAACACCAGTCACAAATTAGAAGTACAAACGAAGATTTGTAAAGAAAAATGTCAGAAGATTTCAATATAAGCCAAGAGGAGAATGGTTTTCTTTTCCTGTAAACAAATCTTGGTTCTGCGAGACTAGGCTGGATCTACATCCTATGTCATCTGCTGGAACACCACTCTCTTGTGAACATATGTATGACAGTTAGCAAAAAATAGAGATTATGGATTATAAAGTTTTAAATACAGATTTTTTTTTTTTTTAAAACAAACCTATCAATTCACTTCTGAAGACCCTGAGTACTTTTTTATGATGGATGGGTGCACTTTATTTCACTTCAAAAACAGCCATTCGTTGCCATTATAAAGCTTGGAAGAACTATTTATGAAGAGTTCAGATGCAAAACCAGCTAAAAACCATCTGGGTCAAAAATGAGATAATGATACTAAATGAATGCTCTCGACACATATTATACATCCATCAAATACTTTGACTTCAAACTCACTAAAATCCCACCCTCAGCCCAATCAGAAGTACCAGTAACAGAAACCTATACATCGGAACCTGATAAAAATGCATTTTTTTAAAGAAAGATGTCAGATGGATTTAGGGGCTTTTGCATCTGAACTCTTCATATATAACTATATTTGTATTTGTCTGAAAGAAGAACGTCATATACACCTTGGATGGCTTGAGGGTGAGTAAATCATGGGGTAATTGTCATTTTGGGGTGAACTATCCCTTTAAGTCCAATAGTTGTTGTTGTTTCAACTCTATATATGACCCTGGACCACAAAATCGAAATTGACATTAATACATAAGCTGAAAGCTGAATAAATAAGCTTTCCATTAATGTGTGGTTTGTTCGGATAGAACTATATTTGGTTGAGATACAACTATTTGTATATCTGGAATCTGAGGGTGCAAAAAATTAAAATACTGAGAAAATTGCCTTTAAAGTTGTCCAAATTAAGTTCTTAGCAATGCATTACTAATAAAAAAAAGTTTAGATATTTTTACAGTATGAAATTTACAAAATATCTTCATGGAACATGATCTCCATTTAATATCCTAATGATTTTTGGCATAAAAGGAAAATCGATAATTTTGACCCATACAATGTATTTTTGGCTATTGCTTCAAATATACCTCTGTGACTTAAGACTGGTTTTGTGGTCCAGGGACACATGCATTATCCATGTCTTCTAAAAAATATGATAGCTTTGCGTGATCAGAAGACTGAAATTATATTATGAATCAGATCTTCCCATCCGGTGCAGCTCTCAATTCTCATTCTTCATTGCACATTTTGAAACTGGCATATGACATTCACACGAGAACAGATGGCATGTTAGTCTCAATGGTCTCTGCAAAGCTGGCATGTCATGTTTAAAAGTCCTGTTTTAGAATCTAAATGCAGAGAGTTGAGAGTGAAAAATCAGTGTTCTGTCCCTCACACAGAACTATCATACAAAATCTGCTTTTACAATGACGATTGTGGAGCAAATAATAAGATGACTTTTTCCCTTAAGAGATGCACTTGTTTTTTTGTACGATAAATAAGATCAGCAACTTGATATGAAACTTGAATTGGAGAAATCAATAAATTTAATTTGCTTTTCCGTATTTAAAAATGTAAAAACTTTTCCGTAAACACCATCCTTGAAATTAGCAACACTTCTGATCTTAATCTTCGTTCTCTGTGAAACAAAATCACACGTTTTACAGATAGTACTATATAGTGGAAATTGAAAGGGCAGGAAAATCCATTCAAATGTTTTTCGGTTTCACCCTACCAAAACAGAAGATAGGCTAAATATGCTAATGAGCACATACATTTGGATCATATACACCCACAAAAGGAACACAACACATACGCACACATCAACACAAGAAAAAGTCTACGCATGAACTCTCAAAACCGTGCCTGACATCACAACATCAAACAATCATCTCATGCACTGACAACGCAAAACCACTAAACTCTTTTCTGAAAGCGATAATGTCATGAAAGGACGAGCCTACCAATTCACTTTGACTAAATTCTGATATGGCCCGTGTGCTGCTGCTGCTATTTCTGCTGCTGTGTTGGTTGGAATCTTCCACCAAGCTCATTAGAGAAGCTTCAGTCTTCAGACAGACAGATCTGAGTCAGCGAAACAGCCGAACTCATACCTGTGTACGCGGGAAGCGTCCCCCACCCCCATTTCCTCTGTAGTTTACTAGCTCTGCTATGAATACACAGCAGCGTGGGTGTTCACAAAGAAAAGCTTCTTAGAACGAGATAAAATAAAAGGAGGCCCTGATTCAAATGATAAATGTTGCGGCGTTTGCGACCGAGCATTTCTCAAAACTCATTTCACTGCAGTTCTTGAAATGTTTGTTGCAGTGGCACGCTGATGTCATCTGACAGTTGTGAACAGGTAGCATCTCAAAAGACAAATGACTCAAGCCTCTCCGCGCCGAGGAGATCAAAGGACAAGATGAGTCAGAAATACATTTGCATTATGCATTTCAAAAAGTTGCAGGTAAAGCAAGATTTAAGTGTCACTGTAGTGGATGAGCAGGAAAAGGTCAAACCACAGCATTGTGGATGCTAGTGGAAGTGACTAATCATCACAGTGCACATTATGTAACAGCATGTAATAATGAGCAGGCTGAGGTTTGTCATAACTTTATTTTGAGTAGGAAATGTTTTCAAATAAACAATAAACTTTCATTTAAAACAGGCTACTTATAACATCCTTATACCTAATCTGACAGGGCTCCAAAAGCCTGAAACAATTAGAGAAAATGCTTTTATTTTAAAATCCCATATTTCAATGGTAGTCAGTTTTGCTGTAAACAAGTGTTTACCATCATTATTACAATATTAAACACTTCAACTCATTTTCAATGTTGTCTCAGACTTTTGGTCCTTGTTGTAAGTGAGAAATATCTCATAAAAAAATACACATAATTTAATTAAATATAAGAACAATATTAAAAAGTACATAATGTTTAAGATGTGCAAAGCAACATACAAAAGGAGCTACAATATACTGCGGCAGTATTATTATGTACCTTGAGCAAATTTAATGTGCAATGAAACATTCATGTTTATCTCCCAGAATAATTACTATGACAGAGTGTTGAAATTTGTTGAGACAATTTATGCTAAATATGCGGCACAAACCGTAAGTTTATATTACAAAATATAACATTAAAAATAATATTTAAACATTAAAAAATGTATAAATCACTTGTTTATCTAAACAAGTATTGTTCAACAGTGACACCAGCAGGGAAAGTTACAACAGGAGTCACCGTTTCTCTCACCTCCCCTGAGCCCATTGAGTTTTACCGTGCGGTGAGTTTGGTGGAGGGTAACTGAGAATGAATGGGGGAAAGTCGAAATATGATTGGATATGACTGGTTATGTTCGGTTGTGAATGGTTCATGTGATAAATCCCGCCTCTTGTGTGTGCGTTCCACGTTAGCGAATCAGTCTGAATGTGTTAATGGGAAGACGAATTTAAAAAAGCAAGTAAACAACTCACATACTTAGATATAACCACTTTGTGATGGCAAAATAAGACTTAAATGACATGAAAACATAATCTGTGGGAGTTTTTAGTGAGTAATTAACTTAAAACTAAATTCAAACTATTAAAAAGAAGCTGAACATAAGTTCACAAACAATATATGTTGTTTGAATTGTTACTGCCTTGAGTTATTATTTTGGAATAAATGTAAATTACTTAACAACACTAACCTGGTGAAATTCATACTTGGCTTTAATATGTAAAAATATACAATTTTATTTATTTATTTTTTTTCTGATGGTGCAAGTAGTTTATTTAACCAAAAAATATGACATGTATTTACATTTGATGTGAAAAAAACAACAACGGAGGACGTCGCTTCCTCATATCAGAACACCACCACACACCACTGACATATATATACAGCTGAAGTCAAACGTTTACATACACCTTGCAGGATCTGCAAAATGTTCATTATTTTACCAAAATAAGAGGGATCATAAAAAATGATCATACAAATTTTGTCTTCTGTAGCTTCTGAAGGGCAGTACTAAATGAAATATATATATTTAGGCAAAATAAGAAAAATGTACACAATTCTTTCTGCTCAAAAGTTTACACCCCTTCTGGAGTATCAGTGAGTGTTTGAACCTTCTGTAATAGTTGCATATGAGTCCCTCAGTTGTCCTCACTGTGAAAAGATGGTTCTCAAAATCATACAGTCATTGTTAGAAATGGTTGAAATACACAAAAATGCTAAAAACCCTAAGAATTTGTAGGACCTGAAGGATTTTTCTGAAGCACAGCAGGCAGTTTAACTGTTCAGGACAAACAAGGGACTCAACAACTATCACAAAACAAAAAAAAAAATACAGCCGTGGATCATTCAGGTAACAACACAGTATTAAGAATCAAGTGTATGTAAACTTTTGAACTAGGTGTTTTTTATAAATTCAAATATTATTTTCTCTTGTGGACTATATGTAAACATCTTTTATGTGAAATATCTTATTCAGTACTAAATAAAAAATAACATGCATTTTGAATGATCCCTCTTATTTTGGGAAAATAATTAACATTTTGCAGATTGTAAACTTTTGACTTCCACTGTGTGTATATATATATATATATATATATATATAGAAACATGTAACACATTGAATTAAGTGTGACATTTTAAATGCTATTTTCTTGTAAAACCTATTGCAATAATATTTGATTGATTTACCACTAAAAAAAATATTTTTTACAGTGTAGATCAACAGAGCTACATACAGGACGGGAACGTTACAAGGTTTGTATATATGTATATGTATGTAATTGTGTGTATCTACTACTATATGTATGTTTGTATGTATAGTAGTCCCACTATCCTATACAATGACCTTATCTTAAAAGATTAAACGAAAAGTTTGATTCTTTATGATTCAAGTGTCTAGCTTGTTTCCAGCTAGAAAAATTACTTGAAACAATAATCAATCATTCAAATCTAGCTGTGGACTTATCCATTGGAAACCTCCTAAACCATATACACACCAAAGTAGTTCTGTGCAGCAAAGGACAACACAAGTGTACAATTTTTTACCCTGACAAAGACAGCATCACCTTTGTACAGATGAAACACTCCGCTTAGGTAGCTGTTGTCTATGGTTCCCAACTTTGCAGATTTAGGATGTAACCTAGAGGACTGGAGAAGCAGAATCTCATCTCCTGCATATCGACTTGTAACCCAGAGTACAGAGTGGCTGAATAAGATGTGGTCCTCCCTGAAGTTGATCTTGGAGTAGATGGAATAATATCCTTCTTTCTCTATGATGAGTTTGCCCTCATCTTTCTTGTGTTTGACATGGTAAAGAACGGATTCCTGACTCTCATGCCACAGCACAACTCCATTAACAGGTTTCATACCAGCTAGAGGAGAAGACGGCAAAAGCGTCATGTACATTAGCACTCAAATGATTCGACACATATGACTGAATTTGTTCTTTCATGATCCAACGTATACATTTAGTCATTAAAATACAGTGGAAAGTGAAGTAAAACCCACTAACAGGTGTTCAGCATACATGTGAACATTTGGTGACTGAATAATTCACATACTTCTGTTTGTGTCATTTCAGTTGTGCTTAAAGGTAACCCTGGGTATTGGCATGTATGGCTTAAAATATAATAAATGATGTCACTTACTGAAATATGTAGTAGAAAAGCCATGAAAGACTGACGTTATTTAAAAATATTTCAAAATATGTTATACATATTTTGGACTATGGGAGGCGCAATTATTTCGACAATGTGAAATGGTTGCACTCTGTGAGCTACTGGCACTACTAACAATTTTTACCGCAACAACTCTGAAAATAAAAAACTGATACGATGCCACAATGTGTGGCTTTTGGTTGTAATTTTTAGTCGAAGGGCAACCAGAGATGTGACGCAAGTCTTTAATGCTTTCCTATCGATAAGAGTAGAAAAGAATGAGAAGATGCCTGTGGATGAATAAAACTTCCTAAAGACCCGAATCTTTGTTCTCTCCACTTTAGCCCTGATGCCTTTGAGGCTTTTAGTAGACCACAACTACTGAAAAAGCTTACAAATGGCAGAGATAAGAAACGGTAGATGCCATCCTGGAAAGATGTAAACATGCCAGTGTTTGTCATGAATCCGCAGCCACTGAAAGAGTTTCTCAGTGTGGATATGGCAAGTTGTTTTTTACTTTTATTCATTCGCAGGATATGAATTCTTGATATCAACCATTCAGTTTTCACTAGTTAAAATTATAATTCTTGATATAAGAAATTGGATTTTTACTAGTAACAATGGCAATTTTTGATATCAGGAATTACATTTCCACTAGTAAAAAGGTTAATTACTGATATCAGCAATTGAATTTCAACTAGTAAAAACTATAATTCTTGATATCAAGTATTTTGATATTTTGATATCAATTGTATTTTCACTAGTTAAATGTCACCATAGACTCCCATTCAAATTTAATTGTTGATATAAATAATTGATTTCTTACTAGTTAAAATTCCAATTTCACATAACAGAAATACAATTCTTACTAGTAAAAACCTTTATTTTTGATATCAATAATTACATACTACTACACCTACCTACTACATATCTAACACTGGACCACAAAACCAGTCATAAGGGTCCATTTTTGGAAATAAATAAGCTTTCCATTGATGTATGGTTTGTTAGAATAGGACATTATTTGGCTGAGATACAACTATTTGATAATCTGGAATCTGAGGGTGCAAAAAAAATCTAAATATTGAGAAAATCGCCTTTAAAGTTGTCCAAATGAAGTTCTAGCAATGCATATTACTTATCAAACATTAAGTTTTGTTACATTTACGGTAGGAAAATTATGGTAACAAACCATCTTAATGGAACATAATCTTTACTCAATATCCTAATGATTTTTGGCATAAAAGAAAAATCAATAATTTGGACTTATACAATGTATTTTTGGCTATTGCTACAAATATACCCCAGCGACTTATGACTGGTTTTGTGGTCCAGGGTCACATATTTCAGCAAGAGACATCATTTATGTTATATTAAGCCATACAAGTTCACTTTAATAATAAATGAATAAACATTGATTTGCTAATCATTGATGACAATTAAACAAAACCTAACATCTCAAAATAAATAAATTAACAAATAAAATCAGCTGTGAACTTACTTCTCAGGTGTGCCATTGGTTTTGATGGCTTCATTTCTCCAAACAGCTTTTGTTTGGGGGTTGTGGCAGATTCTTTCTCTGTGATATTCCAAAAGTAAATAAATACATAAATAAATAATCATAGCTTTAAGTGCAATCTAATATTGTTCATATGCCAACACATCAGGGGCGATTTTAGGATTTTTTTCAACTTATATTATATGCACAAGAGCGGCCACAATAAACACAGAGGGGCCAATATTATGTTGCGTATTTATATGTGTAGTTGACAAGGCAGTCATTTTATCTTTTTTTTTTTGTAAAAGTCTTTGAGAAAATGTATTTATGTTTTTCTGACCCTCTATTGCTTCCCTTGTCCTTATTTGTAAGTCGCTTTGATAAAAGCGTCTGCAAAATAACTAAATGTAAATGTAAAATATAAAGGGTCACTAACCCCATCAACACTTAGTTGTTGTTGTTTTTTACCATAAATTTGTCTATATCAAATTTAAGAAAAAATCTTATTACAAAGCATGAGTGAGATTTACTTTAGTTGTTAGACACTTATTTTCATATAGTGTTATTTATTTAATATGAAATTATTATAACATTATTTTTGACATTATAACTTTGGCAACAAGACAAACTTTGCTATCATCCATTCAAAACTGCAGTTATACCATTTTAAGACGAGTAATATGTATTTCTCCCCTATTGCAATACTCTAATAAACTGATATTTTGAGATAAAAATAAATATGTGGTTCTTTTATGTGTGTCACACCATAGGAAATTACGTCACAGACCTAGACCTGAATGTTGACACATATGATGAGGGCAACAACTCTATAATGCAGTTATGACCTAAAATTTGAGATATTAGTGCAAAAAATGCCCCTGTATGTGTTTTCCTCTCATATTTATTTATAGGCTATCACACAGACAGCAAGAGCAATATGACACGAGTGCTGATTTTGTAGGCTACTGATCACACAAATATAAATAGATCTTCTGCAGTTCTAAATGATGTATCTTACTTTTATGAGCAAAAATGATGGCGTAAAAATGTTTCCAATGCAAGTGATCGCGCTGGCGCCTCCACGTCCTGTAAAGTGCGCTTCAGTTTCCACTCTCCGCACAAACGATTGGATATACTACTAACAGCGCACATTTATATAGGTTAAGCGTTTAAACTAAACATTGTGATATGTTTAAGCTGTTTTATATCTATATATTTTATTTTAGGCAAGTAGTGATCATTTGAGAAAGCTAAATTGATCAAACATTGGCTATGAGCAATTCACTGTCTGCCGCCAGCTGCTCCTTACTTAAAAAAAAACAACAACTTACATTTAACGAACAAAAAAAAAAATGCTCTAAACGTTTTTCGAAATTAACTTAATGACTTTGCCATTTCATACAAAACTGAACTATTTTATTAGCTAAAACAGTTAGCCAAGCTGTTTATAAATAAACGGCTTTTAAGAATGCTATTACGAGCACAGCACTGTGTTTATTTGCCTCTTTATAATGAATCGCTTGTTGTATTCCTTAATTGTAAGTCGCTTTGGATAAATGTAAATGCATTACCTTTTTCTAGGAGCTAACATCGAACCCAGTCTATCCTAACACTGAAAGATAATACAAAAATCTAGCACTGCAAATAGCTAATTGAAAAAAAGGGTTATATAAAATAGATCAACTTTGCGCTTTACAATGCGCTTTTTTCGTTGGAATGCAGCTTGCTATTAATCCCGGTAAGCAAAATCGTTATTCAAATACAGAAAGATATTATTATTTTTGAGTGACAGACCAGTAGAAGAGTGGGAGCACACTGGGGGGGGCAATCAGTTTTCAGGGAGGGCAAGTGCCCCCATGGCCCCTCCCCTGAATACGCCACTGCAACACATCAAAGTAAACTTGTGGCAGTACAGACTAGTAGAGTGGTCTTTACCTTGTTTTCTCATGCCAGTCTGCGGTTCATCTGAAGGTGTCTGCGGAAGATTAAAAAGAAGAATCATACTTTTATGAATCTTTCATACTGATTGTTCAAATGCCTTGGGTGAACAAGTCTGCAAAAACTGAGGTTTACCACCTCAGAGATATTACGATGATGGGCTGCTACTGCATCTATTGTGCTTTAACATGAGCAAATTCCAGCACTTTAGCTAATGTAAAATAGCATAATTTAATAAGAGTCAGCTCTACATTTGAATTTAAAGCTGCAAGCTCTCATTCATCTGCCTCCAGTTTTGAGCACCACGTCTACATCTTAACATACAACAAACAACCGACTCAAAAAAAACAAGTCCTTGCCCTTTTTTTCTTTTCCAATAATCTGTTTAATTCAGGTGTATGTCACAATGCGGAAGACAAGATCTGTTGCTACTTCAATACAGACATTTTGTGAACACGTAGGCTATGAGACTTGGATGAGTCATTGAATCAGTTCGCAAAAAAATCGTTTAAACCGACTTCCCAACATTTCCTACGAGACAGGACATTATTAAGAGCAACCAGTATGTCCGCTCCGTAGCGTATGTACAATATATGCATTAAAAAAACAGTAATGTAACAGTATCAAGCTACACTCCTAATACATAAAGCAAAAATGTAAAAAAAAAACAAAAAAAAAGTTAACATGACTATTTGTATTTGTTTATTAGTAAATTACATGGCACATTTACATTCACATGGCATTCACTCGCATTTCCTCCAGAACTTTGTTTGTATCACACTGCTATATCATATCAGATAAACCTGTTGCAGGTTGGTTAAGACCCATTTTCTCATAACTGCATTTGTTAAACCGAGGTCTAGGTCAGGTAACCACAGCACGCCATGTGGTTTGAGCACCAGCAGGCCTGTCCAGCTACATTTCTGCAAATTTCACGTAAAGGGCGGAGCCTGACAGAAACATCTAAATGTACATACAATAATCACATATAACAAATAAGAGTATTTAAATTATATGTATTTAAATTATATATAGTATTTAGAGGGTGTTTACTTTAATGACAGCATGTGTGTGTGTGTGGACATGTTTTTATATCCTGGTGGGGACCTAAACCTGAATACACACAGACTGATGGGGACTCGTGTCACAGTGGGGACCTAAATTGAGGTCCCCATGGGGAAACAAGCTTATAAATCATACAGAATGAGTTTTTTTGACAATCTAAAAATGCAGAAAGTCTCCTATGAGGGCTAGGTTTAGGTGTAGGGTAGGTGTAGGGCGATAGGAAATATGGTTTGTACAATATAAAAACCATTGCGCCTATGGAGAGTCCCCACAAGGATAGTAAACCAGACATGTGTGTGTGTGTGTGTGTGGAGTCTTATTTTTGCAAGTCTTCTCACTGCATTTATTTGTTTAAAAATACAGCAAAACAGTAATATTGTTAAAACTGTTTTCTTTTTGAACATATTTTAAAATAATTTATGTAATGTAATGTAATAATAATGTAATTTATTCATGTGATCCAAAGCTGATTTTTCAGCATCATTACTCCAGTCTTCAGTGTCACGTAATTATTCGGAAATCATTCTAATATGCCGATTTGCTGCATAAGAAACATTTCTTATTATTATCAACATTGAAACGGTGGCTGCTTATTATTTTTGTGGAAACTGATACATTTTTTTCAGCATGGAAAGTTCAAAAGAGCAGCAGAAATATACATTCACACAGTTCTTGTTCGGTTATAGTTCTACGTGATTTGTATTTTACTGATTCAGATAAGTGAAAGTAACTGAAAGTGATAAACCACGATGTGTTCACACACACGTAACATAATCTACGTTCTTAGTGTAAAAGAGAAACAGAAGACAGGAAAACATTGAGGAAATTATCAAAAATCTCCCATGAACTAAAAAAATCTGATGAACAAAAGGTAAACTGAGATTAGATGAACCAATGGTGTGAGTGAAAGAATGACGCTGAATGAAAATACACAAGACAGTGATGCTACACAAAGTTGGACCAAATGCTACTTACAGCGTTTCCTTTGGATGTGAACAGACGGTAGATGAAACAGGCCTCCACAGCCATGCCACACAGGGCCACACAAACCAGGATCACCAGGAGAGTCTGGATCACATCTTTCCGCTGTCTACGGACCGGCTTGGGGGGCAAAGGAGGAGGCTTCATTTTGCTGTCCACCACAAATACTGTAGGATAAGAAACTTTACCAGGAGCCATGTGCACACACACCGTCTCTGGCCACTTCAAAGTTGACAAATGCACATCCGGAGAGTTGCAAGAAGACCCACTGCGGCGCAGTGAGAGCGAGACCCACTGTGAGAGTGAAAGATAACCATCACTCATAAAGCCCGCAAGTGGGCGGACGGTGCGAGTGAGCACATTTCAGCGGGGCCAAAAAAAGTCAGACCACTCTCAAAATCTCGTAATACTATTTCAAGTGACAGCAGGTAAAGTCAAATCTGCAAACGTGGGATGGAGTAAGTGTAACCTTTAAATATAAGCTTTAAATGATACAAAAAAAAATCAATGATAAAAGTCCGATCTTTTGCTAAACTTGTCATATTCTGTTTGAGTAGGTTTGAAGTGGAATCTACATAAATGGGAATCAGAAAAGACATGTGGGACACACAAATGCCTACACAAGTAGATAAACGCATACTCATGTCCACACAACAGGCCCACCCTTTCACACCTTCCTCTCTCCTGTGCATCAGCTCTTAGCCACAGCTTCCCCTCCTCTACATGACACGCTTGTTGAAGTGCACACTCACACACTTGTTGAGGTAATTTTGGTTGTTATAAAGCTTTAAGCAACTTAGCTGTAGGAAAAAGACAATTTGAAGCAATAAAACAGAATAGAATAGCGCAATGATCTATGCAGGTTGATGTACTCCATTTCTTTTTCATAGCAGTGTGCACATGAGTGCAGGAGAGAAACATATTCTTTATACTGTATTTAGACCAGTAACCTCAAGTGTAGTCGAGCTGACAAAAATAAAAATGCAAGCAGACTGAGAGAGAGCGAGCTATCTCGCATTCAGAATACTCATTCAGACTTCATGCCTAGTTTGTGAAACGTGAAACTGACATCAAAGTGGAAACTTTTTGTTTGGGGCAAAAAGTTACACTTGAATGCACCACAAAGACTAGGTCCAAAGGTCAATTAGCATGCGCATACATGAGAGGAAATGACTCTCCATACCAGCAGGTGGCAGTATTCTGTATTAGTCATTCAAAAAAGGGAAAGCAAACCTAGGACTGCAGCTATACAAACTGTAAACAATCATCGCTTCCTTACATTCTAAATGGTTTCCAGTTTCTTCATTCCAAATGTCCATGTCATTATTTACAAATATTTGCACATTGTAATACTCAGGTGAGATGAGAAGATCATTATGTGTGTGCACCCTTGACTCCATTGTTTGCTTGCTTTAGTCGCTTTAGGGGCTTTTATTCATAGTCTCTATAACTATTGGGGTCCCTGCTTGTTGGCGTGTTTGCGCCACAGGAAGTTGAAACGTTGATTGGCCGAATGCATGCCATACGGAAACACTGGTATTCGCCATTTTTAAAAAGCTGGATGGCGGACAGATACTGATTTATACATGCTAAACACGGACTTCTGGTCATTGTATGAAGTGACTGTCTCTTCAGAAACAATTTTGGCTGTAAATGAGTAAACTATTCCTTCAATAAGTCCAGCGTTGTAATTATTTGACAACCGTGACAATTCACTCCAAAGGAGTAGCCTGAATATCATGATTTGTATAAAAATCTAAATCACTTCTTGGGGTGTGTGTTGATCATGATAGAAGAAAGTAAAGAAAAATTGTAACAATATTGCTATTTACAGAACATTGGTTCTATAGAGGGTTTGCACTTATATCACGGTTTGGTCAGTTACCTGTGCGGTCATATTGGAGATACTCAGATGTAAACAACAGCATGGATTGCCCTGTTGAAAAAAAAAACAACATATGCTGGTTAGGTAGGTTTTGAGGTATGGATGCTGGTTTAAACTGGTCATGTGCTGGTCCTAAGCTGATAATGTGCTGGTCTTAAGCTAAGCCTAACCCTAACCCTACTACTGAATATGTTGTTTTGCTAATTTATGCTGTCTAAACCATGAAAAAAAAAAACAAGTGGAAGCTGCTAAATCAAATAGAGAAGGACTTAGGGAGGAAATGGCACAATATTTTGACAAAATAAACCTGACCGGAAATTGTAAGAACAAACACAAATGTTGTCAAGATTCTTGAACTGGAAACCCTAGTTCAGTCTGGCCAATGACAAACACCTTTTGTTCCTCAGACAGTTTTTGCACTCTTGGTTTGTTATAACTTTTGAAAGTCTTATAGTACTCCAAATGTTTTTCCCAGACCGCCAATTAGTACAGCCCAGAGCATGACAATAACTGATCATTTTCAGCAGCAATAATCAGCATAATTTGCAAGTTCTGTTGGGTTCAGTGGAATTGTTTACGTTTGGTGCCGCCAATATGTCCGATATTGGATCAATACTGGTTTTAACATGGTTATTAAATTCCTAATTATAAATATTCACAATTATAACATCCCAGAACAGTGTCATTTTTGTCACTAACATTGGGTAGTACAGCATTTACTCAAATGAAGACATCGTAGCCCCTATGCAATTTACAAAAAAAAAAAAAAACTACAACATTTGAACTCCCTCAAAAGGTTTGGCCAGATTTTGCTTCTACAAACTACGATTCAAACAGACAAACGTGTCTTAAAACAAAAACGCTGAACCTAATAAAAACTTTGCGATAACAATGTTAGAACATGCAATGTTTCCAGCACTGCGACGCAACGTCTAAGGCACGCGTTAAATCGTGACGTCGGAACCCAGTGGACAAATCAACGAGGCTGTCTGCGCGTTTTACGCGACGCGGGAAGCTCCAACGCGTTTATTATTGGCGAAGCTATCAAACTTCAAGCGCGACTGTTTGACACTGAAAGTTCACGAGAGTCCCAACAATGCTCTTGCAGTGTAGAAGGCGGCAATGATAGCTTTCTAGGGAGGTCGCGTCGCTCGTAGTGAAGCTGGGCTGTTTGAAACAGCTACTCTAGTGTGTTTATGAAGAGTGAAGTAATGGAGCTGTTTAAAGAGACGCGTCTCCTAGTGAGTTTGTTGCTCCTTCTGACGCTCAGCCTGGATTTGGGATTCGCATTCGGACAGAATAAGGACACCGAGTTCACTTTCCTTTTACCTGCCGGAGCAACCGAGTGTTTCTTTCAAACAGCCACAAAGAACGGCAGCATAGAAGTGGAGTACCAGGTCTATAAAATCGTTTAAATATTTAATTTATTTAATTTTAATTATTATACATGAGAACCCATTTGAAATGATTCGAAAGGCCTCACTAGTCAGCAAATTTGAGAAGTAGAAGTAACTTGTCAAAACTTTTGTGTGTAGCTTTTTTTTTGTTTGTTTTTTTATAGTATTTTGTATAAATATCATTTATTAGTAACATTCTTAGTCTGCGTTACATTGCAGTTTTGCTAGACGGTGATTACCAGGAAGTAGCAGGACATTTCCATTCATAGGTGCATGTTTTGGTCAAAGTGCATTTATGTTAATGACTGTATTTGTGAAGTCATCACTTGTTATCGCATACAGATCTAACATGAACAGTGTGTGTGATTTGGCTTCATGGTTGTGGTTCTTTATTTCAGCTCTAGTGGGACGTTCAATATTATTGACCTCAAAGTCAGTTGCATACTAAGGACTTGAGCAATCCTCATTCAGTCCTGTTTACTGTAGATATCACTCACAGAAGCTACTGTCTTGCAGTTATTCTAGTCCATCCCTATGCTGCAACCTTCCTCAGAAGATTCACTGTGCCACATGTCTGGGGTGTGTTTGTGGAGCCATCCCGCTTTACGTTAAAAGCAGGCACAGCTGCGGGACAGCTGACCCGGCCCAAAGCACATTCCATCTGCTGGAAGGATCACGGTGTCTCTAGTGCTGCATGGTTACTGTTTGCCACACTTTATCTCTAGTAACAGCACACTGACTCAATGGGCTGCATTATCAGTCGGTTGAGATAGAAGGCCTATAATTTGAATTTTGAAAAAAAAAAAACAGAAAAAAAAAAACGGACACATGGTAGAGAGAGTCATAGTAATGGCAGGGGTTAAAGTCTTTAGTTTGACAATGTGACAATGAACACTATTTCATTTTCAGTCACCATGCATTAACCCATCTGTCTATCTGCAGGTAATTGCAGGCTCAGGGCTTGACGTCGGCTTCACTCTGATCTCCCCCCGCGGGTACAGACTGGTCTCCGACTTTAGAAAATCAGATGGCATACACGCGTAAGTTTCGCATCCCTTAGCGCACAAAGCTTAACCTTCACACATTCACTCATACTCTAGTTAGTTTGGACTGTCATAACCCACAGTATTTGCATGTCCTATGCTGCAAAACTGCATGCTGTCTGCAGGGCTGACAGTGACCACAACTGAATTTACAGAAAACAGTTACCTGTTTACAGAATCTGTTGTGTTACTAGGTAGTCAGTTAAATAGTATTGCATTTAAAAGCCTACCTAGTAGGTTAGTTTACTCAAAAATGTAAATTCTGTTATTATTTACTCTCGAAGCCAGTTTGCATGGAAGCTTATTTTCAGCACAGAATAAAAATACTTTTGATATCATAATTCTGACTTTTTCTCAGAATTCTAAACTTGCACACTGAATTTTGACCTTTGAGTTCTGATTTTACATCTTGCAATTTGTACTTTTTTCTTGGAATTGTGAGTTTACTAGGGATGTAACGGTATTATCAATATTGTGATATCGTCTCTATATCATCGATATGAAACGGTCTTGCGGGCAAAAAGTGTATATTCTAACTAGGGCTCTCAGTTTAACTGTTTAACTTAAGTAATTAGTTATGAAAAAATAACACGATTTAAAATATTTTAACACCGTTAATGCGCTGACCCCAATTGTTTTTTTTTTTTTATTTGACACAAATTAAAACATAATACAAACAAGCCCACAAGAGTCTATATTCGTACACATTGAAAACTGTCAAGGATAATAGACACAAAAAAGCCGTAGGCTTATTTCCATTGTGGTCCTCTATGTTCAAAAATGGACAAACAAATCATGAAGGAGTAAAAAATCATCATCAAATTCAGCAATTCACAAATACAAACCTACGACATCTAAAAAAGCAATTTTTGAACTTCCCATCCCCCGCCATGTCATCTTATATTTCATATAGTTGACTGTTGACATATATTATGCAGGGCAACAACTCTATAAATGCAGTTATGCCCTGATATTGATATTGAATTCAAGATATTGGTGCAAAAAAGCCCCTGTATGTGTTTTGTCTCATATTTATATATATCACATATCACACATATGCAGCATGAGCATATGACATATGAGTATGAGTGCTTTTGTCCCGTTCTATTACACACTTAAATGTGATTTTATAGCCTACAGCAGTTCAGTAAACAAGAAGTTGATATTGTGTTATATTAAACACAATATTAGGTGTTTTTGCTCAATTTTGCAGAGAACATATGAACCTACCTTCGAAGCCATAGACAGAGCGCATTTAGGCCACGCCTACACCGGGGGGGAAAACAATTGAATGCTCTCCATTGACTTAGTATTATGGGAAGCTACCTCCTTGTCATTTCTGACTTATAACAAAAAACAGAACAATGTCTAAAAGCTGCTATGTGACAAGGTGTAGAGTAAACAAGCTAAAAAACACAGAACTACGTTTATATAAGCTGTCGACCCCAAAAAACGAGCATTTAAGGGCACAAATAGTTGTAGATGTCAGAGTATTTCACATTGGGCCATTCAATTGGATCATTTTTCCAGCAAAAGGAAGGTAAGGAAAAAAAGCACTGACATTGACTCATAAAATTTAGTTTCTCAATATATCTCCTCGTCTCAGGGTGGTGAAATAATCCTTCGACATGGTTAAAAATAATGAATGTTTACTGTCACTGATTAAGTTTCCCGGCAGTGGGAGTGGTTTTTTAGTAATATGTCAGGTTGCGCTCTACTTTTGTGTCCTTAAACGCTTGTTTTTTTGGGTCGACAGCTTATAAAAACGAAGTTCTGTGTTTTTTAGCTTGTTTACTGTACTGTTTGTTATAAATCAGAAATGACACGGAGGCAGCTTCCCGCAATACAAAGTCAATGGAGAGCCTAGGATTGTTTTCCCCCCCGGTGGGCGTGGTTTTCAGATTATGCCGCGTGTCGCTCTGTCTCTATAGCAGAATTGTTGTGCGTCTCTGAGCAACACAGCGGTGTTTAGTTTCTGAATTAATCAGCGTTTTAAACAAATGGGGTCAAGGAGTGATTGAAAGGCCCAGTCATAAAGTGAGCCGTTTACTTGATTCCTGAATGAATCAGCCGTTTGAACGAATTATTTACCGCTACCTGCTGGTAGATTTAGTTTCTTATTTACAGTATCATTTCATTTAATAATAATAATAATAATAATAAAACATTAAAGAGATTAATCTATTTATCAAGTCTGTTTCAAAGCGAAGCATGCACTTTGTTCAGGCGATCAGTTCCTGATCCGGTGTTTTCCGTGCCTCAGAACGGCTCAGTTCACAGTGAAAGCAGTGAACTCATTTATTGCATGTGCTAAGTTTAGCTCGCGTTTGGAAACTCAAAGGCCACCAGTTATGCTTTATTTTCAAGGCAGAGTATCACAGCATTTCACTAGATTTGTAATGAGATGCATTTTTGTAAGCCTGTTTTCACTGAAGCTTGAGTTTTCTGTCAGAATAAAAGCTCTACTGCCGTTTCCATCAAAATAAAAGACTTAAAGTGCAGTATGAATTGCTTACAGCTACTGTTCAAATTCAAAATATCTCTTTCAAGTGAAGACATTAGCAAAGAAGTATTGTAATTTGCTTACTGTAGTGTAAAGCAAAAATAATACACCTATGAAATATTCATTTTCATTTATTTTACAGTGCAATTGTTTAACAGTACATGGCTATTACTGTCATGGGAATAAGAGTAATATAAAATAGTTGTTTTTATTATTTGTTCGGCTTCCTAAAACACCAGTGTGAATGCAATTTAGACTAAGACAGTATAAATAAAAAGATAGTCCCCTTGAGTCCCATTTCAAAGTTTAGGTACAAGTCAATTCACTGACTTTTCTTAGTTAAGAACATGGGTTGGAGCTCTTAATTTTGAACTTTCAAAGTGCATTAGATAGAAGAATCTAACTTTAAAATATACAAAATTAGACTTTTTTTTTTTTTTGCATGTCTTCATGTATTTAAAAAACAAAACAAAAACAAAAACAAAAAAACAATAAATATCGTATTGTGGACTTTTTGTATTGTATCATGAGATCTTGATATTGTTACATCCCTAGAGATTTTTTCAGACTTTTTTCTGAATTCGGTATTTGAAGAGTTGAGATGCAGAACCCTCTAGATCCATCTGACATCTTTCTTTAAAAAATGCATTTTTATCAGGCTCTGATGTGTAGGTTTCTATGTAAGTACTGGTACTTCTGATGGGCTGAGGGTGGGATTTTAGCGAGTTTGAAGTAAAAGTATATGATGGATGTATAATATGTGTCAAGAACATTCACTCAGTATCATTATCTCATTTTTGACCAAAATGGCTTTTAGCTGAATCAAAATGAGAAAGTTGCTATGAGTTGTCTACTCACAATTGCAAGACGTGCAATTCTATGAGGGGAAAAAATAAACATATGAGAAAAACAAATTGTGAGAATAATAATTTAGAAAATGTTGCGATTACCATTTTTATTCCATGTTCGAAATAAGCTTTTGACTAAGTTTGACTAAGAACATAAAAGATATTATGAAAAATGGTGGTTACCTAAGTTTGACTTCTATTTCAAACCAAGTTTGGCTTTTATTGTATGGACTTTTTTAATCTAACATTTCATTGTATGTTTGAAGTCATGACATGTGCATTATAGTAAACTTGCTGCATGTGTTGGGGGTTTGTTTTCAGAGTGGACCCCACTGAGGAAGGCGACTACAGGATTTGCTTTGACAACAGCTTCAGCCGTATTTCAGAGAAGATGGTGTACGTGGAGGTGATTGTGGATGGACCGGAGGAGGAGGATGAGGATGATGAAGACTGGGCTGCGCTGGCTGAACCAGAGGACTCTGTGGAGTACAAACTGGAGGATATCAGGGTATACAAATCACACATCCCTTCACAAATTTGTCTGTATCCAGTTTACAGTTTCTATTATTGTAAGAAGTAAATGTGGAGCATGTGCATGATAAATATAAAATCAAATCAGTACTAGAACCCGGCAAGCACAGCTGCATTGTAAAAAAAAATGTTTAAGCTATAAATAGGTTCATACTACATACTGTATATAAAACGACATGTTATGTTTTTGTAGTAAACAAACTGTACACTATAAGTCATATGACATATGAAATACTAATCAGGAAAATCATATTTTTTAGCTTGTAAATGGGAGCTTTCAACAGCATAAGAGACTATTTCCATAAAACAGATATAAATATTAGTTTTCAATCTATATCTCCTAATGAAATGTCTGTAAGTTGATATTTAATGCTTTAAATGCATCATTTTAACATGATTTTTCTATAAACGAGTTGCTTCAGCCCAGTAGATGTTCATCTTGAAATATTACTTACAATATAAAAGTTATTCTAATGTTCACAAATCAGCAATTACAATTACACTAAAAGGCCTTTTACTTTCTATAAAGTATAATCTATTAATCAGACAACAGAAGGCATGTAGTAGATTGTGTACAACAGGTTTTTCAGGCTATGTTTCATTTAGAGGCCTTTGCATACCAAATATGATATTGTAGGGTTTATTAGGATTAAAGAAAAGCTGCCAGGCTGGTACTTTCACAAAGTTTTAAGAAAATTTTTTAAACGGCTGAATGCAATTAAGAAAATTATTTCCAGTTCAAATTTTCCTCGAAGTTTTAGTTTTGGCACTGATCATCTGCCACCAAAATGTAGTGTTTTAAAATGTTTTGTGGGAAGCTATAGCTTCACTCGTTTGCTCTCATCGCACAGGACACAATGGATGCCGTGCACAAAAACCTGGAGCGAAGCCGTCAGCTACAGTCCACGTTGCGGACGTTCGAGGCTCGGGACCGTTACCTTCTGGAGGATAACTTGTGGCGGGTTTCCTTCTGGTCCAGTGTCAGTCTGCTAGTCATGCTTAGCGTGGCCCTGACCCAGGTCTACACGTTACGCAGATTATTCAATGACAAACACAGAGTTTGCACATAGCAGAGATGAACTGGAAGGACGATGCTGTAACGCTTTATGCACTGTTAACAAAAAACACCAACTAATGGATTCTGGAAATGAAGACGTGCGGAAACTCTCAGGTCCGAAAAACACCCTTCTAGTTTATGTCAGAATTGAAGTGACAGTGAATCTGAAATCTTAAAGCTTGACCATAAACCATTTCTCAGTTTTAATTCTTCAGAGCGCTAACAGTGCTGAACACTAAATTTACTTGAAGTACTGTAACATTTGAATGTAATTTTGTACTTGACTTTTAAAACACTGTGGTTGAAATAATTTATGAGGCTTTTGAAATAAATAACATTGCAATTAACATTTCTTATGGATTTATACGGCGGTAAAATAAAAATCCAACGAAGTGGTTTGCTTTGAATGGTTTTATTATACAGCACATTAGCATCTCCTTTGGAACAAACACAGCTCAGTCGTATGCGGCGTAGCAAGTGCAAATACAAAGTGAATTTAAAACTCATCTGGATTATTGATGTTACCTTTCAAGTCAGTGCTGACAGCATTATGTACTGTGGAAATCAGAATCGGATTGTTTTATAACAATGTTAATTAATCTCGTTTCTTCAGGTTAATCTGTAGGTTAGTGTTTCTTATATTCTTCCATCACCCTGCAACAATATACAAATATTCTCATTAAACAACAAACCTAGGAAATTTATATACAACCATATTCATTACCTATAACTCAACTACCTATAAATAAGAGTCCCTAGAGTTCAATAAAACAATTCACAGGCATGATGCTTAGTTAATGACTCAAATATTCATCTTACATCATTTATTCAGTAGAAATTTAGCACTCGGGTCATCACTTGTGAAAGTAAATCTTGGGAGAGCTGCTAAATAATAAAGCCAGTTGCTCACCAAAACAGGAATATTAAGAAGACATTATCAAGTCATGACTTTCTCTGCTGTCACTGTGTTAAATGTAGCAGTTTGACTCCAAACCTTCCAAAAACAGACCCAAGAATTGAGTGCCTTATTATTATTATTTGTGGCCTCTTAAAGCTCAGATCCTGGAGTCCTGCGAATATACCTTATTTAGTGGTGCCTTTTCATTTGTTTTCATGCTTTGACATTGAATGTGTACTTGCAACACATTTATTATTTACTATCAGTAATATACAGATGATGAAGACTAATCAAATGTTTCATTAGACTGCTGACATCAGTAAGAAGACTTTAAGGCATAGTTCGCCTATAAGTGAAAATTCTGTCACTGATTACTCACCCTTGTGTCGTTGCAAATTCGTAAGACCTTCGCTCATCTTCAGAACATAAATTAAGATATTTTTGATGAAATCCGAGAGCTCTCTGACCCTCTATAGACAGCAACGCAACTTTCCCAGATAGGTAGTAAGAAAAAAATCTTAATTTGTGAACCAAGGTCTTATGGGGGTAATGGTTTCAGCTGTAACATGAGGGTGAGTAATTAATGACAGAATTTACATTTTGGGGTGAACTATCCCTTTAAGTTAAATTCCTTAAACTACAAAATTTGAGTCCCTTTTGGACTGTTTCAGTATAAAGACAGCATCAGTCGACATCAGTCTACTAATTCAAGGGAGATTCAACATTTGCAGTAAAAAACAAACTTTCTTCTTTATCATTAAAAAAAATTTAACAACTCAGTGCAAGTTGGGTCACATGTGCCTTGTCAGCCAATCAGATTCTGGTCCTGATCTGACAGGAGCCACCCACTCCCATGAACCATTGCAAATAACATGTTGATCTCCCTGGATGCATTCCACTTTGCATGTTTATGCCTTTCCCTACCCATCTTGTTTACTTGGATATACGTCATTGCTTATGTTGCAAATCGAGGGGTTGAGGGTCTGTCCATATAAACTTCCCTCTGCCACTTTACGAAGTGACACGTTGGAAATGGGGGCAGGGATTCCCCTGAGATGTAGTATGGGTATCTAAAAGTGTAATGTAATGCACCCCCTGTAGTCCCCCTGATGTATTTTTGTAGGCCAAAACCTACAGAAGTTAACATTTTAGCACTTCTGGTTTCATCATACTGAGGGTTTTTGGTTGAAGTAAGGTCTGTGGTGAACAAGCTCATGTTCCCACGTTTTATTCTACGACGTAAAATACATAAGTAAATATGGAAGTGGTTAAACGGTTGTTGTCATCACGCCAAACAACTCTACTCACTAGCTTGATGGCGAGGCTGAAGTCATGTGACTCTGGTGTAGTTTTTAGCCTATGTTAAGCTTTCTACTAAACGTAATTCAGTTGTTAATTTTTTCATAATGAACCAAATGTGTAAGAATCATAAGCAATTGTAAGTAACAGTGCTTATTGTTTGTATTAATCCAAATGCCAATGTTTTGAGGGAGTGAGGGAATGAGGGAATGAGAGTGATGCAAATGTATGATTTGGCTTACAAAAATCCAGTTAGTAATCACTGCAGCACTCTTGTTTCTTCTATACCATTGTAAATATTTCAACATTTGGGGGAAAAAACATGTTAGTTATATTGTTTTAATACTTAGAATCAAGTCATTAGTTTTACATTGTAACATTATTTCAGATTCACCATTATTCACAGTGCCTCATACTTGTTTTTTGTTAAAAATCAAAGTTTGTAGCGTAATTCTCGAGCTGGTTGATTTGGTTTAACACGTAAACTCTATTTTTATTTATTTATCTATGAGAACCTGAATAGTGAAACTACTTCTGTAACCCGAGACTGCTAAACAACTAGATCAGCACCTTTTCAGGTCAAAATGAGAGTAAAGTTCAGAAGAATCTCAGCTTTGGTCAGTCAGATTTTTAAATTGCATACTAAAATTAAATTGAATTTTTCCAGTACAGTTGATTATTCCTTTGGAAACAGGCATCATGTCCTCACGGTGCAGTAGAGCAGCCGCACGGTGATCCTTCACCAGAGCAATGGATCAGCTTCACCGCTGGTTCTCCGGCCGTCTGGGAGGTGGACGTCTGTTCAACAACCGCAACCAAAAGCACAGATCAGCAGTGAGAATTTCATTAGTGTGCTGTACAGAGTGAAACATGTATGTTTACAGTAATTCAGCAAGCTCTGATGAGCTTTGAAATAATGAGGTTTTCATTATGACCGTGTACGCTGTATAAATGTGGAGAGGAGTTGGGGGTACATTAATATCTCAAAAATTGTGAAACCGCTTGTTATGTAGAAACAGAAGATTCTGCTGTGCGTTAGTCATCAAGTCACATGTTTATAATAAAACAACACTGGTCATTGGTCAAACGTGGTCTTTTATGATGACGTAGGCCTTTTTTCAACTTCTACTAAGGAAGCATGCTCATGAGTCATGCATACAAAGGTTAGCTTCACAGAGAAAAAAGTGGTAATGAAGCTGTGTGGTTCTCCAGTGCTGTGTAATCTGGATTCTGTAATCAGATTCCAGTACTTGTAATTAGAGTATAACATTTAAAAATGCTTATAATCAGATTACAGTTACTTGTTATGGATTACAAGATTACAAATTATTTACACAATGATGGGGAGTTATCCATAATTTTTTCATTCTGGAAGTCTGGACAGAATATTTCATAATTCTCATTGTTTTCGTGTTTATTAATGTTTGAAGATGCCAGGGATTCACAAGCATTTTTGTCAGTCAAACCCCTTAGAATATATTTGCTTAAAATATTGCTGAGGAAGTTAATATTTCAATAATTTACCAACACATTTGCATGTTTTCAGTTTTCTGATATCAGTTAATATTCATATTTTTAGTGTTCAAGTATTTTAATTGCTTTTATTTTACATTTTAATTAATTATTAGGTTTTATCAACTTACTATTCACTCTCTGCCAACTAATGTTTAATGCCTTGGATGATATTGATATCACAAATGGAATATATTTCATTTTTTTGCAATTTTAATAAAAAGTAATCTAAAATGAATTTAAAACTTAGTCAGAATACATTACCTAAAATTATTAATCTATTCTATTCTATTCTATTCTATTCTATTCTTTACTATATTACTAACTACAGATCTTTTTTGGCACACTAATTACAATTTGAATAATCAAAGTTTTATTACAAATAGTAAGTGTAGCAAAACTATGGTTAATTTTGGTTGCCAGCATTTAACTATAACAAACATGTTTTTTTTTTCGTAAGGGTTGTCTGGATATATCACTAACTTAAAAATCTAGCTATTGCGTTCACACTCTCAACTTTAGATACTATCCTCAATGCTTCAAAAACGCATTTGTGGTGAACATAACTAATTTTTAATGGTTTTGAGTGGATGCACTTACACTAGTTTACACTAGTGTTTTCATTGCGTTGTAAAATGAAAACTGTCCTCGTCTACACTGGCGTTTTCACTGCATTTCAGAAACGATCTCTGTCCACACGCAGGTTTTTTCATGCAGGTTTCCCTGCTGAAAAAAAAATAGCTGCTGTTTTTTTTTTTTCAGCAGAGTTATTTAACAGTGAGCAATAACTGTTTACATTGTCGTCAAGGATATGCGGAGCGAATCTGTTTTGGTCCGTTTACACTGAAACGTAACCCCAGAGTTTTTGAAAGTCTCGAGGGTCAAAAACACCAGAATATAACTTATTAACCTAAACTAACAACCTAACTTATTAAAACATAAGATCTATAGAGGGTATGCACGTGACGTCACCGTCAGCTGGAGTGAGTTCGGCTCCGCCTACTGAGGGACAAAAAGAATGAGTGGCAGCATTGGTTTCAGCGTAAATGCTGCGACAGAACACACAAAACATCTCTAAAACCAGAACGAGCTTTGCAAATGACTGTACAAAGAGATCTGACAAGAAACCTGAGGTATATTTTTACAGGCTGCCAAAAGCTACAAAAAAGAAAAGGAAATGGATCGCTGCAATTCAAAGAAACAAATGGGCTTCAGGCGGTGAAACACGGATTTGCTGTCATCGCTTCATGTTAATATGTTCAATTTTGCGGTAAAAGCATGCCCTATATTTGTATTGTCATATCATAAATATTTACCATCTTAAATTATGCAGACTTGGATGTTTTTAAATAAACATTGACAGAAAACTATATAAGATTTTAGGCTGAACAATATAACCATATATGTTACATTGATATTAAGTGATCACCGGGGTTTAGACCAACCTATTTTGTATTTGCAAAATGTGTTCATGGGCAAATCTGCTTTGTTTATTTCCCCGGCATTGAAATCAGGCACATATAAATGTCAGGAAACACGATTCCTGGCTGTATATCAATATCCATGGACCACTGGACATTTGGTAAGTAAGGAACATTATATCAAGTCCAGCAAAAGGATTATTGTTTTACTCGCGTTTTCGCAGCTTCCCTATTTAAATCCATTCACGCAGCTGCTTCTTTTGCCACTCAGTCCGGCTGAGGGGGCGTGTTCCGGCGGGAAAATTACGTCAATGTATACCCTCTATATCCTATCTCTTTGAATGGGTAAACATCAAATTCTTCAAAACTGTTCAAGTTTATGATTAAACTTCATATTCGAAATAAATCACTAATGAAATCTGACAATAACTGCCTCATTAATATGTTTCATTGTGCTACAATAGCGTTAAAAAACGCTTATTTTTCAGGCTAGATCAACCAGTGCGCATGCGCAGTACTAAGCGCACTTCAGAATGCCGATTGCTTCTACAGCAACCGGGACTTCTAACGGCCGCTGCAGTGACGCGCTGACTTTACTAATCAACGATTAGCTCTTTCATTAAGAAGGCGGGGCTTCGCGACCATTATGAGCGTTGCATTTTTCCCCATTCAAAAACTATAGGAGTGACACGTCTTGGGTATTCTGATCTTTGGAAATACCAGTTTGGAATACGCAATTAACCGTAAGTTAATCACAAACATGATTTTTAATTAAAACAAAGCATAACAAATATCATATGGTCATATCTGGCTCGATCACTGGACGAGAGCAACTAATAGCCTACTTGTAACGCATAATGTTAAAAGCAGATAGTAGGCAAATTGGGCTTCAGTCAATGGCTTAAACCACTTTATTTTACATTTTGCTTTTAGGTAACACCTTTCTACTAAAAGTAGTATTCATGAAAAGTACCCAGACGACCTACAAATTTATGAAGTGCACATCTGATGGCCATGCGACAAACGACAAATGTAGTACATCCGGATTTCATTTATACTACAGAATCAACCTAATCTCACAGAAAAAGTGGAGGTGTTTTTGTATGAATTTGCATTACTTGAATCACAGTAAAACATACTTTTAACGAGGAAAAAAGTAAGCATGATAATAAGACATTAGCAGATTGTATGAAAACATACAATTGAAATTGTATAAATTCATATAAATAAGCCACACATTTTTTTTTTAAATGTAAAATAGTTTGCCTTGCCATGATATTGTGTTGCACATTCATACTGTATAGAACATACTTTTTTAAAGGCCACAAAGTACTTATTCAAAAGAAGGGCATATGGTTTTGGACGCAGTCACATATTAGTGAGAAACCCTACGTTTGATTTATTTCCATGAGAACACCAAAAGGAAGAGATGCATGCTGGGAGAGACATGTCATGGTAAATCAAGCAGACAGCAAGGAGACCTGACACAAGGAAACACCGACCACCAGAGCACCAGATCTTTATTATACACAACACCTTTTATTATCATCATCATCTCACTTCCAATTCTCATTGTGCATTTTGCTCCAAGTCCATTTTTTAATTACTACACAGGCACTTGACAATGATTTGTTATTCCAAAAGCATAAAAAATGCTAAATATGTCCTCAGTCCCTCACTCCATACAAAAGGACACAATTATTAAAGAGAGAAACGGGGGATCGGGTCACCATAACCAAAGACCAGAGGAAAAGTTATGGCTGCAGTGATCTGGACTTCATCTAGTTTTTACCAGATGTTGAATTTGAAATACAACTGGATTTTAATTCAAACCTTGAATTGACCCGACCTGAAGAAGGAGCAGCAGTCGCCATCACTGTAGCCATAACACACAGGAGTATTTCAAGAGCGTTCGGCTTTTAAATCTGCAGCTAATTTTTAAGTCCGACTCCAAGCCTTCGATTATTTACAGACGAATCGGCGCTAAAATCAAAGACCCGCTCCCGCTTACACCAAATCCCTATTTTTATCCTCAAGTTAATCAAGAAAACTAAATCGGTCACGGCCCGTTTCCTTGCACGCACATCAATAAAAGCAAACGTCAAAGATTCTGAAATCAAAATAGGATCAACAGGAAACCAGCTGGACCGCTTTCACTCTGAATTCTGTTCAACCATTGCTAACGCAACTGGCGGGGCGTAAATCTGGCGATAGCTAAGAATATCTGTGGTTTGTGAAAAATGAAAAATCAACACAAAGACAAATGCCCAGGTTATAAATAATACACTCAGAAATATGCGTGTTAGTACATCTATGTTAAAGGTTCACCGTTTTTTTGCGTTCAGAAAGTTCCCTGTGTCTTTGTAGGCGAGAGCGGACTGGTTCCATAAAGCAAACGCCCACGACCCCAAATACACCTGCATGTACCATGTTAGAGTGCATTTCCACTTCCTTAAGCGACCCTCACTATCCCTGAATGCGAAAATAAAAGCGGCTTGCAGATTAATTTAACTTACAATGATCAGAATGCTAAGCTAGCGTAAACTGTTACCAGATTTGGAGTCGGATGTTACCTGAGCTCTGAGCTCTGACGGGTCGGCCCGTCACGAGTGGTTATCATTCTTTTTCAGGATTATATTCATATACACAAATTATTATTTGTATAATTACAGAGATTTGCATACAAATTGCACTTCCTCTTCCAAGAAATTCCCATCAATAGAGAACTAGAAGTGCTTTTCAAGAACCAAATTTCCCGACATAACAGAAAGAGGATGTTGCCTGTTAACCCCAAACATGAGTGTCAACATCTAGTTTTTTTGACTTATGAACTAATTTCTCTGATTGGTTAGCTGCTATCGAGTCATAATTAACAGTCGCTTGGTACTAGGTGCCATTTTGAAGGGCATCAAATGGCCAATTGAACATGAAAAAACGAAGAGATCAGATCAAAATCAACCCCACATAGCAATAATAAACAACGGTCATGGTGTCTTATTTCAGCATATCAAGTTAGACAGTCAAGAAAACACAGAATGAAAACAAAAACACATGACGAAGTGTGTCTATGACAAGAAAGAGTCTTCAACCACCCTTAAGTTACCCAAGAACAGGAAGAAGACAGGCTAGTTTAACAGCAACTAGCTTGCACAGTGCTTGTATACATCTTATCCCACATTAAACCACTAGTCAGAGAGGAGGCATGATGAGTCTAATGTTGGTTCGTCTACACAAGTTGAGTAGGATACCCCCTGGTGGTCACCTGACCTATGTGAGTGATGAAATGACTTAAAGTTGGAGGCCACTACACCCTTTAGATCACTCTATATTTGAGCAAAATAACAACAATAATAATTTCATTTGAATATTCATGTGCTTAATTTAGACCTCTGGGCTTTAAAAGTAAGGATGTGATTAGCAGCGCTGATCAGAGGACAGTTTGAGTGGATTATTTAGGTCTATTGGTCAGGCTGTATGTGTAGACACACGTGCACATGTTTCAGTGCAGTTCTCCAGCCCTTCCTCTCCCTCTCTCTTTCTTTCTGTCAGCCTATGGTGGCCAGCGCACAGGTCTAGTCTAGCAGGGAGGGCTCGGCGGGGCGGATAATGGTGGGCCGGTTGGGAGCGCCAGGGGGTCTTCTGCTGCAGGAGGAGAAAAGAGTGAGAAACAAAAGTGAGACACACCCGCAACCACAGGGAAATGATGGAGGAGAAGGGTTTAGGGATTAGATTAGATCTGATGAGATGAGAATAGACATGAGACTAGATGAGATGGGAAAAGACAAGATGAGACTACATGAGAGAAGATATGACTAGATGATATGAGAAAAGAAAGGTGACTAGAAGAGATGAAAAGAAACTAGATAAAGAGACAAGAATTGATGAGACTAGGTGAGATGAAACGACATGACAAAAGACAAAAGATGAGCAGAGATAAGACTATATAAGACCACATATGAGATGAGACTAGATGAGAAAAGACAGAGCTGCGGAGAGTCGAGACTAGATGAGAGGACATGAGACTAGATGAGAAAAGACAAAAGCTGAAGTAATTAGGCAAGCAGAGGTGACTAGATTGAGACTAGAAGAGATGATAAGAGACAATATGAGGAGAGACAAGACTAGGTAAGATCACATAACATGGACATGAGACTAGATGAGAAGACACGAGAAAAGACACAAGGAGAACAGATGAGGCAAGAAAAGAAAAGATGAGGAGAGACACTGATGAGACCAGATGAGACTAGAAGAGATGAGAACTGACAATATGAGGAGAGACAAGACCAGTTATAATCACATAATATGGACATGAGACTAGACTAGGAGACTAGATGAGAAGACATGAGAAAAGATAAGGAGACTAGACAAGACTAGAAAAGATGAGTAGAAACAAGAATTGATGAGACTAGATAAGAGGAGAAAAAACACGAGGAGACAAAACTAGACAAGACCACATAGGAGACGCGACTATATGTGAAGAGATGGAAAAAAAGACGAGCTGAGCAGAGACGAGACTGGATGAGACTATATGAGAGGACAAGACACTAGACTAGATGAGATGAGAAAAGACAAAAGTAGAAGAGATTAGTCAAGATGAATAGATGAGACTGGAAGAGATGAGGAAAAACAAATGATGAGACGAGATGAGATGACGGGACAAAAGATAAGAAGAGACTAGACTCAACAAGACTATATGAGATGAAAAAAAGATGAGGAGACAAGTTTAGATAAGACCAAATAAGAGATGAGACTAGATGTGAAGAGAAAAGACAAAAGTAGAAGATATTAGAACAGGGGACTAGATGAAACTAGAAGAGATGAGGAGAGAAGAATTGATGAGACTAGATGAGATGAGAAAAAAGATGAGGTGACAAAACTAGACAAGACCACATAAGAGATGAGAGTAGATGCGAATAGATGAGAAAAGGTGAGCTGAGAATAGATGAGACTAGATGAGAAAAGACAAAAGTATAAGAGATGAGGAAAGAACAACTGATAAGATTTCATGAGATGAGACAAGATGAGACAAAAATGAGGAGAGACAAGACTTAATGAGACTAGATTAGATGACAAGACAAAAGATGAGGAGCAACAAGAATTGATGAGATTAGATGAGCCAAGGTGACAAGAGACAAAAGATGAGGAGAGACAAGACTTTAAGAGATGAGACGAGATAAAAGATGAGGAGACAAGACTAGATTGGACCACATAAGAGATGAGACCAGATGCAGAGATGAGAAAAGACGAGCTGAGGAGAGACAAGACTACATGAGAGGACATGAGACTAGATGCGATAAGAAAAGACAAAAGTAAAAGTGATTAGGCAAGAACAGGTGACCAGGTGAGACCAGAAAAGATGAGGACTGATGAGACTAGATGAGATGAGATAAGAAAAAAGATGAGACTAGATAGGACCACATAAGAGATGAGACCAGATGCAAAGAGATAGATGAGACTAGAAGAGATCTGAAGAGACGATATGAGGAGAGACTAGGTAAGATTACACAGCATAGACATGAGACTAGCTGAGAAGAAAAGAGAAATAAGGAGACACAACTGATGAGACGAGATGAGATGACAAGATGGGATGGGAAGAGATGAGATTACATGAGAAGACAAGTCTTGATGAGATGAGACAAGACAAAAGATGAGGAGACAAGACTAGATAAGACCGCATACGAGATGAGATGCAAAGGGATAAGAAAAGACAAGCTGAGAAGAGACTAGATGAGATGAGAAAGACAAAAGATAAGGAGACAAGACTAGATGGGAACACATAAGAGATGAGACTAAATGAAAAGAAATGAGAATAGATAAGGCAAGAAGCAATGACTACATGAGACTAGAAGACATGAAAATAGACAAGATGATGAGAGACAAGACTAGATGAGTCTACATAAGATGAGACGAGATGAGAGAAGACAAAAAGATGGGGAGAGAAAGGACTAGATGAGACTACCCAGGAGGAGAAAAGAGAGATAAAAGACAATGTGATACAAGAAGTGACTAGATAAGATTAGAAGAGATTAATACAGATAAAATGAGACAAAATGAGGTGGGAAGAGAAGAAATTTGAAGAAAAAAGACAAAAAGTCAAAATAGGCTGTATGAGACTTAATGATATAAGACAAGAAGAGAAGAAATGAAAAGAAAGAAGCGACAAGATGAGATGGGATGAGACAAGAAGTTAGGTGAGACTGTGAGATAAGAAGTGGCTAGATGAGGCCACACAAAAGCAGAAAAGAAGGCTAGAAAAGAGACAATTTGACCGAACAAGATAAGAAAAGACAGGAAGAAACAAGACAAAAGGGGCTATATAAGACTAAATGAGAAAAGAGATCAGGAGGCAAGAAGAAACAGTAGATGACATTAAAAGAGACAGGGGAGAAAGGCAGAAAGAGATGAGTGCAGATAAGATAAGAGGGAAATACCAGATGAGACAAAGGAAAAAAGCACAATAAGAGATAAGAAAAAAAAAAGAATACAAGTGATGAGGAACGACAAATCTAGATTAGGACAGATGAGAACAGATATGAAGAGATGAAAAGAAGAAGAGGCTAGATGAGTAGAGACAAGAAGAAGAAGAAGAAAGCAAGAGATGAGAAGAGATCAAAACAGGAAAATGATATCACTGGAAGGAATAAAAAGAATATGCTGAGAAGGAAAGGAGGTAAAACTAGGTTTTGGTAATAATATTAGTGTTTTTTTGTGTTTTTTAACTAACGTTCACTTCTTTAGAGCTTCAGACATAAGATGCTCGTACTCACACGCATAGCGAGAAAACACATCTACGTGGAGATGACACATGGTTAAGTGTCTTACCTGGGGATGCCCGGAGGGATGCGGGCAGGGCGGGAGGGGATCTGAGGAGGCGCACTGAAAGGATCCTGGTTGCTGTTGCCGAAGGCATTGATGGGCTGGCCTGGGCGAGAGGGAATGGGTGGAGCTGCAAAAGAGGGGGTGGGGTTAAGAGGAGGTGGGCCTGGTGTTGGACCTCTCACTGCTGGAGGCCTGCTGGGGGGCGGAGCAGATGAAGGCGGTCTACGCTGGGGGGTGGGGCTACACATGACAAAAAACGAAGAAATATAGTATTACAACAGTTATGAAGCACACTAAAACAAGTTTATGAAGTATACTACTTATACAGAAAGCTTCACAAAGCCAACACCCATGAAAGAGCAATGAAAGAGCAGTCAACAGCATGCTGTTCATTTTCTAACCTAGTCTCCGGAATCCAGTTGTCACTGACGGGCGGAGGCACAGGAGTGGACACAGTGCTTGTGCTGATGTCACCGATGATGCTGAGGGCCTCTTTTATGGCGTGGTACATACGCAGCATCTCGTCCCTGCGCTGGGCCTGGTCGGCAGACTCCTCCATCAGACTGTTCTGATCTCCTGAGGAGTACAGGTATGCCAGCAGCTCTGAGTGGATGAAGTCTTTAGCCTGGGGATAGAAAGACAAGAGAACAGGAACGGAAAGGTTAAGGAAGAGGTGAGGATGTTTGCAATAAGTTATGTGCAATAAATATGTTTCAAAATGAACTGCTTAAAGGGGGGGTGCAATGGTGTTTCATATATTCAGAGTTGTTTACGGTGTTAAAGAGTTGGATTCTCATGCTAAACATGCCAAAGTTAAAGAAAATAATTTAGACGAATGATGGAGAATTTCTTTGCCGAAAATCTTACTTCCGGGTTGGCACAAGTTTTGTCTGTTTTTTTTTCGATCGTGGCTTTAATGATGTAATCGGTGGTGGAACTCCTTATATGAGCATTTCTCCCAGAAAAGCGTGCCGCGGCGCCCGCGATCATGTCGACTAGACCGTGAGAAAGAGAGAGCGCCCATCAACATGCTTCATTCGGCTGCACTCTGCAAGGGATTCACTCGGGAAGAAAGTCTCTAAAGAAGTGTGGTTTTGGTTGTAAGGCAAAGATAACTTGCTCAGCTTCCTGAGGAACCCAGCGTTATGTGAACAGTGTTTCCGGGGCAGCAATGGAGTTTTGCAAGTGTGTGTTTGTTGAGGAACGTTTCACATACAAGGCTCAGTTCAATGCTGGATTTGCACATTGTTTGACACTGAAAGATGGAGCGGTCCCAGCTATAAAAGATCCCGGTCATGATTCAGAACTGCAGATGGCAAGTAAAACGGCATCAAATGTGTGTTTTATTGGCAATCCCAGCGCAAGTGATCGTCGAACTTAGCTCCGCCCACGGCACGCCTCCAGAAGCTCGGAAAGCTGTATTTTTCTTTTATAAATATGATAAAACTAAAGACTTTTTGGATATATTAAGGATACAGTACTACTCTATAGGTACTCAGGATTAACATGAGATTAGGTGAAACTGTGTGTTATGTACCCTTTAAAACATAAGCGGTTGTGTACTTACGCTGTTGATCATGAGATGCATGATAGTCTTGGGCATGAGGTCTCTGATGGTCTTGTTGACGATACCAATGTAGGAGTCCACCAGGTTACGGATGGTCTCCACCTGTCTCTCCAGCTGAGGGTCCATGGAGAAGGTGTCGACTGGAGTGGCCTCTTCTGACTCCACCTACACACATATACAAGCTTCTTATACAACCACTTTTATTTATAAATGTTCCTAGTCTTAGCGTGATGAATGGATGAATGAACACTTTTCATATTCATCAAAATGTAAAACCTTTCTTCACCTCTAAAACAATTTCTGATACTAGAAATCATGAGTGATATTTGCCCATGTTAAAACTGTGTAAAAGTTGTTGCTAAGATGATTTTACACATTGCAAAGTAGCCGCTAATGCATTTTGAGTGTTTTTAACATGTTGCAGTATGAGTATGTTTCTGGCTGGTTGCTTATGCCGATTGCTTAGTAATAACATAGTAATAACACAGTAATAGTGTAAAAAAATATATTTCAAATAGTGCTGTCAAAATTAACATGCTAATTCAGGCAATTCATTTTTCCAGTTTAACTGTTTTAAAAATGTTTAACGCAGTTAATGGAGGGGTGGTGCTAGGGTGCTGCTTCTGCCTCTTTTTTTCTTGATAAGAATTGCCTTTATTTCGACGTAGAACATCTTTACGACAACATCAAACGGGAGACTTCAGATGTGCACTCTTCAAACTACTTCAACTCTGCGCCAAGCGCTATTCAAAACGGTACAGGTGACAAAGAAATTTCAGTAGAACATCAGTGAACTGTGTGGTCAAATGAGCTGTTGTCAGGCCATATGTCAGTAAAAATTAATTCACTTGTTCTGTCATCCATTATAATACTCTTAGTGCATGCTCTTCAATTGCACGCACAAATACGGCAACATGCTGAAGCCTGTATCATTTCATATTAAAGCGCAAATAAAATGAGTAGCAAGTGTGTCAGATCCGTGTCATGCTCAGCAACGCCGGCTCTTAAAGTATTAGCAGCCAAATAACCTAATAACCCAACTGTTGTCATACCTGTTAATCAAAGAACAAAAGAAAAGAGAAAATCTATAACTTTTGTAACTTTAATGATTCATCTATATTTATTTTCTATTTGCTAATGGGCACAGGTAAACAATGGGTTTACGTGAAGATTGTTTTAAGTTCACTTCGAATAGAAATAGAAAATTGATAGCTCTCCATTATACTGTAATGTTGAATGGCTGTAGTCAATGGGTAAACATAAAAAACAAAAAAAACAAAAAAAATCCTAGAGACATTATTAATATTGATATCAGTGATATGCACCTTCAATCATAAAAATATATTCAACAAATATGTGATTGTGGACCACAAAACTAGTCGTAAGTCGCATGGGTATATTTGTAGCACTAGCCAAAAATACATTGTATGGGTCAAAATGATACGTTTTTCTTTTAGGCCAAAAATCATTAGGATGTTAAGTAAAGATCATGTTCCTTGAAGATATTTTGTAAATTTCTTACTGTAAATATATTAAAACGTAACTAGTAATGTGCATTGATAAGAACTTAATTTGGAAAACTTTAAAAGGCAATTTTCTCATTATTTAGATTTTTTTTTGCACCCTTTTTAATAGCTGTAATTCAGCCAGATATTGTCCTATCCTAACAAACCATACATCAGTGGAAAGCTTATTTATTCAGATGATGTATAAATCTCAATTTTAGAAAATTTACACTTGTGACTGGTTTTGTGGTCCAGGGTCAAATATTAAAAATAGACCGTCTTTATGTTCTACATTAATTTAAAGATTGAATGTGAAATTATTGCAATATAAAAGTATATAAAGTAGGTGGGATTAATCACGATTAATTTAAGAAAAATTTAATTCGTTTTTTTTTTTTTTTTTTAATTGACTGACAGCACTATTTAAAAGATTTTATTTTTACATGTTGCCAAATAGCTGCTAAAATATTTTGAGAGTATTTTATATATGTTGCAGTGTGAGTATTTTTGGCTGGTTGCTTATGCAGATTCCTTAGTAATAACATGGTAATAACAGTAAAAAATGTAAAAACATACCTGTCTTTAAATTTCAGGTACCATGTCAATAATGCAAACAGATGTGCCAATATGTACCTATTTTTTAAACTACTTATCCCTGAGCATATATAATAATAATAATTGTAATGTTTGCCTTAGTAGTACTGCCACCTCTACTACTAGTACTATTCTTTGGGCCCGTCCACACGGAGAAACGTTTAGCTGTATGTAAAAAATTTGTATCATACCGTATCGTAATTTTTTTTTTAAACTGGGACCCAGAGTGGATAAATCTGAAAATGACACCCTTGCGTTTTTATGTGTACAGCCAGTCCATATATGTTGTGAAACGATGATATCATCCCCCAAAGTCTCGACTTTAGTCAGACGGGGCTACATCACATATCAGCAACAACAACATGAGCAAACAATGGACAACTGTATTTTTATTAACTAACATTAACACAGATCAATAAATAGTGTAATAAATGTATTGTTCCATGTTCGTCTTTGTCTTCTTGTTTTGTGATGGGTTTGTATACAGCGTGCAAGTTTTATGCACATGCTTCTCCATTTGTAGTGCATCTCTGTGGCAGAATTGCAGCGCCACATACTGGTCTGGCATGTATACTACATCGTTTTGAGTAGGTTTCAGTGGTTTCGTATGTATGTAGATTTTTCTTGAGAGGACACAAATTTACAGAATTTCATTTAGAACTAATGTGAAGGAGCCTAATTTCATTACATATGTTCAAAAGTTTGGCGTCAGTATTTTTCGTTATTATTTTTTAAAATAAAGTAATACTTTAATACAACAAGGATGCATCCAACTGATCAGAAGTTAAAGACACTTAATAATGATACAAAGATTTCAATTTAAAATAAATGCTGTTTTGAGCTTTCTATTCAAAGATTCCTAAAAATTTATAAAATACAAAAATATTAGGCAGCACAACTGTTTACAACACTGATAATAATAAATGTTTCTTGTGCACCAAATCAAAATATTAGCCTGATTTCTGAAGGATCATGTGACACTGAGTTAATAGAAAATAATTGTAATAATATTTCACAATATTATTGTTTTTATTGCATTTTTTAAATAAACGTAGCATGGGTGAGCATCAGAGACTTCCAGAAATCTTCTATGTGTAGACTTCAAATTCTCATTAATGGAATGTGGAGTGCTTTAGATTGTACATGTGTTCAAACTGAACATTAGTACCTGATCTTTCTCAGGATAAACTCCTGCTCGGAGAAAAGAGGCTTTCCAGCTGTCCACGTCCTCCTGTGAATCACAGGCCAGCTCGATCTGACGCAAGTCCTTATACACGTTCCTGTGAGAGGGATCGAACAGGATGAAGTGACCGAACGCCAAACACAAATACACAAACATACAGAGTTGCAGTCAGCCCTGACCTTTGCTCTGTGTTGAAGATTGCAAAAATATGCTTGGTGGACATGAAACCCTTCTCCACGTCTCTGAGCTTCAGGTTGTCCAGAGGAAGCATGTATTTCTTCTCTTTTTCCTAGTAGAGCAAGATAAGAGAGGGAGTGTTACAACAATCTTATAAACCACTTCAGAGTGGCAGTGTTGGGAGATTTTGAATACAACAAATGAATGTACAGAAAAGTGCCGCATGAATATTCTTCAAAATTTTTTTGGAACGACATGACAGAGTTAATGACCATTTTGAAGTATAGTGTCTCTTTAAAGAAGGACCACCAGGTTGCCAAGCCAGAGAGGGGGATGTGAGACACAGAGAGAAAAGAAAAAGAAGAGGCGGAGTCCGTATGAGGACTAATGCTGCCAACTCGTTCTGTTGAGTTGAGAAGCAGCATCTGGAAACGTTTATGTCTGCAAAGCTACGGCCCCAACGGTTACATCACTCAGAGGAACACTTCCCTGCCCCCAACACACACACACACACACACTATATATATACACACTCACACGTACATACACACACAACAACCCCCCAGTAACCCAGTACGATTTCCTGCAAATTCCAAAGTTGGATCCCGGCTGGAACATTTCAGTGCGCTTGCCACGTCACTTTGCCTCCCCTTTCGTCCCTTTTTTACTTTCGTCCTGCTCCTCGCCTCTCTTTTCTCCATTTACCGCTTTCTCTTTAGTTCGAAAACCACTGCTGAGGGAACATTTCTCAGTGTTCTTGATAAAACAACAGTAAAGAGCGAAAACCTCACATGATTTAGAATTCGAAAAAGGAGCCACGATGGCAAAACGGTCCATATTTCTCTTGACTGGAGAGGCCTGGAATATGCATTTGCCACGCAGCAGCGGACATGTGAGTATACCGAATAAATACGTTTTAAATGAATTCTTAATATAAACATTATTCAGAAGTAACGTTGGGATATTCAGTGATGCTATTTCAACCGATTTCATCATGTTTAGATTCATAATATGTTAAATATAAATGTTTGTGCATATTCGGACCATAATGACTTGATTCTTTGTGTGCCTTCAATACTCGGTCCAAAAAGCTTTTGGAAGTAAAAACCTAAACATAAAAAGGTCACATATCACCCCAAAATTAAAAGAGGTTATATTCCGCACTAATAAAATGAAAACCTTTTCACCACAGCATTATTTTCATGATAATTAAGCTTTTTCCTGCCTCAAATTTTCATTAATGCTGTATGTCCGAATATTTTACTTTTAATTTTTTTTATTGTTTAGTTAATTTAATACAGTTATATTTCACTATTTGACAGTAAATTATGTAAAGTCATACTTCGCAATCGAAATACCAATATATTTTGACAGTATTACAGTATTAAGAATGAGATTTGTAGATTCTGATAACTAAACGTGTTGCTGAAACATGTTACAATCCACAATTTACTTTGGAAAACATAATTTATTGCTTTATTTTAGATAAGTAGTGAGCTAAACACGTTCTTGACTGGGTTGAGTGAGATCGACGCTTTATCAGTGTGCTTGTCTGAACTGTTTACTCTCCTCTGCAGTCGTGTGCGGTCCTCGGGGCAGTGACCTACGGTCCAGCTGCCCTCTTTACTCCCCCTCGCCTGCCCAGTGTTCAGACTACCTGTTCATCATGCTGCAGCTGAACAGTAGTCCGCACATTGGTTAGGCTGGGCTGGGACACACACACCCGTGGCTCGAGCAAAAGGACTCTACCATTCGCCGATGGACGGGGGGATTTTACATATATAAACAATCTCTCTTGGGGAATAAAGTGAGACATTTACATTGAAGTTGCTTTGGATAAAAGCGTCTGGCAAATGCATTAAAGTACACATTCATGAATTTATGTGCTCCCTGGGAATGAAAGGCCTTGATGTTACTAGCACCACACTCTACCAGTCAAGCCACAGGAACTCTGGAAAACAGCTAACGTTTGCAGTAATTTCAAACACACATGGAGTTCGAGCCCGACTTGAGTGGCGCTAGTTTTAAGCTGAAGCGAGAGGGGGAGGGAGTGTAAACGAGAAATGAAGAACAGATGAATCTCACCTCTTCGTCCTTGTACCAGGACAACGATTCGGCAGTCAGGACAAACCAGTACTCCTTGGAGCCGCCCTTCATAATGCTGATGTTCAGGGTTAGCCAGCCTTTACGGATCACCTGTGGGACAGAGGGTGTAGGGCATGCCACAAGAGTGGGGAAACATTTATGAGTTCCAAACTAGTACATTCAACAGCCTTTGTGCTGGAAGCTTGTGTGCTATGCTGAACAAACCCTGAAAACCCTATTGTGCAAACTTTTGGTGCTTACCTGCTGTGGAAATATTTCATCTAAGTATGCTGGCTAACGTGATTAACTAAATAAATCTGCTTTGTACATTACAGCAGTGGTTCTCAACTGGTTTAGAAATTTCGTTTAAAATTTTTCAGGCAAAATCGTCCAGTTTTGGAAAAAAAAAACATTTTCATTCAAATTTTGCAGGCAAAAACGGTCTATTTTGAAATGCTGTTTAGGTTTGTAACCAAATTTTCATTTAAATTTTGTATGCAAAAATTTTCATAAAAATTTGTCAAGCAAAATTGGTCAGTTTTTCCCCTGATTTTTATTTGAAATGTTGTGGGCAAAATTTGTGCATTTTTTCCAGACATTTCGTTTAAAATTTTGCAATTTGAGTTTTTTTAGGCAAAATTTGTCCTTTGTTTTTGAATTTCGATTGAAATTTTACATGCAAAAATGGTTCACTGTTTTGAAATTTCATTAAAATGTTTCAGGCAAAATTGGTAATTTTTCCCCCTGAATTTTATTTGAAATGTTGTTGCCAACTTAAAATTAAATTAAAATTAAAATTATTAAAATTTTTCCAGAATTTTCTTTTAACTTTTGCGGGCAAAAACGGTCCACTGTTTTGAAATTTTGTTACATTTTTTTTAGGCAAAATTGGTCCACTTTTTTTTTTTTTAAGATTCTTTGTAAAAATTTCATTGGCAAAAATGGTCCACTGTTTTGAAATTTTCATTGGCAAAAATAGTTGACTGATTTGAAGTTTCTTTTATATTTTTCAGTCAAATAAGTTTTACTACAAATTATTGTAGCAAAACCATGGCTAATTTGTGGTTACCATGGTTTAACTATAGAAACCAGGGTTTTTTTTTTTTTTTTTTTTTGTAGTAAAACCATGGTTACATACATGATTGTATAAATGTAAACACAGAAATCTCTTTTTGGAATTGGAAATCTAGGACCAGCCTAAACCCAGTGCAAAAAACATGAAATTCTTGATTGTGTGGATTCCTACTGATTTCGCTTGTGAAAAATTGTAAGCCTATCGACGTAAAAAATATTACCATTCAAATAAATATTCAAAGCTAAACAGGAAGAGTGAAGACTGTTACTGCATAAACAACAACAGAAATGTGATTTACCAACCTAAACGCATAAAACATGTTGTATCAGTATTAGCATATTAGCGAAAACTGCATTATTTTAATTGGAAGTGTTTTCTCCATTTTAAAAGCTGATATGCACAATTTTATATGACTATTTGAATGTTATAATTCACATTTAGCTTTAGGTTGCTATTCACCAGTTGGGAACCACTGGAGTCAGAACATAAGGCAGTAATTAAAGCTTAGTCACAAATAAGCGCTCTAGAAACTCTGAATGTACACTAACAAAACCACTGGGGAGTGTCTTGATGTCTTGAAATAGAGCAACAATAAAAGAACAAAGGAACAATTTTGTTGTGCATGTGGATTTTTTTTCTAAAGCATAAGGCAATGTGATGGCAGATGCCATCCAGACCCACTGGCCTGCCAGAGGAACAGGGGTCAGAGGTCGGCAGTGGTATGTTAGGGTCAAATTAGTGAGTAAAACAAGCCTACATACTGGTAAACAAAGGAGAACGCCGTTAGTGGTGTTAATGGAGACAGACGTACACTCAAGTGTGAAAACCTATTGAACGGAAAGGAATAGTGAGAGGAGACACAGGTAAGCAGGTCGTACTGGTAACCAGTGGCCGTTTACTAGGAGAAAATACAGGAGCTGAAGAAGAAAGGGTTAGTCGAGGAAACGGGAGAGAAAGGGCTTCCAGATTTCAGTGGCAAAGGAATTTCAGAGTTATTTTTGAGGGTTAATAGGTATCTGTAACTCTGGAACAATGAATCTTATTTACATTATTAATGCACATTCCAGCTCTGTTCTGGTACTACATCTTACATCGTAATACCACATGGAATCAATGACACTCAACTTCTTCCACTGAAGAAAGAAATATCCCACCAAAAGTTTCTACAAGCATTTCTAGGGCACCATCCCTTTTCTCCCTTTCCGTTTTGCTTTGTTCCCCGTAAAAACGAAAAACTGAAAGGAGGGGGTTAGGGTTAGAGATTAGAGAGTGCCAACTGAAACAACGCAGACATAAAGCTATGGCAGGCTATATAGATTGTTTGCCTTGGTGGGGAAATGCCATCAACCTTCTTAAACCTAGAAACCTGATAACCATCTCTAAGAGCGGGAAAAAGACAGAAGAGACTGACGAATAAAAAAAAAAAACACCGGGACAGTACGGCTCAAGCGTCTCGTGCTAGGATGTACTGTAGCGACCCGAACAAATGACCACAAAAACGCTCTCGAATATCTTTTCATTAGAGAGAAACCCAGCAAATATCTGTGGTCAGAGTTTGGCTTGGGCTCTGTGTTCACTAACATGGATCCAATTTCCCTGCCGCCCACAACTGAAAGAAACGAGAGCATGACCCTATTTTCCGTTGTGTTTCGATTTCACCGTTCTTCCACGTTGCACATTCTGACTGCTGTCTTTCTAAATTGCATGAATTAGTCCTAACATTATGTACATTCGAAATGCATAATTACCAACAAGTTAATCAAAGCATTGGCAAAATATGATCAGAAATTTCATTAACAGAAATCTGTTGATAGAAGGATGATTTTGAATTAAAGATGAGATGATTAGATGATTACCTGTGAGAGGCGACTGTTAATTACCCCAACAGAAATCCCCCAATTAACTTTGCCCTAGAAAGGATTTCTCTAAGGTTGAGCAGTTAATTTATTAAATCAGAGTCAATTGATTAGCAAAAGGAACTCGATACTGCCACATTCTGGCCATTGCTGGCACACCAAAAGGAGAAGGAAAAAAAAACTACTAAATATGAACTAACTTATATGGTAGGGCTGGACAATATTTTGATTAAGTTCAGTAGAGATTATTGTGAAGACATTAATTTTTCTAAGAGGTTTAGATTTGTGATTAAGATCCAAATTGATTTAACTGAAATTCAAATTCAATTCAAACTGCCCATTTCATTTAATGGGTTTAAAACTATGATCCAATGCCCTGTGTGGCACTTTGCAATTATTAAATGCTTAATAAACAAATCTAAAAGGTAAATGCTTATTTATTACTCTGCATTGCTACATGCAGTTGAAGTCAAAAGTTTACATACACCTTGCAGAATCTGCAAAACGTTAATTATTTTAGTAAAATAAGGATCACGCATGTGAAAATGCATGTTCTTTTTTATTTAGTCCTTTCACAGTGAGGACAACTGAGGGACTCATATGCAACTATTACAGAAGGTTCAAATGCTCACTGATGCCTCTGAAAAAAAAACAAAACAAAAGACCTGAGCATTAAGAGCCGAAGGGGTGAAAATTTTGAAGAAAAAAAATTTAACTTGGTAAATTTAACTTATTTTGTCTTCTGAGAAACATGTATTCACCTTCTGTAGCTTTTAAAAGGCAGTGCTATATATAAAAAATATATATTTAGGCAAAATATGAAATATGTACACTTTTTCATTCTGTTCAAAAGTTTACACCCTGGGTTTTAATGCATCGTGTTTTCTTCTGAAGCATCAGTGAACGCCTGAACCTTCTGTAATAGTTGTATTCTATAATCTATAACAGTAGAGTCCCTCAGTTGTCCTCAGTGTGAAAAGATGAATCTCAAAATCACACAGTCATCGTTGGAAAAGTTTCAAATACACAAAAATGCTGAAAAACCAAGGAATTTGTGGAAGCTGAACGATTTGATCGCTATCATAAACTATCACTAACCAAATAAATAAATACAAAAAAAAATAATTCAGGTAACAAAGTATTAAGAATCAAGTGTACGTAATCTTTTGAACAGGTCATTTTTTTTTTCATTCAGCTATTATTTTCTCTTGTGGACTATATGTAAACTCTATGTAAATTCTTTTATGTGAAATATATCAGGTCAGTACTAAATAAAAATGGCTGCTTGGATGAATTTTTTTTAGCTATATAGCCCAGACCTACCACAGACGTGCAGTGAGAAGAAAGAAAATCATATTTCAGTGAAAAATAATTGTGATTAGCTCTTAATGCATTCAAAAATCTATCAAAAAAAAAAAGGCACCACATTATTTTGGGTTTGAGTTTGGCTGTCCAATTTGATTGGATGATTTCTTGGCCCCACCCACCCAGCATATCCCCATGGTGATGAAGAGGCTGATTCTCCACAAGGCAAACTCTGCTCACCCAGTCTGGGCCGCCAGAACTCACATCCAGCAACAGGACAACCGAGGCCTCCATTTCATTCCATTATATCATTTAAACAAAAAAAAAGTTCTTTCATCTACAAAAATACACTGATATATGAAATTAAGGGTGCACTGTGACATTTTGTGAAAGGAATGGTTAGTAATGTCCTCTTGGTTTAATTACAATAATTACCAAATGTTAGGTGATGCCACTAATTGCAGTGGGCTTTTTATGGTGGATTTGACGTCAGTTACTGATTACTCGTAACTGTAATTGACTAGCCATGATTTATTATTTTTTTTCCAGGTTCCACCATTTTTGTTTTTTCCACCAGACTATACCTTCTCGACTTCGCCTTCTCTCAGGCCACCTAGCTGCAGAGTGAAAGAAAAACCATCAGCTTTATAATATTTATTTCACTAGAAGGTTTACACACGGACATCCAACCCGCACTGGAAATTATGAGTCGGTTGAACTGTTACGGCCTCAGTTCTCCTGAATGGACGAGCGCTGGTGACCTAACTGGGTGTGGCTTGTAGGTTTGTGGTACTTACCAGTATTTCACCCTGCAGTGATAAGGAGGGACGGGGTGGGGGCAAGTTTTGGGGAAAAGAAATTAGATACAGGAAACAGGCAAAGCAAGAAAGGGAAGACAGTGCAGGAGGATGGTTAAGAAAGACAAATTTTTCAAATGAAAGTGAAAAGATTTGAAAGGGACAAGGGTGTGATGGAGTGAGTAAAAGAACAGAAAAGTCACAGTGAGAGATATAGAGAGAGACAGAGAGAGAGAGGGAGAGAGAGAGAGCAACAGAACAAAGTTACATGCAATTAGATTAACTGACAGTACCACAAATCAGAATTATCTACTAGGTTGTGTCAATTTCATGGCCGGATCCATGCACACTCTGAATTACACTTCAAACAGAAATAGGAAGTTTGCATCAAATTAGGGCAAGACTGAAACAAAAAACAATGCATTGATTACTCATTTGTCATGCGTCAGTGTTACTTGCAGCTAGTACTGCTGTGATGCTAGTGAAAGCAGAGTTTCTCAAAAGTGGGAGGAAATAAAAGGGAATGTCCCTGTCTAATAACACAGCGTACTTTCAAATTGCTTATGTCATTTCCACTGAAACAGTCACAGATGATGTTTTATGTAAGAAAAGGATGCTCTTTAGTGACGAGCAATGCTCATTCAAATGAAACGGCAGACATAAAAAGGAACACTGTGTCTATGACGTGTGAAGTGACAGAATTCCTGCTGTCAACAGTAATGATGTCAAGCGTGATGCTTCATATTATCAGCCATTCAGAACATGGAGCTGTTCAGTCATGATGTCAGTTGTGTCACTTATGAAGAACAAAACATGAATGTTTTTTTTTATTACCCAAATTATTGTTCAAATATAGGATTTAGGAATACAAGCTAAACAACTTCATATGTGACCCTGGACCACAAAACCAGTCATAAGTAGTATGGGCATATTTGTAGCAATAGCCAGCAATAAATTGTATTGTTCAAAATTATTTATTTTATGCCAAAAATCACTGGGATATTAAGTAAAGATCATGTACCAAGACATTTTGTACATTTCCTACTGTAAATATATCGAAACTTAAATTTTGATTAGTAATATGCATTGCTAAGAACATCATTTGGTGATTTTCTCAATAGTTTGACTTTTTTTGCACCCTCAGATTCCAGATTTTTAAATAGGCCAAATATTGTCCTATCCTAACAACTTTACAATTATACATTATCTGAAAGCTATTTATTAAGCTTTTTTAGAAGTCAATTAAAAACAAAACAAAACAAAAAAACACCCTTATGACTAGTTTTGGGGTTCAAGGTCACATATAGTTGTGCAAATTATTATTATTTTTTTTTTTGTGGTAAAGGCAAAAACTCAAGTTTAAATGAAAGCACCTGGTAAGGGCACTGTGTAAAAGAGTGCAGATGATAACATTTATAAGTGATAGAGACCTTACTGCTCAGTTTTTAATTACAGGGTATAGATTTAAAGGGGTCATGAACTGAGAAACTAAAATTCCCTTTATCTTTTGACATGTAAGCGGTCACTGTTCAATAAAAACGTCCTGTAAGTTCCAGGACTCAAAAAAAAAACTGTTTTTGAAACATTACAGCTTTTGGATTGTTTTACTCTATGGTGTAACAGTGTAGATAAGCACCGCCACAGCAGAAGATCTACATAATCGACGTCATAAGCTTTTAGGAACGCCACCTGGAGGGCAAAACAAAGCTTTGCTCCACTGACTGCGTCTATGGAGTTTGTATTAAGCAGTAATGTAGTAAAACGCAGATACTGACTGGCAAAATTCAGTAAACACCTTGTTGATGATTTATAATTTGTACAGGCAAGCAAATGAACTTGGAATATAAACGCATTGTGCAAAGTTTCACGTTAAATGGTTTCCCATAGAAAACCATTATAAGTAAAACACTAAACCATTAAGCGGATTGCGTTCATATTCCGACCTCATCTGCTTGCCTGTGTAAACTATGAATCAGTAATATAGTGATTAATGAATTTGACCTTTTAGTAGTACCGTTTAAGATGCTTTTACAATGTTTTGTCTTACTGTTTAATGATTTAAATATTGCTGTGGGTGCTTTATATAGATTGCAAATGGCCGAAACTTGCATTTTGTTCACATATCTTTGTTTTATTCTTTTGAGAGGTGATTTAAATATTTACGGTTGTGAAACTTATGGAAAATTGACAGGCTTCTGCTGCACTTTTATGAATGTTTTGCCTTCCAAGTCACCGAGCCAGTCACGTGACTGAAAACTATAAATTTAAATCAAGAGACTGAAAACTAAAAACAGCGGCGTCCATCTATGTGGAATGAATGTACGCTGTTGGCCAACCATAGAAGGGCGTTTACTTTTGAATCTACAATCTACAATTGCCACGCCTATTCAAACAGAGTGTTCTGCTGAGGGGGGTTAAAAACAGAACAGACAATAGCCTATTACTTCCCAAATGATGTATTTTGATGAGTGTACAGCTTGTATAACAGTGTAAATTTGTTGTCCCCTCAAAATAACTGAAAACATAGCCATTAATGTCTAAACCGCTGGCCACAATAGTGAGTACATCCCTTAGTGAAAATGTCCAAATTGGGCCCAATTAGCCATTTTCTCTCCCCGGTGTCATGTGACTCGTTAGTGTTACAAGGTCTCAGGTGTGCATGGGGAGCAGGTGTGTTAAATTTGGTGTTATCGCTCTCACTCTCTCATACTGGTCACTGAAAATTCAACATGGAACCTCATGGCAAAGAAAAAAGAATTGTTGCTCTACATAAAGATGGCATAGGCTATAAGAAGACTGCCAAGACCCTGAAACTGAGCTGCAGCACAGTGGCCAAGACCATACAGCGGTTTAACAGGACAGGTTCCACTCAGAACAGGCCTCACAAGAAGTTGAGTGCACATGCTCAGCGTCATATCCAGAGGTTGTGTTTGGGAAATAGACGTATGAGTGCTGCCAGCTTTGCTGCAGAGGCTGAAGAGGTGGGGGGTCAGTCTGTCAGTGCTAAGACCATACGCCGCACACTGCATCAAATTGGTCTGCATGTACTCCCAAAAGGAAGCCTCTAAAGATGATGCACAAGAAAGCCCGCAAACAGTTTGCTGAAGACAAGCAGACTGGAACCATGTCCTGTGGTCTGATGAGACCAAGATAAACTTATTTGGTTCAGATGGTGTCAAGCGTGTGTGGTGGCAACCACGTGAGGAGTACAAAGATAAGTGCGTCTTGTCTACAGTCAAGCGTGGTGGTGGGAATGTCATGGTCTGGGGTTGCATGAGTGCTGCCCGCATTGGGGAGCTACAGTTTATTGAGGGAACCATGAATGCCAACAAGTGACATACTGAAGCAGAGCATGATCCCCTCCCTTCGGACACTGGGCTGCAGGGCAGTATTCCAACATGATAATGACCCCAAACACACCTCCAAGATGACCACTGCCTTGCTAAAGAAGCTGAGGGTAAAAATGATGGACTGGCCAAGCATGTCTCCAGACCTAAACCATCCACCAGCTCTGTGATGTCGTCATGGAGGCGTAGAAGAGGACTCCAGTGGCAACCTGTAAAGCTCTGGTGAACTCCATGCCCAAAAGGGTTAAGGCATTTGTGGAAAATAATGGTGGCCACACAAAATATTAACACTTTGGGCCAAATTTGGACATTTTCACTTAGGGGTGTACTCACTTTTGTGGCCAGCGGTTTAGACATTAATGGCTGTGTGTTGAGTTATTTTGAGGGGACAGCAAATTTACAGTGTTATACAAGCTGTACACTCACTACTTTACATTGTAGCAAAGTGTAATTTCTTCAGTGTTGTCACATGAAAAGGCACATTAAAATATTTACAAAAAGTGAGGGGTGTACTCACTTCTGTAAGATACTGTAAGTGGACCGTAGAGAACAGTACAAAATAAAAAAAGCAAAGGCAGTTCATGATCCCTTTAAAGGGGTGATGTGGAAGGGGTCCCTCAGGGTTCAGTATTGTGCCCTTTTGTGTTTAACTAGAATGGCGGAGGGCATAAACGGGCGGAGAAACTAAAGGGGTGCCAACATGGATTTAATAGCATGTGAAAGCAGAGAAAAGTGTACCTGGTTGGGAATGGCCCTCTTCTTGCTGACGATATTCCTTTGCTGGGCGCTGCAGGTGGAGGAAACAGACAGAAAACACTGATTATGCACTGATTGCATGCTGCTGTCGGTATTGTAAGAATAGCACAACAGTAAAGTGATTTGTGATTTATGTAAACCTCCTTGGCGCTCTGGGTGGGAGTAATCCTGCTCTGAGGCAGGAAGAAGGGAAAGGGATGGGTGGTCTAATTAACATCTATCTAAATGTGACTGGGTGATTAAGGGGGCGCTAGCGCACCTGTTGTTGCCGTACCCTGGTATGGTACCGTCATCCATCCGTCTGAAGTCAAGACTGAAAGTGACGGCATGAGAACCGTTAACAAAGGTGCCCTGACATACTCAAGACATGCGCATGGGGACACGCAGGGCGAGCAGGGTCAGACAGGCTTGATGCTGTATGCGACCTTTGACTCAACTCTTGAATGCTCTAAGTAACCAACTGAGCATGCAAACTTTTCACATGCAGTCAGTCTTTAGTTGTACACTAGATTACTGGGAGGTCAAAGACATGCACTAATCATTTTAGTGCATTTAAATTGCGTCCAATGCATTAGCCATAATGCACAGGCATAGGGGCCTAATCTGAGCTTTTTAGACCACTGCACTGACAGTAAACAAACTTTCAAAGATTCTTTATCAGGTTAAAAACATCTTGAAAGCACCTACAAAATCCATATACATCTAAATACTGTTACTGATGGCCCCAAGAACCATGCTGCTCACCAAAGCTGCATTTATTTGATAAAACTACAGTTAAAACTGCAATATTGTGAAATATTATTACCATTTAAAATAGCTTTCTTCTATTTTATTATATTTTAAAATGTCATTTATTCCTATGATGCAAAGCTGAATTTTAGCATAATTAACCTAGTCTTCAATTTCACATGATTCTTTAGAAATCATTCTAATTTGCTGATTTGCTGCTCAAGAACCTTATTATAAATTCTGAAAAGTTTTTGCTGCTCAATATTTTTGTGGAAACCATGTTACATTTATTCAAAATTCTTGAAAAAATTGTATTTAAGTAATTTAGTACTTTTAAAATTATGTGTGAACCTGACCATAACTGTGAAAGTTTTTAATGGCTATTTACCATTGTTTTAATATTAAAAGCTAACATGATGAAGAACTCTTAGAATTAAATGTGGTTTCACGTGAACTCACATGAAAAATGTGAACTGTGAATGATTGCTTTAAAAGTTGGCCACATGGCCCCTTCCTGTCTAAATGAGTCAGAATAAACTGCACTGCAGACCAGACTTGCAGACAGTCAAAAGTCCAAATATGCAAAAAGCACTGCTAATGTTAGGGGTCAAGCTTTAAAGTGAGAAATGAAACCTAAAATGTGCCACACTGGATGCTGACATACTTTGCAAATCCAATGAAGTCCTCGTGGTTGGTGTTAATGTATGACAGCTCAGTGTCAATCAGCAGAAGGACCTGGTAAAGAAAACAATTTGCACATTAAGAAAATTCATGAACAAAAACAAACAGCGGATCTTCTCTCGCCAGTCTCGCACCTGGTCCTTGGTCTTGCCTTCTCTCTCTCTGACGTAAGTAGTGACGATCCTCTCGGTCTCTTCTCGGAGTCTGGGGTAAGAGCCTAGCTGTGGGGAAGAACACCAGACAGATGCAGTCTACAGCATGTATACACAGCCACACGCACACGTGCGTAAACACACACACACACACACACACAATCTGAGTCGCGAAAGCGGTAAGAGCTAACCACGATCAGACTTTTTCACACAGGTCGATGTGACGACTAGTTTTCGCTAAGCCACCATGCAAAAGAGAGCAAGAGAGAGCAGGCAAGGCATGCACTCATTTGCAGATTTGAGTTTTGATTTCAGGAAGTTGTGCAGGTAAGACAGCACTCACTCCCAGCCAGGAATGGACAATGAATCAATATATTAAGTTCTAAATGCTTAAAACCAAATTTAATGCAGGCTAGGGATGGGAATCGAGAACCAGTTGCAAAAAAGGTTTGCTCCATTGGCAGTTTTTATATCCATTCTTCCACTGATGCGAAAAGAATGCAGTGCTTCATTGTTGAATCTACAGCACCAAAACAAAAGACGTTATGTTTAAGTGATTTCTTAAGGGCCGTTAAATGACTCACTTACTCACCGAATTAGTACTTTTTTAACTATTAGTTCACTCTTGAATAAAAAAGTCCTGATAGTTTACTCATCACCATGTCAACCAAGACGTTCATGTCTTTCTTTCGTCACTCAGAAAGAAATTAAGGTTTTTGAGGAAAACATTCCAGGACTTTTCTCTGTATTGTGGACTTCAACTGGGATCAGCGAGTTGAAGGTCCAAGTTGCAGCTTCACTGCCACTTCAAAAGGCTCTACACGATCCCAGCTGAGGAATAAGGGTCTTATCTAGTGAAACGATTGGTCATTTTCTTAAAAGTCTTAAAAATGTATATACTTTTTAACCACAAATGCTTGTCACAAGCTCTGTGAGGTGCGTCTACAACTTCACACACTACGTAATCATGTTGGAAAAGTCACACATGGTTAGCTCTTCATCAGTGTAATTTGGTTCTAAAAGTAGGGCGAAAAACTTCAAAATGACATTTTTTACCCTTTTTTTGTAAAGGGCGTTTGACTTCCGCCTACGTCATGTGTGACCTTTCCAATGTGATTATGTAATGCATGAAGTCGAAAGGATTTGTGATTAAAAAGTTTTTAAATGACCAATCGTTTTGTTAGATAAGACATTTATTCCTCGGCTGAGATCTGGGTGTAGAGCCCTTGCAATTTGGACCTTCAACCTGCTGACCCCAAATAAACTCACTATATGGAGAAAAATCCTGGAATGTTTTCCCTCAAAAACATTTTGAATGAAGAAAGAAAGACATCTTGGATGACATAGAGATTAGTAAATTATCAGTAAGTCTTAATTCAGGAGTGCGCTAATCCTTTATAAAATTGGAATTGAAATAAAAGAATTGTGTTACTGCCAGCACAACTGCTTTGCAATACAATATAAACACAATACCTAACAATTGTACCTAAGAATTTATCTTTTCTGATGTAAGTATACAGTAGTTAAAGATACCAAATATCAACTGGGACCTGTTGTACTTAACATTTGTGAGACTTTAAATCAGTTTAACTACTTTTTGTTTGTTCATATGACATGTAGTGAAACACATACAAAACATTATACATTTAGCTGTGATAAAGAAATCATTTTATAAATGTTACCAGCACAGCACTGTTTCTGTAAGTATTTTAATTTATAAAGTAGGGCTGTCAGTTTAACGCACTAACTTTATTAATTAACGCTGACTTGTACATCATCTTATATTTCATATAGTTGACTGTTGCCAAAAAAGCCCCTGTATGGGTTTTGTCACATAGATTTAAACATCTCACACAAGTGCTGATTTTGTCCCGATCTATCACAAGCTTAAATGTTAATTTATACAACAGCACAGTAATTAAGAAGAAGATATTGTGTATTATATTTTAAACACTATTATGTGTTTTTGCTCAATTTTGTAGAGAACATACTGTATTACCTTTAAAGCCATAACAGAATTGTTGCTAATAATTTATGTTAGAATATATGGTCACACTTTATTTAAGGTCCAGTTCTCACTATTAACTTACTATTAACTATTACTTTTGCATTAAACTCCTAATTACTACTTATTACTAGTTAGTAAGGTAGCTGTTAAGTTTAGGTAATAGGAAAGATTAAGGATGTATAATATGGTCATGCAGAATAAGTACTAATAATCAGCCAATAAGCCAGTAGTATCCACGCTAATAAGCAACTAGTTAATAGTGAGAATTCCTCCCTATACTAAAGTGTTACCGAATATATGGCATAATAGTATATGTGAGCACAAAACCATTCTTAAGGGTCAACTAATCAAAAATTAGGTTTTGATATATTTACGGTAGGAAATTTACGAAATATCTCCATGGAACATGATCTTTACTTAATATCCTAATGATTTTCGGCATAAAAGGAAAACTGATCATTTGACCTATACAATTAATTGTTGCCTATCGCTACTTACGACTAGTTTTGTGGTCCAAGGTCACATAGGGTATAACTGGTATCCTATCATTTGGATAAATAATTTGTTTTTTCCTCAAAATGTACAAAAAAACATTTTTTTAGAATTGGAACTAGAGCAATAACTGGTAAACTCCTTAGGATTCCCAACCCTAGTTCCCTAGTTATTAAAACATAAATTTGAAGTGATAACAATTTCATGTGAAATGCAAGAAAATATTTGCAGATTATGACTTTTATTGAGATTAAACTCCCACTAATAATCTTCCAAAGCTGAGAGTGAAATAGTGAAAAAGATTTAAGAAAGGAAAGAATGATAAACTTCCAAAAGAATGTGTGACATTAGAGAGGGAGGACAGAAACAAGAGAAGTATTGCACACTGCAGTTCCATCTATGACCACAAGATGGCAGGTGACGGGTTCTTTGTTGCTATGACAACAGCAGCAGCCTTTTGTGTCTGGGGCAGGAGGCAAATCGTCTGTTGCTGTGTGTCGTTTACTGCTACAGTTAGTGGTTCAGGCTAACTGTTGCTCTACTAAAGCAACGAAAAGAGCAAGCAAAGAGTGAAAGAAGGTGAAATGCCACTGACAAACACTGGAACTGGGTCTCTAAAGATGATTGAGCATTGAAACACCCAATTTTTCCAAACAATCCGAATGATTTTGATAGGATTTAAATGGGATGTGAAAATGTAAGGCTTATTATGAAACAAAACACCAACTTCGTACGAGTCACATGGGCACATTTCAGACACACACTACGGGTGTGGAGGAGAGGGCGTGGCTGATTCATACAGGTGGAAAGCTGATTGGGCAGGAGAACGGCAGCATGTGAAAATGGCGGGATGATGAGTTATAACTCCGCCTTTTCTCGATCCGCTCGTTACCTTGTTGGCACTTTTCCTGATGAGGGTGGTGAGTTCAGACACCACCAGGTCCACGCATTTCAGGCTGGGCTCTTTCAGTTTGCGGATCTGTTTTTTCACTATAGTCTCAAAGGCCAGATCAGGGGTGAACAACCCCGTTCTGAGGGGGTCAGGGTGATGCCAGTGGGCAGGGGGAGAAGAAGTGTGATGTTAAAAAAAGAGAAAGAAGGGGAAGAATAAAAAGAGAGGAAACTTTTAGTTGATTAATCACTGCTTATCTATGAACAGATACAAACTAGGTCCAAAAGGGGGAGCCGCAGGTTTTCACATCCATGAATTATGCATTTTTGTGCACCAAAATAAACTGAAGCTGGAAGAGCTTGCTCACTCAGTGTCCAACACATCTAGTCGAAAATATTAGTATTTTTCCACACCAAAAATATTCACACCAAGTTCAATGCTACTACACAGTATAATTATGTTACAATCTATTCAAATATTTGAAACACATTTGATATATACATATAAATTATAATTCAAATGTACTAGTTCATTTATTAAAATGTAAATAACATTCAGTTAAGTATCTAAAAATATTGCATTCAGTTTTCACTTAAAGGGATAGTTCACCCAAAAATTAAAATTCTGTCATTAATTACTCACCCTCATGTTGTTCCAAACCTGTTAGGCCTTCATTCATCTTTTATACACAAATTAAGGTATTTTTGATTAAATCTGAGAGCTTTCTGACCCTACATCAAGGATTTGTGTTACCAAGATGAACTTAGGTCTTACGGGTTTGGAACGTCATGAGGGCGAGTAATGAATGATTGACTTTTTGAGTGACCCATCCCTTTAAGTATACACAACTATGTTTTTTTATAAGTATGCTACATTAAAGTGTACTTGTTTTAACATTTCTGGAATCATTAAGACATTAAGCTGAACGATCCCACCTTTACTTAATATGCAAGCATTTTGTGCGTACATTTCAGACTTGGTGTGAATTGACCTCAAAAAGCCCTTACATTTTATTTTGACCCTTGGCTGCAGAGGCGCTCAGGATGTTGCAGCACCTCTGGCTTGACCCTTTTAGACCGCAGATGACCAGAGAGTGAACTTCTCCGCTCATCTCCTTATCACAAGACCGTCACAACACCCCAACACACGACAGCAGAACCAGCGCACGCGGCAGTTGGGGGGCCGAGGGGGTCACAATGACACGCAAACACATTTAACCTCTGACTCTCCCTTCACTGATAGCCCCATCTGTTTGTCTCAGGTGTAGTGTGACCCCCTTACAAGAAGCCCCCCTGTGGCCAGGCTGGGGTACTGCAGTACCTTGTTGGTGCACTGCCTGACTGTGTTGATGAGCTCCTGAATAACCAGATCGATACATTTCAGACAGGGCTCTTTCAGCTTAATGATCTGCTTTTTCACGATGGCTTCAAACGCCAGATCTGGAGTGAACAGCCCAGTTCTGAGAACGCACAGGACAGACAGACAGCAGGACATAAGAGGACGGAGATGAACAGTGAGGAGAAAGAAAAACAACAAAAGTGCCAAAAAAATAACTCAAAGACAGATATTTGGGGCAATGACATTCAAATAGAAGTGAAACCATGTGAAATTAGGATACTTGAAGGTGAAGCGGAGGGGAAGAAGAGGATAAAGACAACGGTTTAGGTCACAGAGACAAAAAAAAAAAAACAATGAAGTGAATTCTAAGTAATATACAGACAGATGAGTGTGGCTCGCTGTGGGGAAAAAGAAGCCAGTTAGACATTTCAGAAACAACAAGGTTTTGCTTAAAATCAACTTTAGGCCATGCCCTCATGACACTGTATTTGCAGTCGCAGACAAATATTAGAGGGTTTCACAAGAGAGACAAATCATAGGGTCAAGACAATACAGAATCTCCTGTATCAATCAAGTCAAAGACTGTTTTTTTCATGGCTATGATCTTGGTCCTTGAGTCCTAAATTCTGTCATTAATTACTCACCCTCATGTTGTTCCAAACCTGTTAGACCTTCGTTCATCTTTTGAACACAAATGAAGGTATTTTTGATTCAGTCCGAGAGCTTTCTGACCCTACATCAAGGACATCGATAAAATAGTCAGAAATGGCCAGAAAGCTTTCAGATTTCATCAAAAATATCTCAATTTGTGTTACCAAGATGAACTTGGGTCTTACGGGTTTGGAACATCATGAGGGAGAATTGTACTTTTGGGTGAACTATCCCTTTAAGTATATTATTTTTAAGGAAATTATTTGCATAACAATTATGTTTTTTTATAAGTATGCTACATTAAAGATCTTGGTCCTTGAGTCCAAGATCACAATTTTATTGTTGTTGTTTTTTCTTTTTCATTTCACAATTTCATTTTCCTTGAATCAGTTCAAGACCATAGTTTCATGGTTTTAGTCTTGGTCCGAGTCCATGATCACATTTTCATGCTCTTGATCTCCAATTCTGAGTACAAGATCATGTTTCATGGTCTTTGTCCTCAAGTCAGAATTTAAGTTCATAAAATTATGTTCATGGTCTTGGTCCTCAATTCTGAGTTCAAAAAAACAAACAAACAAACAAAAAATCCATATTGATCCTTGAGTCCAAGATCACATTTCCATGGTCTGGATCCTCAATTCTGAGTCCAATATTAAATTTTCATGGTCTTGGTCTTAAATGCTGAGCTCAAGACCAAATTTTTTATGGTCTTAGTCTTAGTCTAGGACATTGGTCTCAAACTCAATTCCTGGAGGGCCACAGCTCTGCACAGTTTAGCTCCAACCCTAATCAAACACACCTGATCCAGCTAATCAAGCTTGTCAGGGTAACTAGAAACTTCCAAGCAGGTGTGAGTTGGAACTGGTTGGAGCTAAACTGTGCAGAGCTGCGGCCCTCCAGGAATTGAGTTTGAGACCATTGGTCTAGGATCACATTTTTATGTTCTTGGTCCTCAATTCCAATATCATATTTTCATGGTCTTTGTCCTCGGGTCAGAGTTAAAGATCACAGTTTCATGCTCTTAGTCTTTGGGTCTTAGTTCAAGCCCATATTTTCATGGTCTTAGTCTTGGTCCTTGATTCCAAGATCACATTTTCATGCTCTTGGTCTTCAATTCTGAGTCCAAGATCATGTTTTCATGGTCTTTGTCCTCAAGTCAGAATTTAAGTTCATAAACTTATGTTCATGGTCTTGGTCCTCAAGTCAGAATTTAAGTTCATAAACTTATGTTCATGGTCTTGGTCCTCAATTCTGAGTTCAAGAAAAAAAATTCCATGGTCTTAATATTGATCCTTCAGTCCAAGATCACATTTTCATGGTCTTGGTCCTCAATGCTGAGTTCAAGACCAAATTTTCATGGTCTTAGTCTTGGTCCTCGAGTCTAGGATCACATTTTCATGTTCTTGGTCCTCAATTCTGAGTCCAGTATCATATTTTTATGGTCTTTGTCCTCGGGTCAGAGTTTAAGATAACAGTTTCATGCTCTTGGTCTTTGGGTCTGAGTTCAACATCACATTTTCAAGACCAAATTTTCAAGGCCATGGTCCTTCAGTCATCACATCACATTTTTGATGAGTTGATTTTTAGAATTTTTAAGAACTAGTCTACATATTCATATAAGCGTTCTAACGTATTCATATTGGGTATTATGTTATTAATATTATTTACACATTAATTAATAATCTTTGTTGTATTATGTCTAATCATTCCTTGAAACTGAGAGGTGCAAAGATGCAAATCCAAAGGCTGCAAAGTCTCTAAGGGGTTCAGTCCAAAAGAGGAACTGATTCATTTACTGTACTGAGTTATATTTACTGTTGTCTTTGTTATGAGCTGTGAAGACGTGATAATGTACAGACATTAAATGTCAAATTTAAATATACCCAGGAAACTTACCCCCCTTTCTCTGTCTATGTACAAGGTGCACCTTCATTTTAAACTTCTCTTTTTTCCTCTTCTCTGCCCTTTGATTTTTTATCTCTGATACTCTGGGTGCGCCGATTTATTAAATATTTATTAATGATTGATGATTATGAACTGATAGTTATGAACATTATGCTTACCATTATGATTCTCTGTGTACTTTTATTCACTTTTTGACTAATTGTTATCATCTTTATTCATATTCAATTTTCACTGTCTTGGTCCTCAATTCTGAGTTCAAGAGCACATTTTCACGGTTTTAGTCTTGGTCCTCAAGTCCAAGATTATTTTTTTTTATCATATTTTCATGGTATTTGTCCTCAAGTCAGAGTTTAGGGTTTCAACATTTTCATGCTCTTGGTCATTGGGTCTGAGTTCAAGACCATAATTTCATGGTCTCAGTCTTGATCCTCAAGTCCAATTTTCATGTTCTAGGTCCTTAATTCTGAATCCAAGACTATATTTTCAAGGTTTTGGTCCTTGCGTCATAGTTTAATGCCATTGGTCCTCAATTCTGAGTCCAAGATAATAATTCTACCTTTTGGTCCTTGAGTCCTTCAAGACCATATTTTTATTTACTTGGTCCTCGGGATCAAGATCATCAAAACTATATTTTCATGCTATTGGTCCTAGAAAGCAAGTTCAAGACCACATTTTCATGGTGCTGGTCTTGTCATGGATTTGAGAGCATGCGGACTTGTCTTGTCCTTGACTCAACTCTTTTTCAGTTTCAGACTTTGACTGAAACGAACTGGTCTCTGCTGCATCTTATGATCTGAGCTGGGTTTGAGCCATCACAGACACTGTGATGTTTTCAATCATGTTTTATGTTATCGTCACAAACTTGTAGTATGAGCAACTATACTCAAATCTGCACTTTGTTATTGTATTCTATGCATACAGTATCTACTTTTACAGGAACCACACAAAATTAAAGTTAAGTGTGTCTGCTGCAATCATCTGTCAGAATGGGGAATAAAAATATATAAATTAAAAATAACTGTATGATCATTTACATATTAAAATGTACTTGATTATGTATTTAATAGATAATAATATATTATCCAAAATATAAGTTGTGAAGTCATTTTATTATTATTATTATTATTTATCTGACATGTATTCCTTCTCATTCACTTACTTTCAGGCAAGCAAAACACAGATTTGCATTTGTGCCAAATGTGAGTGGTACATGAGCTCAGGTTTATTTATAAAGCACATTTCTCACTTGACGGTAGTTTCGGTTTCACTTCAAATAAATTTGTTTCAACTTGTCTTTAATCACACGTTGTTTATGATGAATGACACTACAATATATGACGGTTTTATACTTTTTTACATTCTATTCTGCTCGCTTCTGAATTCTGTTAAAGTATCTGAGTGAGGGAAACATTTATAGTCTTAATAATGTATATAAACATTTCATTGCATTCACCATTATTTTACATGATTTCCGAGTGTAATTTAAAAAATACTTTTTTATCTCAATAATTCAGTTTTGAACCGATGTGACAAAGTCAGGTATGAAAATACTGTATTGTGAAAAGGCTCGTGGCATAAAGAAAATACTTAAATATGCCACTCATACTGATATATGCATCTACTGACTGATGAAATATGTAATATTTAAACTTTTTAAAACAAGACAGATGATAAGAAAAAACTTGAGCAGCAAAGAGATTCTGGTAGCTGTGTTGTGAAAGCATGGCCTTACTATAACACATGAGAGAGAAAGAAAGAACGTGTGTGACTGGAGTGAAAGGGTGAGGTATTAGTCAGTGAACAGAGGACATAAGAAGTGCTGCAGGGTTGACATGCGTTTGCCGTCAATGGGACACCACTTGCCTGACACCATGGACGTTCTTAATGGCGTGACTGATTTCTCGCCGGAGCTCCTTTTCATCAAACACAATCTGAAAGAGAAAGAGAGACTTTAAAACAGGGACTTGCCACTGTATCTGTGCGGCATACTGGGTTTCCCAGGAACTTGTTGGGACTTGTAATCTAAAAATCAAAGTAGTATTTTCAGACATTCAGACAAACTTTATCAGCTCAAAAGCAGACATAACTAAGCGTTCTATTGAATAGAGGCATTTACCTTGACCAGCTCAAAAGGGAAGCGTTCATGGAAAATTCGGTTAATCCTAGCACCTCCAGACAGCTCTGCCGTGTCCACCTGGTCTCCGGACCCCTCGATGCACTTCTCAAAGTCCACTCCAAACTGCTGGACCATCCTAAAAGTGATACTCAAAGTTATAAACAGCTGCCCTACAGTTTTATAGCCACGAAACTGCTCAAGTCTGTTGTAAACACTCACTGCAGCAGGGCCTTGGTTTTTCGCGTAGGGTCATCTGGGCGGAAGTTCTTATACTCTTCCACCTCTTTTTCCAGAGACAGAAGCTGAGACTGAAGTTTGCTACGCAAGCCAGGTAGCGTGTCTCGTATGTGGTTGGTCAATTGCTAAAAATAAAAGAAGTGAAAGTGAGAATGTGATGTACAAACAAGAGTGGCACAAAACAGAATGGTGGCATTGATTTTCAGGCATTAGCTTCATTTACATAACTGCATGTAAATCTTTTCTGAAATGGCCAGTTGTTTATGCATATCCATGGCTGCATTTTGTGTATGAGCTATTTGCTCCTACCTGGTTGAGGGTCTTCTGCAGGTGTGGGGTTCCCATTCGCTCAGCCATGTGTCTGTAACTGGGGTGAGACAGGAAGAACTTCCTTTCTGCTGCCAGCGCAGCACGAATGTCCTTCCTGCCATCTATGTCTTTCTGACTTCGGTTTACTACGCCAATATAACCTGGGATGGGGAAAGTGGCATTAAACAGAGTGCCAAGAGGGGTGTCCAAACACGGTCCTGGAGGGCTGGTGTCCTGCAGAGTTTAGCCCCAACTTGCCTCAAGCTGGGATCGTGTAGAGCCCTTTCAAGCTGCACTGAAACCGCATTTTTTTTAACCTTCAAACCATTGAGCGCCATTAAAGTCCACTATATGGAGAAAAATCCTGGAATGTTTTCCTCAAAAAATGTCATTTCTTTGCACATCTTGGATGAAATTATAAGGAAATTTTATTTTAAAAGTGGAGTAATCCTTTAACTGGATTACGATTGATATATACACCAGTATCAGTGGGTAGGAAATACAGGACATTTCAAAACAAGTCAAGACAAGAAGAAAGAACTTTCAAATACTAAAAAAAGTCAGCCAAAAATATGGGAAGCTTTTTCTCCTCCTGGAGAATATTATATTATATTATATTATATTATATTATATTATATTATATTATATTATATTATATTATATTGGAGGTCGGTCTTTTGTTTTCCATTTTAAGCAATTCATTTATTCAACTGATCAAAAGTGACATTAAGTACATTTAAAATGTTCATAAAGATTTCTATTTTAAATTAATGCCCTTCTTTTTAACTTTCTATTCATTAAAGATATGATTTATTAAGGATCATGTGACATCAAAGACTGCTTTGCATCACAGGAATAAATAACATTTTCAATATATTCAAATAGAAAACTGTTATTTTCACAATTTTAATGCACTTTCCATCCTTTGTGAGCATAGGAGACTTTTTTCCCTCCAGTGTACAGTATGATGATTACTGTGACATAAAATGACTCATAAATAATAAGAAATTGGCCTTAAAGGGGAAATCAGATGCCCATTTTCCACAAGTTGGTATGATTCTTTAGGGCCTTTGTGAAATGTCAGCAACATAGTTTGGTTAAAATTCCTCAATGGTCATGTAAAACAACACCCTTTTTACTTTGTCAAAAACAGCTCTGTTCACAGCGACCCGTTTCGGTGCCGTGTTAGATGTCCGTTTAAATGAATGGGCGACTGCTGACTCCACCCCTCTTTTCTGCTTTTTGTGTATTCGGTGGCACATTAACATCAAACATCAAAAACAAAACTGTGTCCTCAGTGGCTCTGAAATTAGGAGAAAATGAACTCTTATGTTCACTTTTAGATTCAAATACAAAACACCTGCATTGTTGTCGATACAGCTGCTTGAGCGTGGAGAAAATGGCGTACAGTGTACAACTGGCAGAGAGCGGAGATATGTGGGGCCTCAGCAGTATGACATTATACTGCTCAGAAAATAAAAGGGCTTGATAATTTGAGACTGTCTAGGTTTTTTGGGATTAAAACAAAAGGAGTGAATTCATTTTTATCATTGTAGGGTGTTTGTGTCAACACACTGCTAAGACATTTATATGCGTAAAAGTGAATTTTGCATCTCATGTCCACTTTAAAATTACACTCCTGTAATATGATTTTGTTAAGTACAAATTGCCCACCTCTACGCAGCGGTAAAAGTTTATTTTCTAGGATATCCCGGGCATCTGTACCCTCATCCATTAGGTCCAGTTTAGTAATCACACCGATGGTACGCAGTCCTGTTAAAACACAAACAAAAACTCGTTACCAGTGTGTTCAATCCATAGGGCTCACACTCTTTTGACAAATACATTTCTATAACCTTTCTAGTCTTTTATCATTATTGGACCAAAATCAGGCTGATTCACTAATGAATCATTCAGACCACTGGTGTTTCACTAAGAAACACATGAAAGAATGATTCGCTGAAATTGGTTTGCTATAATTGATATTTTCAGGTTTTCCATGAATGTATATCCTTTTTTAAATTTTATCTGTGTGTAACCCTCCCAGCAATCCTCACCTTGAGGGTCGACCTCCTTTGCCACTTTGAGAGCATCTGAGTTGGCCAAGTCAGTGTTGGCCGGAGTAACAGCGAGGATCAGGCAGCTTTCCCTAGTAATGAACTGCATAATCATGTCTCGAATCTGGTGCTCGATGTCATGTGGCTGGTCGCCCACAGCAACCTTAGTCATACCGGGCAAATCGATGAGAGTCAGATTCAATACTGTTGAACAGAGAAAGAGATGAGTGACATTTTAACAATGGCTGCCGAGTGTGGACTGAGGAAAGCTGTGGTCTTAAGGAGTCTTGTGCTGTATTACCGTGCGGCGAGTAAACCCTCAGGTTGATGGGAATAGGAGAGATGCCCTTATTGGACCCAGTAATCCTGTCTGTCTCCGCTTCAATTTCCTGCCGGACTTCGTCAAAGTCCACAAACTTCTTCCCTTTGCAGTGCAAGAATTCCGCATATTCTACAGAGAAAGAGAGAGATTGAGGTTTAGGGCTATATAGGGAGATGGACAGATGATATTTCAGCATCAAGACAAACAAGACAAATTTCTTCTGTGCGCAACAGCACAAAGTGACATGGCTGAAGGACATGAAACTGAGGAGTAGTATATTGCTAAACTAGCAGCTCCTTCTACAATTTGGAACTGGTTTGGTCAGGGCTGTTACAGTGCGACAAAAAAATAAAATAAATAAATGTACTAGACTAGCATGCGATACAGTTTTGCATGTGGGTCATACTAAAATTGTGGGCACATCTCACGTCTGTGAAGTATATTTTTAATATGTGACCCTGGACCACAAAACCAGTCTTAAGTCGCTGGGGTATATTTGTAGCAATAGCCAAAAATACACTGTATGGGTCAAAATTATTGATTTTTCTTTTAAGATATTAAGCAAAGGTCATGTTCCATTAAGATATTTTGTATTACCTACCGTAAATGTATCAAAATTTATTTTTTGATAATTAATATGAATTGCTTAGAACTTAACTTTATAGGCGATTTTCTTAGTATTTTTTTTTTTGCACCCTTACAGACCATACATCAATGGAAAGCTTACTTTCAGATAATGTATAAATCTCAATTTTGACAAATTGACACTTACGACTGGTTTTGTGGTCCAGGGTCACATATATTTTCATCAATATAAAACCCCGAAAAAGCATCTTTTGTTAAAAAATGATGTTCATATCACATAAAAACCCTGGTATTCAGCTGTCCGATTTTATAAAGTTTTTTTTAGATTAGATTAGGTTTTATGATTAGGTTATCAAGACATTTGGGTGTGACCATTGTCCAGTAAGATACCCAGTAGAACCCCCCCCCCCCTCAAAAAGGAATGGTTTGTCCCATTCTCACATACTTTGCAAAGTATGATGATATTTCCTGTAGAAGCACATGGATGAAACACTAAAAGTTATGTTCTCTCTCTTTCCCCTAATATTAGTTAAACTAGCAAACCTGTGTCAACAGTAGATTATTCAATGTCAACAGTGTTGACAAGTATTACTGCTGCAAATTTTAGACAATTCAACTAAACCGTATGTTTTGTGAAAATATATTTCTAAACATACCATATGCCATACTATACCATAATATAAATAAGAAATGAAGATATGCTTCACTGACATTTTTTCCCTATTTTCCCTCCTCTGCATTAACAGAACTAAACATTTAATTCTAGTATTACTTCAAAATTTAAATGGTCTTGAATAAAAACTGCTTTTTCGATTCTCAATGATGTCAATAATCCACAGATATTGTGCATACAGAAGCAGACAACACCAGTTCAACTTTGTTATGTTCAACTTTACGGTCAATTGCACTCATTTAGAAGATAATTTGTTATGTATAATGTCTTTCTGTCTGAATTAATTCTCCATCTGCTCTTCTCACTACATTACAGCACCTCATGCTGAAAACAATAAAAATGATAATTGCTTTTAAGTGGCTGAGAAATAATGTTAGAAGGGGAATTTTCAGAGAGGAACTCACTTTATGTACAAAAATGGAGTAAGATGACATTATTACAGCTGAAGTGTCATTTTTTTGTGCCACTAGTAACAGGAACTGCAATATTTTTTTCTCAAACTGGACTGATTTAGAGACCTTTGATTTCTGTGATGTAGAAAAAGTGGATGAACCACAGGGTTCAGTCATAAAACTACAATTAATTAACTTTAATCACAGAATTTTGAATGAATAAATGAAAAAATACTGCGTGTAGCACTTTCTTTTTTAAAAATGAAAGGAATTGTTCAAATTGTATTTGTTTGTATTTTATAAGACTACTTAAATTGTTAAAAATTTGATGCATTTATTTGATAACCACCATTTCTGATTAGAAATGTATATCAAAATCATAAAACACTGACTGCAGATAATGAAGTAAACAAAACCTATTAAAGTTTTATAAATTTAACTGATTAGAAATCCTTTTTGATTATTAAAATATATTTAAGCATTAAAATGTTAAAATAACAAAAGGGCCCTCGATGCGTCATTCGATGTGACACATTTTTTGACACCCAATTTGATGTCACACCTCTTGGGCTCCAGCATAAACGCCATTGGCACTGTGTATAAATACACATGAAAGCATGTGGTTTCAACCATCCGCATACATACTAAAAATACCTGAGAAGGCTTTGTTCAGTAGTGCTGTGCTCATCAACACACTCACCAGCTTTGTTGTTAACTAGCTGCAGAATGAGAGGCCTCCGGGTGACGATGCCTGAGCCTCGGGGAAGGAAATCCCTGTAAAAAGAGAGAGAAAGAGAAAGTGAGTATGGGTGGAGGAGAGACAAACACTCTCGAGTCGCTCATAGCAATCAAGCTCAATTTTCAGGGGTGACAAGACTGATCAAATTATTCATGAGTAAGGGGGCGAATGTTTAGGAGCAACCTCTTTGCATTCATATCAGAATACACACAAACCAAGACGCTATCTGGCCCCTCATAGCAATGAATATTAAAACACGGTGGCATCTTTTGAAGGCCTGCGATTCCTAAGAGGCTGCTGCGCTTTTGCAAATGAATGGCCACTGCTGTATCTCGCAGCCAAATCAGGGTGCATTTAATAACACTGTGGCGCATTATAAACACCCTCGGAGATCAAACTGTGAGCTGAGAGCAGGGCAATTTCAGCCCTTGCACTCCAATATATCCGCAGATCTAATAAGCAGCACAGAGGACAGAATAGGCACATTTTTAATAATATCAGAGAAAATGAGGCAGAATTTCAATCAGAAACATAATCTATGCGAATGCAGACACAAATACATGGCCTGCCGTACACAAGTAATGTTCTTGACTCCAGTACTCAAGGGGGCGATAGAGCTACCTTCAAATGTTGGCGCTTTAAATCTTATGCAGGGCTGTCACTAAGGATTATTCTGGTAATTGAGTAATCGCTCGATTATTCTGACGATGAATCGAGTGATCGGTTAATTATATAGGCCTACATATATTTTTGTTGTAATAAAAATAACTTAAGCTTTAACTTCTTTAAAAAAAATACTTAAAATACATATATAATAGCAATTAGGTGCTAATTAAAGTATTAAAAGCAAGTAATGATGATTTGATGAACAAAACTGTTAAAATACAAAATGTATTATAAACAACAGAGCTAATGTACATTACGCATTATAACAGATGACTGTAGAGGGCGCCAACAGCCTGACGATTGTTTTTACACTTTATTGCATGATCTAATCATTGTTTAAACCTTTAACTGTCATCCGTTCCCTCAGTGGGACGCCTAAGTTTACTGCACCATTTTACAAATAAATCCTAATCTAATCATGACAAACTATATATCGTTGGAAAGGTCCAAGACTCCTAAATAGATATTTTACAATTTTTGTGTTACAATTTATGTAGGAAAAGTAAAAGATTAATTTGTGACTTTTTTCTCTATCACGCTTTAGAAATCATAAAAAAATTATATATCAGTTGAAAACTTAAAATCTCAAAATTCATCCATTGAAAAACGTTTTAAAATCAGACATTGCATTACCATGGAAAATGTACATCAAAATCATATTACAAAATGTTTTCATTCATAAATTATAAAAACGTAAGTTTGAATACTGCATTTTCACGTCTATGTTCAAAAATGGAAGTGACAGTTAAAGGGTTAATATTTACTAAACAACATTTAATTCAAATGTCCACTTAATCTTTAATATTTGTCAATTTCGTTATGACAGAAATTCTGCAGCCACTGTCCACATATTCATTTCTTGAATATGTGGACATCAAAATGTGGGAAATCAGAGCGAGGATTTAAACTTTTATTTTGAAATTGCAATGAACAGTTAGCCTACAGTTGAGGTCAAAAGTTTACACCCCCTTTCAGAATCTGCAAAATGTTATTTTACCAAAATAAGAGGGATCATACAAAATGCATGTTATTATATATTGAGTGCGGACCTAAATAAGATATTTCACATAAAAGATGTTTACATATAGTCCACAAGAAAAAATAAAAGTTGAATTCTCATTTTCTCCTCCAATTTGGACCTTCAACTCATTGATCCCCACTGGAGGCCACTATTTGGAGAAAAATCCTGGAATGTTTTCTTCAAAATCCTTAATTTCTTTTCGACAAAGACCGACAGAAAATGAAAAGTTGCTATTTTCCAAGCTGATATGGATAGGAACTAGGCTTGGGCGGTATCCAAATTTTGATACCGTCAAACCTCCTCCATATTTTACCTCGGTATACGGTATTACCGTGAATAATAAAAAAATTATGACGTAAGGCTCAGACAGCGTCACCAAACTGTTGGCTTGTGCCTAAACCGTTCAGAAACTGAATACCAAACACTAATACTGAAACAATAACAAAATAACATGCACAACAATATTAACAACTTTTATTAGCAACAAATAGCAGTTTCTAAAAAAGTGCAAATACAACAGTCAAACAGAATTAAATTAACATAAACATCCAGAACAGTTTTCGCGCAGAGGCGCGTAGGGTTGTGACGGTGGCAGATTTTACCACCGCTGTGGTTATAGACCAACTACCGTCGGTAGTGCGGTGTTGTTTTTATATATATATATATATATATATATATATATATATATATATATATATATATATATATATATATATATAAACCCACACACACACACACACACACACATGCACACACACCCAGTTTTGAAACATACAAAATGAGGCTCAAAAAGTAACAAAGGTGCGTGTATTATTGCAGTCAGTGAACAAACAGCCTACAAAACAGTAAAATAATGATAAAATAAATTATATAAGAAAGTAGCCAAAATAAGAATGGTAAATATTAAACAAACATTTGTGTCATAAATTCGTAACAACTTCACCCAGCCCTTGTTCGACAGCTCATCAAAATTACCGACCGAGAACGACTGGAGTCCGTGTCTCTTCCTCATTACACTGTTGCATCAATTACAATTGCTCAGTTTTGTTTTTAATAGAAACAGGGTTATTTTTCGTTTCGGTTCTTCATAAAGTTAATTTAGAAATATGTTTGGAACATTTTTTGTTTGTTAAATTAAAGCTTTTGTTATTTAAATTAATGAACCAGTGGCCAGCAGCAGGCGGTGAGATGATTATTTTTGATCAAATTTGAATTCTCAAACCATCATGACTTGCCTAAAATAGCTAAAATCTTAAAGAAACTTAAAATGTTATTTTATATGTTAAACTTACATAAATGCGTGCTATTATGTGTATACAGTCGTTTGTTGGAGAGTTGAAGCTAAATGCGCTTTGCATTACATGGAGGCGCCAGCGCGATCACTTGCAAAAAAATGAAAATAGGCATATGCCATAATCTTTGCTCATAAAGGTAAGCATATATAGTATATCATCCGGAACTGTAAAGGGTCTAATTTTATTTGCATGCACTCACAATATCAAAAAAATCTTGTGCATTTGTAAAAATAAAGAAAACAAACAATACTTATCAATATTTATCTTCCAATCAGGATAAATATATCTAAAAAAAAAAAAAAAAAAACGTGAAAAATTGATATTTTATAAAAACCGTAGAGCCGCATTTCTCTCCAGTAAGTAGATGGCGAGTCGGGATCGTCAACTTCATCTTTGCCACACTGGCTCACTAGTTTACAATAGTTTATGAACAATTCAAATATCTCCTTATTTCCCTCCGACACGTTGATAGTAATAGTTTTTCCCGGAACTTTGCCAGCTTTAGTCTATTGCGTGTATTTGAACGCAGATCTCTTCCTGCTGCCGACGGGGGGGACACTAAACGCTGCCACGGCAGAACGAATGCTGCAGAATCACTGTATTTTATGCTTGTTATAGATTGTGTGACGTCAAGTAGCCTACATTACCGCCGGTGGCAACCGACGACCGCGGTGGCGCGGTCGTCAGTGCGACCGTCAAAGCCCTACTCGTCCGTATTTACCGCCTCTCCCTTCTCGTTCGGTCGAAACCCGAAATACTGCCAAACTGCAGAAGTTGTGTTCTTTTCTTTTCGAGACCAGGTCACTTGGTGCACGACTCGCCATCTTTCCCCCTCTCTCTCTTTCTCCTCCACGCTGTCACGTGATGACAACCACGCATACGCATTTTTAGGCATTTTTTATGACGGTATAACGGTATTGATACCGTTGCTATTTTTAGATCCCGCGATATACCATATTACCGAATTACCGCCCAAGCCTAATAGGAACTATGCTTTCATTCCTGCGTAATAATCAAGGACCTTTGCTGCCGTACCATTTGTGCAGCAGGCGCAATGATATTATGCAGCGCCTGAATATAGTCCCCAGCTATTTTACTATTACCTTAGTGGCTTAGTGCTGGTCACTTTGGAAGTTACCTAGTTGGGGACTATTTTCAGGCGCTGCGTAATATCATTGCGGCTGCTGCACCCATGGTACGGCAGCAAAGTTCCATGATTATTACGCCAGAATGAGAGTATAGTTCCTATCCATATCAGCCTGGAAAAATCACAACTTCTCATTTTCTGTCGGTCTTAGTACACAATGTAGTTACAGAATAGTCCAGTTTTAAATCGGAAAAATAAAAAAAAATATTTGGTTATTTTTGAAGGAGATGCTAATGGTCTAATCAGATTCAATGATTTATGCTAAGCTATGCTAAAAGTGCTACCGGCAGACCCAGAGATCGGCTGAATGGATTTGAAAACAGTAAAACTCATCTGTTTAACTCTAGGGGAGTTGGAAAATGAGCCTATTTTGAAAAAAAGTGAAGTGTTCCTTTAACAAAACTTCCTGTTTATTAAGATTCTTCAAAATATCTTCTTAGAAAGAAAAAAGTAGTGCAAATTTGGAAAAACATGCAAGTGTCAATGATGACAAGACTTTATTCTTTATACTATTTTCGGGTGAACAAACCTTTTAACAACTCCTGAGATAACTGCAGCTGTGTCTTATACGTTATGTTAATAAAAAAATATTATGCAAAAAAGCATGTAATTTTAACTTCTGGAAACTTCTTATTGAACCGCCATCAACCATGACAACAGTAAACCATAGATGGTAGTTTAAACTATGAACATTTGCATTTATTTATTTGTGTCCGGTATGTTTCAGACTTTTGGGACGGTTTAAAAGCACAAGATGAAATGCCGATGATGTGTCTTTTTCCACATGGGATGCTTTGATGGCATCCCACATGCTGTGGGTGGGTTGAAAGTGTGTCTGCGGGTTCAAGAGGAGTCCAGTCACAATCTGTCTTAATGAGTAAGCCTGCCTCTCCAGGAGATCCTGCTCTACATCTGGTCCTGATCAAAGCCGGTGCAGTCAGCTGCGAATCCAACCGTCATTTCCCCGAAATTACCGGCCCTCTGAATGCACAATGCAGCAGAGCCCGAGGGAAAAGACAGACCATGCTTTAAACACACACACACACACACAGAGTTACACAATAAAAAAGGCTCATACACAAAGAGATGCTTGGCTCGGCTCTGTGTGTTCATTTCTAATGGTTCGATTCACAGTAAAGGAAGCCATTCTCAGACACTTAAACACTGTATCAAAAATTATAATGTGTGCTTTAAACCATTATAGCATATATATTTGTCTTATGCCACACCACAATATTTCAATGCAGCATGCAGCCATGTGCAAAAGCAAGCAAGAGCTGTCAAGTGTGGCCTATGAAGACGGCACCGTCTGGCTGCATGAAGCATGTGGCTGTACGACAACGGCCAAAGCCTGGAGGGGGAGAAGGGCGAATGAAAACAGGCCACAGAGAGCCGTGTGCCTTCCTAACCTCGCATACATGCATGCATGGCCCCCTCTCCACTTACACCCACTCTGCCAGTGAAGCCCAACACCTACACAAACACACGCATTGATTTAAAAGGAAAAAAATGGCTGGTAAATATGTATACAGTTGAAGTCAAAAGTTTACACACACCTTGCAGAATCTGCAAAATGTTAATTATTTTACCAAAATAAGAGGGATCATACAAAATGCATGTTATTTTTTGTTATTTAGTACTGACCTGAATAAGATATTTCACATAAAAGACATTTACATATAGTCCACAAAAGAAAATAATAGTTGGATATATAAAAATGACCATGTTCAAAAGTTTACATACACTTAATTCTTATTACTGTGTTGTTACCTGAATGATCCACAGCTGTTTTTTTACAAATTCTTTGGTTTTTCAGCATTTTTGTGTATTTGAACCGTTTCCAACAATGACTGTATGCAACCGAGACTCGTATGCAACTATTACAGAAGGTTAAAATGCTCACTGATTCTCAAGAAGGAAACACGACAAGACCCGGGGTGTAAACTTTTGAATAAAATGAAGAAGTAAACATTTTTGTGCTATTTTGCCTAAATATCTTTTTTATTTTATTTTGTAATGCCCTTCAGAAGCTACAGAAGATACCACAAAATAAGCTAAATTTACCCTGATCTTCAAATTCCAAAAGTTTTCACCCCTGACTGTTAATGCATCATTTTTTCCTTCTAAAGCATCAGTGAGCGTTTGAACCTTCTGTATTAGTTGAGTCCCTCAGTTTTCCCTCATTATCATGACAAACAAGGGACTCATGAACAACTATAACTAAACAAACAAACAAACCAAAAAAAAAAAACAGTTGTGGATGATTCAGGTAACAACAGTATTAAGAATCAAGTGTATGTAAACTTTTGAAAGGGTAAGGGTAATTTTGAGGATAAATTCAGCTATTATTTTCTCTTGTGGACTGAATGTAAACATCTTTTATGTGAAATATCTTATTCAGGTCAGTACTAAATAAAAAAAAAAAAATTTGGTCGATCCCTCTTATTTTGTTAAAATAATTAACACTGCAGATTCTGCAAGGTGTATGTAAACTTTTGACTTCAAAATGCTCATTAAGGCTGCATTCAGTTGATCAACAATACAGAAAAAAACACTAATATTGTAAAATAACTTTTCTATTTGCATATATTTTTAAATGTAATTTATTCCTGTGATGCATAGCTGAATTTTCAGTATCATACTCCAGTCTTCAGTGTCATATGATGCTTCAAAAATCATTCTAATATGCTGCTCAAGAAACACATTCAATTAAACTGAATTATATGATGGATCTTGCCCTACTTTGTTTGGAAACAACCTTATGTTTCTCTTGCTGCATGAATATTTTTATTAATAAGAGACACAGAATAAATATTAATGGTGATATGGGTACATACAGCTAATGATGTCAATATGTGCTATCTGTAACTGTATGAGCCAATCTGTTAAAATGTAGAAAATCTAAATATATACAAAGGCTTGTAAATACACACACACGCGCAGTGGACTGAGGCGCTTTGCAAATAAGAACAAGTATCCACACCGCAGCATGTAATATGCTACAAGCGCTACGCAAAACTTATTGCTTCGTTTCTCGCTTATTTCCAGAGCAAACAGGCAGGTGGGCTGCTGTCCATTATTCATGGCCTTTAAATGATAGAGGAGGCTGAGCAGATTGTGTATCATTTCATCCATTATGCATGCAAAATCGCAGAGCGGTGCAGAGAGAGTGGAAAGAGAGCGGGAGAGACAGACAGCACTCGTCTCACTTCAGCTACACCCAGTGTGAGTCTCACTCCACCAGTGGGAGAAACGGCCTAATCGCCAGCTCTCATTAGCCAAAATACAAACGCACGGAACACAACGCACCTCAGCGGAGTTCGCTCGTTAAAGACGATGGATCACAGAAAAGTGGATTTTTGGAGTTTATTTGAATAGAGCCGGGAGAATTGCACAAAAACCCATTGAGAACGTGTCACATTCAGCTCAAAATCAAAAGAAAAGAAAAGAGAAATAATGAGGGATTTTTTCGATTATGACGTTTAAAGGTGTTGTAATCATTTTTTTGGAACACCTGGGATGAAATGTGCCTGGAACCTGACAGATATCACTGAAATAAATGTGCTGAGTAATCACATCTGTCTCTGTGACAGCATGAGTTGGGTTGGAAGTTAGCCAATCAGAAAATTCTGTCTAGAAATGGGTCAGTGTGTAGCAGCAGTGCTTTACTGGAGATACATTTAACAATGAGAGCCAGTTTTACTCTAGCTAAAGCATGCATATTTGCGAATAAATATGCTTTGTGTCTCTAAATTCTTACATCAGCATTAAAATATTACAGCTAAAACACTATATAAATTACTGTCCAAACATTTGGTGCCCGTAAAACATGTAAAAAATAAAGTAAAAACCGTAAAACTGAAATATTATTACAATTTATAAAAACTGCTTTCTATATGAATATTGTTTGAAAATGAAATTTTGCACATGCTCCTTCAGAAATCACTCTAATATGCTGATTTGCTGCTCAAGAAACATTTCTTATTATTATCAATGATGAAAACTGTTGTGCTACTTAATATTTTTTTTGTGGAAAAAATTGTCTCTTTTAATCAATAATAAAGTTAAGTTCAGTAAAGTAAATTCAAGTATATTTTTCCTTGTGATGACAGATTTGTTTCAATTTTAAAAAGATTTAATTTTTATTTATATATTTAAACTGGGGGTCAACCGTTTGGAATAATTACGATAATTATAATTCAATGTTTGCGAAAGAGGTCTCTTATGCTCATCTAGGCTGCATTTATTTGATCAAAAATCCAGAAAAAAAAAAAAACCTGTAATAATGTGAAACATTATTAAAATTAAAAAAAAAAAAAAAAAACTTTTCTATTTGAATATATTTCAAAATTCAATTTATTCCTGTAATGCAAAGCTGAATTTTCAGCACCATTACTCCAGCCTTCAGTGTCCAGATATCATTGTACTCTGCTAATTTGTTGTTCAAGAAACATTTATTGTTACCAATATTAAAAATAGTTAAGTGGAAACCACACACATAACAAACATTATTTCCAGGTTTCTTTGATGAACACCAAGTTTAAACAAGCAGCATTTGTATACATTTTTTTCGCAACATCATAAATGCCTTTACTTTCACTTTTAATCAATTTAATGCATCCTTACTGAATAAAACTATTCATTTCTTTCTTACATCTAATTTTTTGAACGTTAGTGTATCAGAGTTTCCACCAAAATATTAAGCAGCACAAATAACAGGTATTGTAAATTCAATAATATTCAACAGTGTATTTTTCCTTGTGATGACTGTTTCACTTTTGTGTTCGGCACTTATAACCACAAAATGCACTTCCTAAATGCTAATTTTCTACTTCAAAGCATTACAGAGGAAGTCAAACATCTCTGACAGCATTAAAAACAGAACGATAAGAACGGTAAGAAAAAGAAGAGAAAACACTGTGCTATTATTAGCTATTATTGCTATTATTATAGTGGCAACTAACTGTAAAAACTGTGATAGTTTGGGCAATATGTTATAGGCTCATGTTAAATAATCTGTTACGTAAGTCGTGTAAAGCAATACTAAATATGTGCCAAATTTAAATGATACACCAAGTGAATGAAATAAGTAATGAAAATGAAAACAAAGCAGTATTCTCTGCTCTCAAATGCTGGGGGCGTGTCTGCTTTCAGTGCTAAAACCACACCCACTCGCGGGAAACTACAACCTAAATGCATGTTCCCTCTGGCGGCTTAATTGGATTTACACAACCATACAATCTATTAATATGCATTTACAAGATAAAGGCATAGCTAGCAAACTGTAGGCTGTAGTACCTAACGGTAATGACAGAAACTCGTGACTGAGCGGGCAAACCACTGACACTAATGTGCTCTAGGTATTATATTGTTACGGGAGGGCCCATGCTCAGTGGCATCAGTGCCTCATCGAGACATGATTTTAGACTTGCCCAAAAAAACTGAACACAAAAATGTCTTTGTAAACAGTCTTTGTAAAGTGTTTACAGCAATACATTTCTAACAGTTATAAGGCGTTTAGAAACAACTCTATGAATTGCTTTCACACAAACGAAAAGTATACAAACCTTTGACCAAATTGAGTTTCTTACCCAACTATGCTAATGAGGAGCCATTCGTAGTCTGGTTATGGTCTTATTACTACAAATGATACAGTTAAACTATAGAGGAAATGTGTTAAATATTCATAAGAGCAAGTACACAGTGGAATCAAAAGCTTTAGAGCTGGACCTCCATGAATTATAGACCAAACCAGAGATCAGTTTCCTCCTGCGTATGCTCTCTGATTGAAGGGAACAAATCAGGCCTTGTTTGCCTTTAGATATTCCACGAGATGACTTAAATCATTAAACGCTGGATGAAAGCACAGCTATATTTGTGAGGAAGGAGGAAACACACTGAAGTGAGCTGCAGTTAGAATATTTTAACTAGACCTTTATAAATAAGCCAAGTTGGACTTCTCACCAAAGCATGGCTGCAACTAATGATTCTTTTGATTACTGATGAAAATCAATTCATTTCTTTGATTAATCAAATTAAGAACTGAAAGATATGACAACAAATACAGTGAGTGTATCTAAGCAAGTCATACTTTTTATTTTAATATATTATTACTATTATTATCATTATTATTATACATTTTATTTATTATACACTACCAGTCAAAAGTTTTTTGAACAGTAGGAAGTCTCTTCTGCTCACTAAGCCTGCATTTATTTGATTCAAAGTACAGCAAAAACAGTACAATTTTTAAATGTTTACTATTTAAAAGAACAGTTTTCTATTTGAATATATTTTAAAATGTAATTTATTCCTGTGATCAAAGCTACATTTTCAGCATCATTACTCCAGTCTTTAGTGTCACATTATTCTTCAGAAATCATTTGGTGATTTGCTGTTCAAGAAACATATTTATTATTACCAATATTTAAAACAATTGAGTATATTCTTTTCGGGATTCTTTGATGAACAGAAAGATCCAAAGATCAGCATTTATCTGAAATAAAATGTTTTTGTAACATTATACACTATACCATTCAAAAGGTTTTTTTGGGAAAGAAATTATAGAAAATAATTATTTTATTTAGCAAGGATGCTTTAAATTAAAAGTGATGATATTTATAAAGACATTTATAATGTTACAAAAGATTTCTATTTAAAAAAAATCAGTTCTTCTAAACTTTCTATTCAAAGAAACCTGGAAAAAAAAAATCTACTCAGGTGCTTTTAACATTATAATAATAAATGTTCTTTTTTTAACAGCAAATCAGAATATTAGAATGATTTCTGAAGGGATCATGTGACTGGAGTAATGATGCTAAAAATTCAGCTTTGAACTTTTTTTAAAATATATTCAAATAGAAAAGAGATATTTTAAATGGTGAAAATATTTCAAAATTGTACTGTTTTGCTGTACTTTGGATCAAATGAATGCAGGCTTGGCGAGCAAGAGACTTAAAAAAAAAAACATTAAAAATGTTCAAAAAAAAAAAAATACTGTTCAAAAACTTTTGACTGGTAGTGTTTATTCAGTGAAAAGAGTTAAAATATTAAATAATACAAAAAAAAAAAAAAAAGCAGAAGGTAAAATAAATAAATAAATAAAAAATAAATTAAAACTGGTAAGAAACGGAAACACACAATCACCCATAAACATAATGGTATAGACTAACTAAAAAAAAGCAGAAGGTGAAATAACTACACATTTAAAAAAATTTAATAAAATTTACTTATTTTTCATAGACCAAATAAATATATAAAATAAAATATTTATAAAAATAAGCAAAGAAAAAAAAAGTCATCCAAGTTTGGAACAACTTGAATGAAGGAGACAAACTAAAAAAAAAAAAAGCAGAAGGTTAAATAACTACAAATTTAAAAAATACAATACAAAAAAACAACAACAGAAAAAATAAAAATAAAGTCATCCAAGTTTGGAACAACTTGAATGAACGAGACTAACTGATGACAGAATTTCAATTTTAGGATTTTGTAATAATTTATAAACTGGAAACCGATCCAGCCCAACCCAAGTTGAAGTAGCAACACATATTCAGTGCTCAGCGCCCATGTGACGAACAACCACAGGAACTACATACAGAGCTCAATCGATCAAAACAAAGACATTTACGAATAGTAGTCTTAAAGGTACAGGTGCAAAATCAGACTGTGTCAGTGAGAGGCTGGAAAATGGTCTGTAAAGTGCAATATCACTTTTTTGGTATCATGGTATTATAATCTAATAACCATAACCATAGGGTTCAATGCTAAGGTGTTTTTTGCGAAGCACCTCACTATAAACAACATATGGAATGACAGAAAACAACTTCGTTTGTCTCCTGCAATTCATAATTAATAAGTGATGGGTTCAGTTTCCTCAACACATTTGTCACAAAACAGCCCGTGGCATTATCTGCATGATCCGCCTGCCTTTCACAAGGTTCACGCTGTGTTCTCGTTCCAGTTTTATACTCCTCCCATAGTGAGCGCAGCAAAATGAACAACAGCCCCTCCTAAAGCAGCCGGCGGAGCCAGATAGCAGAAGTCACGCAGAACAATGACATCAGCCCCGCAATAAACACCCAAGATGGAGGCGCTAGACTGCCATTGGATTAAGCCAACAAATCTGGAGAAAGATCTTGAAAATCCAGTTCGGCAGGATGAAATTTGACCGACAATCTCCACGTCGGCCTCATTCCACTTGGCATCTTGTGTAACGGCAGATGCGACATGGATTGGGCTAATTAATATGTGCAACTTACTAATGTTTACTGAGCTCTGATTGTGTCCCTGAGATGAATAGTGCTTTTGTTTGTTAATTCCCAGCTGTCTAAATGTTAGTATGGTGGATAAAGGCCCAACAGAAGGTCATAGAGTGTGCTAAAGCACTGAGGTATCACTGCGCTCATGACATGCCAAGCGTTTTTTATATTTGAACACCTTTATCAGACATCTGTGTTCCACTGGCTTTTAATGCAAATATAGTTCCCAAACAAGCTCTCTCTTCCTCTCTACACATTCAGCAGGCTCTGCATGGGGCCAGTTTCGAGCTGACAGAATGGTCACTTGCCTTATAGGCATAATAAGTCATTACATGGGCATATCCGCACGATTTTATGATACAAAATGAATGTAAAGAAAGTTATGCCTTAAGGATGAGACATGATTGGTATGATTGGCTAACGGTTGTGTATGCTTGAATAGATACCAGCAGCTGTAGGTTAAAAAGCAGGTTGTATGGTATTTTAAAATGTCCTAATATTGTGTTGGAGTCTTTCCGAATACAACGCTAAAGTTTAACTGCTTAACTGTAAACACTTCACAAAACAATAATGGTGGATAAGGAGTGCTGATAAAATTAATTAATACATTAATCAACACATTCTTAGGAAATAGTGGGTTCAGAGCGAATTTCAGAACTATTTTGGTAAGACAGTAATATCGTGGTTTACCTAGAAACCTAAAGCTACACTAGGTATACATCACATATTAGCACAAAAGAAAAAAAAATGATATTTTGAGCACTCAATTAATCATGCTTACAGGTTGTGATTCGGAGATGCTTGTTGGTCTAAATAAAGAAGGTACAAACTTATCTTTTATGGACAAGCGTTTAGCGAATCCAGTGTTGAACTCGCCAAGATTAGAGAAGCAGTCCTCTGTGAAATGACAAGCACACAACAAAAGTTTCAAATTGTATGCTAATATGTTACATAGTGACATATCGGTAACAGGCAGAAGATTTGAAAACGTGACGACTTGTTAAGATAGCTCAGTTATGCCGGTGACCATCTTAACTTCAGTCAATTCACTATATAAAAAGTCAAAGTAAAAAACTGACAGAGCTATTAAGACTGGGACGATACGCTAATCTGCCTATTCAATACTATCCCGATACTTGTGTGCCAATTCATTATATATTGCGATAATTGAGTATTGCGATTATATAACTATTGTGATTAAATATTACAATTTATTGTGGTTTTTCTTTGATTATTGAAGACTAGACAATGGAAAATATCTGATCATATCCTTAAAGAGATGATGAGTCATATTAACAAACAACAATCTTTCTGAACTTTTATCTCAAGAGCATGCACATACATACAGTGTATATTTTAAAGTCCCTTCAACTATAAGTACCAAAAACCTGAACCTGCACATAAATATAATAGTCAAATGTTCAACAAATGAGTAGAAAAAAATACTTTCTGAAATAAAATGAAGTGCTATGTTGTTTTGCAAACTGTTTTAGCCATGTTTAGCCATGTCAGAGAATTTTGGTAAGAATTCGAATGATTCTCACTGGATCTCGCAGCACTGTGCAGGAACAGTGTCGCAAAAAACTTGTATCCCGAGTAAAGCTGTTTTGAGCTCAAACAAGTTTGTTTGCTTTGTGGTCCGTAGCACGGTTTAGTTTTGTTTTCATTTTGTTTGCCATTAAAAGTTTCATATATGCAACTCATGGCAGTGCTTATGAGTTGTATTTTGATGTCATACGCAGATCGTCCAACAATACATTTTGCCATCTGTTGGAATAAAAGTGGTAAATTCTCCCACCTCTTAGGAAAAGTAAAATAATGAAATATAAATTGATTCTGAGGTAAACCCATCGATTTTTAAAGCGTTTCAGAAAGAATCGTGATAGTTAGGCGAATCGTTTTTTTTTCCACCACTACTACAATTATTCTATTGAAGGAACACTCCACTTTTTTGAGAATAGGCTCATTTTCCAACTCCCCTAGAGTTAAACAGTTGAATCCATTCAGCCGATCTCTGGGTCTGCCGGTAGCACTTTTAGCATAGCTTATCATAAATCATCGAATCGGATTAGACCATTAGCATCTCGTTCAAAAATTACCAAATATTTTCAATATTCTTCCTAATTAAAACTTGACTCTTCTGTAGTTACATTGTGTGCTAAGACCGACAGAAAATGAAAAGCTGCAATTTTCCAGGCTGATATGGATAGGGACTATACTCTTATTCTGGTGTAATAATCAGGGAACTTTGCTGCCGTACCAATATAGATGGGGACTATTTTCAGGTGCTGTGTAATATCACTGCGCCTGCTGCACCCATGGTAAGGCAGCAAAGTTCCTTGATTATTACGCCAAACTGAGTATAGTTCCTATCCATATCAGCTTGGAAAATCGCAACTTTTAATTTTCTGTCGGTCTTAGTACACGATGTAACTACAGAAGAGTCAAGTTTTAAATAGAAAAATATCGAAAATATTTGGTCATTTTTGAACGAGATGCTAATGGTCTAATCAGATTCAGTGATTTATGCTAAGCTATGCTAAAAGTGCTACCGGCAGACCCAGAGATCGGCTGAATGGATTCAAAAACAGTAAAACTCATCTGTTTAACTCTGAGAAAATGAGCCTATTTTCAAAAAAAGTGGAGTGTTCCTTTAACTTTTATTTCTATTGTGGCCCATATAGTAAAAAACATGAGAAAGAATATTTACGGACCAGTTATGGTATATACCAATCAAAAGTTTGGTAGTATGGTACTATATATAACCATTATATAACTATACAATAAACATCATTTTTGTGAGTCACTGGAAATTTTGACTAGAAATTGTAACTACAATCCTTATTGTTGAGTCATACAAAGCCAAGTGCTGAGTCACAGTATAATAAAAACAGAAACGCAGTGTGAAAACCAAAAATCCCTCTTTTTCAGAGTTCAGGCAGGAATTTCTACTAAAATTAAACCAAGTTTACAGCTTACGCTTTGAGTAAACTCAATAAACTTGAGCAAGTGATTTCAAATAACACCACCTGTGAGACACGGCTTATTCCAGGAAAGTGTTCCTCTGAGCCTTACAGACTTGCAACTAAAGACTCATAAACAATGACCAATTAAGTTTACTAAACTCTCACAGCAGCACTGGAACATACCCTCGAGTACAATGCAAACATCATTTGACTCACAATAGGCTTTTAGATGAAACAGATGAATAATGGGACGCCTGACTAAGTCTGTGAATAGAAACGAGAGCTTCCAGAAATTCCTGATGAGCAGACAGGTGTCAGGTGAACGCTAGTGGTGTGACTCCATTTTGCCTCCCTGGAGCACGGCCCTGCCCTGCCCTGCCTCTATCACAACCACCGCAGTCACACACACACAAACATGTTATTTATGTAAGTCTACATGTTTGAGTAAGCTTATGAAAACATCATTGATCTGAAACCCCCTATTACACTGTAAAACCCGATAAGTTCAGAAAACTCAAAACTTTTGTGGACACCGATTACCTCAAAACTTTTGAGTAAACATTTCAAAATTTTTGAGTAAACACAATTTATAAATTATAACAAATAAAAACTTAAATATTTAAATTTCATTTTATTTAATCTGTAAGTACAGTATACTTAAAAATACTGCTTATCATATTTAATGTTTTAATTTAACCAGATATAAAAAATGTAATGCAAAAATACTTAGTACTAATTAGCTAAGTACTAATTAGCTATAACACATCAGCACATGCTAAAGTGGTTATCAGAAAGACTCTTAATATATACTTGCATTTAAATTGTCAAAGAACGTGCAGTATATGTAGTCTTCAAATTTTGTTGTCCATCCTCAACCTAACCACAGGCTCTACTCTTTACCACAACGGTAACACAACAAATTCAACAAAACAGAAACCTATGTAAACCCTAACATAACACAACATTTAAGTACTAACTAATGTCTCCCTATGTTAATCTTGCGCAAAAAAACACAAATTAACACTTAATTTCAACATTTATTTTCCATGTCGTCTGATGCAAAGCATGCTGGGAACTACAAAACTCAATCATTCTAAGTTCAGTTTACTACAACGACATTTTGAGTTTACAGAACTTATTTCAATTAAGTCCAATGAACTTTTCATTTATTTGAGTGAAAAGAACTCATTTAATTTCAGTAAAGTTCACTGTTCGGGTTTACAGTGTAGGCGATTTAAACCTCATAAAACACTATTACTGGGATGTCCACAAAAGGAACTTATGTTTATTAATTTATGTTACCATAAATAGTTAGTATTTAAAATTATAATTTTTAGCTAGTGAATTTGTATTGATTTTAATCAGTTTTCTTTGGTTGGAGGATATTTCAAAAGTATTAAATTTGAACAGCTTTTTTTCAGACCAACAGATTCATTCAAAATTTGAAGACTGATTACTACGTATTGCAAACAAATTAAATTGAACTAATTAAATATTTAGAACAAAGAATTACTATTATTATACTTGTAATAGGCTTCATAACATAACATTGGTTCTCCATGGCCATATGAACCTGTATATTAAGGACAGTGGAAGTTAATGGAAAGTCTTTCAGGACATGTATCCTACACAAGCTTGTGGGTGTGACACACACACATCAAACAATGATTCATCTGTGCAATACATAAAGCCCTTTAACTCACAGCTATCATAAAAGCGCAACAGTGAGACTGTTAAAGCCACATGACTGCCAGAGATTTGTGATGAACTCAGACACAGCAAGAAACTACTGGGTAACAATGATTATGCTCATGATGTCACGTACTCATAACTACATTTTGAGTAAAGAGACAGTTCACCCAAAAATGAAAATTCACCTTCATGTTGTTCAAAACCCATAATATCTTTATTCATCTTTGAAATGCAAATTAAGGCATTGATGAAACTGATAAAATGCGTTGCGGTATTGATGTGAAGACGAGTCAAAGACTGACACGAAAGAGAGGAAATTGCTGAAGTCGTTATTTTTTCTTTTCTATGTGCACAAAAATTATTCTATTAGATTCATAAAATTAAGGTTGAACCACTGATGTCACATGGACTGTATTAAAGATGTTCTTACTACTTCTCTGGGCTTTGAACTTCTGGTCAGTTGCATTGCTGTCTATGCAGGGTCAGAAAACTCTTAGATTTCATCAAAAATATCTTAATTTGCGTTCTGAAGATATGGGTTTGGAACAACATGAGAATGAGTAATTAATTAAAATTGTATGGCAGCCAGGTAACAAATTATTTTAAGTTGACTCAACAAATTGTGCTTTTTATATTTTACAGTGTAATCACCTGCCATTAAAATGTTTTGGAATTGTGTGACTGTAAAAGTAAAGCATAACTGGTGGCCGTTGCATTCCCAAATATGCGCTAAACTCACAGCACATGAAATAAACAAGTTCACGGCATTCACTGTAAACTGAGCCGTTTTGAGGCGCGGAAAACACCAGATCACCAACTGATCACCTTAAAGTGTGCACTTTGCTTTTAAATGCATAGCGAAAACAGACTTCATGAAGGGCTTAAGCCATTTTGTGCTATTGGTTTTAGTTTGTTTGACAGATACTGTGCCAAAACATAATAGCCTAAAACACAACTTTAAAGACCATTTATGTTAGAATAAAGTTTAAATATATTTTAAAAACTACACTTTTTGCCCATTAGACCTATCGACCTATACCGTCACATGACCACAATGATATCAAAAAAAGTTTTGCTATATTCATAATACTATTACTATTACTAATACTAGGGCTGCATGATTAATTGAAGGCGATTGGCATGCGCATGTTGTCGGTGAAGCCGGTTGCGTAATCAGCAGTAAATCTCCAGCACCTGTGTTCAGGTGGAGCAGCATGTACTACACAGAGCCGTACTCCACAGAAAAGATACGCTGAATCGCGTTCATTATCGCAAACGATTTAATCGGGCGATTACGAAATCGAATGAAATCGTCTGCGATAATGACAGCTGTTTGCGTAGCTTCTCAGTGAACTACGGCTCTGTTTAGACATGCTGCTACACCTGAAAGCATGTGAAAATATCACATTTAATAACGTTTTTACTCCAAACTCACTTTATAATATACAATTTTATCAGTTGAGTGTTTGAAATAAATCTTTCTGTGAGATAGTATAGCTATTTACACAGAATAAAGCACGAATAGTATTCTAAGCAGTGATAAAGGCATTGCATTATATACTGCATTATAAGGAAAATTATAATGAGAAAAAGTCAGATAAACCATATATTGTTGTAGTCGTGGGTTTATTAGTCACGTTGAATCAATGACAGCAGTTCAATCTTGTTTATTCAGCTGCAGCCATAGCAAAGATGCGTTTCTATTTCTCTTCTTCTGGCGTATTTTGAGTTTCTGCGCGAGAATGAGAGCGCCCTCTGGCCTTCGGATGAAGATTTACTAAACACAGAACAGTGCTTTTCTAAAAGATACGCATGACAATCGCAGCTTTCGATTAATCCCGATTGCGATTTCACTTCGATTAATCGTGCAGCCCTAACTAATACTATATACTACTAATAATTATGTGCATTCCAATTCCTCCAAAAGAAAAAGGTCCATAGTTAACATGCAGTTTTCCAAGTTCATGTTATTTTTACAAGTGTAATTCCACCAGGGTCTGAAATAAATGAGGGTTTGTGGCAAAAATGCCACAAAAATGAACAAAAATGCCTCATAAATTCAAGAAAAAAGGGGCATAAAATGATTTCTGTCATAATATTGCAGGTTTAATACCACAAATGTAATAAATGCCTCTGGAAATCAATATTGAGAAAATTGCCTTTAAAAGTTGTCCAAATGAAGTCCTTAGCCATGCATATTACTAATAAAAAATTAAGTTTTGATACATTTATGGTAGGAAATTTCTTCATTGAACATGATCTTTACTTAATATCCTGATCGTTTTTGGCATAAAAGAAAAAATGATCATTTTGACCCATACAATGTATTTTTGGCTATTGCTAAAAATACACCCGTGCTACTTAAGACTGGTTTTGAGGTCCAGGGTTACATATATAAAACAAAGTAACAAATTAATAATAATGTAATGTATAGATGCCAAATTTTGATTTATCTAATATATGAATTATGTCTAATTTTTACTGTCCGTCAGAGCAGTTGATTGAACACTAATTGTTTTTCATATAATGGACAAAACTGCCCAAACTGATTATGAAATCCAAGATAATGTTACTATGCTTTTATCTGCACTCAGAGCTAAACAACAGACCTGAATAGGCTTGACACAGCATTTACTAATTACTGCATTTGTACCTGCACTGTCATTTCTAAAACGAAATTAACCCAAAATTCACCAAAAAAAAATGATAATCCATCAACAAGGCTACTGGTAGATTTCAGAACGACAAACAGTAGGAATTCTATGTAAATGGACATATTTTAGCCAACATCATGACTAATCAGCTTCACTGATGATGAAAATTGATACATGCATTCACAAGCTCTCCAGAGATGAACATCCACATCCATGGGAAATGAAAACTAAATTTCAGTCAATCAGTTTTAATCATACTTCTTCCTCTGCTAAACATCAAGACAAAATTTATTCGAACTGGACCGGAGACATCAGATGCAGTCGCACCGAGAAGTCTGTAGTGAGGAAATGAATGCAGGAAGGCGCAGGTCACAAACTAATCTGATGCCAAAAGAAAATTGACAGTAACAAACATCTTCTGTCCACATATGACTTCCTCCCCAGATGAGACTGAACAGGACTGATTCAGCAGGGTTTCATGAGAGGCATATTAGTGCTGGAGTTTGTGGTCTGACACAGGTGTGGCACTGACCTATGAATACTGCAAAACAGGTGGTTACAGCAACCTACAGCATGCTAAACTCAAGGTCAAGTGGAACAGGACAGGGGAATTCACTCATTTGTATACATAACACTTCATTTCAATTATTTTACAGAAGATACGGGCCTGTACATGTGCAGCTGTACTACTAAAAGATATTTCATATACTCAGTATAACAGTATTCCTTTTATAAATCTAAAGTGTCATAGTATGCAAGTGGACAATTTATGAGCAAACTGTTCATGTATGTGATCTTGGACCACAAAATCAGTCATAAGTAGCACATATTAATACAAAAGGTATTAATATGGGTTCGTATGGCCTCCAAATAATTCTGATAGAGATATACATACATACATACATACATACATACATACATACATACTGCCAGTCAAAAGTTTGGGATCAGTAAGATTTTTTTATTTTATCAAAAATACAGAAAAAAAAAAAATTATTATATACATTAAAAATCGAATTTATTTCTGTGATCAAATCTGAATTTTACAGAATCATTACTACATTACAGAATTCAGCATCTCATTAATCTTCAGAAATCATTCTAATATGATCAGTGCTGGAAACAGTGGTGCATTTAGTGCTGGAAACCGCATTTATTTAAAATAGAAATCTTTTCTAACAATATACACTACTGTTCAAAAGTTTGGGGTCTGTACATATTTATTCTTTCTTATTTTGAAAGAAATTACTTTTATTACTAATTACTTTTATTCAGCAAGAATGTGTTACACTGCTAAAAAGTGATAGCAAAGACTTATATTGTTAAAAACGATTTATGGTTTGAATAAATGCTGATAAAAAAACATTTTTTTGTATTTTTGATCAAATAAATCTCAAACTTTTGAGTGGCAGTGTGTGTATAATTTTATATATATTTGTGTGTGTGTGTGTTTATAGAGAGAGAAAGATTTTGAAAGGGTTTATTATATTTTCATTAACACAATACACTAATTTATTATTTCTACACGAATAATCTCATTACTGTAATGTGGGAATAATACTGATATTTTATTTAAATTGAAAAGTATTTATACATGTTGTACCAACTCCAAATTATTTGGATTAAAAAAAAAAAAAAAGTAAACAAATAGAAATGTATTACACTAATGAGAATATCAAACTTCAAAAATAAACATTATATGATGAATTACAGTAATACTATACATGGGCTATTTTAGGACAAGATCAATGTTTTCATATATTCTTATTAATAACAATAACAATAATAACAATTTCCCATTAGTGCAATTTTTTAATTAATAATTATATTTTCTTAAAATCGCAAAATATTTATGTGATTGCACTGCCTCAGAATTATTCTAATCTGAATAGAAAAAAAACACAGACAGAAAAAAAAACACAGAAGTGTATTATGAGAATGTAATTTAAATATTTTGAAAATATTTTCTGATGTTTCTCATGTTTCTCTTAATTCTCATGAAAATAATCTCACAATAAAGAAAATGCACTAACAAACAAATACTGTGGAGCTCATTTTTTTGTCATATACTATGGTAGTACCACTTTGTTTTATAAGGTCTGCTCTAGTTTTATGCAAATATTAACCACGATGCTATTACCACACGAAATAATTACACAACCACAGCAGTTTTTATAAGGACATGTACACAAAAGCATGACGTCAACGTCCAGAGAAGTGTCAGTGTCGTAGGATACGTAGATTAGCTCTTCGAACGAGGAAATAATTTGAACGGCTTCAGCACAGCAAATGAGTATCTTAGTGGTTTTGATTCCCCTATATGGCGTAATTCAACTTCCAAGGACACTGGAACTATAACTTCATCTGTCTGTCTGTCTGTCTGTGTGTGTGTGCAGTGCACTGTGCCGCCAACTTCCCCATTTTGCGCTCCACTCTCACTTACGCCCATTTAATTTCAATGAATGACGGCGACCAGCCGCTTACGTCAACTGCGTAACTCCCGTTTGAGAATGACAACCTATCCGAGTGAATCGATCGAGCAGCGAGTAATAAAACGCAGCTGGAAAGTAACAAATAAGATGTTTGCCTTCTTATGAAGTTACATAAAGATCAACATAGCGAGCTGGGCTTTTGCATGCGATCGAGGAGAAATGAGTAACGTAGTAACCAACCTGCCGACGAAATTTTCCAGCACGGAGCTTTTTCCGGCGCTCTGTCCTCCAACCACGGCTATCTGCGGCAGGTCCAAGTTACAACTTTGGCCAATGGAACTGAAAGCATCTTGGAGTTTATTGATCAGGGGGATCAAATCCTCCATCCCCCGGTTGCCCATGGTTTCTGACCGTCTCTTAGCGCGCAGGAACGGGCTCGCAGCAGCAAGGCGCTCGGGTTACTTTCAAGTGTTCAATTTCCACCCTTCAAACACTTCCAGAGCAGCCTGTCAAAGACAAATAACTCATAAAACTCTCGCTGACGGCCAGAGGACGCGTATTACAGCGCATTCATTAATATCCGTGCGCTGATCTGAGGATCAATCATTCGTAAACTCACAAAACAAACTTCTCGCTATCATCCGGTCAGGCGACATCCGACCTCCACCGGTGACGCGAGTCCCGCCTCCTGTCAACCGATGTCGTGAAATCCGATTGGTCAGACCGAACGCTTCCTGGTGTGTTCTGTCTTTTGATTGGCTCGGTCTTCGTTTCTGCTTCCAACGATCGAGGAGAGTTATTGGGGGGTTCACGTGTCAATTTAGTTTCAATAAAAGAATTGGGAAATAGAGGCAACGAATATGTACAATAAAATCAATTTTCTAATTTTAATAAATTATGCTTATATAATTACTGCAATATCACCATGAATAAATTAAAAAAAGTATTTACATTTTTAAAAAATAATCATATTTGAACGTATTAGAACATTACTAGACAGTTATTAGAAGACAGTTTGTTATACTGTACATCGAATGTTCGACTCATTTTTGCGAATCGGTTCTTTTAAACAGTCCGTTCAAAACAACCATTTAGTCATTATTTTACGTCGCTATTATGCTAATTATGTTCTAAAGCGTTTAAAATAAATTAATGTGTATGCTGTTTATAACGTTAAGCTTCATGAGCAATGTGTTTGTGGTCAATTCTTGCAGCCACGATTCAGCTTATAAAACTAACTTGAAATATAAATTAACAGTCAAACCAAAATGTATGAAGACACCTTAAAAATGTCTCCCATTTTCACAGTTTATTCGCTATAGTTTAGAAAATATAAGAAGAACCAGAGTTAAACTGTGTCAGAACAAGTTAATATTGATAATCACAAATTAATTACAGTCAAACTAAAGTTCATTCAGACACAAAATTTATTCAAAATAAATCAAAGTTTATTCGCTATAGTTTAGAAAGTGGTAATGAAATATGAATATACTGTTCAGTAAGTCAGAGACACGAGAATCGTTTGAACCGATTGAGTCCGATTAGTGAATTGTTCTGAGCGGTTTTTATATTAGTTCATGCGAAACGAACCGACTCAAACGAACGATTCGCTAGTGAATCACACAGCACTATTCAAAATGGCTGCGCCCATACCCAGCAGCACACATGAGTGTGAAGGCAGTATGGCATCAGTAAAGGCTGTATCCTCTGTTGCTCCTCTCGCTCTTCGTATCGTGGCGGAGTGTCCCGTGAGTAAGGCGAGAGCCTGCACTCTTACTCTCCCCCACTGCGCTGTCAACACCCCAGTGTTCATGCCCGTGGGCACTCAGGGTACCCTGAAAGGCATCACTGTAGACCAGCTGGAGGATCTGGACTGTCAGATATGCCTGGGAAACACGTATCATCTAGGCATGAGGCCGGTATGTGAGAAGAAATTGTTTTACCAAGTGTTTCTTTACACTCAATGCACTGTATGTTTTAAACTTGCTTAACTGTTACTGTCTGTGTTCTAACAGGGTCCTGAGTTAATAGAGAAAGCCAATGGATTGCATGGATTTATGAAGTGGAATAGAAATCTCTTAACGGTAATTATTACCAAACATAAAATAAAAATAATATTAATAATAATAAAACAAAAAATTAAAAACAGTGGTGTTCATCAAAACCCCCAATTTCTGTTTCACCTGTTTTTCTTTTATTAGGACAGTGGTGGGTTTCAGATGGTGTCTCTGGTGGAGCTGTCAGAGGTGACAGAGGAGGGCGTCACATTCCGTTCTCCTTATGATGGAAAGGAAATCCTGCTTACTCCTGAGCAATCCATCGCCATACAGAATAGCCTTGGTATGAAACCTGTTACAGATCATCATCTCTTAAAGGATTACTCCATGTCCCTATGTCATCCAAGATGTTCACGTCTTTCTTCAGTTGCAAAGAAATGAAAGGATTAGTTCACTTTCAGAACACAAAATGTACAGATAATGTTCTCACCCCCTTGTCTTCCTAAATGTTCACATCATGTTTTTTCAGTCGTAAAGAAATTATATTTTTTGAGGAAAACATTTCAGGATTTCTCTCCATATAATGGACTTCTATGGTGCCCCCAAGTTTGAACTTCCACATTATCTGTACTTTTTTGTTCTGAAAGTGAACTAATCCTTTAAGTTTTTTGAGGAAAACATTCCAGGATTTTTCTCCATATAGTGGACTTCAGTGGTGCTCAACGGATTGAAGGTTAAAATGCAGTTTCAGTGCAGCGTCAAAGGGCTTTAAACAATCCAAGTCGAGGAATAAGAGTCTTATCTAGCGAAACAATCGGTCATTTTCTTTAAAAAAAATCATGTTTATACACTTTTTAACCATGCACAAATGCTCATGTTGTCCAGCTCTATGATGCGCTTTGAGTACTTTGTGGACTCTGGTTCACAGGGTTCCCACGGGTCATGGAATTTCTGGAATATCATGGAATTTTAAAAGGTCTATTCCAGTCATTGAAAGTCAGGAAATTTTATATATATTTTTGTTTAATGCTTTAAATTGTAGTTTCTATTATCAAAATGTAATTTTTCCAGTGCCATATTTTTTTTCATTGCGTTTTCACACGCCTTGCCTAATGTCTTGGTTAGGCTATTTGTCAGCTCCATTTTATTCTCTTTCTTCTCGTCAACTGGATGGAAACAAGACAAAAAAATATAAGTAAGAAAAGCTTTTTCTGCAGTGTAGGTTATACCTGTTAACTAAGGCAAACATGCCAGGAAAATGTCAATTTAAAGAGCTTTGGCTAATAAATAACACTTCAAAGACTGGGTGTTAAAAGTAGACGATAGAAAAGCAAAAATGAAATGTGAAGTAATGAAAAGACTGAATGATAACCTTGATGACAAAGAGAAAGTCCTTCAGAGCATCTAGCCCCTGAAAGCATAAAACCATAAATTAATTTCTGTAGAAATAGTACAGAAAAAAATCAAAGTGCATTTAACAAGTAAAAGCAAAAAAAAGTACTTTTGTATGTGTGTTAAAATGTCTGTGAACAAGTAAATAAAGCTTGCAAATGCATGGATTCATTCATTATAGGTCATTGAAATTCAGCTTTTTAATCCGTAAAAAAAAGGGAAAAGTCAGGGAATTCGACATTTGGCTTAGAGTGGGAACCCTGGGTTCAAGACAGTTAAGGTATGTTCAAAAACTCCCATCTCAGTTTCTCCTCCAACTTCAAAATCACCCTACATCGCTGTTTGACCTTTTTTTTGAAGCACATTTGACCTTCTTTGCATGTTTGCTTTGTAAACACTGGGTCGGTACTTCTGCACCAATGTAGGATGATTTTGAAGTTGGAGGAAAAAATGAGATGAGAGTTTTTCAACATACCCTAACTATTAAACCTGAATGCACAGAGTACTCATGCGCATCGCAGAGCTAGACAAGATGAGCATGTGAGGTTAAAAAAAGTGTATAAATACAATTTTTTTGTAAGAAAATGACAGATTGTTTTGCTAGATAAGACTCTTTATAAGACTGAAATTGCATTTTTAACCTTTAATCCACTGAGCACCTTTGAAGTCCACTATATGGAGACAAATCCTGGAATGTTTTCCACAAAAAACTAAATTTCTAAACATCTTGGATGACATGGCGGTGAGTAAATTATCATGAATTTTTTGGTTTGGAAGTGGAGTAATCCTTTAACCAAACCATTCAACAAATGCCTATTCAGATCTTTGTGACTCTTGGCAATTCAGGTTCAGACATCATGATGCAGCTGGATGACGTGGTCAGCAGTACGGTGAAAGGGCCGCGGGTGGAGGAGGCCATGCACCGCTCTGTGCGCTGGCTGGACCGCTGCATCGCAGCAAATAAAAATCCAGATCGGCAGAACCTGTTCGCCATTATTCAAGGGGGGCTTGATGCCGAACTGCGCAAGGCCTGTTTAGATGGTAAGCGCTGTGTTACTGGACATCAAAAGTGCATCTATTATGATGTGGTAATATTGCAATAGCAGTGTAAAGTCCTATTAAAATTCCATTAGCGTACATTACCGTTCAAACGTTTGGGATCACTAAGATTTGTAATGTTTTTTTGTTTTTTTTAAAGAATTCTCTTATGCTAATCAAAGTTCCATTTATTTGATCAAAAATACAGAAAAAAGTAATATTATCAAATATTATTGCAATTTAAAATAATAATTTTCTATTTTAAACATATTTTGAAATCAAATGTATTTCTGTAATTTACTCCAGTCTTCAGTGTCACTCGATCCTTCAGAAATCATTCCAACATACTGATTTATTGTATTATCAATGTTGGAAACAGTTGTGCTGCTTAATATTTTTTTTTTGAAACCTGTGATTTCAGGATTTTCAGAAACTTACTTTCAGGATTCTTTGATGAATAAAAAGTTAAGAACAGCCTTTATTCAAAATAGAAGTGTTTTCTAACAATGTAGTCTTTTCTGTCACTTTTTATCAATTTAACACATCCTTTACTTGCTGAATAAAAGTATCACTTTTCAAAAAAAAAAGAAAGAAAGAAAAAATTTACTGACCACAAACTTTAAACGGTAGTGTTTATTGTTACAAAAGTTTCTATTTTAAATAAATGCTGTTCTTTTTATCATTTTATTCGTCAAAGAATCCTGAAAAAAGTATCACAGGTTCCAAAAAAAATCACTTTCCAACTTCCACTTTTCAAAAACTGTTTCCAACACTGATAATAAATTAGAATGATTTCTGAAGGATCATGTGACACTGAAGACTGGAGTAATGATGCTGAAAATTCAGCTTTGCATCACTGGAATAAATTTTATTTAAAAAATATTAAAATAGAAAGCTACTGTTTTAAATTGCAATAATATTGCACAATATTACATTTTTTTTTCTGTATTTTTTTTTATCAAATGAACACATCCTTGATGAAAAAAATACTAATGAAAAAAACATAAAAAATCTTACTGATCCCAAACATTTGAACGGCAGTGTACGCCAGCACTACACTTAGGTCAGTACTTTTTTTTTTTTTTTTTTTTTAAATAAATTATTTTATTTAGCAGCCAGCGACACATTCAACTGATCAAAAGTGACAATAAAGGTATGTATAATGCTGCAAATAATTAATATTTCAAGTTCTTTCGAACTTTCTATTCAACAAAGAATCCTGAAGAAATGGATCATGGATATTACGCCACAAAACTGTTTAACATTGATAATAATAATACATTTTTCTTGAGCAGCAAATCAGAATATTAGAATGATTTCTAAAGGATCATATGACACTGAAGACTGGCTTAATGATGCTGAAAATTTTAACATTTCTCAAATTATTATTTACTATATTTTGAATATTTGTACTGACCCCAAACTTTTGAACTTAAGTCAGAAAATACTTTAATTAGTACATTAATTTACTGAACCAATTTTCCAGCAACTTTTATCCAACTGGTGTCGTGGTGTTTTTTAGTGGATGTATGAAGTTGGTTCTCTTCAAGTGTCTCAGTAACAACGTGTAGTAATAACAGAAGGCAAACAGAATGGGTATCTATAAAATAAAATCACCCCCAAAGTTGGAAAAAGAAATTTCTATCAATTTTCCGACTAGTCGGACCAGATTGTTTATATCCGCTGTAGAATAGGATGACACACAAGTTTTTAATACTCCAACATGTTCTCTCTGCCAAAACCCTTTGTCCCTGAAGCATGTTTTATTAGATTGTGCTGGTTTTAACCCTGTGAGAGAACTTTTTTTAATCCATTTTTTCCCAACTTTTTAAAAACTCTTTTGAAAAGGTTTTAACAGAGTTAAGCCAAATAGAGTTTTAGAGTCTTTAACAAAAAATAAATGGTAAAAACCTGATGTAATTTAGACACACATTTTCTCACCATGAAAATAGCCACAGAAGCTGGCATGGTGTTAAACACATCTATAAGATTTTTCATGTTTTTAAAGAAGTCTTTTCTACCATCAAGGCAGCGTTTTTTTGTTTTGTTTTGTTTTGTTTTGTTTTGCTTAAATACAGAAAAAACAGTAATATTGTGAAACATTATTCGAATTTAAAATGGTTTTCAATTTTAATATACTTTAAAATAGAATTTATGCCTGTGACGCAAAGCTGAATTTTCAGTATCTTTACTCCAGTCTTCAGTATCACATGATCCTTCAGATTTATTATAAATGTTGGAAAACATTTGTGCTGCTTAATGTGTTGTTTTGTGTGTGTGTGTGTGTGTGTTTTTGGAACCTTTGATACTTTTTTCAGGATTCTTTGAATAAAATGTTAAAATAGAAATCTAACAATATACACTACCGTTCTTTGTTTGAAAGAAGTTAAGACTTTTATTCAACAAGGATGTGTTAAATTGCTAAAAAGCAATAGAAAGAACTTATATTGTTAAAATATTGATTTCTGTTTTGAATAAATGCTGTTCTTTTTAACATTTTATTCATCAAAGAATCATGAAGGTTCATCACAGATTCCAAAAACATATGAAGCAGCACAACTTTTTCCAACATTGATTATAATTAAGCATATTAGAATGATCATGATCTAAATTATCATGTGACACTAAAGACAGGAGTAATGGCTGATTAAAAATTCAGCTTTGCATCACAGAAATAAATTATATTTTAAAGCATATTAAATAAAAAAAAATGTTACTTTAAAATTGCAATAATTTATGCGTTTTTCTGTATTTTTAATTTAATGATGAGCATAAGAGACTTCTTTAAAAACATTAAAAGTCTTACTGTTCCCAAACTTGTGAACGCCAGTGTATATAGTTCATCACATTAACCATGAACATGATCCATCAAAGAGTGACAAATGCACACCTGAAGCATTAAACACATTTATGCTACACCCTACTAGAATCTTCCTTTTCCATTTCTTCCATTTAGAAATGACAAAGCGTGATGTGCCGGGCTTCGCCATTGGAGGCTTGAGTGGAGGAGAAGAAAAGGATGATTTCTGGAAGATGGTGACTCTGAGCACAGACCACCTACCCAGAGAAAAGCCCCGCTACCTCATGGGAGTCGGGTAAGCCCCACTTCCTTTAAATGAAATTGGTATGATTCTTTAGAGTGTTTGTGAAATGGCAGCAACATGCTTTGGTTCAAATTCCTCAATGGTAGTGTAAAACAACATCCTTTTTACCTTGTCAAAAACAGCTCCGTTCACAGCGACCCGTTTCGGTGCATGTTGCTTAAAATGATAATGAGCTCTGCTCACTCCACCCCTCATTTAGTTTTGTGTGTGTGTGTATTCTGTGGCATGTTACCATCAAAAACAAAACAAATCCACTTCGTCCTCATTGCTCTGATGTTGTGAGAAAATTAAGACTTTTATGTTCACACTTGCATTCAAATACAAAACACCTGCATTGCTTACAAGACATTGTTGTCGCTATAACTGCTCGAGCATGGAGAAAATGGCAGACAGCCTGCAACTGACTGAGGACTATAATATGCTAAATACGGGACAGTCCATCAGCGTTCGTGGGTGGGGCCTAAGCAGTATGACATCATACTGCTTAGACAATCAAATCGGCTTGATAATTGAGATAATTGAGGTTTTTTGGGGATTATAAAAAGAAGTGAATTGATTTTTATCATTGTAGGGTAAGGCTGTGACAGTGGCAGATTATTACCACCGCGGTGGTCATGGACCAACTACCATCAGTGGCGCGGTGATCACTTTGAAACAAAAAAAATACGGCTCAAAATTATTCACAAACGTGCGTGTTTATTTCAGCACTTCCGTCAGTAAACAAACAGCCTACAAAACACTAAAATAAATATTTAACTGTATAATTTCTTTTATAAGAAAGTAGCAAACATAAGAATGGCAAACATTATCTGCATAAATTCATAACAACCTCACCCAGCCCTTGTCCGACGGCTCATAAAAATTACCGGCCCGAGTCCAAATGGAGCCCGCGTCTTTTCTCTCTCTCTTCCCCATTACACTGTTGCATCCATTAAAATAGTTAAAAATTTTATTTTTAACTTTTAACTTAGATACACTTAAATACATGCTATTATACGCATACAATCGTTTGTTGGAGAGTGAAAACTAACTGCGCTTTGCAGGACATGAAGGCACCAGGCAACTTCATCTTTGCGACAATGGCTCAGAAAACGCTTAGAAAAAACAGTTTATTAATAATTCATTCAAATATCTACTTATTTCCCCCTGACACATTCATGATACTTACTATACCCGGAGCTTTGCAAGATTTAGCCTATTGCGTGCTTTTAGTTGTGTCCATACACTGCTAGAATACATTTATATGAAGAGTTCAGATACAAAAAACCCTAAAAGCCATCTCTGTCAAAAATTAGATAATGCTACTGAGTGAATTCTCTCAACACACATTATACATGCATCAAATCATTTACTTCAAACTCACTAAAATCCCACCCTCAGCCCAATCAGAATTACAAGTACTAACATAGAAAGCTATACATCAGAGCCTGATAAAAATGCATTTTTTTTAAAAGAAAGACGTCAGATGGATTTTAGAGGCTTTTGTATCTGAACTCTTCAAATGCAAACACAATGTAAAACTGAATGTCCCCTTTAATATAGTTACATTTTTTACATTATTTGAAGTTATTATTTATTGACGGTCTGTTTAATGTGTTTCAGCTATGCGCTAGACCTAGTGGTCTGCGTTGCCTTGGGCTGTGATATGTTTGACTGTGTTTTCCCAACACGAACAGCAGTAAGTGATGGATTTCTGTGAATGTCCCTTTTATATTTGAGTTCATTCATATATGTTAGCATTCATCTGAGTTAATTAAGATTTTGAAGGAAGTCTCTTATGCTCACCAAGGCAGCATTTATTTGATCAAAATGCAGTAAAACATTAATATTGTAAATGTATGTTTACAATTTAAAATGTTTCCTTTTTGAATATATTTTAAAATGTAACTTTTATGCAAAGCTGAAATTAGCTTTATCATCTGTCCCTGCTTATGCATGTCAAGATGAACCTACAGGAGTTTTAAGACTTCTGTTTTTCCTAGAAACTGTGCACAAAAACCAGTGATGCTTATTGTAATCCAGTATTATGCCATTTTTAATGAGGCTGTGTGTGATTGTTTCAGAGATTTGGCTCGGCTTTAGTTCCCTGGGGATCTCTGCAGCTCAAACAGAAACAATATGCTAAAGACTTTCAGCCGATTGATCCTGACTGCCAGTGTCCCACCTGCAGGAGGTACAGACATCTGTCTGGAGTTTAACCGGCTAAATTGTTGGTTCAGTATGCTGATGTTCATTTGCCTGCTGTGCTTACAAGAATAATTCAACTCCCCCTCCCAAAAAAACATTTACTTGCTCAACAGCGGATTTTGATTTAGAAACTCACCTTATCCCATAGAAAATCTCTCGATTTTCTGAAACTAAAGATGATTGTGATTCTTTTCTTTGTTTTGACAATGACAGACACAGTCGGGCTTACCTTCACGCGCTGTTCAAGAGTGACACCGCAGCCATGCATCATGTCACCATCCATAACATTTCTTACCAGGTAATTATCAACTACATGTTTTGGAATACAGTATTTAGTATTATTGTTTTCGCTTCATCTCCTCACTGTGTTGCTCCTCAGCTCACCCTCATGCGTTCAGTGCGTCAGAGCATCATAGAGCGGAGGTTTCCTGAGTTTGTGAAAGCTTTCATGAAGAGGATGTTCCCATCCAAGGAGCAGTACCCCAGCTGGGCTGTAGAGGCACTACAATCAGTGAATATCAACGTCAGCTGAGTATCCTACATGAGGAAGATGATGAAGATTGCATTTTAAAGGGATAGTTCACCCAAAAATAAATATTCTGTCACTAATTACTCACCCTCATGTCTTTCCAAACTTGTAAGATCTTTGTTTATCTTCCAAACACAAATAAGGATATTTTTGATGAAATCTGAAAGCTCTCTGACCAGCAAGGATCCTAGAAGGTCCAGAAAGGTACCAAGAACATTGACAAAAAGTTTGTGTGCAGATCAAAGCATGCTTATGTGTCATGGTACACATCAACAGGGTGCTAGGATGAAAGAGAAGAATTGTTGAAAAAAAGGTTATTTTAGGTTTTTTTGCATGCAAAAAGTATTCTTGTAGCTTTGTAAAATTATGGTTGAACCACTGATGTTACATGGAATGTTTTGTCATGTTCCTGGTACCTTTCTGGAACGTGGTAGGACCCTTGCTGTCTATGGAGGGTCAGAAAGCTCTTGGATTTCATCAAAAATATCGTAATCTGTGTTCCGAAGACGAACAAAGGCCTTACGGGTTTGGAACGACATGAGGGTGAGTAATTAATGAAAATGAGTATTCTATTTTGGGTGAGCTACCCATTTAAGAGAAGAAAAAGACTTGCTGTTTTTATACTGATTTTCTTTTTTAGATACAGACATTTTTAACTATGAAATATCCCTGTTTTGTAAATAAAATTGTACTTTCATTTTTAATTGCATCTACATTCTTTCACCAAAAGTATCAGAGTAATGTGATATGGCAATGTTTTTCTCAATATTTTTTTTTTTTTTTTTTTTAGGATTTATATATTTTTTTCTTTTGTATCTTTATATTTGAATATAATGCCAAGTGGCTGTAAGAATGTTAATATTAACATCTCAAGGAAATTTTATTTGTTATCATTCATTATACCAATCTAGTCTTATTTAACCATGAATACCATGATACAATCATGGGATTTTAAAACTTTTAACTCATGATAGATTTTAAAGTAAAAATGTACACACACACACACTCACTTACTATTCAGTAAATTGTAATGTTTTTGAAAGAAGTGTCTTACGCTCAACCAAATTTGCATTTATTTGACCAAAAAGTGAGTAAAAACTAATATTTTGGAATATTATTACAATTTAAATGAACTGTTGTCTATTTAAATAAAATGTATTTTATTCTTGTGATGCAAAGCTGAATTTTCAGCATCATTACTCCAGTCTTCAGAGTCACATGATCACTCAGAAATCATTCTAATATGCTGATTTACTGCTCACAACACATTTATTATTATCAATGCTGAAACCATTTTTTTTCCAGAAACCTTGCATTTCTTCAGCATTCTTTGGCGAATAGAGAGTTCAAAAGAACAGCATTTTGTAACATTATAGTGTCTTTTCTGTCACTTTTGATCAATTTAATGCATCTTTACTGAATAAAACTACTAATTTATTAAAAAAAACGTAATCCCCAAACGTCTGAATGGTAGTGTATATGTGTACCATGGTATTGTCTGATAACATCACCTTAGCCTTTACCCGAATGTTCTGTTCTTTTATTGTGTTGTTTAGTAGCGTTCTGCGGCATTAAAGCCTTGATGAGAATCACTCTAACGTTACAGCTGAACAGATGTGCCTGTAAAAAAGCCCATCGAAACCTTTAAAGGTTGAGATTGAGGGTATATTAAACCTTTCAGGAGCTAAAAGCGATTGATTTATTGGGCTTCTCCCGAAGGCGGCCGCTAGGGGGCAGAGCGCTCAAGATCTCCCAGCATAATTGACAGCATCAGAGATGCACTGAAGCCTGGAATCTGTTTCAGGGTTGAAATCGAATGTGACAACACAATTAATTTGACTCCGGCATGGAAATTTCACTTCTTTGATTTTGATTAGGCTACATTATTATGCTAACTGCATATGCATGGGGATAAAGCATGTCAAACACCGCAACAGGTGTCACGCTTTACTTTAGGCACATTTCACGCTGCTTATTTGCAAACGTACCCCATTCTCCAGTTTGAGTGTGTAATTCACTGCACTATATTTAGTAAAGCCGATGTCTGGTGAAATAGATAATTGACAAAATGAGATTTCTCATCATCTACATCAGTGCTTTTTGATTGACAGTGAGTTTTGAGTGACATTTCAGGCAGTTAAAGTGCGTGGAGTTATCGCCATCTCATGCATTTTCCAACAACGCAGCAGATGAAATTACTGCAAGCGGGATGCAAGTACAGCTACTAGATGGATTATAAAAATGAACATGCCCACCCCTCAAAACAGCACATGCCTCAATCAATACAGCAGAATGCTGAAATAATGCACTGCAGCAATAACTGGCAACTGTTACAGCCGATATGAAAGCGCTTGTGTCAGCAATGAAGCAGGATGTCCAGGCAGGCGCTGTGTCTTGTGTCAGTGCTCGGAAAGCAGACAGTTGGTGAGCTCGGGGAGGCACCAGTTGCTCAGTCGCTGCTGTGATAGTGGATGTAGACCTGTGTCCCCCGTTCCTGAGTGATGACAACACTTTACATGTGTGAGCGACCTGAAACAATCACGGCGGAGGGATAAGCGAGGGCGAAGGCGTTTGAATTTCCACCCCGCGTTGATTTGTGCGCTTTGTTGACTATGGTGGAGCTGGAGAAAGAGGTTCTGCCGCTGCCGCCGCGGTACCGGTTCCGAGACCTGTTGCTCGGGGACTGGCAGACGGACGACAGGTAGAGCAACTTCAACTCCTCAGCTTATGTTTACATACGTGCTTTAACAACGACACAAGCTTCTTGTTTAAATAACTGCACAGGGAATACCAGTATTAGTAATAGCCATAGAATTAGCATAATAGTATGTAGTATAAGCCTACAGCATTAAAAAATAGCCATAGTATATTAGTATAGTAGCATTAATAACCTACTGGTAGGCTATTGGTTATGTTACTAGTAGCTACTGCTATTCTTAAGACTATTTGAATGTTAGTACTGGCATTAGTTTTAGTGATATCATTAGTATATGTATTGTACATTTGGACTGTCTTAAAACTTGTGAAGGATTATGGTGCCCACAAATGCTGTCTAGCTAGACAGCATACTAGATTTTTTAACAGCTGCCTTGCGTAGTTGTTTTATGCAGTCTGCTCACATTTTGATCTTTTCGACTTCAACAGCCCTTTCACAGACAGCATTAGAAACAGCAATAGTATAGTGTCAGTATTAGTATAGTATAGTATACATTAGTATCCTAATGGTATTGGTTGTATCACTAGTAACCACTGGTGTTAATAAGATCATTGGAATGCTATTAGCTTTAGTATTTGGATGAGCATCAGTAGCTACTAGTGCTATTATGTTTATTAGTAGACTGTTACCATATAGTGCAATCACTGGAATGCTATTAGTTTTTGTATTTGTTTAAGTAATATCTTTAGTACTAGGATTAGCATCAGTATAGTAGCATTTAGTGCTATTAGGAGAGTTATTGTCAGTAGACTGTTACCATAGTATTAGTATTAGGATAAACATGAGCATTAGTATGATTCCGGCTGTCTTAAAACTTAAGCATCTTGTGATGCCCACAAATGCTGTCGAGCTAGGCAGCACACTAGGTTTTGAGACAGTCTGTGTTTATCCTATCTCGTGTAGTTGTTTTATGCAGTCTTTGATCTCTTTGACTTCAACAGGCTTTTAACAGACAGTATTAATATTGATAAAGTCCAGAGTATTAGCATTAGATTGCATAAGAGTGGGTATTAGTGTGCTGTATGTATTAATATCCTACTAGTATTGGTAAATGTCAATAGTATTATTATCATTGGAATGTTATTATATGTTAAGTGATGAACATTACTAGCCTATTAGTATGAGCATTTGGTAATGCTCTACTTGAAGCCTTCATTTAATGATGTGCCTTATAATGCATTGTATGATCTCATTAATAGTTGTAACTACATTTATAATACAATATACTTACTTATTCATCTATTCGTAGTGGCACAGAAAATGTGGTGCATTAAAACATATAACAACCAACCAATATCATATGTAACAAAAAATGCAAAAATAATGCACCTTAAAGGAGAACTTCACTTCCAAAACGAAATTTTACCGATAATTTACTCACCCCCTTGTCATCCAAGATGTTTGTGTCTTCCTTTCTTCAGTCGTAAAGAAATAGTTTTTTTAGGAAAACATTTCAGGAATGTTCTCCATTAGTGTACTTCTAGATGCCCATGATTTTGAACTTCCAAAATGCAGCTTGAAAGGGCTCTAAATGATCCCAGCCGTGGAATAAGCATCTTATCTAATGAAATGATTGGTTATTTTCTAACAAAAAATTTGCAATTTATATACTTTTTTTTTTTTTGGCTATCATTCTGGGCCTTGAACATTGAGTTGCATTGCTGTCTAGTGTCTATGCAGGGTCAGAAAGCTCTCGGATTTCATCAGAAATATATTAATTTGTGTTCTGAAGATGAAGGAAGGTCTTAAGGGGTTTGGAACGACATGAGAGCGAGTAATTAATGATAGAAAAGGTGAACTATCCCTTTTAAGTCTCTCTCTGTTTTTCTGTTTATCCTGTTTTGCATAATTGCTTTATGCAATCTGGTCACATTTTGATCTCTTTGACTCCAACAGCCATTTTACAGACAACAAAAGATGAACTGACAAGTATTTGGGTTTGTGCATGCTTGTGTTTTATCTAATATCTCATGTGTTGATGTTTTTTACACCTCAGATGGTATCACCGCCTGTCTGTGTTTCATGCCATGTTATTTCTGACTGATGATTTAAGAGTATTCAATGCTTTCTTTAATGACATCGACTGTGATTTAGTAGTATATCGCGAGTGCCGCAGCACCTAAATGTACATGTGAGCTAAATCCGCCATTTAGCCAGACAGTGGAAAATAAAATCTGCATTTTGTGCTTGACACTCCGTTGCTAGGTGAGGACTGAGGACCAAAACACTTTAGTCCTTTAGAAAGATAAGAATGAGTTTTCTCCCTCGCTTCTGGTCTTCCTGAGTGGGCGTTTAAAATGCACTAATTGGTGAGCGCTCAGTCGTAAGGGGGTTAAAAGTAGGGGACATGTCTTCATAAATGGTGCGACTACTTCAGGTGATAATTCCTCGTACCAAACGGCCTCCGTTTGACAGTTTCAAAGGGATCTCATTACCAAAATCATATCTAATCACTCTCACCTACTGGGGATTGATTATGTTATTTGCCTATCAGAGAGTGTGCGGGGGTGGCGAACGCCGTCGTTATTCGCTCTCCCTGAGGATGCGTTTTGTAGTACAGCTGATAAAGATAGAGAAGCTTGTTTCCTATACAGACAACCCACTGAACACTGCCACTGAATAAAGCTTACAATCCAATTGTGTGTGTGTGTGTGTGTGTGTGTGTGTGTGTGTGTGAAACATTAACCTGCTCAACCTGGCTCCCTGAGGACTTCACATAAGGATGTCTGGCTCCTTCAGCTCTGAATTAAACAGGAAGACCTCAGAAAGTCCAAATAGGCAAATCACTTTATGCCAATTTAAATGTGGGCATTAAAGGAATCCAAATTCTGCAATTATTTAATGTCTCTCCAAACTCTTATTTTTTCATGCAACTTAAAAGGAGAGTTTTTGAAAAATCATCATGCTGCTCTTTTCCATTTAATGATTGTTTATAGTGATAAAAAAAGACAAAAGCATCATAAGAGTAGTCTATATGACTTCTGTATTTCTGTATATCTTCTGAATTTATATGTCCAAAATGTACACAATTGTTCCCTAAAACCCTTTAGGTTGTTATACATGTCAAACCTCAAAATGTCAGTGTGGTTTGGTGATAAGGAATGCTGATAACAACATATTTTATAAGAACTAATAACATTTGATTTGTTAGTTACTTTTAAGGATGTTCATGCTGCTGACTTGTTTCAGTTTCAACCAACTGTTTCAGTGATCAAAGTGAACATAGTTTACATTGGCTTTTTATCTGGACCATAGAGTGGTAGAGTTAGTCCTCATTCTCAGTCTTCATCAGATTTACACTGCTGTTTCTAGGAATCCAATTATATTAATAGAAACAATAACAATAATATATTTTAATATTTATTTTACACTACAATAATAAAGTTAGAATACTAAACACTCAAGCTTTTATTTCAATGACGATTTGTGTGTTGGGTAGGTTTAGGGGCAGAGTTAGGTGTTGTCCTTCGTACAAATTCCTATAAATTTGCCACCTTGTAAAATGTATAAAATTATTCAATAATCACACAAATTTGTACAAATTCATACAAATTTGCCATCTCATCAAATTCATACAATTTGTAAAACATTTGCACCAATTTGTACAAATTGGTACTAATTTGCCACCTCATAAAATTTGTACAATTGTTTAAAAATGGCATAAAATCGCCCCTAGAATACTTTTTTTTTTTTTTCAAAAATCACAAAAATGTGTACAAGTGAGGCTGTGCAAATTTGTATGAATTTGCCACCTCGTATAATTTGTACAATTAAAAAAAATTTATAAAAAAAAAATAAATAAATCACACAAATTCATACAAGTGAGGTTGTACAAATTTTACGACATTGTCACCCTGATAATACGTAAAATTTTTCAAAAATCACACAAATTTGTACAAGTAAGGACATGCAAATTTGTAAGAATTTGCCAACTCGTAAAATTTTCGAATATTGCACAAATTCGTACAAGAGAGGGTTGTACAAATTCTACGAATTTGCCACCCTAAAATACGTAAAATTTTTCAAAAATCACACAAATTTGTACAAGTGAGGTTGTATAAATTTTATGATTTGTACAAATTGGTACTAATTTGCCACCTCATAAAATTTGTACAATTTTTCAAAAATGGCATAAAATCGTACAAGTGAGGTTGTACAAATTCCGACAATTTTTTTTTTCAAAAATCACACAAATTTGTACAAGTAAGGTTGTACAAATTTTATGATTTGTACAAATTGGTACTAATTTGCCACCTCCTAAAATTTGTAAAAAAAAATTAAAAATGGCATAAAATCATACAAGTGAGGTTGTACAATTAAAAAAATAATAATAAAAAAAAAAATCACACAAATTCATATAAGTGAGGTGAATTTCTATGAAATTTGCCACCCCTAAAATACATAATTTAAAAAAAAAAAAAAAAAAATTGCAAAAATGTGTACAAGTAAGGCTGTACAAACTCCTATGAATTTGCCACCCTTAAAATACGTAATTGTTTTCAAAAATCACACAAATGTGTACAAATAAGGTTGTACAAATTCCTACGAATTTGCCACCTCGTAAAATTTGTCCAAAAAAAAAAAAAAAATTGTTTAAATACGCACAAATTTACACAAGTGAGGTCGTACAAATAGTATGAATTTGCCACCCCTAAAATACATATTTTTTTTTCAAAAATCAGACAAATATGTACAAGTGAGGTTGTGCAAATTTGTATGAATTTGCCACCTCGTAAAATTTATACAATTAAAAAAATTAATTAAAAAAAAAAATCACACAAATTCATACAAGTGAGGTTGTACAAATTCTATACGAATTTCCCACCCCGAAAATGCGTTACATTTTTCAAAAATCACACGGATTTGTAAAGAGTAAGGGCATGCATATTTGTACGAATTTGCAAACTCTGAAAATTTGTAGCATTTGTCAAATAATGCACAAATTTGTACAAGTGAGGTTGTACGAATTCTATGCATTTGCCACCCCTAAAATTGTTTTTTTTTTTTCAAAAATCTCAAAAATGTGAATTTGCCACCTCGTAAAATTTGTACAATTAAAATAAATAAATAAATAAAACAAATCACACAAAATTACACAAGTGACGGTCGTACAAATTCTACGAATTTGCCACCCCTAAAACACGTAAAATTGTTCAAAAATCACACAAATTTGTACATGTAAGGACATACAAATTTGTAAGAATTTGCCAACTCGTAAAATTTGTACAATTTTTCAAATATTGCACAAATTCGTACAAGAGAGGTTGTATGAATTCTACAAATTTGTCGCCCCTAAAATACGTAACATTTTTCAAATATCACACAAATTCATGTACACATTTTTGTGAGATCGGTTTGTTGTTTATTTTGGCGAAGAACTAAATTGAGCGTTTGTGTTTAGTTGTCACCAGGTTTAAAAATGCTTGCTCTTCAGTGTAAATCTGATTTTGTAAACATTTGTCCAAAATGTCAGCAATTATAAAACTGTGAAGATATAGTAAACACAGCATATGTTCCAACATTTACACTGAACTTAATTACTGCTCTGCACTGTAAAAAATGAAAATAGCTGTTTTTCAGTTTACAAAACATTTTGTGTCAAATACTAAAAAAAAGTTATTTTCTTGGAACAATATAAAAACCCCTGTCAGACCAACAAAATTGCCTCAAATGTTGTCCTGACTATTTAAACACAGTTGTCTGAACAAAGAATTTCATATTGTTGAAATGTTAAGGCTTTATGGGTTCCCAGCATGCATTGCAGCATAAATAAATTATGCAGGATTATAGGATTATTGTTTTGCTGTTTGCTGACTTCATTTAAACCTTTTGTTGTTGTTTTGTCATTATTGTTAGTTATTTGTTGTACTGTGATGTGAAAAGCAATCTTTATAACTTTTGTTGATTGCAACCATTCTTGAGGTTTGTGTGTCTAGTTTTGAGGCCTAGAGTATGTTCAACCACTTATATCCGTTTGCTGCATATCTTAGTCTTGTAAGATATTTTACAAACAAAAACGTTGTTTATATATTGTCTATATATCCATGAATAGTATAACAATTATATAACAATTCACTGTTTGTTATTTAGATATAAACAGAAAATTGTTACAGGAAAAAATAAATTACCCCAACAACGGTAATTGTTATTTCAGTTGCTGTGACGACTTTTTCTATTAGCAAAATAAGACCATCAGCATTGCATGAACCAGCAAATTTATGTACTGAGAAAAACTAAAGAACTATTGTTGAGAGAACTCAAAAGCCTTAATGCATCAAGTTGCCCTTCTTTTTGAAGTATTCTCAATCATTTATTTTTTACCGTGTGAGAGGCTAAATTTGTATGTATTTTACGAAGTAAATTACGATGGTAAATTCATACAGCCTCATATGTGGCAAAGTTGTGTGATGGGTTGATTTCTTCGAGTTTGTTGTATACGTACAGTTTTTCTAAAAGCATGCTAATTCGTACAAGTAATGTCATACAAATTTGTACGAATTTGCCACCTTGTAAAATATGTCCAAACTGATGTGAGATCGGAGTGTTTGTGTTTAGTTGACAACAGGTTTATAAACGCTTTTCATTGTAAATCTGATGCTGTTAACATTTGTCCAAAATGTCAGCAGTTATAAAAGTGTGAAGATATAGTGAATACAGCATGTGTTATTTTGTCCAAAATGTCAGAAATTATGCAAGTGTGAAGATAAAGTGAACCCAGCGCTTGAAATTACTGCTCTGAGATGCTAAAACAGTGAATCATGTTCTGTATGCGTGTAAAAGAACACAGTGACGCACATCAGTCAATTTAATTTAATGAAGACTTATTTAATCCTGCTAAGTCATATGGCAATTTTGATTTCATATCAATTAATTATGAAGACCTAGTTTAATAAAGAAGCTGATCTTTAGTCTTTAGTCAACCTTTAAGGTGATCAAGGGATGTTGTTTGTATGGAAAACATCAAAAGAGCTTCTTTTTTTTTCAGAAATTATTCTTTAGGGTTTTGTAATTGACAAAAATAACAGCATACTGGTTTAGAATGACATCAGGGGAGGAAATGATGAATTATCGTTCATTGGTTAGATTATTTATTTAGACAACTTTTGGCCTCAGTGCTTGTTGTTGAAGCCTGGTGGAGAGCCATTGGAGTTTGGCAGCAGCACATGGAGCGTGTGTGTGTGTGCATACCTACTTAACCATATTTGATGTAATCAAAATCTAACAAATTTATTAAAATGCAACAAAAACTCTATGAGGGTTTGGTTATAGTATATAACTCACCCTATATAAAAACAATGAAGTCTATGGAATGTTTGTGTGCACCTACTTAACCTTATTTAAGGACATGTAAAATGTCTAATGTGTAAATAAATCAGACAAAAACACCAAACTCAAGTGTTTTATATATATATATATATATATATATATATATATATATATATACATATATAGGGTTGGGTATTGTTGGAATTTTATCGATTATGATTCTGGTTCTGATTCTGCTTATCAATTCAGATTCTTATCGATTCCTAATTCAGATTCTAATAAGATTAAAAAAAAATCCATTAAAAAGCTTTAAGTCAAACATTTAGATGTCAAATATATTTATTTTGCCTATGGTTTTACCAAAAAATACCACAGAAAAAACACCTAGACTAATATAATGTTCAAATATTAAATTGTTAAAGACGAGTAATAAAATAGAAACAAATCAATTAGCAATAGCATAAATAAATAAAAGTGTACAAATGCCAGGAACAGAAATTGAAATCAAAAGTTTAAAAACACTGCATGGTTTTCTTTTCATAAATAAAATATTGAATAATCCTCTTTAAATTTACGAAAGATATTCAGTCAGGTAATTTCTTACCAGTCTTTCTCATCTGTTTACGTTCACTTAGGACAAAAAAAAAAAAATGCTGCGTTTATGATGATATACTGACGTATTTTCTGCATACTGGTAAATAAATGTGAAAGAGAAGTCAGTTCTGGCTGGCTGCACGCAAACAGTGTACAAGTTCTTTACCTTTGTGCACTTAAATTAGGGCTGCACGATATTGGAAAAAACTCACATTGCGATATTTTGTTGTTCTGCGATAAATATTGCGATATGAAAATAAAAAATCATCAGATTACTTGAATAGCTCTTTGGAAAAAAATGGGATGATTTTATAGCTGAGTAAATCAGCATTGAAAATAAACAAATTACAAACATAGATAAAGTTAATAGAACAAAGATACAAATAAAATAAAACACTTTATAGTCTAACAGTATTCAGGTACAGAAATTGAGTAATCAAATGTAAAATTGCACTGCATATTCTTCACTGTATAAATGTAATTAATAAATCTGTGTCAAAGCTAAAAAGTGATTTTTCTCTGTGTTTTGCTGTTTGATTAACATTCATGACACAGAAAGCCTCAGGAACATTAAACTGCTGTGAACCTGTTACACATCCATTTTCTTTCTCAATTGTTTATCTTCACCTAAGCCACAAGCAACTGTGTTTACAAGGATACTTGCAGAGACCTGTATTTTGACATAGTTTCGCGTGTATGTGTCATTTCAGGCATAAAATAGCAGCGGAAGTGAACGGAATTCCGTGTTCACATGCATCTGCGTGGCTTTCACCGTGTCAACACCGGCGCGGCACGTCAAATACCCGAAAGTAAACTGTCGCGTTCCATTTATGTGTACTCACACAAAATTCTAATGATATGCAACAGTCGTTTTTGTCGCGTCCAGTGTTTAGACAGACTTTCACTTTAGATGTTGCGGCACAGGCAGCGCGACACGACAGCTGTCGCGTCTGGTGTAGACAAGGTGTCTGTGTGTAAGCAAAGAAAAGACGATCAGTAGCCTATAAATAAATATAACGATCAGTATAGGCTACTAAACATCGCACGTCCTGCGATGTGACTATTGCGGATGAGCACATCGCGATATCGATGCTGAAACGATGTAGGCTATCGTGCAGCCCTAACTTAAATAGTATAAAATTACATTACAGTGCGAACGCAGGAATCGTTAAGCAGAATCGAAATAAATGTGTCTTATCGAATATATGTGTGTGTGTGTGTGTGTGTGTGTGTGTGTGTGTGTGTGTGTGTGTGTGTGTAGTAAAAATGCAGACATTTTCCTTCACATTGGGTTATTGTGTTCAGTTGTAGTATTAGTTATATTTACATTAACTATACAGTAACTCTCTCTGTATATACAAATTATAGATGTCTGTAAAATGTCACAATAAGTGAGTGTGTGTGTGTGTGTGTGTGTGTGTCACAGGCAGTAATTCCTCATCCCTGGAGATCTCGACGCATTGTGTTTCTCACTATGAGCTGTCACTATCACCTCCTTACATGAATAACAAATAATGTCTGGATAGCAAGATAGATAGACAATGCACAGTGGCCTTCTGCAATTCCTAGGGATTCCCTGTCATCCATGAGATGGTGTGGTGTGCTGTGGTGGATAATGAAATTGTGTCCTTGATGATGGCAGTGAGGTTACTTTGTGCAACTAACATATTTCCCTACGTTATTGGAGTTGTTTAGATCCCTTACATTCTTAAAATATCTTCTTTAATGTCTCAGCAAATGTAGAAAGACATGCAGGGGGTGGGTAAATGATGACAGAACTCTTTTAAAGAAGTTTCTCTGCAACATTTTCTGCACATCCTTAGGTTTCTGTCAATTAGCGAGTAAATCTGGTGAGCTAAAGCATGTTTACAGTAGGTTAGTGCTGGAAATGTCATTTTTAAACAACTCATTTGAGCATTTGACCGTGAAATTAATTAGAGTAAAGCGATTCTAAAATGAAGCTCATTCCTAAAAACGTTCATTTGCATCACAGTACCAAAGGCTGTTGTGTCATACTGTGTGAACAAAACAATTAAACATAATAGACATAATGCATAACGCATAATACACACATTTCAATACATTTCCCAAAAAACAACAAACAACAACTTTTGTTCATCTAATGAGTTTTAAAAAACTATAAAGAAAACTAAATGATGCTCGCCCAGCTAACAAAAATGTTTTAAGATTGTTTTGCTAATTTTCATATTACTATTTTTTTTTTTTTGCATTTGAAGAACTTTTGCAAGTAGGATTTCTTATAATATATAATTAGCTCAAATCCAGTCACAACATCCCTTTGGCTCTCTGACAGGAAATGGAGCATTGCCACCAATGTCAGGCTGTATTTATTCTTCTAAAAGTGGCAGAAGGTACAGAGACGTTAGGGAAAAGCAAGTAGCTATTTGAGGGAAATACCTGACAAACATTGTGTCAGAGGGACTTGATTAGGCTCGAGCAGAAGGCATTAAGTTCTGGGGAATGAAGTGCGGGAGAAAGCAGAGCGGCGATTAATAGTGACAGACAGGTTAATTCAGCGGCTAACTCAGCCAAAGCTTGTCCTACATGTCTCACACCTCTCACTTCTATTAATCTCCCACGCAAGTCTCTAGTGCACACACACACGTAAACACACGTATGCCTACGCACATATATGCGACAACACTCTGCCAGCCACTTCTATCCTCTTGATTCTTGCTAAACACACTTGTTTTGAACTTTTGTTTTGAACTCTTTCCCCTGCTGTGTTCTCATTCCCTGAACTCTGCGTGTGTTTGTTTAGATTACTTGAGTGCCTCTTCACATATAACGCATATAGCCAACCCCCTTATTTTACCAAAATTGTACCTTCCACCCCCCAACAACACAGGCGTCATCTGAGCTGTGGTTGCACCAGAAGTTGATTCTGCAATTTCCTCTAAAGCAAGTCAGTAAATCGAAAAGCGTGTTGGTTTGAAAAAAGACTAGTCAGTTATTTCATTTCAAAAGGTAAACAGGACTGTGGCTTTAATGACTTAAATGGATTCCCTGCGGTAATTAACATAATAGTCAACTAAAAGCACATTTGCTCTCTTTATGACAACATGTGAGTTTCCATGGGTTTCCTCTGATTCTGGGCAACAGACGCAGGGCTCGCAAAATCGCTAGCCCGACGTCCCGGGGCTATTGTGTTTTCCAGTCGGGCTACCAAAATGTTTCACTGCCCTACCCGACGGGCTATGTTAAAGTAAAGGGCTCCTGCAGGTCCTTAAATAGTATAAGAAAAGTATTTTAATCATAATTTTAAGAGGTCTTACAGTTGGGGACGGAAAGACAAGAATCGCGATTGGGCTGGATTTATCTTCAAAAGCAATGATGTCACTGAATGAATATGCGCGTTGCCCGTTTCAAAGTCAAAACGCGGCACGGATGTCTTTATATTGATGTATCTGAAGGGAAACGACTGTCTTCAGAAACATATCCTATGCATTGTCATTTCATCTTACCTATAATGCCTGATAAAACACCGTTAATGAGCGCGGTGCTGCTTTGTGTACAGTCGTTTCTATGGAAACCGTAATATTTCAGCACTCCTAAAGCGCCAACTCGTGGCAGAGAATGAATTTGCATTTCCAATCATTTTTGGTCAGATTATTGCAAATATCGACCCAATGCAGCAAACACAGAGTTGTAAATGTGAAAGAAGTTAATGTGCCTTCTAAAAATCTAAACTATTAAGACAGTAATATGGTATAAAATGCTGTTGTATAACGTATTTGTTTTTTGTGAAAACCTGTATCTGAACTGTAAATCATAATTTCATGGCTCAATATGCCACCATATATTGTCCAACCCCACTCATAGTGTGTTCATTTTACTTGTGCAGTTTATAAAAAGGGTCATAAATTGCCTTAAATTGATATTTAAAAATTCTGCAGATACCCTGTAAATAGTGATATAAAATTCCTTCTTTGATATTTGTTGATATTTGTGTATTGAAAATATTTTTGATTGACATTCAGACTCCTATCTGATTTTCTATATTTTTTAAAAAAGGTTTTTTTTTTTTTTTTTTTTTTTTTTTTTTGGGCTAGTTAAATTATTTTCGGGCTACCAATATCTAAAGAGTACCTGCCCGAAGGGCTACCAAAGATTTAGAAATTTTGCGAGCCCTGAGACGGCCTCATCTCCTCCACATTTTAAAAAATAAAGGTTCTCTAATGGATTCTGTGGTTCCATAAAGAACTTTTAAAGGGACAGTTCACCCAAAAATGAAAATTCAATCATTAATAACTCACCGTCGTGTCATTCCAAACCCATAAGATTCATTCATCTTCAGAACACAAATTGAGATATTTTTAATGAAATCCGAGTAGGGCTGGGCGATATGGCCAAAAAATTATCACGATAATTTTTTCTTCATATCAGTGGATAACGATAATTATCACGATAAATGTCACATATTTATTTCTTTCAAGTTTTAAAGGCAGATTTTTGCTACAATGTAAAAACCAGACAGTTAAATGTGGTTTTAAAATATGCTTTATGGTCAGAACATGACAAACACGTCATGTTATTTGAATTCTTCACACTTTTTCCAGTCATTTTTCCTTAAAAAAACAAAGTAAGTATCTTAACAGAAAAAATAATTGCTTAGTTCTGTTTTAATGAGTAATATTGTTTAAAATCAGGAAAAAGGTTTGTGTTACCTGATAATATTAATACTACTAGTAATAAAAACATTTTGTCTCTTAGAAATATACATTTGGTAGTAACTTGATTTAGAATGCAGATGTAGATTTATGTTTATTATCAAAATCAGTAGTATCTGTAAAAAAATGCAGCAATCTCATTTTTATATGGTGAAATGTAATTATTCTGAGTGTTTTTTTTAATTAACCATTGCACTTCCATAGTATCTTGATATAAACCATTATAACCACGAATATAGCACCTCGATATCATGGTAAAAATGTAATATGGTTCCAAGGTATTTGTATGAAAAACAGTCTAAATACATTTAGTGTAAATTCATAAACGCTATAGCTTAATCACAAAAAAATACTCTAATTATATCCCATTACTCCTCCTTCAATACATTTAATACATGTCTACATTAATATTATAATAAAATTTGACACAAATATACCCACATTTCTGACACAATATCACTGTGCAGTTAGTTCTACTACAGTAAATCTATAGTAAATGTTGGCGATTTGTATATTAAAAAGCTTTCTGACTGTATCCTTGAGCATAGTGTTCCTCTTGTTTGTCAGCGCTGTTTCATCTTGCTATAAACCGAGTCATTTGTGTTCTTGACTGATTTTAGTGAATTTAGTAACTAAGACTCATCCGCTCTAGTAAGTTCGCGCTGTGCCGCCGTTTGAACTTTGATCCGAGCAGATAAGCGGTCCGAGTGGCACACTTTGACTTTTTTTTTTATCTTTCTGACCCTGCGTAGACAGCACCCCATCTACCACAATCAAGGCCCAGAAAGGTAGTAAGTACATTGTTAAAATAGTCCATGTGACATCAGGGGTTCAACCATAATTTTATGAAGCTATGAAAATAAAGTCAATGCTTTTGTTTTCTTTGTGCACAAAAAGTATTCTCATAGCTTCATAAAATTGCAGTTGAACCACTGATGTCACATGGACTTTATCGATGTCCTTGCTGCCTTTCTGGCCCTTGAACGTGGTAATTAAATTGTTGTCTATTCAGGGTCAGAACGGGTTTGGAATGAGTTTTCCAGTGCTTAAAAGGTTTTTCACGAAAGAAAATGAATTGATATACTGAGAACTGTTCAATGGACGTTTCTGTTAACAGTACAGCTGTTTTGGAAAACCAGCATAAGTAGTATTAAGAGGTCAAATTTACTGTATAATTTTTTTTTGTCTGAGGTCTACTTAATGCTAATCAAGCAAAACACCATTCACAACCCATTTTCCTATAAAAATACACAAGAAAAAATGTAGGGAAGGACTAGTCATTTGTTGAGGAACATTCAGTGTTAATCTTAATACACCCACAGGAAATTAACGTGGCCTTTGACAGTTTCTGAAAATGGAAAATGATATAAAATATGAAAAGCATTCAAATTAGAAACTTCAATAAATGTCATCTAAAAAAAACTCCCTGTGATACCAAATGTTACACTGCAGACTCCCACAGTGGGGGCAGTTTTAGGGTCAGTGGATGTTCAAAGCTTAGCAAAGACAATCTGTATGTGGACATATGGGACCATTGCTTTGATGAAATGTTAGAATCTGATACACTGTAAACTCTTTAAAATTAATTTTACATCAGCAAGGAGTGATTTTATGAAGTATATCTTTAATATATTTCAATATATAGACAACGTTGGTATGACACAGGTTCACCCAAAAATTCAAATTCTATCATCCCTATGTTACGGTTGAATCGCTGACTATTTTAACGAAGTTCGAAAGCTCTCGGATTTCATCAAAAATATATATGTTTATATATACAGGTCCTTCTCAAAAAATTAGCATATTGTGATAAAGTTCATTATTTTCTGTAATGTACTGATAAACATTAGACTTTCATATATTTTAGATTCATTACACACAACTCGAAGTAGTTCAAGCCTTTTATTGTTTTAATATTGATGATTTTGGCATACAGCTCATGAAAACCCCAAATTCCTATCTCAAAAAATTAGCATATCATGAAAAGGTTCTCTAAACGAGCTATTAACCTAATCATCTGAATCAACTAATTAACTCTAAACACCTGCAAAAGATTCCTGAGGCTTTTAAAAACTCCCAGCCTCATTACTCAAAACCGCAATCATGGGTAAGACTGCCGACCTGACTGCTGTCCAGAAGGCCATCATTGACACCCTCAAGCAAGAGGTCTGTGGGAAGGAAAAAGTGTGGCAGAAAACGCTGCACAACGAGAAGAGGTGACCGGACCCTGAGGAAGATTGTGGAGAAGGACCGATTCCAGACCTTGGGGGACCTGTGGAAGCAGTGGACTGAGTCTGGAGTAGAAACATCCAGAGCCACCGTGTACAGGCGTGTGCAGGAAATGGGCTACAGGTGCCGCATTCCCCAGGTCAAGCCACTTTTGAACCAGAAACAGCGGCAGAAGCGCCTGACCTGGGCTACAGAGAAGCAGCACTGGACTGTTGCTCAGTGGTCCAAAGTACTTTTTTCGGATGAAAGCAAATTTTGCACGTCATTCGGAAATCAAGGTGCCAGAGTCTGGAGGAAGACTGGGGAGAGGGAAATGCCAAAATGCCTGAAGTCCAGTGTCAAGTACCCACAGTCAGTGATGGTCTGGGGTGCCATGTCAGCTGCTGGTGTTGGTCCACTGTGTTTTATCAAGGGCAGGGTCAATGCAGCTAGCTATCGGAGATTTTGGAGCACTTCATGCTTTCATCTGCTGAAAAGCTTTATGGAGATGAAGATTTCATTTTTCAGCACGACCTGGCACCTGCTCACAGTGCCAAAACCACTGGTAAATGGTTTACTGACCATGGTATTACTGTGCTCAATTGGCCTGCCAACTCTCCTGACCTGAACCCCATAGAGAATCTGTGGGATATTGTGAAGAGAAAGTTGAGAGACGCAAGACCCAACACTCTGGATGAGCTTAAGGCCGCTATCGAAGCATCCTGGGCCTCCATAACACCTCAGCAGTGCCACAGGCTGATTGCCTCCATGCCACGCCGCATTGAAGCAGTCATTTCTGCAAAAGGATTCCCGACCAAGTATTGAGTGCATAACTGAACATAATTATTTGAAGGTTGACTTTTTTTGTATTAAAAACACTTTTCTTTTATTGGTCGGATGAAATATGCTAATTTTTTGAGATAGGAATTTTGGGTTTTCATGAGCTGTATGCCAAAATCATCAATATTAAAACAATAAAAGGCTTGAACTACTTCGAGTTGTGTGTAATGAATCTAAAATATATGAAAGTCTAATGTTTATCAGTACATTACAGAAAATAATGAACTTTATCACAATATGCTAATTTTCTGAGAAGGACCTGTATATATATTTGTGTTCCGAAGATGAACGGTCTTATGGGTTTGGAACGAGTAATTAATGGAAGAATATTTATTTTTAGGTGAACTATTCCTTTTAAGTTAGGTCATGGCTGCATTTACTTGATCAAAATGCAGTAAAAACAGTACTACTGTGATATTATTACAGTTTAAAATAGCTGTTTTCTATTTTAATTTTTAAATAATTTATTCCTGTGATGACAGATGATTTTTCATCATCATTGCTTCTTCTGTGTCACATGATCCTTTAGAAATCTTTCACATAACGCTTCACATTTTATGGAGTCATATAAAATTGCCACCTCATATGTTTTCAAACAGACCTTAAGGCTGACTACAGTTGTATTGAGTGAATTTTATTGTGCTTAATCACTGCTATTAGAAAAGTTATATGTTATATATATAAAAAAGCAAATTATAATATATAAAAATGAAAGCAGAATTACACTACTGGAAATATAGCAGCAGTTACTCGCTCTAGGGAGTAAGAAAATGATCCAAATATAATATTCTTTAGTAAGCTTTCCTTTTTTTTATTCACCTTGCCTTGATCAGACAGTGTCGAGTACATAATGAAAGGCCCGAATTAAACACCAGTCTATTAAACCAAGAGCATTTCTATTTCTGACAATAACCCGTGACTCAGAAATATTACATGACTAGCTGCAGAATTTCAGATCTGGTGTGGGTTGATGCTACGGTTCTCACAGTGAAAGGAGCAGTCTGGCCTTTTGCTTTGAACTAGATTTAAAATAAAGCTTCAGGCATTAAGATTGAGAGAGAACATGAATGCCACTCTTTATCTTTGATTTACTCTGAAGTCATGCCCTTGCAGAAACACCATCCAATCACATATAAAATGATAAAATCAACATCTCTGGCCTTAGAGGAATGTGTTACCTCAACACACACTACATCCATCTTGCGCAGTCACACACCTTTTTGCAGAACGTGTTTCACTAGCGGTGCCGTTTGTCTAAACCGGTAGACTGGGACTGCTGCGGCCCGCAGCTCAGCAATGGTGGTACTCAGCTCTCCATTATCATACAAATAACAGCCTTCAGTCTTACAGGCCAAATCTTTTATTGACTTCACCGCTGTGTCTCCCACTTCACAGACTTCCCCCTGCAGCCCCATTATTCCTCTTTAAGCTCCTTGTCAAGCATCGACCTTGATAAACTAGCTTATACAGCTCACAGGCGGGAAATCTCTGGATTATTTCAACAAGTCACTTGTTGTGTACACAATCTGAAAATGCGTTTTAAGTAAATCCAAAATTTGACCTGTATGGCTCAACAAAAGCAAGATATGTGCTGCAGTTTTTTTGTCATCAGCTAATTTCAAGATAAAAGACTAAACTAAACAATTTTTCCATATTTAACATCAATTTGACATTGCCTTAATGTTGGATTTTGCTTACACAATCTAAAAACAACAAAATGTCAACGTCAGCTGACGTCAATATTGGACACCAAATTAACACTGACGTTGAATTGATTTTGAAATTTGGTCACCCAACGTTGCAACCTAAATTTAAACAAATATCAACGTCGTGTGACGTTTACATCCTCCTTTCAGAATCTGCAAAATGTTAATTATTTTACCAAAAACAGAGGGATCATAGAAAATGCATGTTGTTGTTTATTTAGTACTGACCTGAATAAGATATTTCACATAAAAAATATGTTTACATATAGTCCACAAGAGAAAATAATAGTTGAATTTATAAAAATGACCCTGTTCAAAAGTTTACATCTCCTTGATTATTAATACTGCGTTCTTACCTGAATGATCCTAAATGTTCATGAGTCACTGGCTTGTCCTCAAGAGTTTAACTGCCTGCTGTTCTTCAGAAAAATCCTTCCGGTCCCACAAATTCTTTGGTTTTCCAGCATTTTTGTGCATTTGAACCAATAATGACTGTATGATTTTGAAGGTCCATCTTTTCACACTGAGGACAACTGAGGGATTCATATGCAACTATTACAAAAGGTTCAAACACTCACTGATGCTTCAGAAGGAAAAACAATACATTAAGAACCGGGGATGAAAACTTTTGAACAGAATGGAGATTTTGCCTGAATATCATATTTTTTTATTTAGTACTGGCCTTCAGAGGCTACAGAAGATAGTTACATGTTTCCCAGAAAACAAAATAAGTTAAATTTACCCTGTTCTTCAATTTCAAAAAGTACCCCCCACCCCCATTTAAACCTTCTCTAATAGTTGCATATGAGTCTCTCCATTGTCCTCAGTGTGAAAAGATCATAGTCGTTGTTGGAAAGGGTTCAAATACACAAAAAAGCTGGAAATCCAAAGAATTTGTGGGACCTGGATGATTTTTATGAAGAACAGATGCAGGCAGTTTAACTGTTTAGGACAAACAAGGGACTCATGAACAACTATCACTAAACGAAAAACACAGCTGTGGATCATTCAGGTAAGAACACATTATTAAGAATCAAAGGGATGTAAACTTTTGAACTGGGTCATTTTTATAAATTCAACTATTATTTTCTCTAAACAATGACATGCGTTTTGTATGTTCCCTCTTATTTTGGTAAAATAATTAACATTTTGCAGATTCTGAAAGGGGGATGTAAACTTTTGACCTCACTTTTGACTTGTTGAACCAACATGGTTCAGATGACAGGTGTGTGACAAATTACTATAGTTTCAGGGGAAAATTGTGACTTGTTAGTTGAGTAGCGAGTTACATCCCCAACTGTATTGTACCCAACACTCCTTAATAAAATCTTCACCCTCATCTTGACTTGTTTAGGTCATGTACCGTTCTCAATTTTCACATTATCCCATGTTTATTCCTCAAAGTGCTCCTATTATGCCTTTATTACCTTTCATGCTGTATGTGAACATAAACTACATGCAAAGTTGTGAAGCTGACAGTGCATGATTGTGCAGTTATTGTCAATCAAAAAAAAAGAGTCGGCTCGCAATTGCCTAAACGAGTCGTCAAAGATTTTACTTTTTGGGTAAAAAAAAGTAAGCCACTTCAACTGTTTCATCATCAGACTCCAGCTCATATTGGTAAGGTAAAATCGATACCATCTTTGCTATGTACTGACAAGTCTCCAAGGCTGTCATTCCCTTATGGCAATGGGCGTTTCGGATGTGGTAGACTGCGCCATCTGACCAATCACAACAGTGAGGGCTCACAGATTCTTCAAACTGCTTTGCACGAGTCATTTACGAATAATTTAGAAATGAGGTAAAATTAAATCTATATTTGGAGAAAACTCCTAAAACAATATTAGCAACCTTAAAAATGGCATCATGGGGCACTTTAATAACGTAAGGGCCACTTATAGACACAAGGAAATACTACATGTACTATGCCATAAATGGACACGTTTTTACCATTGCGCAATATATACCGTCATCACATGCTGCCCTTCCAATCTGTATATATTTCGGTCAACTTTGCCTTTCATATGATGTTAATTAGAGTGCGGGTCTAATTAACTTGGACTGTAATAAACCTTGGAGCCTCGAGCTTGTCAGAGAGTGATAGTATCACGACAGTGGACTTGCCAAATTAAACCAAGCTCCCCGCTCTGAATTAATTGAAAAAAAAGGCAAAATGTAATTAATATTACAAGGGAGAGCTGACTCTTGTGGGTCCTTTGAGGATAAATTAAGATTCTGAAAATGAGGCCTGTGTGCTAACATAGTACGGTATTACCTTTCAGGGAATACCCTCCTTAGCTTAGTCGCTAGCATTGACGTAAGCGAAACAGATTCTCCCGCGATGCCTGTCTGTGCATGTGTAGCATCGTGTATCTCTGCTGCAAGGCTGTTTCCAACACACTCCACTTATGATTGGATCTCCCCTGCTCCCAAATCACGTTAGAGCAAAATGCCGCCAGAATTTCATTAGGCCCTCTGTAGCCTCAGAGACACTGCATCGGCTTTAAAGAACAATGCGCTTATCATATTTCATCAATTTTCCATTTGTAAATTGCTTTTAGTGGCAGTTCATGACAGGCCATGTAATAGACTGACATTTATTTTCATTTGATGAAATGCCAAATATATGTCTGTATGAAATGTACAGGGCTACAGAGCAGGCAGGGGGGGCAGCGACGCAAAATAGTGACTCTTGCTAATGCCAACAGAGCTCTGGGCGGTACTGCGGCTCTAGAGTAACATAATGGAAGATGGCACTCTAAATGGGCTAATGGACATTAAAAATAGGGGCTAGAGCAGGGGCACGTCTCTTTAAATTACACTGGCATTTTAGACCTCAACATTCATATTAACCTTCCACTTAGGGTCATTCGCACTTAATTTTATTACAGTAAGCCCAAAGATGCGGGCTACATTAATAAAGATGTCTGACGAGAGCAGCTCTGGTGCATGAGTGGAAACATGAGTAAAGGATCATGGGAGGTAGAAGGTGATGAGTGTTTTAATCAAGTCTACTCATATCATTAGGGTGAAAACTTGAGTAAAAGACTATTGAGTACATTTACTTACTGTCAGAGGCCCTTGCATATGGCGGGTAAATGATGACTTTCATTTTATTTGTTGGCTGGAATACATGCAGCGATAGTCGGAGATGAAGACAAGTGCTCCTATCAGTCATTCCACAGAGTGGCCACTTCTTATGCAATTTTAAAAACGCTGCAGACACTTGTAGACAAAAAATGTAGTGAAAGTGGCAAATGGCATGCTCATCACTCACAGCACTGCTCACTTTGGTGACATCCCAAATGGCTCTCTTGATGTGGACTAGTCTCGTAGTCTTTGTTGTTTATGTCCATGAAGTCCACAAGACAAGGCAGGGTTTCTCAAATCTGTACCCTGCAAATTTGAACTCGAACTCTGATCAAACTTGCCTACCTGTAAGTTTCTTGTAACTCTGAAGACCTTGATGAGCTCTGATGGACAGGACTGGGCAACTTCGGCCCTGGAGGGCCACTGTCCTGCAGAGTTTTGCTCGAACCCTAATCAAACACACCTGCCTCTAGCTTTCTAGTGATTTTGAAGACAAACTTATTAGCCTGATTAGCTTGTTCAGGTGTGTTTGATTAGGTTTGGAGCTAAACTCTGCAGGACAGTGGCTAGATTTGAGGAACCCTGCTGTACGGTGCCCCATTTGTCATTTAAAAATTCTAAATTGTGTTCACAAGTTCATGTGTGTACTTTGAAGCAAACTAATTCCCCAAGGGGAGTCCAGGGGGCAGTCGTGGCCTAATGGTTTGAGAGTTGAACTTGTAACCCGGACTTGTTTGAGTCTCGGAACTGGCAGGGATTGTGGGTGGGAGTCAGTGCTCTCTTTCACCTTCAGTACCACAACTGAGTTAAGAATTCAGACCCTTGAGACAGACACCAAACCCCTAACTGCTCTTTGGGTGCCACAACAAAAATGGTTGCCCACTGCTCTGGCTGTGTGTTCATAGTGTGTGTGTGTGTGTGTGTGTGTGTTTGTTCACTTGGATGGGTAAAATGTAGTCTCAGTGTCATATCCACACAAAATTGGAAACACTAAACTTTCAAAGTTGTCACAGGATTGGTTAAATTGTACAGGATTACCAGGAAATGTGTGTGTCACGTCCTTTAATGTTCTGCCTGAAAACAAAGATACCATATTGCAAACCTCTTCATTTAAGAAGAATGCCGTTGTGTTTACAACTGTGATGATGAATGCTTATCAGGATCAACTAAATGCTGGATTTACAAAAGTATGTGAAATATTTAAAGTTTGTGGCATAGAATCTTTAAAATATGTCCAAGAGTTTTATACACTGCTATTGTGGGGACATTTACATGATGCAGCACAAAACAAAACATGATTGGTGCTTTACCTGTCAGTCATATGGCCTCTTGGGTGGGCTTTAGCCATTCAAAGCGGACAAGGTTTCCAGACCTTCTGCCGTCAGTCTTAAATTCTGACTATGTGAGACTAGGTAAAATGCAGAGCACAAATTCCAAGTATGGGACACCATACTTGGCCACGTATTTCTTTTCTTTTTTCTTTTCTTTTCTTTTCTTTTCTTTTCTTTTCTTTTCTTTTCTTTTCTTTCCTTTCTTTGGAATTTCCAATTCCATCTAGAGTCGATTTTCATGGTTTTGGTCTCGTCATGGAGTTGGAAGCCACTTGACCAAATTTGGTCTCGGGTACTACAATTTTGTGGACACTTTTTCTGATCTGTGCCCGCTTACGTATATGATCTGGCCTGTATTTCTGGTTAGGAGCACACTGTGTGTGCGCTGTGGAGGTTCAAGTAACACTTACCTGAAACCAGACTTTTTTTGCTTCGCACAAAGGGACATCAAGAGAGTTCTCGTGAGTGTCTTTATGAACCATAAAATGATAAATGGCCAGTGTTGTAGTACTCAAGACCAAACTTGGTTGCAATTCCATCTCGAGTTGATTTTCATTGTCTTGGTCTTGTTATGAACTTGGGAGGCATTGGACCAAATTCGGTGTCGGGTACCTCACAAACCCTGAATACTTTTTGTGGTCTGTGCCAACTTGCACATATGAGTGATGTGTGAGCTGCAGAGGTTCGAGTGACATTGACCTGAAACCATACTTTATTCACTCCAGTGGAAAGCATATACTGAATCATTCAGTTCCTCTTCAGGTCTCTGTCTTGAATTGGAATTGACCATATTCTGGTCTTGGTCTATACTTACTTCACGCAGCTTACATAGGTCTCAATCTGGATTTGGAATAAGCTGGTTTTGACTACAGCAATTCAAATGGGACACTCTCTGGCAGGGTTCCTCACATCTGGCCCTGGAAACCCACTGCCCTGCAGAGTTTAGCTCAAACCCTGATCTCCTACCTGTAATTTTCTAGTAACTTTGAACACCTTGATTAGCTTTTTCAGGTGGGTTTAATTAGATTTGGAGCTAATCTCTACAGGGCACGACCTTTGGGTTGCAAGTCCAACTCTCTAACCATTAAGCCACGACTGCCCCCCTACGGTAACTCTGCAAAAGCAAATGTTACAAGAAGTCCGCATAAAGGGTGCCATTTGTACAGAGGCTAACAGTAAGCTGAAATGTAGAAGTAGGTATTGGTTTAATCATCTCTCAACCCTGTTTGCTAAAAACAGCAGCTGCTGTAGCAATGTAAGGCTATTGCTACCTCTACCTTACATTTCATTATAAAACTTTAAAGTTCACTACATTAAGTATTATTCTTCTCTCTATTCAGTGGCAGACATACTAATGTTTCCCCCACACACAGCTGTTACAGATGCACACTCCATTTCTCATCTGAACGCTTTCTGCTACAGTGATATGACTACAACACTCTTACTGATCTACAACTACTGTCAGACAGATGCTATTTTAATGTTGTTGGGGTTTTTTTAATTCTCACAACCTCTCAGAGGAATATCCATCATATAAACTCATTCTCAGGTAGAAACCTGACAAAATTCTTTAACAGAATATGGGAAATGTGTTTCCTTGCGACATCATCTGCAGCTGTAAAGGCTCAGATAGCTTTTCCTCCTAAATGTCCCTCTCCGCAATCGTTGAAAAATCACTGTGTATACAGTAGGTCAGGGTCAGACTGCCTCAACCTCCTTTCGGCTAGATGAAGTAGGCTACTCACAAACCTTTCTTTAGATGTGGAAGCCAGGGAGGTGTGCAATTTCTTGCTTTCTGTTATGGCTGAGAGAGCGTCTCTATGAATGTCATTTTTCCTGTATTATTAGAGTGCTGCTTTTGTCTGCATGTCCTTCAGAAGTGTATGTGTGTGCGTGTGTATCTTATCACTCAGGGAAAACATTTCTTTCAGATCTTCATCATTATGTATTATGCTGGAGTTCATGGTGGAGTCACTGTGTGGCACCCCAGAATTAGTCGTCTCTTTAGTAGAGACTGGAATTGACACTCAATTAGAAATCAGAACGTTCTTTTTGATTACAATAAAGAACCAGCGGGATCTAAATATTTGCTTTCTCGGATGCATGCGAATTTCAGTTTTCATGAATCAAGCAGCACTTAAGTGATGTATGGAGGCCAGATTATTAAGATAGCAGAAAATTTGTCTTTCTGTGGCATATCTTGTTTTGTTATTTTATGGATCATTTCCAGACATGTGCTCTTGGTCTTTGTGTTTCACTCCTCTCTCTTAGGGCACAAACAGACACAAATCCATCATATTAATTGTACTGAGTGTTACTATCACAATATAACAAATGACACGAATGGACTCCCAGGCATATAATTGATCAAGTGTTTGGTAGTGCTAAGGTCACTTCATAAATCTTTGCAGACTTTTGACAAGCTTGTCTTTTATTGCAGAAGTCTGCCATATCAATATAAGATAATGTTATACAATATATATATATATACACAATGTTTTTATAATAGGGCAGACATTCCTAGCAGAACCATTTCAACCTTGAATAAATAGTAGAAGGGCATTTTTAAGCATATTTCATAAATTAATTGTATTTTAAAGCACAGTATGAAAAACTTAGATATATTTGAAAAAAAGAACTGATCAAAATTAGAACACTTACAGATATCTTCAAGTTATCAGTGTTAATCTTTCACCTGGTGTTAATTTCCTTAATTATATGACAAACCCTGTTAGCTTTCCTCCAATTTGCAAGATGAAACAGGGTACCCTGAACAGGGTAATGATCTGTTTCGGCATGTATATATATGTACAAACAAACTTGTCACTAGGGCTGAAACGATTAGTCGACATTATCGATAATGTTGACAATAAAAAGATTGTCGACAAATATTTTTGTTGTCGAGTAGTCGTTTGATCTCATATGATGTAATGTAAGAGCCTGCAATAATGCGGTTTGACCAGTGTGGCGCTGTAGCGCAAGACTGTAATTCAGCCCTCCTGGATGCTATTTAAGAGAAGAAGGCACACAGCGCTTCAGAGCAAACGCAGCAGAATCTGAGCGGAATTTTGATGAATATGTAAATATATATTGCGCGCTTTCTTTTCAGCAATGAAATAAATGCATCAAAAACTGACAGCAGTGTGAAAGCAGCAGTTAAAAAAGCATCTGATTACAATGATGTGGATGTTTGTAGGAGCTCTGCAGTTCAGTAACGTTAACTTACTCCAGTAATGTCCGGATAGCCAAACAGCTTTGCAGTATTTAACATGAAAAATGTCGCTTTCTGTTAGAATTACAACTTGATTTCCTGTTATAAAGCTGCTCTTCAGTGTGGAGCTGGCTAATGAGAAAATATTTTTAATAGAGGGGAAACAAATAATTAAAGTGATAGTTTGGTTTACAGAGATCAAAACTTGATCTAGCTCAGGACTGTTTTGGTTATTATAACCCTAAAAGGTATTTCAAGACATTATGTTTTGAATAAAATAGTTTATCCAAAAAACAGATGAATAATCGATCAAAGTCTACAGATTAATTAGTGAAATAATCGACGATTAGTTGATTAATCATACTAATAATTGTTAGATTAATCAGTTATCAAAATAATTGTTTGTTGCAGCCCTACTTGTCACTATATGATTTGATTGTATAAAAAAAAGAGCGGCTTGAACATTGTGCTAAATTTCTCCTTTTGTGTTTGATGGAAAAAAGTAAGCAAATAATGTCGTTTATGTAATGACAGAATATTAATTTCTGGGTGAAATGTTTCTTTAAGTGGCAAGGGATTGGAAGTGTGTGATAAACAAACAAAAATAACTAATTAGTTTTTACAGCGTTATTAAGAAGTCCCCCTCCTCTCATTTTCAGGGAAACCGTGCACACTTCATTAGAGGGTGGGTTACAGTATATTTACAAGTTGAATATGCAAAAAAAAAAAAGTCATTTTATGCATTATTGTTGTGTAATTGGCTTTTTGAGAAAGCAGTTCTATTGCCAGTATTCCCAGGATTATCACCAAGGGAGCTGTATGGAATAGGGTGTTTGCTTCTCCATAGAGCCAAAAGGCTTTTATGAGTTTTTAATGTTTATTCCCTCTTTTCTTTAGCTAACTAGTCAACGGTGTTATCAAACCCAGTGCTCTCCTCCTTTCATGTGGTGATGTTTACACTTTACTTGCTCACTGCTGTTACTCCCTCAAGTGGAAAAGAGTTTTCCATATGAAAAAAGCATAGGAAATAACATATGAAACGACAGAGGGAACGATTGGCTCTTGGGTAAGCATTATGCCAGCCTGCTGTGAGAGTGAGCAACACCGTGGGGAAGCTTTAAAGGAGCAGTTCTTCCTCATGGCATTTTAAACCTGCTTTATATTCTTACCTGAAAGACAAAAGCAGATGTTAAACAGAATCGCCAAGATATACATACAGGGAAAGTGAGTGATGATTTTCCATACCACACATTTTTGTACTCTTTGGAGCTTGGCATTATAAATGACCAGCTTGGAAATTCAGCTTGTTTTAAGTTCAAAAGAATAAAGATAATGTGGATAAGTAAATGCCTTAATAATGACATTAAAGTATGTTTTAGTTTACCATAAATGTTTGTCAGTGCTTTCAGCACTTAAATTACATTTCAAAAGACAATAGACGTAATTATGGAATTACATAAAGATGTCTTTAAGTCCTACTTAAGTGGGTCAAAAAGTTGATGGAGGACTGACAGAGAAAGATATGGAAGCATGAATGAAAGAGTAAATGGATGGTGAAATACTGCAAAAGCATGACACAATGTGGAAGATTTTATATCTAGACAGTGGGAATATTAATTATAACATACCTTATGGTGTAGTTTTTGAGAAGATGAGGATGATGTAACCAAAATCTTTGAGGAACAGGAAGACAGGATGAGATTCTTACACAGTTGATGTTAATGGTAGTTGCATAACATGATCTCAGTCATCAAGGTCCAAGTGCATCATCTGTCTACTTGAGCAAGTGGGAGGATGAGTTTGTGATTGCAGGACATGCATGATGTTCCAGTCTCTGGATGAATTTCGAGATGTCGAGAACCACTTTGTGCTTAAAGCTTTAAGATATGCATAACTGTGCACATACTAAAGTCTTTTTAACAATGACCACTTTCTACATGGGTTGGCATCAAATCACATAAAAATTGGGAGTATCAACCACATGTAAATACTGGAGTTTATCTCTTAAAGAGTTTGTTCACTAAAACAAATCACCCTCGTGTCATTCCAAACCAAAAAGACTTTGGTTAATCCTCAAAACACGCATTTTTTATGAAAATTAACATGTTTCTGTCCCTCAGATGAAAAGACAGGTAACCAAAACTTCAAGGGTTACTCCAGCCCAAAATAAAAATTTTGTCATTAATCACTTACCCCATGTCGTTCCAAACCTGTATTTTGGATGAAAACCGGTAGCTTTTTGACTGTCCCATTGACTGCCAAGTAAATAACACTGTCAAGGCCCAGAAATGTATGAAAGATGTTGACAAAATAGTCCATCTGTCATCGATGATTCAACCATTATGAAGCTACGAGAATACTTTTTGTACGCAAATAAAACAAAAATAATAACTTTAGTCAACAATTTGTCTCCTCTATGTCACCGTAGCGCCATTTTGGAAAGTATCCACTGGACATAAACAACGTACAGCTATTCTGTGTCAGCCACAACACATGGATACGTTTTCTATGTGTATTTACGCTTTGATTCAAACGAAAACAGTGTATCCACGTGTCGCAGCTGACAGAGAACAGGGTACGCTGTTTGCGTCCAAGGGATACTATCCAAAATGGCACTATAGTGACACGGAGGAAACTAATTGTTGAATAAAGTCATTATTTTTGTTTTGTTTGCATACAAAAAGTATTCTCGTAGCTTCGTAAAATTATGGTTGAATCACTGATGGCAGATGGACTATTTTGACAATGTCCTTCATACGTTTCTGGGCCTTGACAGTTTTATTTACTTGGCAGTCAATGGGACAGTCAAAAAATTACCGGTTTTCATCCAAAATATCCTAAATTGTGTTCCGAAGACGATCAAACCTTTTACGGGGTTGATTGACAAAATTTTTATTTTGGGGTGGAGTAACCCTTTAAGTTTGCTCATTAAATAAAGCAATTGAATCTCTCCACAAGACTTGGTTTAAATGTTTAATTCATATTCCCCTAAAAAGCCTAGTCCCAGACTAAAATGTAAATATGAACTATTTCAACTGAAAGAAAATTGCTCTGCCTTTGTTTTATCTCAAGGTGGATACCAATAATGTTTTTTTCTAAGGCATGTTTATAAAAATTACTTAAATGTCCTAAGCTTAGTTTAAGCCCTGTCTGTGAAACCAGGCCTTCAATTTGTTTTACAACAAATCTGTATCAGATTTGCATCTTTTATGTTTACCTGGACTTTCAATGGCAGAATTTTTATTTTTGGGTGGACTGTCCCGTTAAATTATTGTTCAGTGTGTCTACAGAATACACAAGTCAAACACAAACTCATGATGATTGAACAATTGCTAAATTTAGGTGCTACAATTCGGTGTCCCAAGGCTATAAACAAGAAATATGGATATGAATATTCTCTTAGCTTTTTTATAGACCTTAATCAGGGTAGCGCCATATTTAATTTTGCGCTCAATGGTTTATACTGTTGTTTACAACATACTAACTGTCCAGCTGACTTTCCTACAAAATGTCTTTCCAACAAAGCTGTAAGCAGACAAAAACTCCATAAAACAGTTTTGAAAGTTAACACTCTTACACTCTTAAAAATAAAGGTGCTTTAAAAGATTCTTCACAGCGATGCCATAGAAGAACCATTTTTGGTTCCACAATGAATGAAACATTCAGTCAGAGGTTCTATAAAGAACCAACTCTTTCTTACGTTTTTCCTTCTTTTGGCACAAAGAACCTTTTGTGATACACAAAGGTTCTTCAGATGTTAAAGGTTCTTTATGGAACCATTTAGACAAAAAAGGTTCTTCTACGGCAGGGGTAGGGAACGTTGATCCTCGAGAGCCATGTCCCTGCAGATTTTAGCTCCAACCCTAATCAAACACACCTGAACAAGCTAATCAAGGTCTTCAGGATACAGGTTGGCATGTTTTTCTTCAGGGTTGAAACTAAAGTCTGCAGGGACATGGCTCTCGAGGATCAACGTTCTCTACCCCTGTTCTATGGCATCGTGAAGCACCTTTATTTTTAAGAGTGTAGTCTCTCCCTCACAGCCATGCATGTGTAAATTCAATATGGCATCTAACCTAAATAAAGTCTATTCCAGGAAAAAAAAAAAATCATTAGCATGAATCATAGATTGTTTTCACAACGTGCCATCAGTCGGCCATATTGGCGACACTGAATGTAAACAGTGCCACTGAACCGAACAAAGCTAGCATATTTTGCTGATAATTGCTGCTGAAAATGGTCAGTTATTGTCATGTTTTGGGCTATACTAATCAATCGGAACGGGAAAAACATTTTGGAGTACTATGAACTGCCAAAAAATATAACAAAGCAAGGAGAAGAGTGCAACAAGCTGCCTGAGGAACAAAAGGCGTTTGTGTTTGGCCAAACTGAACTGGATTTCCAGGTCAAGAATCCTGACAACATTCGTGATTGTTCTTATAATTTCCGGTCAGGTAGTGAAATATTAGACTAATATCTTCATTAATACTGCTCATATGCATCTTTACCACCTGTTAACTTTAGTTTGTCAAAATATTGCACCCTTTTCTGCTTAAGTCCTTCTCTGTATGCTTTAGCAGCTTCCGCACATTTTTTTCCATGGTTTAGACAGCATAAATTAGCAGAACAACATATTCAGTAGTACATTAACCGTGCAATCCATGCTGTTGTTTACATCCAAGTATTGCCAATACGGCCACACATCCGGGTAACTGACCAAATCGTGACGTAAGTGCAAACCCTCTATACATCAACAATGTTGACATTCAGCTTGGCCATTGTTTTGTATGCGTTGCGAACAACTTTCAATGACATATTGTTTCAGATTCTTGCAGAGAACCTTTAGACGTTACGGACTACAGATCACTTTTACATGAAATATAACTGTGGTTAAATGTGAAATCGATGCTGCTACAATGACAGAGTGTATTTGAGCAGGAGTCTACTACTGCACCTGCGGCTCAGCATTAGCTTATGATGTAGAAGGCAAGAGTGGAGTTGTGTTTCCCTGGCCTCTCCCTCTCCCTCTTCAATTGTTGCCTGTCACTTTTTACTGTTCTGTCCATTAATAAAAGAGCAAAAAAGCAGAACACTTCTATCATATGGCTATCAAATGGCATTTACTTGCAAATTACTGCCTCAGTGCAAATAAAACTCTTGAACACCTTTTAAAGATTTAATGCTATCATCCTCTTTCACAAATCTAGCAGCTAGTTCCTTGTTTGCTTGTGTGATGTGCATTTTATCAACCTGATGTCTAGCCAATAGACCTTCATCACAATCCTCATGTTTCTTTTTCAAAAGAGCACTTATTATTCAAGTAATATACTTTTATAAAGCATACGCTTTTAAAATGGATGTAATGCTTTCAGACACTTCAGCTTGAGGGTATGCACAGAGACCCTTTTTTGAATGAATGAATGAATAAAGCCATATCTATACATGTTGAAAATGCTTTTAACCCTGAAAACAGAAAAAATTAATAATAATTAAAAACGGAATGGTCAGTGATCAAACAACACGGATAGATACAAACGTTTTGGTGCGAATGACTGCATAGCAGTAGCTTAATTTTCTAAAGTTAACTTTCAAGTCTTTTGTTTCACTTCATCCGGGACATTTTGGTTTCTGCGTTCTTGTTTGTTTTACTGACTGAGAAACCACTTCAGATGATTCAGCATAGGCGGAGGGTGAACTAACTCCAGGGTAAGGCTAAAAATCGCCTAATGTTATGTAATCTATCAATTACACACATCATAAACCTGTCTTTTTAGAGAAGGAGCCTACTAGATATGGTGTCATTTTATGACATATTTTTAATACAAATGAATTGGTATTTAACAGAGAATAAATTATATATCCAAAAGCGTGCAAAGAATCACATTATCACTAGTTTAGCATTAGTTTAAGCACTATCGAAAAAATATCAAAAGCTCACTACACTGTGTGAAATAATGTTGTTTATGATGAGATCATTTGCAAATGTGCAGAAGTCAGTCAGTGAGCGCACTGAACAAAACTATTTAAAGAATTAATTCACTTCCAGAATAAAAAAATCCTGATATTTACTCACCCCCATGTCATCCAAGATGTTTATGTCTTTGTTTCTTCAGTCAAAAATGTTAAACTTGCAACTTCAACTGGCTCTGTACGATCCCAGCTGAGGAAAAAGAGTCTAATATAGCAAAACAATCAGTCACTTTCTTAAAAAAAAAGTAATTTATATACTTTTTAACCACACATGCTCATCTTGCACTAGCTCAACTTCGTGCATTACATAATAACGCACACAAAACATAGAAGTACCTGAAGTACCATAGTTTCATACTATATTTAACTGCCTGTTATTCATTTCATATTCACACTCATGTTTGATTCAGTGTTTTTGTAAGAAAAGACCCAGTGGACACTTTATCAACTATTGCTTACCAAACTACTGCAATTAGTTAAAAAAGATCTGTAAAGAAATGACTGAAAGATGGAGAAATTACTATTATACATCAACACTCAAGGCATACTTCAATTAAACATTAATAAACTTAAATTAAATTATTCATAATTTCTTAAAATATTATTCAAATACATACAATATGACATCTGCATCTTCAGAAGGTGAACAGTTTGTTTCAGGGTATCCCGTTATTCAAAAGTTTTGATGAAATGAATGAATAAGATGACCAAATGATGACAAAAGGATGAATAAATAACAGAAAATGACAAACATTCAGCATTAGACTTATTTCTACATAATGTGCTTTTCCTGCTGGATGGTCTGTTAGAGAAATGTAAATATTACATGATTTGATGTATATTTAATGAAGTGTCTGTCACCTTATATTAGCTGGATCGCTGGTTCATTAAAAGGCTTGTTCGTGGTTGCTGTGCTTTCTCTGGTCTCAGATCCAATTACTCTTAAGAGGTAATTAGGAACGAATGCATTAGGAGTGTAATGTCAGAATATGTACAACAAAGGCTACAAGAAAGAAGTGTCTGAAAAAAGAACATGAAAACAGTTTTCATTATTGATCTTATGGAGATATGCTAGTACATGGAAGGAGGTGTAGAAACTTGCCAAAAATTGTTTTAAAATAATAAACATATGTGACCTGGGACCACAAAACCAGTCATAAAGGTCAAATTTGTAATTGTGAATTAATAATATATAAGCTCTCGATTGATGTATGGTTTGTTAGGGTAGGACAATATTTGTCCGAAATACAACAATTTGAAAGTCTGAGGGTGCAAAAAAAAAATCCAAATATTGAGAAAATCACTTTTAAATTTGTCCAAATAAAGTTTTTAGCAATGCATATTACTAATCAAAAATTAAGTTTTGATAGATTTTTACTAGGAAATTTACAAAATACCTAGTTCTGCAATGAAACTCTAGAGGACTCCGGCTGACAGGTTGTTAACATAACTAATGATATTCACAGAGTATGCGACTTGGCACAAGCTGATTGGTTCATGTTGCGTATGCAAACAATGAGCTTGTGACTTCACATTTAAATGGCTGGTATTATTCACTTGGGCATTTGGCAACCCTTCACTTTCCCCAGCTCCACTTGTTTAGATCTGCTACGGGTTACTTTATATGCTATTTGTGCAGCTGCAGCATGTCTTAAATACTCACAGCACCGCATCGCCATATGCTTTGGCGGTAGGAAGTTGCTGTACTTGCTTTTAGCAGCAGCAGCAATAATCTACAACTATAGCAATAAACAACAGCAGCAGCGTAGCAGATCTATTCTGCCAAGACCAAATACATTAACATTGTCATATCCATACCGTGCTAAACCTTTCAGAGAGTTGTCATGACAGAAATATCTTATCTGAAACATGATATTTACATAACATCCTAATGATTTTTGGCATAAAAGAAAAATCGATCATTTTGACCCATACAAATTCAGTATTAATTGAAACAAACATCTGAATCAATCAATATTAGACACAATGTTGTGAATTTTTCACTTCTTTTTACATTAACAGTTAAGCCAGTTTACCCCTCAAAAAATGTCATTACTGTAATGGAAAAATATAAAAGAAAACTATTATGATTTCCAACTTTTGAATTGGTGTGTGTGTGTATATATATATATAATGAAATTTGAATATTTATCTGGACGTGTTTTCAAGAATGTATATCCTATAATTTTTTGTGGACATGGTTACATAAATATCCTCTTTAACACACAAAGGAAAGTATTGTGCTCAAAAGAGTGTTTTTTTTTTTCTTGACACACATATTAATGTGATGCTGGATTTCTCACCGGAGGTGCAATCATTGCATTTCCAGAAGGTAAGGCTATGTGCACAGGCCATTATTCTCAAGGAGCTGGGAATGAATCAAGACCTCCACGCCCACAAAACTTGATTATTACAACTAGATGTGTGTGTTAGGAATCCCGAAGGTGCTCTCTGTCGCCATAGCAACACAGAGCATGGTCTGCCGGGGCTCTGGCTGTGTGGAGAGGATACGTTAGGGTCGACCACCACGTGGGGTCCGGGACCCCTTCCGGACTGTGAATTCGCATTATCGCTTTTCCCCTGACATATGAGTGTGAGAGACAGACAGATCACACATGTGCTTGGCCCGTGTTCTCTCCCCTCGTCCTTTATTCCCATTGTTATGACATGACTCACCGGATATTATGTGTCCCTCCGTGTTTCCATCCAATTACGCAGAGCTCTGTGGTAATGAGGCTGGCTCCAGAGATCTTAGAGGAAGTCTTTAAAAGACTGGAGTGGTCCGGCTCGCACTGATCTGGTCTGTGGCTAATGCCTCTTTATGAGTCCCTGGATAGATGGAGCTGAGGAAAACTGATTAAAACAGAGCAAAAGGGACTGAAAATGTGCTGGAGAACAACAAACTCAATGTGTGTGACATTCTCCCACGAGTGACCTTTAAATGAACATAATTGTTATTTAGAGCTTAATGTGTGTGGACAGCTACTGTGGTGTGATGTCAATTACCACAGATGATCATATTGACTTGTCTTTCAATGTGTATAAATGAACCAGGACTTTGAAAGGACATTTAGCCGAACTGAATAAACATTTAAAAAATTTGACTCTATATTGAGTGTAACCATAAGACTGAGGGGAGGAAAAACATGAGTTACAAAAACAGTCGGTTATGGCTGTGATGATAAACAGGTGGGAAAGAAATTGCATGTTTATATTAGATCCGTGTGGCAGCAATGTAATATACAGTAAATAATAAATACTCTCTTGTCTCCCTGACAGTTGAGCTCAAAAGTTTACATACACCTTGCAGAATCTGCGAAATGTTAATCATTTGTTAATCATGTTAATCAAAATTAGAGGGATCATACAAAATGCATGTTAATTTTCATTTAGTACTGACCTGAATAAGATATTTCACATAAAAGACATTTACATATAGTCCAGAGGAGAAAATAATAGTAGAATTTATAAAAAATGACCTCTTTCAAAAGTTTACATATACTTGATTATTAACACTGTGTTGTTACCTGAGTGATCCACAGCTGTGTTTTTGCTTAATGATTTTTCTTTTTGAACACTTTCCAAAAATGACTGTATGAATTTGAGATCCAGCTTTTCACAATGAGGACAACTGAGGGACTTATATGCAACTATTACAGAATGCTCACTGATGCTCCAGAAGGAAAAAAACATGCATTGAAACTTTTTGTATTTGAAGATCAGGGTAAATTAGCTTATTATGTCTTCTGGAAAACATGTAAGTATATTCTGTTCAAAAGTTTTCATCCCCGGCTCTTAATGCATAGTTTTTCCTTCTGGAGCATCAGTCAGCGTTTGAACCTTCTGTAATAGTTGCAGTTTATAATAGTGTAACAGATTAACAGATTTCAGGACAAACAAAGGACTCATGAACAACTAAAAATCACAGCTGTGGATCATTAAGGTAACAACACAATATTAAGAATCAAGTGTATGTAAACTTTTGAACAGGGTGATCTTACTCAGGTCAGTACTAAATAAAAATAACATGCATTTTGTATGAGCCCTCTTATTTTGGTTAAATAATAAACTTTTTGCAGATTCTGCAAGGTCTATGTAAACTTTTGACCTCAACTATATATACAGTGTATAGATAATTTTGAATTAAACACTTTTCCAACAAAAATCTTTATAGCTATAAATGTTTTTTTATATTAACCCAGATATGAAACAATGCTAAATCAACATTGAAATGTCCGTTTAAATTGGTTTGTGTAGGTGTCAAATATGTTCGAGTCAAGGGTTCGATTCCCAAATGTGTACCATAAATTCACTGCAATTCGTTTTGGATAAAAGTGTCTACCGAATACCTACACACAAATGTTTAATAACAATCTGATCTTGGTTCTACATTATGTTTGCATCCTCAGCTAATGATAAACAACACTGGCATTTTAATCTCTACCAAATTGATTATCCAACAATGTATCATTGAAAAGCTATTAAGGTCTGATTCAAAATAAATGGTCAGCATTTATATTCCTCTAGGGTATTTCAGATTTTCAACTGCAGTGCCTTGCACCCTTCAGAGACCTCTCAATAGCCTAATTTGGACATTTCTACAGCTCAAACAAAACATTTTTACTGAGGAATCCATTTAAGTGCTTTACCAAAAACATGCACTTCCCATTTCTGCTTTTAAACCATCTAGTAAACATTTGTAAGTGCAAGTAAACACATTTCCATTTGTGTTTCGAAAGAATCGCCTGTGGTGATCGGCATCTTGCCACTGCAGATGCTGAACGGGCATCGGGTGGAACATGAGCTGGAATATTCCTTGTTGCCCAGTTCCAGATCTCTGTTTGTTGCAGACTGTGGAGCGAAATGAAAAAGCACCGGAGTTGCGGCTCCTCCAGTTGCGCTCCCCCTCGCTGTGCAAGTCATTTATAATTCTGGATTAAGTCAGCGCAGATAGCGAGGTCAGCCACAGCCGCCTTGCGCACAAAAGGCAACATGATTTCCTTCTCAAGCTATCTATTAGACTTTAATATAGCAACAGCGCTTAGTAGCTCTCAAATGATTGCTTTTTATATTACCGCAATGGCAATAAGTCTAACTTTCTTGCCTCCTCTCTCACACGTCATCATTACCTGTCCTTCCCCCTTCCTCTCCATCTCTTGTTTATCTCCAACCAAACATCATCATTCCTTTTAGAGTGCAGGTAGAGTTCTATGTGAATGAAAACACTTTCAAGGAACGTCTGAAGCTGTTCTTCATCAAAAACCAAAGATCCAGTGAGTTCTCGGCCAGACCGAGGGGCGGCTCTAATTGTGGCTTTTCTTGTCCTGTGAGGTGGTAGTTTGTTTTTGCTTTCACGTGGAGTGCTGTTGACCCCTGTGAGTGGCCCTGTGGAGCTGGTGCTGGGTAATTGGTTGGTCTTGTATTTGTTTCTGCGCGTTTGATGTGCTGTCCTCTAGCTGTCGTGTCCTGTCCGTGAGTATTGGGCTTTGTGTTTCTGTTGTTTGTGATGCTCTTTGTAATGCTGATTGTTGACGGCCTCACGCTCTTGTGTGCAGGTTTGAGAGTTCGACTCTTCAACTTCTTCCTGAAGGTTCTGAGCTGCCTGCTCTACATCGTACGAGTCCTACTAGATGACCCGCGGGAGGAGAGAGACTGGTGAGACACAGCCACATGGTACTGGGGATATAAGTTTTGTATCACCACTTTGCGTCACCATCATCTGGGATCTGCAGAACCAACGCAACCAAAGTTTTAAATTGCTGAGGGCATGTGCGGGAAAAAAGCAGGAAAGCAGGATCTTGCGGCCTAAAGTAGGACAAAAGTGCTCCTCAGCATTTTTTCAATAATGTAGAGAGAGAAAATGTGCATAGTTGTCAGATTGGGAAGATTAAATAAACCACTGGGCAGAAAATTTATCTATTTATGATAATTGCACTGATTGCAGGATTTAATCTCTCAAAATCTGGCAACCGCAACATTAACATTGTTACCAATGCAAAATGCCACAAATGTCAAATTGAAATGAAACGTTTTTTGGGATAAATAACCAATGATTATGCTTAATACATCAAGAAAAGTGAAACCGTGATCACAATAAAAATACAATTCATGAAGAACTGCTCACATGGTAGTTACTTTTAAACCAATCAGGTTACTATTTGTGAACAAGGTGAATTTTAAACACAAGTAAAAAAGCATGAGAAAATATTCCACCTGCAAAACTCACAAAATTTAACTGAGCAGTGATACATGTATTAAATCAATTCCAGAATATAATGCAACAAGTGCAGTAAAAATGTGCTCATCCAGGATGAGGAAAATTCAAAGGCAGCATTGCATGTATCCCTCATAGTAAGGCCAATTCCAGAACTTGTTGTGACACATTCAGTGAAAATTTCCATTTAGGATGGTATTGCAGTCAAGAAAAATGTAATTATAAACATCACTTAAGTACCCTGATAGCACACATACATCTCGGAGACGTCTGTTTGATTTGAAGACATCTGCAAGACGTAGTTTGCTCATCTGCAATACGTCTATTGGACGTTTCCTATCAGATGTCAAGTAGACATCTATTAGATGTCTTTAAGACATTTATGATTTAGAATGTATGTTAAACTGACATCTTACAGATGTCTGCCAGACGTTCGTACACAGCAGATGCTTTCCAGATCAAGAGATCTTTAACAGACATCTTGCAGACGTACTTGTGCTATCTGGGTACTAACCCTGATAGCACAAGTACATCTCAGAGACATCTATTTGATGTCTGCATCTACATCTGCAAGACTTTTGCAAGATGTAGTTTGCTCATCTGCAATACGTCTATTGTATGTTTCCTATCAGATGTCAAATAGACGTCTATTAGATGTCTTTAAGATGTTTATGATTTAGAATGCATGTATAACTGAAATCTTACAGATGTCTGCCAGACGTTTGCACACAGCAGATGCTTTCCAGATGAAGAGATCTTTAACAGACATCTAGCAGACATACTTGTGCTATCTGGAAAGATACTAAATCATAAATATTTTTGTGTGTTGAAAGTATAAAGTATTTGTACTACAGTTTTAAGTCATTAGCTTAGCAGCATGCTAACACCAGACTCAGCGAGAGTCATTATAAACAGCACTTAAGTTGAAAAGTATAATTTAAGTTGCTGAATCAATTAAACATAACTATATGTAATATAATATCAATAATCTTACCTAATATATGCATGTTGGAAGTTTTTGTACTAGAGTTTTACCAACATGTCCTCCAATTTATACGACCGACATAAGTCGTTTTCACAAATCCTCAAATACGTCTCTATAGAGCGTATTCAACATTTGCTCCCTTATCAGTAACAGGTATCTAATTCAACCTTAGCATTATGTGTAGGTCAGTTAGTAGCACGTTGTACTGCGAAGTGGTATAATCATATGAACACAGGTTTGATACCAGAGAACGCATATGTTTTCATTGTATGTTTTTTTTTTTGGAATATGCACTAGAAATCATGATTTTGCACTATTTCTGTAAGGGGTAGGTTTAGGGTGGGGTTAGGTGTGGTCATTTATACGAATTACACCTAGTAAAACACGTTTAAATTACAGTGAAATCGTATAAAAACTCATACGTCATTCCATGACGTCAGATCCAACGCGACACTGTCATTATTTTTACGACCGCTAGAGGGCACTTAACTTTAAAACGTAAACATGGGTCGTATTTGGTCGATTCAAAAATGTACAACTGGGTCGTATTTTCTTTGAGGACAGTCTCAGCATTTAAGTTGCTAAATCAGTTAAAATAGGTCTACCTAATATGATTTCAATAATGTCACCTAATATTTGTGTGTTGGAAGTTTTTTTGCTTGAATTTTATGTTGTTAGCTTAATAACGTCAACGGACTTAGCGAGAGTTAAACAATAAATACTTAAAAAGTAACATTTAAAGGGATACTCCACCCCAAAATGAAAATTTTGTCATTAATCACTTACCCCCATGTCGTTCCAAACCCATAGAAGGTTTGAGCATCTTTGGAACACAATTTAGGATATTTTGGATGAAAACCGGTAGCTTTCGGATACGTTTTCTACGTGCATTTACGCTTTGATTCGAACGAAAACAGCGCATCCGTGTGTTGTGGCTGACAGAGAACAGCTTACGCTGTTTATGTTCAGTGGATACTTTCCAAAATGGCACTACGGTGACATAGAGGAGACGAATTGTTGACTAAAGTCGTTATTTTTGTTTTGTTTGCGTACAAAAAATATTCTCGTAGCTTCGTAAAATTATGGTTGAACCACTGATGGCAGATGGACTATTTTGACAACGTCTTTCATACGTTTCTGGGCCTTGACAGTGTTGTTTACTTGGCAGTCAATGGGAGAGTCAAAAAGCTACCGGTTTTTATCCAAAATATCCTAAATTGTGTTCCGAAGACGATCGAAACTTTTACGGGTTTGGAACAATATGGGAATAAGTGATTAATGAGATTAATAAGAGATTTTCATTTTGGGGTCATTTTCCCTTTAAATTGCTAAATCAATTAAAAAATAGCTATATCTAACATATCAGTAATGTCACATAATATTTGTGTGTTGGAAGTTTTTGTTCTAGTGTTTTAAGTCATTAGCTTAGCAACATGCTAACGTCAGATTCACAAAGAGTCATTATAAACAGTGCTTAAGTAGTGAAAAGTACCATTTAAGTCACTAAGTGCATTAAAAATGAGCATAATCTAATCTAATATTGATAATTTCAACCAATATTGATGTTGGTGAAGTTTTTGTTCTAGAGGTTTAAGTTGTTAGCTTAGTTACATTCTAACGTCAGACTTTAATTTAATTTAATTTTAATTTGTTTCTTAAGGAATAGCAACTGTTCATTATGAACAATGACCTTATTCCCCCAGTAGATCTGGATACAGCAGTCATGAGGAAACAGCTTCTAACATCCAGCGATTAGTGACTATTAATTGCTAACTGTCAGTTTGAACATGTCTTTAGGTAGCGTTTAATTGCTTGAGGTTGCTGTAGCTAGTAGGTGTTTCTGCTCGATGAATGGCTGTCTGAACTTCCATTGGTGGTTGCTGCATTACATCACTGCTCATTACCATAAAATTGAACTTTGTCACATCACCACCGGTGATTGTCACTAATGTCACTGAAAAGCATCAACTCTCACTAGAAGTGTGAAGAAGGGAGACAAGCATTGACAAAGCGATAGAGAGACAGGTCAGAGTCTGTTACGTTTTTGAAAAGTAAAAACGTATTTTCTGCCAAAGTGCAGAAGAAACAGCATATCGAGGAGCTCAAGCCAAAGAGATGCAAGTGACGACAGGAGAGGAGATGGATGGTCAAAAGTGAAAACCATGGGATCTATTTTCAGTTCAGAGAAGAGTTCATGTGGTGTCGGAGAGAGAGTGTGGGTGGACGAAAGGAAAGTGAGATCTGGAGGAACAATCTGGAGAAGATTGAAGTGCTTTTGGATAGTGCATGCATAAAAACTCTTATCTGTGTGTGTTTGCTTCCCCTGCAGTCCTGGCTGTCTCAGACAGAATGCCTCTGCCCACAACAGAAGCCATTTTGACTGGTAAGTATCCAGGCTCTTGACTCTGGCGTGAGAAATGAAGGTGGTGGCCGAGGGCCAGAAACATAGACATACGGCCATTTTAATAGAGAAGATCTGATGAACATCAATACAGATTTCGAATGTTTGTGAATATTCTCTTTTAAAAATGTTAGTCAAGTGTGTAGGTCAGGTCTTCTGATATTTCATATTTAGCTTAAGTAACGTAGTTGTGTTGAATGTGAATTTGTTTAAAAAAACTACTTGGCAGATACAATATTTATGAACTTTCAATATGTTTTGAACACTTTCAAAAGTGGACAAAATTATAATTTTTACTTTAAAGTACTTCACTGTTTTAATAATCTTTTTTTCATGCTTTAAAGAAGTACACTTAGTATGTTTACTAACACACTAAAGCACATTTATTTTATTTTAACTGTAGTGTGTTACTCAATATTAATATTTGAAACTAATGTACAGCGTCTTTATCACAAATGTGTAATTACTTATGAATGCAACACACAATTACAATGTATTTAAATGCATGTTTCAATAGAAATTACATTAAAGTAGTACACAAATTTTTATACAAAGGTTACTTTATTTGATCAAAAACACTCTAAAGTTCAAGTAATTGCATTTAATAACAATTGATACATTTAATTGCAAATAACAATGAAATCTGATTGGTATAGAGTCCCACTCTTCATAATTGCACAATATATTTAACATCCAGCATGGTCTAACTGGCTATGATTCAGTTGAATTTTTGCTGGAAATGTATGGTGTTGTTTACAGTTAGACTGTTTTGTCTCATGCCAACAGTAGAATTGATTTATTGACTTCCAGGACACTGCACCGTCTCCGTGACATGTTTAACAAGGCGGTTCGGTTTTTGCCATTTATTAAACATCAAAAATGCTGGCGGTAGTCTGTAAGCGTTTAATGGTGTGTGTCTGACATGATGCCAGTGTGCTCATTACTTTAATGCAGAATACACACCACACAGCTTTGATTTCTTCATTCGTAGCAAAAATGTCGGTTTGAATGTGTTTATTGCTCAGCCATTGTAAATGGATTGGATTCTGAAATTGGTGTTTGTTTGACGTGTGAAGAAAAAAAAGTGTTCAATTATAAGCCCTCTTCTTGATCCGAATGCTTCTAATTTGTAATTTTCTTTTCATTCTTTATCTCATTTTGTCATAATAATGGCTTCCTGTCATCAGGTCCCTCATTATTTGGGTGAACAGGCCTCTGCCACTCTGGGCTCTTCAGGTCAGAACAAATAAATCTTTTATTTCATTCACTAACACACTCACACACACACACAGGTGTTTCTGGGATTTAAAAAAGTATTTTATGAAGACTTTATGTACACAGACTCTTCAATCAATCAAAATCAATCTATTTATTTGTTTGTGTTTAAAATTATTTGGACTGAGGTCACAGTTTCAATCTTTATGCTTAAGGATTGAAACTTAAAAGAGATGTGATTGGGTACAAATCTGTAAACAAAAGTAGCAAAAATAAACCATGAAACATTTTCAAGGCATTTTCCAGGAATTTTTTTCTGACCTTCATGTAACAAAAACCTGTTAGCTTTAATAAAAATCAACCCATGGTACATAAAAGCGCCTGTGTTTGAAAGACACACACAGACACATTTGCCATTGTTGTATTGCCCTCAGTTTGGCCATTTATTCTCAGACAGTGTGAAACACGCTGCCCCTGCTGTTTCTTCCTACACAACCTCTGCTTCTCTCTCATCTCTGTCCCTTTTTTTGTCTCTGTTTGTCTATTTTCGCCTCTCTCCAGGTGCTTGTTGCATTCATCAGTTTTTCAGAGACCATGTTGCTGGTGTACCTCAGCTACAAGGTGAGTCAAACAACACGTGTGCCCATGGTTTTATCCCTAGTACACTATGAGACCCTCTTGGCTTCAAAGAGGTCTGTAATAACTGGAGAGAGATATATGTATCTGTTAGCATTTAGCATTAATTGCAATGCTAGCTGCAAGCCCATTTTAGCTTTTAAGAAACCTTGCTGACTTTCAAAAAACATGTCTGCTTGAATAAAAAGAAGAAACTGGCTTTGTTAGTTAGAACTTCTACCAGGAGGTGCTAACTGACTCTATAACTAGTCATAGGGTTGGGTACCTTTCATATTTTTACCAGTATGGTTCTATATGAAATTCGATACCGGTACCCAACGGTACCTTTTTCGATACTTCACTCTGATTTAAGTGACTTTCAGTGGATATGGTATATAGCCTAATTTAAGCGCATCTAAACGCGGGGTATTAAAATTGCTTTTGAATGCGCGTGAGCGTTTTAATTTTGGTTTCGTTTTAATGATCGCGTGAAACTCTCGGCGGCACTGAACGTGCATTCTACAGGCGCGTCTACAGGCTTTGTTACAATGAGAGGATTAATTAGCTTGCAGAACTCAGGACTGAACAAAAAGTCCAGCGTTTTGAGCGGTGAGTGGATTCTAAATAATAAACGCAAACACAGATACGCACTGGAGTCTGGGGTGAGGCGGCTGCCGCTTACTTTCATTTTGTTGTTGTTTTTGTTATTAAAGTTACCTTTGCAGCTTCCCGCATCCTTCTCCCTGAGTCTTGAACTTTGTTAAATACATACATATACATCTTCCTTCCTAAATCATCCTGACGACCCATTTTTAAAGTCCCACGACCCACCCGAGGATCGCAACTGAAAACCACTGGTGTAATACATTTTAAATATGTATTATGGAAAAGTAAAACAATATTTAAATCAACAATGGTATTGTGCTGCTCATTTAAATTACCCTTTAATGGGACCTATAGGTTTATAAGAAGCAGGGTTAATGGTAATTTTAAATGTCAGATGTATTTAATTCTAAAACTCTTTAGACTATGATAACATTAAAATTATTTCATATTTTCTCTAAACTTACTTTTATAAGACAGGCACCTGTAATTATGTCCAAATTAAAGATTTGTTGTATGTTGTGTGCTTTTGTGTGTGTGTGTATTTATATCTATGAGTGGCAGAACGCGCACAGATAGAGAATCATTTCGCAGCTAACCATAGACACATACTCTGCTAAAATATAGAAATAATAGAAATCACTTTAATTTCCAAATACAACAAACCAGTTGGAACTGAAATGCCATCATCCTTTGAAATTCACTCCCCAAACTCCGTCCCCCGTGTCCCACACCATTTCTAGCCCTGGGTTCCGCTATCTAATAATTGCACTCCTGCGCTTTTAAATGCACGTTGTGTTTAACTAGTGCTTCCTCAGGTTGGATGTATTACCACTGCCTGCCTTGCACTTACTATTACAAATATTGCAGGCAGCGTTGTCCGCGTGAACCTTTGTGAAATGTAACCCACACATTAGAGCGCTTTCTGTTAGCCATTGCCTTGCGTGTTTGAGCACCGTCTCTCTCGCGTGCGCACGCTTTCGCTACGTACCAGACTCACGCGGCACGCAGATGTGTTCTCTCAGGTACCGAAATGGAGCACCGATTGATTTAATGTGAATCGATACTCGGTAGTACCGACGCAATTCGGTCGGTGCCAATAAAAGTACCGAGTTCGGAACCCATCCCTAATTACTAGTGTCATTTTTCACCAAATCACCAATTAGTTATTAAGGAAGCAACATAGTCTGGTTTAATCGAGTATACTTAAAAAGACAGTTCACCAAAAAATGTAAATTATGTCATGAATTACTTACCTACATGTCTTTCCAAACCTGTAAGGCCTTTGTTCATCTTCAGAACAAAATTTAAGATATTTTTGATGAAATGCAGGAGCTTTCTGACTCTGCATAGACAGCAACTCAACTACTGTACCATGTTCAGGGCCTAGAAAGGTAGTAAGGACAATGTTAAAATCAGTGCTGCAAAGCTAATCCTATATTCACACAGGTCCTACTTCTTGCCTTATCGTAAGCCTTTTTTTTTGTTTTTGTTCCATAGACGACTTTTTCTTTTCTTTTTTACCCGTCATCTCAATCTCGGTTGACTCGGCTCGGTGTGCACTGAGCGTTCTCTCCGCCCCATCATGTGAAGACACGCCTGTATTTGGCTACAAGTTTGTTTTTCTAATCGGCCCGAATCAGTTTCCCAAAGCATTTTTTACACAGAATGTAATGTTTATTTGGACACTTTCAGATAAATGAAAATATGTTAAATATGTTATTTTTATGTCATTTCTAGTGGTGTCAATCGGTTAAAAAATGTTACTAAATAATCACACATTTTTCCTGAAATTAACTGCGGTTAATCGTGATAAATCCTACCTGACATTAAAGTTTTTAATTATACTTTCATACTGCAATCATTTCACATTCATGTTTTTAATTAATATAGATAAAACATAAAGAACGTATATTTTTTAACATTTATTTAATGACATCTTTTTTTATGACTGGAGGCAAGTATCACTGATGTCTCTATTTTCCCCCCTAATACTTAACCATTTAATATAACCATTTAACATTACAGTATAATTGAGAGCTATCACTTTAACATTTATTAGACTTAAAAACCTTCTAATTTAAATGAACTTGAAACAATCTTCACATAAACCCGTTATAATAAATGCCATATAGGCCAACTACCTGTGCCCTTCAACAAGAAAATATAGCCTAAAGTTATCAAACACTAAATTGTATAAAATTCTAAATTATAAAGATAAAGCTTAAAACTACAGAAGTTATTAATTTCCTCTTTTTAATTTTGTTGTTTGATTAACAGACAGCAGTTGTTTTTAGGATATTTTGGCTGCTGTTTCTTTAAAAGCTGCCGCTGCTGACACTGCTTTAAATGTGACCTATAAATAATAAATACTTACATGCACAGTTTTAAGGCAGCTATAAACGCCTTTTTTGTAACTTCATGTCTTAACAGACAACACAACATAACTATGACATTGCATCGCAGTTTCATTTGGGTTTGATTATGATACATGCTTTAATATAGATCTAATACAGTGCGTGCATATGAAGAGCGTGTGCTACGATCACAGTATAATGGCTGACAGGACAGATAAATTTGTTTTTATATATATGGCCTGACACCATCTCAACTGACCGCAGTTCACTGATGTTCTACTGAAGCTCCTTGTCACCAGTACCGTTTCCGCACTCGTTTGACTTGCGTCTGGTGCTGAAGTAAAGTTGTAGCACCCGTCTGAAAAGTCGCATTAAAATGACGCATTAAAATGAAAAAAATTAATCACCTGCTGTTAAAGTTAAAGTATACTGATAAATGTACTGACAAAATACTAAAAATACTCAAATATACTTTATACTTAATTTCAATTAAAAACTTAAATATATTTGTAATTAGATGCACTAAATGCAACCAGGGTAAAAATATAATTAGATCCTATTTATGCAAGTGAAAATAGCTTATTTTCTTAACGATAAATGCTATTTACACAAAGCACAAGTGATAGATTCTATTTACGCTATGTATAGCAGTATTTTCTTTCCAATAATATTAGTTAGATGCTATTTGTACTACTTGAAGTGGCAGATATTGGGACCTCAGTGTTGAAGTACCAACCTGATCTCATACCAAAAATCATTATGATTACAGCTCCATATGTTTTGCTTTCCAGACACAAAAAGCTTGCTCAGTAGCTCATTTAGTACGGAATTGGACTTAGGATGTGAAATCCTTGGTTACGAATCCTGTGAAAAACATGACTCACGATGAAAGAGCTAAAAGATGGTATGCTATTTTAACACATCACGGAGCATTAGAGTTATAGCGCCACTCAATGTACATTTTAAGTCAGAACTGCAGTGACACATACAAAACCAACATCACATAAAACGTACCATATGTACGTTCATCTGTTCCGGAGGGAAAAAAACATATTGGTACATATTTTACGTCTCGTGGAAATGTTCCCACACGTATGTTTTCATCATAAGGCCAGGTCTTCATTTTATTGAAAATAAATTCCTTTCCAATGAGATACGTGATGTGAAAAGGGAGAAGAAAGGCCGATTCGAACTCGGGTCGATTGCTACTGTGATTAGCTCTGCCACTTAAAGCCAAAATAGCCTCAGTCAACAAGGTGGGCTATTTGCACTCAGAAAAAAAAAATAGCTCACCACACAAAAGACTAAACCAGTGTGTGAGCATCAATGCTGTTATAGCACTCATTTACTAACATTTGCCTTTCAGCAAATCAATTCAACCTATGTTAGCTCATGTAATTATTCATGAGCAGAGCTGATATGTTTAACATCATGTCCCGTCGACTTCATAGATTGTTCCTTCTACCCTGAATATGATAGATCTGCAGTCTTCAAAGTGTATTTGAGAAGGTCAAACTAAATGAGATTCAGTAAAGGTGTATAAACCTTTTGGACTATCAATCTAAAACCAGTTTCAGATGGCAGCTGGTTCCATGTGGTTCCTAGATGCTCAAAGCTGGTCCAAACTGGTTCATTTGCTGGCGCAATATCTTTATTAAGCTGGTCTTAAACCATCTTTAAGGAGCAACAAGCAAGCTACAAAAACAAGCTTAACCACCATTAGCAGTTTTGACCTGTTTTTTTTCCCCAATTGATAGAGGAAGAGTTTGCCAGTAGCAATCAATCATGTGCATTCAGCTGTTTTGAAGGCTCTAAGTGGGTTGAGAAATCACAAAGCATGTTTGTCCTCCAGACGGTGATAGTGAAGGGATCTCTTAGAGTCTCCTACATCTCGTTTGATCCCCATGCGATGAGCACAACCTGCATCAGCACATCTCTCGCGCTCTTTGTATTGCATTGATTTCTTGGCAAATCATCTAGGCCTTTTCACCCACGCAAGGCCCACATGGGTGAGACCTGAACATACATCCAGCTTGTAAAATATGGCAGGCGATTAACACCTTAATTCAGCCACAGGCTCGACCGCAAGCGATAAATGAAACGTATTTCCGAGGGGGACGAGGAGAGTGACCTTTAACCCTGCTATTTTTCAATAGATCAAACCCAATCAAAGCAGCGTTTTATCCCTTAATCTAAGAGGTCACAGACACTATAGTGTTTCTTGACCCTGATAAGAGTGTCCTTGTTTCCAGGGCAACGTTTGGGAGCAAGTGTTGCGCATTCCGTTCATTCTGGAGATGATCAGCGCCGTTCCTTTCGTGATCACTGTGAGTACAACCAGCCAATGGGTTTTATTTATTTATTTTTTTTATTATGAGTACTAATAGAAGTAGTAGTATGTTTTATTAAACACAATAATAATAATAATAATAATAATAATAATAATTATTATTATTATTATTATTACATTAAAATCATATCAAAGCTTTATTAAATATTATATAATATTTATATTTTACCAACAGTTAGAAAACTATTTTGTTTCTGTTTTCTATTTGATTAAACAATAATAATTTTACTAACACATACAAAACATATTTTAATTCTGGCATTATTATTGTTGATATTGTTATTATTATTAAGCATAATATAATAATTATATTTTACCAACAGTTAAAAAAATATTTTGTTTCAATTTAAAAACTTTAGTTTCAGACAGTATTATTATTGCTGTTGTAATAATTTTATATTATAAAGCATATTTAGATTCTGGCATTATTATTATTATTATTATTATTATTATTATTATTATTGAACATAATATAATAATTATTATATTTTGCTAACAGTTTTTATTTAATTCAACATAATAATAATAATAATAATAATTATAATTATAATAATAATAATAATAATAATACAATTATTAATAGTAATAATAATAATAGTTTTACCAACAATTTGATTCTGGCAGTATTAATATTATTGTTGTTTAATTTTGTTAAACATCATATTATATAGTAAAAATCCTATTTCCGAACAATTGCAAAACATTTTGATTCTGGCATCATCATCATCATTATTATTATTATTATTATTATTATTATTATTATTATTATTATTAAACATAATACAGTAATAAATATATTTTACTAACAGTTTCAGCTATTTTGTTTTTGTTGTTTTTAATAAACATAATAATAACAATAAGTTTTACTAACAATTTAATAACTTTATTTTCTGACAGTATTATTGTAGTTTAATTTTGTTAAGCATCATATTATATAGCAAGAATTTTATTTTACTAACAGATTTTAATTGTAAAATTTGTTATTGTTATTATTATTATCATCATTAAGCATAATTATATTTTACTAACTGTTAGAAACGTATTATACAGTAATATACTGTTTGTTATTTGATTAAACATAATAATAATAATTTTGCTAACAATTATTATTATTGTCGTTGTTGTTTCATTTTGTTAAATATCATATTATATTGTCATTTTTACTAACAATTACAACAGATTTTGATTCTGCATTATTATTATTATTGTTATTATTATTATTAATAATAATAATAATTAACATAATATAATAATAATTATATTTTGCTATAACAACTGTTTTTATTTTAATAAACATATTAGTAGTAGTAGTAGTATAAAACAATAGTAATAATCATATTGTGTTTAATTTTATTATTTACCATTATTTGTATTATTATTATTATTATTACAACAAATAATTATAAGCTGATTCAAATTTTACTTGCATTCCAAATTTAAATTTTTTATAACAGTCTTTACCTGTGGTTATGTGTGAATAGTCCAATCTGAATCAGTGAAAAAAAAAGAAAAAAGTGTGTTGTATGACTGATTCAGTTAATGACTATTCTTAAACAGAACCACACCAATTGAGCAATTCATTAGTGAACTGAACTGCATGTTGTGTTGTATGTTTATTATTGCTTGCACTCAGCGAGTGCAATAGAAAGCGGTCGTGTTTCATAATTTACATATGCTTAGAAATAACTAAAATATGTATATTTTTTCCCATGATGTTGAAGATTCATCACCAGCGCTGCATTGTTCCAGAATAGCGGTGGTAGAGACTATTGTGTGTTACAGCTGTATCACAAACCTCTTTGAATTGAAGTAAATTGAGGTTTTTTCTTTCCAATCAGGTGATTTTGCCCTCCCTCAGAAACTTGTTCATTCCTGTTTTCCTCAACTGCTGGCTGGCCAAACACGCTCTTGAGAACATGATTGTAAGAAATGAAGCCTATCTTCGGTCCTTTCTTCCAGAGCAATTGTGTCAGTGTGTATCCACTTTCATCACAAAGCTCTTCTTTTCCTCTCTATCTCTATCTCACTTCCACCTCATGCCTTATTTTCCTGATTGTATCTGTGCTCTGCTGCTGAAAGCTTGCTGCTTATCGAATTTGCCAGAGCTCTTGATGATTGTTTTTGGATTTTTATCATAAGTACAAGCACAATGCCACTATGTTTTTGAACGTCTCACAGTCTCTCATCTCTGCCTTCTTTTATCTCCTTGTTTCTCTCTTCCTTCATGTTGTTTTCAGAATGACCTGCACAGAGCGATTCAGCGAACGCACTCGGCCATGTTCAACCAGGTGCTCATCCTCATCAGCACCCTGCTCTGCCTCATCTTCACCTGGTGAGAGAAAAACACAAACAGTTACTTTCTCCCCATAATGTGGACTGATTATATATATACAATGCCCTCCACTAATATTGGCACCCTTGGTGCAATATGAGCAAAGGCGGCTGTGAAAATAAATCTGCAATGTTTATCTTTGATCTTTCATTTAAAAAAATACACAAAATTCTAACTTTTCATTGAAGTAAAACAATTGAAAGTGTTTTTTGCATATTGGCCAAAATTATTGGCACCCCTAGAAATTGGTCTAAGTAAAATATCTCTGAAGTATATTCCCATATTAACATTAGACTAGGAGCATGACATTGTCTAGCCATGGCTTCCTGTTCCACAGAATTAGAAATAGGAACACAAAGGCCAAATTACCTCAATTGTCTATCACAAGGAGTAAAACCAAAGAATATAGTTTTGATGTCCAGAAGCAGATTGTTGAGCTTTATAAAACAGAAACAGACTGTAAGAAAAGAGCTAAAGCATTGAAAATCCCCAACTTTAGGGCAATAATTAAGAACTAAAGATGTTACAAATCTGCCTGGACAAGGACGTGTGTCTATATCGTCCTAATGCACGCTGAGGAGGAGGGTTGGAGTTGGCAATGGCTCTCCAAGAATCACAGCTGGAGAATTGCAGAGATTAGTTGAGTTTTGGGGTCAGAAAGCCTAAAAAAAGGATCAAACAGCTCCTTCTTGCTCATTCAAAAACAAACTCCAGCATATTCAGTCATCAGACACAACTGGAACTTCAAACGGGACTGGCTTCTGTGGTCAGATGAAACTAAAAAATGAGCTTTTCAGCAGCAAACCCACCAGATGGTTTTAGTGCAGACAGGGATAAAGTACCCCATGCCCACGGTTAAAAATACTGCTGGGTCTTTAATGCTGTGGGCCTATTTTTCTGCCGGAGGTCTTGGACATCATGTTCAGATACATGGCGTCATGCATTCTATCAAATACCAAAAGATAAAAGATCTAAACCTGACTGCCTCAGTAAGAAATCTTAAAATGGGCCGTGGTTGGATCTTCATTCAGGACAGTGATCCAAAACAAACATCAAAATCAACACAAAAATGTGTCACTTTTTTACACAAAATGCAGCTTTTGCCATGGGGGAACTGAAGAGAAGCGCAAGGAATCTGAAGGATCTGGAGAGATTCTGTATGAAGGAATAGTCTCTGATCTCTTGTCAGGTGTTCTTCAAACTCATTAGACATTGTTGGAGAAAACTCAGAGCTGTTACTTTGGGAAAGGGATTTTGCAGTAATTGGGTGCCAATAATTGTGGCCAACATGAACTACAGTGCATGCAGAATTATTAGTCAAGTTGATATTCCGGTCATATTTTTTTCCAAGCACATTTGACCAATTCCAAACCACATCAATCTTAATAACTGCTATTGATTCTGTATTTAATCATTTATAAGTGATATATAATTGTCCATGAAGGCGTGCAGAATTATTAGACGTTTTCTTTTACAGATAAAATGAGCCAAAAAAGAGATTTAACCCAGACTAGAAGTAAATTATTAAATGTCTATGAGAAGAATGCAATACCAATGCAATAATAAAAGTAGCAAAGTTAAGGCATGACCATTGGACAGCGAAATGCTCATTCGGTCAAAAAAACAGGTGGAGAAGAAAAGACACATGTTAACTGCAAAAGAATTAAGAATATAATTCGTGTGAAAAAAAAATGTTCTGAAAAATGGTGGCGCTGGAGACTAAATGGTTCCTGATGGTTTCACACCTGATTCTTCACCTTAATTCTTAATTCTTTTGCAGTTAACATGTGTCTTTTCTTTTCCACCTGTTTTTTTTTTTTTTTTTTTTTTTTTGACCGTGCTGACCCAATGAGCATTTCGTTGCCCAATGGTCATGCCTTAACTTCGCAAATTCTATTATTGCATTAGTATTGCATTCTTCTCATGGGCATTTAATAATTTTTTGACTTATTCCGAGTTAAATCTCTTTTTTTGGCTCAATTTATCCGTAAAAGAAAACATGCCTAATAACTCTGCACACCTGAATATAAGTAGTTATCACTTCCAGCCTTCATGGACAGTTATATATCACTTAGAAATTCTTCAATGCAAAATCAATAATAGTTATTAAGATTGATGTGGTTTAGAATTGGTAAAATGAGCTTGGAGAAGAAAAAAAAAATATGACAGGAATATCAACTCGCCTAATAATTCTGCACACACTGTAGTAGTAGTAGTAATAATAATAACAACAATTTTATATTATTGTTATTCCTATGACAGTAATATCCATATCTTGCAAAGCAGCTGGACTGTAAAATAAATGAAAATGAATATTTCGTAGGTACGTATTTTGCTTTACACTACAGTAGGGAAATTACGATACTTCTTTCCTAACACTTGAAAGAGAAGTTTTGAATTTGGACTGCAGTAACATTACCCACTTAAACCTTTAGCTGTCAGCCATTCATTTTGCACATTTTAAGCTTTTTTTTTTTTTGACGGAAATGGCAGTAGAGCTTTTATTTTGAAGAAAAACTCCAGCTTCAGTGAAAAACAGGCTTACAAAAAACGCATCTCACTACAAATCAAGTAAAATGCAGTATTATCTGCCACAAAAATAAAGCATAACTGGTGGCTGTTGCATTTTCAAACATGTGGTAAACTCACAGCACATGCAATAAACAAGTTCACTACATTCACTGTGAACTGAGCCATTCTGAGGCACGAAAAACACTGAATCACAAGCTGATCACCTGAATGACGTGAGCACTTCAATTTGAAACGCACAACAAAAACTCTTGATGAAGGCATTAAGCCATATTTCGCTTTCGGTTTTTGTTCGTTTGACAGATACTGTGGCAAAGCATAATAGCCCAAAAAACAACTTTGAAGACTCTTTATGTTAGAATATTAAAAAAAAATCTACACAGAAGACCTATATTGTCATGTTACCACAATAATATTGCGATACCACAATACTGATAATATCGTTACATCCCTACAAAAGGCCTTTTTGCATGGTACATTGCAGAATGGGAGCTAGTTGACAGGAGGATGTTTCTAAAGTGCTAATTAATTAAACACCATGTTGTGTGTGTTCTCTTGTTCCGTGAGGTAAATAGCAGGGAAGTGCTGAATGTGCAGGCTAGCGGTGCGTTTGTAAAACAGAAGGGGGAGAAATGAATGACCTTTTCACCACTGACAGCTGCATGTTGACTCAACCGGCCTTTCAACACCGAGTAAATACACACACACACTGGCTGTACTGAAAGATAACCCACACACGGACACACAAACAGGGTTCGCAGCATGTCGTCCTGCGCGTGGCTCACCGCACAGTTATTGTGCTTTGGCTCGTGTTAATCACAGGTTGCTCCAAACTATCCGCTCATGATATGAACCCTCTGGCTTTCCATACACATGCAAACCTGCCCACCCAAAAAGCCTTTCAAGTTATTTAAAGATTATTTATTCACTGTTGTGTCCAAACCCATATACAGTTATTCCTTGGGACACAAATGAAAGTTTTTAAGAGTACAACATTTCTTTGTGACCATGTCTATCAGGCTCTAAAAAGCTTTTAAAACATCATAGTTTGGAACAACATGGCTTTTCTTTTCTGGGTGAATGCATATTTGAGCTGTTCTTAGTCCCCTTTCTCTCTCTCTCTCTTCCAGTATTTGTGGTATTCAGCACTTGGAACGAGCAGGGAACAACCTGACGCTCTTTGACTCTCTGTATTTTTGTGTTGTCACCTTCTCTACGGTGGGATTTGGTGATGTTACACCTCAAATATGGCCCTCTCAGCTGCTGGTGGTCATCATGATCTGTGTGGCTCTTATAGTTCTACCAATACAGGTAAATAAAACACACTCAGACACTCAGACTACTGTACTTAAGAGTAAGTCACTGAATTATTCACTCAACCAGTTTATTAAAAAAACACTGATTCCCACTTGCGTTGATAGTTTGGAACTATTTCATTTGTGGAACAAAGGCAGACAAAGTAACTGGCATTATTAAATTCTTCTTTATTGAACTGTTTAATTATTTCTATATCACACTCGCTGCCATCCTGCTGTCTGAATATCAGCAAGTTTACTGTACATATGTACACACATTTAAGCATGTCATTTGCACAGTTGTGACATCCACACGCAATCCATTGCTGAATCTCGTAAATTGTATACATTATCTGCAATGGCTGCCAGGCAGTAATAATCAGCAATATTTTGGCATCTTGCAGCCTAAACAAGAAACATGGAAGACTGCAGTTTACCCATTTAGATATTTTTAGACAACCAATGTTGACAAAGGGAGCAACTGGATAATACTGGATAAATACTGGAGTAAACATTTAATATGAGTACAGACTTTTCCTCCCTTCCTTTTATGTCACTCTCAGTGGTAGAAATTAACTTTTACATTTTCAGACGCATTTTTACTTTATAGGGGCAAAGGTAATGCATCATTAATTAATGAATGCATAAATGCATCATCTTTTTTGTCAGATTCTTACATTTAGTCAATAAATTAAATTAGAGTAATAAGACACTGTAGGACTGTTGCTAATTACATTAAATCAACAAAATCCATCATTGCAGTGTATTTACTGTTTAATTCCGGAGTTATGCATAATTAATATGCCATAAATGGCATAAATACATTTACACTGCATGTATATAAGTGCATAAATATTTTATTAGATTAATGTTTTAAATATAAAATTCTGAATATGGAAATTTGAAATTATATTATAAAAATGTAAGTAAAACAGTAGGTAGCCAAAAAAAGTATTTTTATGATTAAGTCATTAAATTATTCACTCACCTGATTCATTACAAACACAGATTCATTTAGTTATGATGGTTATGCTTTGTTTGAAACTACTAACATTGATTAATTAAAGCAAAAATGGTTAATTTGACAATTTTTTTTTTATTTTTTCAAAAATGTAAGTTGTTAATTAACCGTTGTATACAATCATTATCAGATTTGCAATCGTAGCAATATTTGGTAAAAACAACACTATTACTTGTGTGAAATGGTATAAATGTTAAAAACAAAAACTGATCAAGGAGCTATTTTGTCTCTAATTTATGAGGCACTTTAAATAATTTAATTTTGTTTTTATTTTTGCCCCAAGATCCTTTTAATTTCAGACTCTTGTCACTGTCCAGTAATTACTGATTTGGTCCAAAACCAGCTTTTTAAGTCTAAAGCACACCAGGTTCACTGTAAAAAAAAAAAAAAAAAAAAAATTAATCAAAAAGTATTTAGATATTTTTAACTTTTAACCTCCACCCTCCCCAGCTCCACCTATAAAAATCCATCCAGCTTGATATTCACATCAATCTTTCTGCAAGTCCTCATGAAGAGCTTGAAACTGTTCATAATTTAGGTACATTTTGTGAATTGCTCTGAAACATTTACAGAGATCCTAGTGAATGAAAGGAAGTATTTTATCTTGACTTCACTCAGTTTCCTCAACAGTAGTTCTGCATTGTTCTTTCACACAACTTCACATAATTTCAGCTGTCAGACATTTTATGCAAATGTTATGTGGTTATGATGACAAAAGCACTGAGCCGAATCACTTTTGTGTTTAAAGCCCCATGAGACGCGTCACAGCTGGTGATTTTCACAGTCTGACACACGCAAGCACACAGACGTACGCTGAGACGCACTTCCATGTACACAGCGTTTTAATGATACACAATTCACATCCCACTTCAACATATACCTTGTATTACTGACACACACTCACCCAAACAAGTCTCACACACACCCGCTCACGAGCGCGAGCCTCCCGTGGGGCTGAGGAGAGAATGAGATGAGAGCGAGCTTGTCTTTCATGTGTGATGTGAGGGCTTCCCTGCCAGCTTCCTCTTTGGGAGGCTGGTATGTTTCCGTCACACAGGAAATGGCAGTGGCTCCAGCGAGGCCCTCCTACTCTTTTCATCCACAAATACCAGCTGACATTTACTGCTGCCCCCCACACGCAGCTGGTGCGCAAGCATTACGGCCGAGCCTGTGTTTGTTTCTGGCCTGACAGGGGAAATCTCCAGTATGGCTCAGGGCCCACAGAGAGCCATCTCACCACACAGACTGACAGCAGCCGCCGTATCCCACTGCTCCCTGTGCACACATTGCATTGAGTTTTTTTATTCGAAGCTTTTCTATTGCAATTAAACAGTGCCAAATCTCAATTCCCAAATACCCTTTGCCTGAAAGCCACTGAATAGCAGACATTACCTACGACTCGCAATAAAACACCTCGAATCTTAGCTGAGAATCTCTTTATGTACTCAATACCGGGAGCAAAGCGTCTCTGTCAGACATTTACGCCCCCTATTAAAATGCGTCTGAGCGCTTTTGCACAGAAACACATAAAAGAACCTCACTGCCAATGTCACCCACACAATCCACAAGACAACCAACATGATGCACATCACCACCAATGTCTACACACCAGTGCTGGACGAAGTACACAAATCAAGTAGTTGGGTAAAGGTACAGAGATCCTAGTAAAATATCACTCAGGTAAACATATGTACTGTTTCCCCCATTACTGTTGCTGACAATAAATGGAGAGTTTCAATAATTGAGCTCACTGAAGCAGTTTTCATCCAAGTAAAAATCTGTGCATCGCATCGCATTGCATTCTTCTTCTGAGGTTAATTCTGGCTTATTCCTCTTAGCATGTTTTCTTCTGTTAACAAAAAGTAGCTGAGATGATCTTGATGAATGTCACATTTGTTTACGAAGGTGATGTGGGCATTTACCTACGTATCTGCGCATCTCATGTGAATGTTTAAAATTTGAGTCGCTCATGGGCAGTCCCTTGTTTGTCCTGAACAGTTAAACTGCCTGCTGTTCATCAGAAAAATCTTTCAGCTCCCACAAATTCTTTGGTTTTCCAGCATTTTTGTGTGGATTTGAACCCTTTCCAACAATGACTGTATGATTTTGAGATCTATCTTTTCACACTGAGGACAGCTGAGGGATTCATATGCAACTATTACAAAAGGTTCAAACACTCACTGATGCTCCAGAAGGAAAAAACATGCATTAAGACCCGGGGGGTGAAAACTTTTGAACATAATAGAAATGTGTACATTTTGCTCGTTTTGCCTAAATATCTTTTTTTTTTTCATTTAGTACTGCCCTTCATAAGCTACAGAAGAATGTTTCCAAAAAGACAAAATAAGTTAAATTTACCCCAAAACTTCACCCCCGGCTCTTAATGCATGGTTAACAGTGTTTATCATGTCCACTGGTCAAAGGGACCCCATAATGTGATATTTAGCCCCTGGAAGGTGTCTTTCACATGGTCCCACAGCAAAAAAAAAACAGTGTAGATTAGAGTAAAATGTTTCATTCCATTAACATCTTTGATATTGGGGACATCCAAGATATGACATTTTTTTTTATAAGTGACACTATAGCTACTTTCCCTGGTAATTAGTTACTTATAAAATGATGTAATGCAGTTACTAACTCAGTTACTATTCTTGAGAAGTAACTAGTAACTATAACTAATTACCTTTTTAAAGTAACATGCACAACACCGGTGAAAAGATTTGAGGGACTTTGACAATGGCCAAGGTAGTGATGGATAGATGAGCAAGTTAAAGCATCTCCAAAATGGCAAGTCTTGTGAGATGCCCAGGTATGCAGTGGTTAATACCTAACAAAACTGGTGCAAGGAAGAAGAACCAGTGAACTGGCGTCAGGATCATAGGCCATCAAGATTCACTGATGCATGTTGGGAGCGAATGCCATCCGGAAAAGCTACCAAAGCTCAATTTATTGAGTAACTTAATGCTGGCCATGATAGAAAGGGTCTTCTCGAGTCCTAAAATCTGTACCTGACCCAAACTGACTCTAATCAGTTCTTACCGGAACCTGACATGCATAAATTATTTTTTTTAATAAAAAACTTGACCCAAGACAGACCCGATGAAATTAGACCAACCCGACGCCGTTAAGGCTATTTTTGAACCTGACTAGACCCGAACATAAACAGCATTAACGTAATAACCTATGCACAGCCTGCAGCCCCACAGTCAGTCAGGAAAAAGTGTTGTCTGCTTAACAAAAAATGTGAAAGTAGGCTGCGCATCCAGGATAGTTTAAAAGAATTCGGTCTTATAAGGTCCATTTAGAAAAAGCACATTTATTTAAAATTACCCTAGGACGGTAATACCAAACCTGAACCATGTCCGAGGGAGCCGTGAAGATCTCTAGTCTGAACATACATTTTGGGGCGTATATTTTGCTCTATAGATTAGTCCCATGAAAGTGCCCATGATGACCCCTATCCACCACCGAAAGTGCCTATAATGGGCATCAAAACTGGACCATTAATTCATTGGCGACTGGTGGAAAATTTTCTAGGTAGGGTGCCACATCCAACAGTTTTAGCATACATCCCAATATGAACCACATTGAGCAATGGAAGAAGGTTGCCTGGTCTGATAAATCATGTTTTCTTTTAGATCAGGTGGATGGCCTATGTGTCCTTTACCTGGGAATGAAATGGCAGCAGAACACAGGCTGACGCAGACAATGTTCTGCTGGGAAACCTTGAGTCCTAGCATTCATATGGATGTTATTTGTACCTAAAGATGGTAGCAGACCACATTCACCCCTTCATGGCAATGGTGTTCCCCGATGGCCGTAGCCTCTTTCAACAGGATAATGCACCCTGCCACACAGTAGAAACTGTTCAGGAATGGTTTGAGGAGCATGACAAAGAGTTTAAGGTGTTGCCTTGGCCTTCACATTTCTCTATGGCAGGGGTTCTCAACTCTGGCCCTCGAGGTCCAGTTTCTGCAATGTTTATCTCCAACCCTAATTAAACACACCCTAACAAGCTCCAGGACAGAAGTTGCCCATCCCTGGGCTAGACTAACAAATGCAATCAGTTGAGGCTCCACCTCAATGATCTGCTGCTAATGCCTTGGTGCCGGAGACCAAAGGACACATTCAGAGGTCTTGTGAAGTCCATACCACATTTAGTTTGCCTGCAGAACTCAATTTCACAGATCGTTATCTCAGATTCTGATAACCCGACTGAAGCCATGTATAGTCTGACGCTTCTTTGCAAACCTCGTTATCTTAATGAAGCTTTGTTCACTTGGATTTCCCATAGTTTGAGCAGTTGGCTTTCTTGTGGATGGAGCGACAGAAGTCTGGAGGGAACTACAGCCGCTATCGTGCCCAGACTGAGAAGCATGTGGTGTTGTGTGTCAGCTGTCTCAAGATAGACCTCCTCATGGACTTTCTCAACGAGTTCTTTGCGCATCCCAGACTGCAGGTAGGTATGCATGTGCGTATGTACACTCGCACATGTAAATCATGTTCATGCTAATTTGAGCTCAGACAGCCTGCTGTGCGTTGTTTAATCCTCTTCAGAAGTGCTTGAAGCTGAGGTTCTTGTACTAGGATTAACTGAACATCAATTTAATTTCACCAAGCTATTTATGTGCGAATGATCCGGGTTTCATTAGCTTGTAGTGTCTGTCTGACCTCATTTTCCACTAACCTGAGCTCATCATGTCCAGGACTACTATGTGGTCATCTTATGTCCCGCTGAGATGGACGTCCAGGTGCGGAGGGTACTGCATATCCCGCTATGGGCTCAGAGGGTCATCTACCTGCAGGGATCTGCTCTCAAAGACCAGGACCTAATGAGGGCAAAGTAAGACCTGCTGAGTGAATATATAAACAATCCTAGCCACCTGAAGTGAGAAAGACGTGTGCTTAATTATTTGCACTTGTAGTGTCCTTCAAATTATAAAAGTACTTAGAAAAGTACTTGCACATAATGTAATATAATATTATTCCTAAAATAAAAAGCCACTTAGGTGTGTTTTAAACATCTTTTCAGTTAGCCTGATAGCTTAGCATAGCTTAAAGGGACAGTTCACCCAAAAATGAGAATTACTAACCCTCAAACCATCGTAGGTGTATATGACTTACAATCCGATTTATAATTTAAAAAATTCCTGGCTTTTCCAAGCTTTAATATGGCAGTGAATGACTTAATATTTTGAAGTCCTATAAAGTGCATCGATCAGTTATAAAAAGTACTCCACACGGCTTCATCCGCTGAAATGCCACTCTCTTGCTAGAGATTACGGTTTCTAAAGTTTTAAGTATGGATATGTCTCTTATACAAATGCATCGATTCACTTCAGAAGGCCCCTTGGAGCTGTGTGGAGTATTTTTTATGATGGATGGATGCACTTTTTGTTCTTCAAAATCTCAACAGCCTTTTACTGCCATTATTAAGCTTGGAAGAGCCAGGACATTTTTTAAGATTACTCCAATTGTATTCGTCTGAAAGAAGAAAGTCATACAGGCCTAGAATGGCATGAGGGTGAGTAAATCATTTTTGGTCATCAATCATTTTCTTTTTTTGGTGAACTATCCCTTTAAAAAAAGTTTTTTTGATAAGCTAGAACTCACACTTCATATAAAAAAAAAAAAAATTCTGAGGGTGGAGTTGAAGTTATATTTCGAAGGTTTACTTTTTCTCGTCTGTTCACTGCCTATCTCTCTTTTTTCAATTTCTTTTTCCCATTATGAAACCTGGCCCTGTTTCTCTGGCTTCTTTCTGACGTGATTGGCTACAGGATGGATGATGCCGAGGCCTGTTTTATCCTAAGCAACAGGTTTGAAGTGGACCGCTTTGCCGCTGTACGTTCCCCTCCAGCTCAATTTTCTCACCTTTTTTCCATTCTGCTTTTCAACCCTTTCATTTCTATCCATAAAATAGGAAGCAGCAATTTCAAACATCTCCAGTATTAGCCGGTTTCTCTTTCACTCTTTGACATTCTCTCCCTACTGATCTCACAGTTTGACAGTTCAACGTGAAATGATTTATTCTGAAGGCAGTTGTAAGTGATGTTTGAGAAGCTAGTTGGATGCCTGTCAAGAAACCTGTCAGGAAAACGTCAGGGTCATATTTTAACCCAAAATTGAAAAGAAATGTAAAAATTTAAATATATTTATCATTAAGAAAAGAAGGCCTAATTTGCACTGTAGCATTAATTCCCTTCTCTCGTTAATTATTTTAATACAAAAAAGCACTGAATTGCAAACTAACAATGTAAAAATATCTTAATAGTCTTACAAATAGGCTTTATTTTATTTTCGCTAAATATAATTTCCAGATTTTTTTCATTTGATGTTGTGGTGAAAAGTGACATCTAACATGTTTTAATGAGATTCACCTAGTTGTCAGGCACTTTAGATGTTAATTTCCCTGTAAAGAGGGTAATGGCTGGTACATAAGAGCAGACGCTATGACTAATGGTATACTTCAGTTCATGTGCTTCTCTTTTCTCTGTATTTCTTTGTTACAGGACCATCAGACCATTCTTAGGGCTTGGGCTGTGAAGGACTTTGCCCCAAACTGCCCTCTTTACGTGCAGATCCTCAAACCTGAGAATAAGTTCCACATCAAGTTCGCAGGTCAGCGTGCAAATTGTGTTTCTCTCAGGGATGCAGGTGTATAGAGTGTGATATTCGATGCGCTGCGTACATGTGTGAGTGTGTTGAGAGGCAGCTGATCAGCCAATCTCCTTTCCGCTGAAGCCATGTCCTTCAACACTCAACCCACTTTATATGCCTCTTCAGTTGTGGAAATGTGGATAATGCTTTTTACCTTCCTAGTTTTCCCATTCCCCATGTGTGGAGGCCAGTGTTGTTATTATTAACGAAAACTTGGACTAGAACCTAGCAGTGAAAAGTATCTATAAAATAAAAAAATGTGAGAAAATACAGCTTTCAGGAAGACAAAAAAACTACTGTTTAAAGGTTTAGGATCAGTAAGATTTTTTATTAAAGAAATTATTACTTTTTTATTATAGAAATGAATACAGCTTTGTCTTAAAGGAATAAATTAAATTTTGAAATTTCAAATAGAAAACAGTTATTTTAAATTGTAATAATATTTTAAAATATTACTGTTTTTATTGTATTTTTGATCAAATAAATGTGGCATTGGTGAGCATAAGAGATTTTTTTAAGACTTTTTTTAAGGTAGTGTACATATTACTGTATTACAGTTATTATATCCTTATATCTTATATTCACTTCAAACACTTTAAGTTACTAGTTAACTACTCAGACTGCCTTACTAATTATTCAACTCTCCGTATTAATGTTAATTGTCAGTACTTAAAAATTGGCACATAAAAATGCTTATTTCACTATAATTTTAGGCATATGTCCCGCTTTTCTCCTTTTTTTTCTAGAAAGTACAAAATTAACAATCTAAATACATCTTTGACACCGTATAACTAAGATGTATTTAGATTGTTACTTTATTTAAAAGCATTAGTTTCTGTTAAAGTCATTGTATACGGATATACAGTTGAGGTCAAAAGTTTACATATGCCTTGCAGAATCTGCAAAATGTTAATTATTTATTAAAATAAGAGGGATCATACAAAATGCATGTTATTTTTAATTTTGTACTGACTTAAATAAGATATTTCACATAAATGACATATAGTCCACAAGATTTATATGTTCAAAAGTTTACTTACACTTGATTCTTAATAGAGAAAAATATTTCACGTCCCACAAATTCTTTCAGAAGGAAAAGATGCATTGCCAGGAACTTTTTGAATTTGAAGATCAGGGTAAATTTAACTTATTTTGTCTTCTGGGGAACATGTAAGTATATTCTGTAGCGTCTGAAGGGCAGTACTAAATGAAAAAAAATATTATATTTAGGCAAAATAAGAAAAACGTATGTGTCTTTATTCTGTTCAAAAGTTTTCACCCCCTGGCTCTTAATGCATCGTTTTTCCTTCTGTGAGCATTCTGTAATAGTTGTGTTTAAGTCCCTCAGTTGTCCTCAATGTGAAAAGATGGATGTCAAAATCACACAGTCATTGTTGGAAAAGTTTGAAATGCACAAAAATGCTGAAAAACCACAATATTTGTGGGACCTGAAGGATTTTTCTGAAACGTCAGCTGTGACAGTTTAACTGTTCAGAACAAACAAGCTGTGGATCATTCAGGTAACAACACAGTATTAAGAATCAAGTCTATGTAAACTTTTGAACGGGGTTATTTTTATATAATTCAACTATTATTTTCTTTTGTGGACTCTATGTAAATGCCTTTATGTGTATCTTATTAAGGTCAGTACTAAATAAAAAATAACATGCATTTTGTATGATCCCTCTTACTTTGGTCAAATAATTAACATTTTGCAGATTCTGCGAGGTGTACGTAAACTTTTGCCCTCAACCGTAAAAAAGATAAAGAAAATGTATTATTAAATTAAATAAATAAAACATACAAACAAAATACAAGATGTTTATGCACTATCAAAACGAACTAAAACTCAAAGATAAAATATTAAAAACTATAATAACCCCGCTGGCGGCCGACTCATCACCCAGGCTGTTTTTGGCAGTCCGACTCCCTCTCATGTTCAACAGCCCAGCCAATCAAGCATCACTTGTTGGGCTGAGGAGAATGTGTGTCGCTCTCAAACCTCCGGCTCTGTGAGGCTCTCCGTCACAATGCTGGGATTGTCACAAGCAACGTACCCGTCCGCCTTCGCTTCATCTGTCTCAATCAGCCGCGGAGGTTTGATTGTGTCGGAAAAGTGAAGAAAATGAAATCTTTTCACCCTCCACCTGCTTATAATGCACTCCAGCCTCTCTCTTCACAGCTCCTCTCCATTTGGAAACCAACAGGATCCGTGTTCATTCAATTGACCTCCTTGCAAGCGTTGGAGAGTTGCTAAAACTAAACTAAAACAGCAGTGCTACTAATGACTTAGTAGCTAGTCGACTAGTCAATAATGCTCCTATTTAGGATCAAGGCCTTGAAGTGAGGCATACTGCACATTTTAGGTTTGTGGGATTGCTGTGGTGTGTGCACACGAGGGTTATTTTAGAGTGACTACCAAGAAATGATATGGAGAGTTTCACGGTGCAGTAGGATGTGAGGTGAGGCGATGATTAGAGATCCAAATCACAGCTGCCGCCACCGCTCCACTGAGCAGCAGATGACAAATGCAAAGAAAATTCTTTCACGTGAAGACCCTCATTTGCACAGCCTGAGGAGCAGCATCACCTTCGGCAGTGATGCTGAGAGCAAGATGGTCTGCCCAGCATGTGGTGGTGGCGCTTGTTTTAGGGTCAATGAGAAGGTGGAGGAGGAACGGACAGGATGACTCAGTGGTTGAGGCAGCTGCAGAGTCACTGAGCTTCACCCAGAGATCAACCACAGATTACACACTATCACACAATCTGTCAGTCGGACACAGAGCTGCTGGTCAGCCAGAATAAGAACGAAGTAATGACTTGTTTCCTTGCTGCCTGTCAGACAGTGAGTCAATTCATGACCCAAAATACAGCTTTATTTTTGGTGTAATGGTATCTTGATTCACAAATATTTCAATAATGTTTATTCTTTTGGATATATCTTTTGACTTGAAAAAGAAGTACACCTTAGCATATATATTATAGAAATAATAAGAATATACTTAAAGGATTAGTTCACTATCAGAGCAAAAATGTACAGATGTACTTACCCCCTTGTCATCCAAGATGTTCATGTCTTTCTTACTTCAGTGGTAAAGAATTGATGTTTTTTGAGGAAAACATTTCAGGATTTCTCTCCATATAATGGATATGTATGGTGCCCCCAAGATTGAACTTCCAAATTGCAGTTTAAATCCAGCTTCAAATGGCTCTAAACAATCCTAGCCGATGAAGAAGGGTCATATCATGCTAAACGATCAGCTTCTTTTTTAAACAAATTGACCATTTACATACTTTTTAACCTCAATGCTTGTCTTCTCTCATCTCTGCGATGTGCATGCGTAGTGAACCGTAGTGAATACAGTTAAGCTATGTAGAAAAACCCATTTCGTTTTCGTCTTCAACTTCAAAATACAACGCTGTTTTACCTTTTTTTGTAATGGCGTTTGATCTTCTTTGTATGTTCACTTTGCAAACACTGGGTTGGTACTTCTGCAGCATTGTAGGACGAATTCGAAGTTTAAGACAAAAATGAGATGGGAGTTTGTCAGCTTATGGATATTTTTGTCCATTTTAGTTTCGTTTTTTTATATAATTTTACCTGTCTTAATGTTAACTGCATACATTTTGGCTCAGGTGTGTATTTTTATTTGAATTTTGATATTTCACCCTCATTTCCTTTAATAAATCTATTTTACACTAGGTAAAAAAATAGTTATAATAATACTCTCAGCACCAAACTGATTTTTAATCCTAGGGCCATTTAACCATAAAATGATGGAATAAAACTACTTGTTTTATTCTTGTTTTCTGCTTATGCAAATTATAGTCTAATTTTATTAGAATCAATTGGATAAATTATGCAGCTTTATACTGTGTTTACTAGCAGAGCTTTGCTGAAATCTAATGGGAAAAGTTTGGTACTGCACCCGAACAAAATCGTACAAAATTTTTTTGAGATAAACACATTTGTTTTGATTTATAGCTTTGATTTTCTATACATTTCTGAGTTAAAAATGTTTTATAAAATATAGATATTTTATATAAAAATTGCTCACAAATACTTGTTTGTAAACTTAAGTCTTTTTTGTAAACTTAAGTCTGTAAACTTAACTTTTTTTTTTTTTTTTTTTTTACAACTTCAGTGATATTCTGTCTTCTTTGAAATAAGACCAAACTTAAGTCTGTGCTGTTGACAGTTTTTTGACATTGGCATTTTTGTCCTCTATTAACCTATAAAATGTATGCACAATGGTTAAATGCAAAGTGAATGTAATGTTACTGGGACACAAAATGAATTATAGCTTACATTTATATTTAAAAACAATTAGCTGAACTTCAGAGTGCTTTTTAACCCACTTAAGTATGACTTAAACACATCTACATAACAATATGGTTGAACCACTGATGTCACATGGACTATTTTGCCAATGACCTTACTACCTTTTTGGGCTTTGAATGTGTCAGTTGCGGGTCAGAAAGCTCTTGGATTTTATCAAAAATATCTTCATTTGTGTTCTGAAGATGAATGTTTTACAGATTTGGAGTTATTTGAAGTTATTAATCACAGAATTTTCAATTTTGGGTGAACTATCACTCCTTTTTTAAAAAATGTAGGTATGAAACAGTCAATCTTTAAAAAAAAAAATGCAATAAAAAATATTGCAGTTTACATTACAGAATGCATCACAGATCATTTTTAATTAATACTTTACCCAAAAAAAAGGAAATATGAAGCCATCTTAACAGAATATAAAAACACTGGACATACTTTGCCAAAAGTATTTTGCCTTTCATGCATTTGCCAAATGTTTGTTTTATCTGCTTCTATGTACAACATGTCAGCTGGATTATGAATTAGAATGTGTTTCTTTTATTGAGAGTTATGGTTGAAATGGCACTTGTGATATATATACTTATGTTTCATATCAGTCAGAGGTGGTTATCCCCTGTGGGCGGCGTGGTGTCTTGGTGGTTTACAGAGCGCTTGCTTCTTGACAGTTTGGCGGAACGCATCAATATGCAGTTTTTCTGTGTGGCGGGCATGTTGTGACACTGCCTGAAATATATGCATTAAGTGGCTGAGTGGGAGGCATAAATGAGTACGACTAGAGACTTGACTTCAGCTCTACAAACAGCTTAATCGCACCTTAATGTTCGCATCAGTGCAGCCGAAGCTCACACAGGGGTTCATCTGAGGAAAAAAAGCTTCTCATTCACATCTCGTGTGGTTATTCTGGGACTTCTGGACCACTGTTTGTTTTGTTTGACTTTTTGCTGCGTTAATTGATTTTCTTTTCCTCTCCGTGGGCATGTTTGGAAATAGTAACTGCCCGCTTCGCTTCTTCCAGTTCAGCACAGCGCTCTGCGTAGCTATATCAACAGCCAGGTCATTCATAAACATAACCGGCATGCTGCTTTAATTAATGCTAATGGCAGAGAAGTGGCACTGTTGTTGCCGCCTTGCTGGGGTTCACAGAACGAGCGCAATCTCTCACTGCTGCACTCCTCGAACGGGGACGAAAACAGCAGCTTTAGAGAAAAAAGGAATCTAGAAACACAATTATCACAGTGCTCTAGCCCGCTGTGCCACGGCCCGCTTCAGTCGAGGTCAGCGTGCGTTTTCCGAGGCTGCTAGAAATGAGGCAGTTGGTGGAGGAGGAGATGAAGTGGTCTAGCAGAAAGGGTCTGCATAAGAAGGAACAGAGGTCTTTAATTCACCGTTTGATCTTTATGAGTGAATGTGCATCTTCAAGTGCTGCCTCCACTACTTCAGTCCCTGATGTGGGGAATAATTCAAAGAACAAGCCTTATTTATTTATTTATTTATTTATGAAGTTACAAGTACAGTGAGACAACTGATATTGTTTAATTAATAACCCAAAGACAAAACAAAAAAGAACAAACCTCATTAATCCGAATCAGTTTATTTACGTACAGTTGAGGTCAAAAGTTTACATACACCTTGCAGAATCTGCAAAATGTTAATTATTTGACCAAAATAAGAGGGATCATACAAAATGCATGTTGTTTGTTATTTAGTACTGACCTGAATAAGATATTTCACATAAAAGATGTTCACATATAGTCCAGAGAAATTCATCTGAATTTATAAAAATGACCCAAAATTGTCTTGTTACCTGAATTATTTTTTTTTCATGAGTTACCTGGAATGATTTTTTTTTTCATGAGTCAACTGAACAGCAAAATCCTTCAGGTCCCACAAATTATTTGTTTTTTCAGCATTTTCGTGTATTTGAAACATTTCCAGCAATAATTGTTCGATTTTGAGATCCATCTTTTCACACTGAGGACAGCTGAGGGACTCATTAACTATTACAGAAGGTTCAAATGCTCACTGATGCTGTAGATTTGAAGATTGGGGTAAATGTAAAAACTTATTTTGTCTTCTGGGAAACATGTAAGTATCTTCTGTAGCTTCTGAAGGGCAGTACTAGATGAAAAAAATATGATATTTAGGCAAAAAAGGAAAAATTAAATCTGTTCAAAAGTTTTCACCCCCAGCTCTTAAAACATAATTTTTCCTTCTGAAGCATCAGTGAGTGTTTGAACCTTCTGGAATAGTTGTATATGAGTCCCTCAGTTGTCTTCAGTGTGAAAAGATGGATCTCAAAATTTTACGGTCATTGTTGAATAGGGTTGAAATACACAAAAATGCTGACAAACCAAAGAATTTGTGGGAACTTGAAGGATCTTTCTGATGAACAGCAGGCAGTTTAACTGTTCAGGACAAACAAGTGACTCATGAACAACTATCATTAAACAAAAAACAAAAAAAAAAAAACACAGCTGTGGATCATTCATGTAACAACACTGTATTAAGAACCAAGCATATGTAAACTTTTGAACTATTATTTTCTCTTGTGGACTATATGTATACATCTTTAATGTGAAATATCTTATTCATGTCAGCAATAAATAAAAAATAACATGCATTTTGTGTGATCTCTCTTATTTTGGTAAAATAATTAACATTTTGCAGATTCTGATGGTACAATGACACATTATTATTATTATTATTATTATTATTATTATTATTTATATGAATTTTCAACATTTTCAAACCTAAAATCAGTGTTATTTTTAATGGCAAACATACGGTATTACAGTAAATCTGCCTAAAACAGTGATATAGCCAGTGCTTTTTTAATTATTTTTGTCGCACATGCGCACTGCGTACCACTTATGTGCACCCCTTCTTATCAAAACAATATCACAAATACGAGACAAAAGGTACAAAAAATGAGCCTAGTTTAGTCAAATAACACTATATTTCAGCTTCAAAGAAAGTTTTGCTAAATTGTTCAAAGAGAACAATCAGTCCTACTCTACTCGTGATTTTCTACATTTCACAATTTTACCTTCAATCCTTCATCGTGCCTTTGCCTACGCATTTCTCTGAATTGACTCTGGTTATTCAAACAATCAGAGCATTCTTCTCTCCTTTGGCGAGTAGCGTGTTTGAATAGATGTCAGTAAAATCCAGCTATGGTTGTTTCGGTTGTTCCTGGCCTGTCTAAAAGACTATTCATACAAAAAAAAGCAACACACGTTTCACATAATTTGTGGAATGTTAAAAATGGTTGGTATTTTCTTAAATCCACTCTGAGAGAAAAATACCAGAGCAAATCATAAATCATAAATTCCAAGCATACATGGTTAACACAACCACCCTAATAAAGCAATAATGACTCTGCCACTTCCCTCTCAATTAGACAAAACAAAGAGATGCAGAAAGTAACAGGATGAGGAAACAGTCGGCATCCTATCGCTTATTTCCGATCAGAAGCCTGCCGTGAGAGAAACACTGGGTTTTTAATAAGCTAGCTAGCCTAGAGGTGATGTCTACGTCCTCTGATGAACAAAAAAAAATCTCCAAAACAACCAAAAATAGACCAAAGGAAAAGGACTGGTGAGGCCCAGAGAGAGCGCAAAAGAGACAATCCTCAGAGGAGCAGCCAGGTTGAATGGTTTACCTCGGATTCGGTTCAAAAAGGCCGTCTTTTATTTTGAGAGTGGCTTCCTGTCCATTATGTTTTGACTTCAGTCAAGCCTGCTTTGAATTAAATTGAAGCAAATGGTATAAACGTAGTCGAAATGCACGTCTGGAGTCAGTGTTTTCCTCGATGCTAATGTGATTTTATTGACTCATTTTCCTAATTAGCAAAATTAGTAAATGTGTTTTCACTCACCGCTAACAAGCCACATGAAAATTGTGCTCCATCCGTGAGACAGTCATTAGTGCCGTTCCTGCTATTTTTCCTCCGGATGAATGTGTTATTTTATTTTTTAACATTACTGTATGTACACTTAAGTATTCATAAACGTCCTCTTCTGCCCTCGACTTTTTCACTTGTTCTAAACTGTCTGTCTTTGTGTGTTTTTCTGGTACATTGGCTGGCATTTAAATGGCAGTGGAGGTCTGGAGCTGATGTGTGTTCACTCAGCTGTGTGGAGGCCGTTTAAGAGGGCAGCTGTTTTGAGCAGGGGAGGTAAAGGAGCATGAGATCTCAGGCGTCGCCTTATTTCACACTCTGTTAATGGCGTCGAGAGGCTCTGACCCCTGCTATATGTCTCTTTGAAATCAAATGCAGGGAACTGAGATGCACAAATGGGTTAGCAATACTAATCAGGATGAATGAGGGTTTCAATTAATGTTCTCCTGGGATTGCCTTTCTGTACGCTATATTAGCAGGGTTCTTCTGGTCAAATATCAGGACAGCTTGATTTGATTTACAGGCTTGGAAAAGTCAAAAGGTTATACATTACTGTTAAAGAGTCTTGGGTCAGTACATTTGTTGTTTTATTTTATTTAGAAATGAATTCTTATATGCAGCAAGGACACATTCAATCAAAAGTTGCAATATATACATTTATAATCTTACTAAATATTTATATTTCAAATAAATATGTTTCTATTCTTCAAAACATCCACAAAAATATTAAGCAGCACAACTGTGTGAATGATTTTTGAAGGCTTTGCATCACAGGAATAATTTATATTTAAAATATAATCAAATAGAAAACTGTAATAATATTTAATTTTTTTCTGTATTTAATGTATTTTTATTAAATAAATATTGAGAATAAAAGGAGTCTTCTTTCAGAAACATAATGTATATTGATCTACAAGTTTAAAAATGACTGCTGTCAAATCGATTAATCGCATTCAAAATAAAAGTTTGTGATCATAATATACAGTTGTGTTCAAAAGTTTACATACCCCTTGCAGAATCTGCAAAATGTTAATTATTTAACCAAAATAAGAGGGATCATATAAAATGCATGTTATTTTTATTTAGTACTGATCTGAATAAGATATGTTACATAAAAGACATTTACATATAGTCCACCAGAGAAAACAATAGTTGAATTTATAAAAATGACCCTGTTCAAAAGTTTACATATCCTTGATTCTTAATACTGTTGTTACCTGAATGACCCACAGCTGTGTTTTATTTTGTTTAGTGATAGTTGTTCATGAGTCCCTTGTTCGTCCTGAACAGTTGAACTGTCTGCTGTTTATCAGAAAATATATAAATATTTGAACCCTTTCCAACAATGACTGTATGATTTTAAGATCCATCTTTTCACACTGAGGACAACTGAGGGACTCAACTATTACAGAAGGTTCAAACACTCACTGATGCTCCAGAAGGAAAAAAACATGCATTAAGAGCATGAAATTTGAAGATCATGGTAAATTAAACAAATTCTGTCTTCTTGGAAACATGCAAGTTTCTTCTGTAGCTTCTGAAGGGCAGTGCTAATTGAAAAAATACCAAAAAAAAACAAAAAAAAAACCCAAAGAATTTGTGGGAGCTGAAGGATTTTTCTGATGAACAGCGGACAGTTTAACTGTTCAGGACAAACAGGGACTCATGAACAACTATCACTAAACAAAAAAACACAGCTGTGGGTCATTCAGGTAACAGCAGTATTAAGAATCAAGGGTATGTAAACTTTTGAACAGGGTCATTTTTATAAATTCAACTATTGTTTTCTCTTGTGGACTATATGTAAATGTCTTTTATGTAAAATATCTTATTCAGGTCAGTACTAAATAAAAAATAACATGCATTTTATATGATCCCTCTTATTTTGGTAACATAATTAACATTTTGCAGATTCTGCAAGGAAATTTAAGAAATATGTATATATACAGTACACACATATTATGTAAACAACTCACTTTGGATTAATCGCTTTGACAGCATTATAAACATACAATCAAACAAAAATAAATAAATAATTAAAAATCAAGAAATTTCTCTGTAAGATTGCAGAAATAAAACCCTTAGGTGATAACACCAATTTGTTTTTTTGTTTTTTTTACATTTACCATGGAAGTCTAAGGGGCAAGACAAATGAAAATGGAGGCTGATTTTAAAAAGTATAACCAAAACATACATATAAATATTTAACATTTTAACATTAGTTTAGAGAAGGTTTTGCTTACCAACCTTGTCTGTGCAAAGCCATATCTAATATTTCAGCCGACTATGTCAACAAGTAACTTTAGCACGATATGTCCAAGGATACCAGAACTTTTATCCACATCGAACTGTGATCTCACTGCTACAAGTACAACTTTACAGCTCAAATAACATACAATATCACACAGCAAAGTTTTTGAACAAACATACACTTACAACATACAAACTTATTATCGCAGTTTTTTTTTTTTTTTTTTTTTGAGAGAGAGAGTTCATGCAATGTCAAAGAGAAAATGAAAACACATTCCATGATACAGACATCTGGGAATTAATATTTCCCTTGTGTGTTTGTTTTGCAGACCATGTGGTTTGTGAGGAAGAGTTTAAGTATGCCATGTTGGCCCTCAACTGTGTGTGTCCTGCCACCTCTACCCTGATCACCTTATTGATTCACTCCTCTAGAGGACAGTGAGTATAAACATCCTTCTCATATGCATTCATCCCTAGTAGCTAGACTTTTGACTACAGCATTAAATCTAGTCAGATTTTAGCTTATGAACCTCCGACTTGGACAGGAAGAGATCATTTGACTAACATTGAAAATGACCAACCACATTTGTGTGCATTATCATCTGAAATATGCATTTCTGAGGTATAAAATGTCACTAAAACATCCTCTATCTGGTGTTTATGATGTGGAATGGATGTGAATAGCATGCATTAGTGACACTCACTTTTTCAGCAGCGTTCTGGAAGTATTTTTTTCTGTTATTGTTTTTCATTTCATTGTCAAAGCATTATAAGGCATGAATCGAACCAACCAGCTATGAGGTGGATCACAACATTACAAACTAGCGCTGTCAAATCAATTAATTGTAATTAATCGCATATAAAATAAAAGTTTGTGTTTATACACAGTACACACACATATATTATGTAAACAAACTTTTATTTTGGTTGTGATTAATTGTGATTAATCAATTTGACAGCACTGGTTTGTATTGTTGTGTACTCTATATATATATATATATTAGGGCTGGTAAGGTAAATTAATTTAGTAATTACATGATGTGGTGATTAATTAATCTAATTAATCGCAAATTAATCACACGTCAAATTTGGCTGAGAAATTACTCCCAAAAGATTTAAAAAGTCATTGCTGTGTAAAGCATCAAACAGACATTACAAAAAGTAGCTTCAGCAAGAAATATTTAGTTTGAAAACATTTAATACATATACTCTTCGGATCATGCGGGTGAGTAAATGATGACACAATTGACATTTTTGGGTGGGTGAACTATACCTTTATTAATATATTCCATTAATTTGATTAATATTACTATGAAAATATTTTTTTTATTTTTTTTTTTAAGAAATTATACTCTTAAAAAAACTAAAACTGCCAGTAGGTGGCGGTAAGTTAATTTGATTTGTTCAAATGGCTGATTCATTCAGGAGTGAAGTAAGTGGTTCTTTATGACTGGTCCATCGAATCATTCGGCTTCTTCAACTTGAAGTGGATCATCGCCATCAGACCGTTCGGTGTGTGACATCAAAGTATACTGCAAGAGCTTTAGAGAGCAGGTGGCTTTGTATGCTTTTGAATCACTCTCACAGTTCTTTGATGTCATATACCAAAAGGTCTGTGCCGCGCCGCTTCAAATCCAACGTGCCTATGGCCAGTGGTTCAATGTGCCAAATGGTTCACCCAATTCATTCAAAGGGAAATGAAATGCCGCTGTGTGTTGCTCGGAGATGAACAGTTCTGCTTTGTCTTTATATTTTCGTTGGCTTCTTACTTACTGAACTGTTGTATAAGATCGGTATCACATTTGCGCTCCTGTGATATTGCATAACCTTATGATGTAAAAATGAGACATAAACTCAAACAGGGGCATTTTTGCCCCATATCTTGAATTTTAGGGACATTCTAACTAACTTTCTCTGAGTTCTATCATGCAGTGAGTTGTTGCCCTGCATCGTATTTGTCATCAATGACCCACATAGGTCTGGGGCAGGACAAGTGTTTTAAATGCGTTAATAATTTAAATTACCAGCCCTAATATATATATATATATACACACACATACACACAGTACACACATATTATGTCAACACAAGCTTTTATTTTGGATGTGATTAAATATGTGTGTAATTTTGGATGCGAATAATCACGATTAATCGTTTTGTATATGCACACAGTACACACATTATGTAAACATAAACTTTAATTTCATATGCGATTAATTGCAATTCATCGATTTGACACACTAGTTTGTAAAGTTGTGTATTGTGTCTACATACACAGTGCACACATATATTATTTAAACAAACGTAAATTTTGGTTGCGATTCATCGATTTGACATTACTAGTTTATAAAGTTGTGTACTGTCTATGTATACGCAGTGCACACATGTATAATATGTAAACATAAACTTTAATTTCAAATGCAATTAATTACGATTAATCAATTTGACAGCACTAGTTTGTAAAGTTGTGTATTGTGTCTATATACACAGTGCACACATATATTATGTAAACATTTTAATTTTGGATGTGATTAATTGCAATTAATTGATTTGACAGCATAGTTTGTAATGTTGTGTACTGTGTCTATATACACTGTACACACATATATTATGTAAACAAACTTTTATTTTGGATGCGATTAATTTCGATTAATCCATTTGATAGAACTAGTTTGTAATGTTGTGTACTGTGTCTATATACACAGGATGCATCGATGCTTAATTGTGATTTTTACAAACGAAATCGAAACTAATACAAACATTAATAAAGCAAAAAAGTATTAGAAAATCTGACAAAAGTCTGATACAAGACTGTACCTAACAGCTTTAGTGAGGGAAAGAAGTACAATACCATAAAGCATTGCGAGTGACAATCAGGTTAAAAAATTGTTCATTTAGAGTTGTTGATTATATCTATAGAAACGCTATATTTTAAGTTTGTATTTAAATTTGATCATTGTAACTCTCTGATTGGTGAAAGTGTTTGCACAGAACCTTGGGTAATGTGGTTTTTGCAAAACAAATTTCACTAATTTATTTTTAAATATGTTGAAATAATGCATACAGTTTAACAAAACTATATACCATTTATTAACAACCTCGTAGCTCATAAAAGATCTGTCTTTAAACGTTTTAAAGTTGAAGTTAAAAAAGTTATCATTAAAAATGATTTTCTCCCTATTTTTACTTCAAGAACCCGAATGCTGCACTCTATTTCACTCTTTTCAACATATTTACACAAACATGACACCTAAAATAAAACAGGCTGCACCATCAGCGTTTGTTTAACTGTTGCGTTTTTTATTATCAGAACAGCATCTTCAGAGGCCTTCAGGCAGCGAGCAGGCGCCTTCCAGCCACTCAACAGGTCAGACCCAACGACTGTAAAATATTGACGCATACACATCGATACACACAGCGGCAAAGATCCCATAAACTGTGAATTTAACTCTGCGTCATGCGTCCTTGTTTCTTCACCTCCTCCATCCTAACACTCCTCCACTCCCTCTGGTTCTCACCTCCCCTTCATCTTCCCAGCCGTTCGCAGGGATGTCAAAGACACCTCAAGTGGTTTTTATTTTCTCTGCCCATCTGTAAGATACAGTGTTTTCCCAAACTGAACAGCAAGCTGTGAATACGTTTCAAGGACATGTCAAAGGAACAGATCAACCAAAATATTAAATTCTGTCATCATTTACTCACCAGCTTATATGATTTTCTTCGTTTTGTGTGGAGTGAAACTGGAAGAAATTTGGAAGAATGTCTATGCTGCTCTTTTCTGTACAACAAAAATACAGCTCCAAAGTGAAAAAAGTTCTTGAAAACATTTTTTGAGAGGAAAATGAGGGGAAGAATGAGGAAAATGAACAGAAATGAGGTTAGACTTTATTTTAAGGTGTCACTGAGTAATATTGTTTACTTACATGTACTTACTTACAGGGTCAAGGTTTGATTTGATTTAGGGTTAGTTACTCGTAATTATGCAAAATTTGGTATTATTAGTAAATACATGTATCATCTGTGTTTATATCATATTGAAAAGTGTTACCAGAAATTACCAGAAAATTTGGGGACTAATTTTCACTATTAACTAGGAATAAAAAAAATTAGTAAGGTAGTATTAAAGTTTAAGTATGGGGTAGGATTAAGGGATCTAAAATATGCAGAATAAGCTATTAATATGTGCTTTATAAGTACTAATAAACAACTAATATGTGACCCTGGACCACAAAACCAGTCATAAGGGTCAATTTTTCAAAATTGAGATTTATACTTCAGCTAGAAGCTGAATAAATAAACTTTCCATTGATGTATGGTTTGTTAGGGTAGGACAATATTTGGCAGACAAATCTGGAATCTGAGAGTGCAAAAAAAATCTAAATATTGAGTAGTATATGCTAGTAATACGCAACTAGTTAATAGTGAGAATGGGTCACTAAACTAAAAATTCTGTCATTATTTATTTGGTCCAAAACTGTCTAACTTGCATTCATCTTCAAAACACAAATTAAGATATTTTATTGAAACCTAAGAGATTTCTGTCCCTCCACTGAAAGTCCTTTATTGTGTTAAGACTTGGATTGTAATGCTTGCTTCATATGGATTACTTTTACAAACTCTTTATGAACTTTTTGAAGCTTCTGAGATTTGTTGTAATAGACTTTCAATGATGAGTCAGAAACCTCTCAGGTTTCATTAAAAATTGATCCTCATTTGTGTTTCAAAGCTGAACGAAAGTCTTAAGGGTTTGAAACGACATGAGGCTGAGTAAACGACGGCGGAATTTTAACTTTTGTCTGAACTATCCCTTAAATCTTTGGGGAAACATTGGCAAAAGGTCAATCATGTCTGTCTGTCACAGGGAAGGCGGTGCTGGCTCCGTCGACCAATGGCAGCGCACATACCGGCGGTGTGCAGCCAATGAGGTGCACCACATCCGGCTGGAAGAGAGCAAGTTTTTTGGAGAATATCAAGGAAAGAGTTTCACTTTTGCCTCCTTTCACGCACATAAGAAGTAAGTCTAGATAAAGATGCAGTGAATCACTATGTTTTTGTGCCAGTAAACACACACACACACACACACACACACAATAACTCTGTTTACTGCTATGTCAGATATGGCGTGTGTCTGATCGGGGTGCGCAGGATGGACACAGCCAACATCCTTTTGAACCCTGGACCCTGCCACATCATGGGAGCATCCGACACCTGTTTCTACATCAACATCTCCAAGGAGGAGAACTCAGCCTTTGTTAGGGGCCACAGAGAGCCAGTCAGGGGCCCCGGTGGTGACTCCAGAGGGGTCCCGCAGACAATCTATCATGGCCTCACTCGCCTACCAGTGCACAGTATTATAGCCAGCATGGGTTAGTCTATAAACTCAACCTTTTTATTTTAATCGTAAACTGATGATAAATTACCATACAGATAATTGCAAATAACCATTTAATTGTCTGCTTTTCCTATTACACATACTGTAACTAATGTAACTATGTAGAACACAGTAGAATTTCTGTTCTTCACTGTGGACGTGAGATGGATGTAGAGAGAAAATGAGAAACACGGTTGTTAAATCCACTGCATCATTTCACCAGGGTTATTTTGCTAACAAAATGTCCCATTTTAGTGCAATATCACCATCTAGTGAAAAGCACTGAAACTCAGTTCTTCCCAATCTTAGACTTGAGTGGTTTGATTGAAGGTGCTGTAAGCGATTGGAGCCGATCTGCTAATTAACACTATTTTTTTTAACCACACTCCCTTTCTCTTAAACTCTTTCCTCCTTGGAAGTTATTAGATTTTCATGAAATATTAAAAAGAGAGAGTTTTTTTTTATTTTGAATAATTCTGTGCTGATTAATAATGTACAATAAATGACAATTAAGAAAGTTAATAAAGTCAGGTTTTGATTTCTTCTGACTCACAAATGTCTTTGGTTCTGTAACAGGCACGGTAGCCATAGACCTGCAGGACTCCAGTGACAGCAGTCCTGAAGGCTCTGGCCCGCCAGCTCTGGGCAGCGGGAGTGTGAGCAGGAGTGGCTCCAGGACAGAAGTGGGTGGCTGTAACACTCTAGCGCTGCCCGCCATGAGTGGCTCAGCGGAGGAGAGAAGACACAGCATCGCCCCCGTCCTGGAGGTGGTTGACGGGGTGCACAGTCCTACGTTTGACCTGCTAGCGGACCAATCGGAGGATGAGGGAGGAGAGGAGGGAAAGGAGGAAGAGGGGGGAGAGCAGAAAGGCCAGTGGTGGGGCGCACACTGCGAGTGAGTCTTAGGACCTGCAGAACCAGGTCTTGGTCTCTGGTGTAGGTCTCATATAGACGTTTGGCTATGAGCATAAAGTCTGGTCAACTTTAGAGCATATTTTGGTCAACCAGACATGAATTGACTGGATTGCATCAAACCAGAGTTTATTTTTTGTTTGTTTTAATTATAGATTATACGTCAATCATCAGATTTTCACAATTAGTAATTTCAAAAGTAGAACATATTGATTATAACATTTATGTAATTTGAAAAAATCCACATTGTTTTATACATATTTTGGACTATGGGGGACACCATTCTTTTGATAAAATGGTAAAATGGTTACACTGTGAGCTACTGGTGCTGCCTGTTGCTATTTTTACCACAACGCAACTCAAAAATTAAAATACTGATACGATGCCACATTGTGTGGTTTTTGGTTTTGCCTTCCTAATGATAAGAAGAGGAGAAAAGAATAGGAAGATGCCTGTGGATGAATAAAATTCTAGATGTCACAGGCTGATGGGTTGTTAACGCAACTGATGAGTTATATGACTTGGCGCAAGGTTGTTGCGCAAGTTGTTGCACAACTTGTCCAGTGTGCAACCAATGAGTTTGCAGCTTTAAGGCCCTTTCACACCAAGAACAATAACTATAACTACAAAGATAACGTTCTAAAAATCGTTTCAAATTTAAGAGAATAGCAATGTATACACCAGGACTATAACGATACGGGGGAACAATATCATTGGGATCAGAATTATTTTTTTTTTTTTTTTTACAGCTGATGAACGATAAACCACTGACAGCTAATCAGACTTCATTCAAATTTAAAAGGCTTGCGTATTTGACATTGCAGGCGACATTGTAGAGAAGCAAACAGACATTGCACAGCTAGCAAACAGAATAACATAAAATATAAAATTACCTCAGGAATGCAGCACTAGTTTGGACAACATTGTCTCGCCTCCTTTGAAGTTGCAGTAGAAAAGAGTCTGTATTGTTTTTATTTACACTACATTGACTACGTAATAGATCAGATAGTTCATGCTAGATTCACTGTTTAGATGCCCTCGAGACATGCGTGCTGAGGACATCTACTAGTTGAAGTCGTTTAAGTGCAACAAAAACAAACAATTATCGTTCACTGGTGTGGATGCAAATATATTTACAGTTATCGTTAATGTTCTTGGTGTGATTGGCCCCTTACATTTAAATAGCTGTTAGCATGTACTTGGGCAATGGGTTAATTAAAATGCTGTTTGTGCAGCAGCAATATGTCTTAAATACTGACAGGACCATATCACCGTGTACTTTTGGCTGTAGAAAGTTCCTATACTTGCTTGCAGCAGCAATAATCTACAACTACAGCAATAACCAACAGCTGCAGCAATTCAGCAGCAGCAGCATAGCAGATTTATTCCGCCAAGACCAAATCCATTACCATGCTAAACTTTTCAGAGAGTTGTCATGACAGAAATAGCAGTGGGTAGCGCTAGTAGCTACCAGAGTGCAACCATTTGACATCAACGAAAATAATGGCGCCCCTCGTTGTATCAGTATTTTATTTTCCGAGTTGTGTTGTGATAAAAATAGCAATAAGTAGAGCCAGTAGCTAACCATTTTTCATGTCATTGAAATAATGGCGCCCCTCATCATATCAGTATTTTATTTTCCGAGTTGTTTTGTGGTAAAAATAGCAATAAGTTGAGCAAGTAGCTCATCATTTTACGAGTGCAACCATTTGACATCATAGAAATAATAGCGTCCTCCATCAAATCAGTATTTTATTTTCTCAAAGGAAAAGACTTGACATGTGTCCAAGTATGGTGACCCATACTCGGAATTTGTGCTCTGCATTTAACCCATCCAAGTGCACACACACACAGTAGTGAACACACACACCGCGAACACACATCCGGAGCAGTGGGCAGCCATATTGCTGCTGCGCCCGGGGAGCAAGTTGGGGGTTCGATGCCTTGCTCAAGGGAACATCTCAGTCGTGGTATTGAAGGTGGAGAGAACGCTGGTAATTCAGTCCCCCCACCGACAGTCCCTGGGACTCGAACCTGCAACATTCGGGTTACCATTAGGCCACAAGTGTCCACTAGTATCTTTTCCTAGTTGTGTCATGGTAAAAATAGCAATAAGAGCCAATAGCTCATCGAGTGCAACCATTTGATGTCATCCAAATAATAGCGCCCCTCAACGTATCAGTATTTTATTTTCCGGGTTGTGTGCACCCAGTTCCGTTTAAAACATATTACAGTATAAAACAGTTATTTTAAATTCTTACAAAAAAAATTACAATAATACTGCTTTTACTGTATTTTACTGTAGTACAGCCTTGATGAGCATGAGAGATGTCTTTCAAAAACTTGAATGAAAGTGTAAATGTTTGAGACAGTTGTTTGTGTGCTTGTATTTCTCACAGATGGGTCAAAGGCTACCCGCTCAACTCTCCATACATCGGCAGCTCTCCTGCCCTCTGCCACCTCCTGCAGGAGAAAATGCCATTTTGCTGTCTGCGTCTGGACAAGGTGAATGTCTGCCTCTCTCTATGTTTTTTTTATATATGACAGTTCACAGAAGCTCACCAACTACACCCAACTACACATCCTAACAGCAGATTATTTTCTCAGGCTTGTCATCATATGCCCTACGAGGACGCTCGTTCATACGGCTTTAAAAACAAACTGATTATCGTCTCCGCAGAAAGCGCTGGAAACGGCCTCTATAACTTCATCGTCCCGCTGCGGGCGTATTACCGTCCCAGGAAAGAGCTCAACCCCATTGTTTTGCTACTGGAGAATGTGTGAGTGTCCTAAAAACAGAAACATTACGAAAGAGTAGAGCCTTTAGATATCAACCGTCCTTTGTTTTTGTATTTGTTATGACGCAATCATCGTTTCTCCTGTAACAGAAAACTAATATGAGGAGATTCATTGTCATATAATGCAATCAAATGTAATGAAACTCTGAGTCATCTTGTTTTTTCCTGATTGGATGTACACTGGGGAGCATCTGCAGGCTGGATTTCATTATTTAGATGCCCTGGAGCAGGGCAGAGCGGTGTGATTTTTATAGACATTGGGTCAGTTTCTTAAAATACCTGGAAAGAGACAACCGAGACCTTGCTAATTCATTTTGCATGGTTTTGTCAAGGCATCACCTCAGATTCTCAACATCTCTTTTTGTGCTGTTTGCTAGACCTGAGGCAGACTTCCTGGAGGCCATCTGCTGGTTTCCTATGGTTTTCTACACAGTGGGCTCCATTGACAAGTAAGCTTGTATGTTCACATATGTATTATACAACATTTTGTTCTGGTGACTGAGTTTGACTGCTAATAAACAGGCCAACAGCCCTGAGAGATTTTTATTGTTTGAATCACTCCATTGTCCTTGTTTGTTCCAGACAGACAGTCAGTCGGTACAATACTGAGGGTTTTTTTCAGTGACACGTGCTGTAGGTCACATCAGTAGGTGGTGACAAGTGTCTTCATGAATGAGTCATTAAATCATTCATTCGGTTAGTTTGTTCAAACACATTGATTCATTCAGAAACTAGTGACTGGTTGCATAAAAAAAAAAAAAAATCACATACTGTCTGTATAGATAATCCTTTTGAATAAGTACTTTGTGACGGTTTAAAAAGTATGTTCCATTTAAAACTCTGTATCACGATTGTTTTAAACGGTTTATCACGTTTTTTTTTTCCTGACTGTGACCTTTATATGAATCAGAATTCAGATTTCTCATGTCATCACCCCTTTAAGTGTCTCTGTCGATTTGTGTCATTTTATTGTTTTTTCAACCCCCTTGTGTGCAGTTTGGATAGTCTCCTGCGCTGTGGCGTGACGTTTGCTGACACCATGGTTGTGGTGGACAAAGAGAGCTCCATGATCGCTGAGGAGGATTACATGGCTGATGCAAAGACCATTGTTAATGTTCAGACGCTCTTTAGGTAGGTCCTTCCACAAGTATGGCATTCAGCTTGAGGCATTTGGGGATTTGACACTCTCTCCTTACTTCTCAAAGGCTTTTTCCAGCTCTCAGTATCATAACTGAACTCACCCACCCAGCGAACATGCGCTTCATGCAGTTCAAAGTGAAAGATCACTATTCTCTAGCTCTCTCCAAACTGGAAAAGGTGAGACACGAATACAATACAAAATAAAAAGCATTTATGTTTTACAAACAGTCTAAAATAACTTGATACCTCATCTTTTGCTCTATTTGTGCTGTAGAAAGAGAGAGAGAGAGGCTCTAACCTGGTGTTCATGTTCAGATTACCGTTCGCAGCTGGGAAGGTGTTTAGTGTCAGTATGTTAGACACTCTACTGTATCAGGTAACTATAATGCAGGTAATCCATGCATGACAGAACTGCTGTTTTTCTGTCTTTCATTATGATAATGAATTATATAAATAATATAGACCATATGGGGCATTCACACATACTTTGTCTCTTGCCAAATCCAAAGATGAGAATAGTGCTTTGCGAAAGTATTCATACCCCTGCTGTATGTTGAACTACTTTAAATGACTTTTTTCCACATCAATCTACACTCCATACACCATAATGGCACAGCAAAAAAACAGGTTTTAACATCTTTGCAAATTTATAAAAAAAATAAAGAACTTAATTATTCCATGCATAAGTATTAATACCCTTATCGGGGACAGTTGAAATTTAGTTCAGGAACATTCATATTGCTTGTAGATGTTACTACACTGCGAGTGAAGTTAACCTGTGGCAAATTCAGTTTAATGGGTATGATTTATAAAGGCACACACATCTTAATAAAGGTCTAAAAGCTGAAAATGCATATCAGAGCAAAAACAAAGCCCTGAGGTAAAAAAAAAAAAAAAAAATCTGCCTGTAGAGCTCAGAAACAGAATTGCGCCAAGCCACACATCTGGGGAAGGGTTTAGAAAAAAATCTGATGCACTGAAGGTTCACAGAAACATGCAGTCTTCCATTACAATGGAAAAAGTTTGCAACAACTAGGACTCTTCCTACAGCTGGCCTCCTGGCCAAACTGAGCAATGGTTACTCTAGTTAAGCTTCATGATCATATATGGAGATAGGAGAAACCTACAGAAGGACAAACATCATTGCAACACTCCACCAACCTGGGCTTTATGGCAGTGTGGCAAGACTCAATCCTTTTCTCAGTGAAGACACATGAAACACACTTGGAATTTGCAAAAAAGCACCTAGAGGACCCTCAAACTGTGAGATTATCTGGTCTGATGAACCTCAATTCCAAGCATCATGTTTGAAGGAAACCAGCCACTGCTCATCACCTGCACAGTAGCATCCCAACAGTAAAGTGTGGTGGTAGCAGCCTCATGCAGTGGGGCTGTTTTTCAGTGTCAGGGACTGAAGGACTTGTCAGAGAAGAAGGAAAGCTCAATGCACCAAATTATTGAGATAGCCTTAATGAAAACCCATCCCAGAGCATTCAGAACCTCAGACTGGGCAGTAGATTCAAGCCACTAGACTTGAACCCAATCAGATATTCTGCAGAAACTTGAAAATGTGTGTCTGCCCCCATCCAACCTGACAGAGCTTGAGAGAATGGCAGATAATTGCCAAATGCTGATGTGCAAATCTTGTTGTATCATACCTAACAAGACTTGAGGCAGTAAAGATGCTTCAACTAAGTACTGAAGTAAGGGTATGAATACTTATGCAATGTACTTATTTCAGTTTTTTTATTTTAATACATTTACAAAGTTGTGGCAATTCTGTTTTTGCTTTGTCATTATGGTGTATGGACTGTAGACTGATGTGGAAAAAAATCATTTAAAGCAGATTAACATAAGGCTGCAATGTAACAAAACGTAAAGAAAATGAAGGGGTATGAATAATAGTCAGTGTTGGGAAAAGTTACTTTAAAAAGTAATGCATTACAATATTGCATTACTCCGTAAAAAGTAACTAATTGTGTTTTGGAAAATAATGCATTATGTTACTTTTGCATTACTTATTGTGACCTGAGCTAGGCTTGCTTATTTATTTTTGTAATAACAAAAAAAAAATAAATAATATATATATATATATATATATTTGGCAACTGTAATGGCCCTTTCACACCAAAAATGAAATTAATACTTTTCAGGCTGAAGGTAATGACTTTGCACCTCACTCTCAACACAGGGACAGGTGTTAGCGAAAAATACATTGTCAAGCAACTTGCATTACTTATTTTAAAAGGTAACTTAGATATTTTTTGTAACTTTAAAAGCAATGCGTAACTTCACTAGTTGAAAAAGTAATCTGATTACGTAAATCACATTACTTGGAATTCGTTACCCCCAACACTGACAACAATTATATGTAAACACAGACTTGACATTATGTAGACTAATTTTTTTAATTGCATTCAATTTGCAATATTTATTGCAATCTCATTTGTGATCATATTTTTTAAAAGCTGTGGCCAGTTGTTTAACCCAGCATTTGTTCTTTCCAGCAAATTCTTGACAACCTGAAGCAATGTAAAATGTGTGAATGCATAATTGTATTTAGTTTCATCAGCAGATCTTGAACTTGATGTGGATGGAACACAATCCTAAAATACACTGACAGCCCCACAGCTAAAGATATGATGTTTTAAATGAGATGGGGAATGGTCTAAAATGAACATGATGAGAGAGGAAGCCAGGGCGTCAGGAAGTAATACAAACCCAATACATCAATATATGTAATCCAATTGCAAATTTACTCTTGTGAGCTGCTTTTCAAATGAATGAGTTAAAAAGTCTTACAGTTCTGTCTCAGAGTCAATTCGATCTGAAGAGATGCTTCCTAAAATCGTTAAGGAAATGTAATCATGCAAGTTAATTAAATTCCTTACTATTCTCATCACTTATACTCAACAAAAGCTATTGAACACTGTTCCTCACATGCCTTTCTTTCTCATCTATTATATATGGCATCTACCCTGACCTACTGAAATATTTACAGAATGACTGAAATACTGTCTTATTTGCAGAATCATTAGTGTCTGATTTCATCTTTTGTGTGTGTTGTAGTCCTTTGTGAAGGACTACATGATCTCCATCACCAGACTGCTGCTAGGTCTCGACTCCATGCCTGGATCTGGCTTCCTGTGTGCTGTGAGTGCAATCGCTCAATCCATAACGAGACTGTATCTGGACAATTATACTAGGGCTGCCCCCTAATAGTCGACTAATCATTAGTCGACCAAAATTGTATTAGTCGCTTAGTCTACAGGTGAAGTCACTTAGTTCGTAATACAGTACATCGGGCAGTGCATCCAGCACTTGCCTATCATTCATCAACCTCAAATATGGCTTACGATGGCCGCTCATTTTAATGCTAACCTAGAGAAATGTGTCTGTGTGGAAGCTGAACAGATGTGCGCTTACTGCAGGACAGATGGAGGCACCGGTGCGGTCATTTGCTCTTAAAATAGCCCACTCCCTCATTTTTGGGCATACATGTAGGAGTAAAACATCTTTTGAATCTTTTGAATGTACACTCACAATAACAACGAAACATTGCATTTTTATAAAATAATGAAAGCAAACAGGATGCATTTCTGTCGTCTCATTTTCTGTGAACTTGAGTGTGAAACACTCTCTCTCTCTCTCTCTCTCTCTATATATATATATATATACTCTCTCTCTATATATATATAATCAGTGTTGAGGAAAGTTACTTTTAAAATTAATGCATAACAATATTGCGTTACTCCCTAAAAAGTAACTAATTATCTTAGTTACTTTTTATGGAAAGTAATGCATTACACACATTACTTTTGCGTTACTTTTTAAATCTGGGCAGGGCTTGCTGGTTTGTTTTTAATATAAAAACGTTAGATTCTTAGCAAATGTAAAAGCCCTTTCACACCAAAATGAAATGAAGTGAATAAGCCTAAGGCTAAAGAAAAACTACATTCACGCCTGTACAGCAGAACTTTAGGAAAAGGAATTTCAACACTCTTCAGCAATGAGAAAAAAAAGCACAAAAGTAAGCTTTGCTTATTAGTACACTGCAAAAAATGCTTTTCCTAATTACATTTTTTGTCTTGTTTCCAGCCAAAATATCTAAAAATCAAGAAGGATTTTCTGATAACAAGTCAAAATTAAGTGTGTTTTTGCTTGAAACAAGCAAAATAATCTCCCAATGGGGTAATCTTGTTTTCTGTTTGAAATAAGATATTTTTTCTTACCCCATTGGCAGATTATTTTGCAGATATGCTCACTGAATACAAACCTAACAGGCCACTCAGATCACTAGGATCGAGTCAGTTAGAATTACCAAGGGTTCACACAAAACAAGGGGAATCCGCCTTTAGCTTTTATGCTGCCCACGGTTGGAATCGGCTTCCAGAAGAGATCAGATGTGCTAAAACACTAGCCACATTTAAATCCAGACTAAAAACTCATTTGTTCAGTTGTGCATTTACTGAATGAGCACTGTGCTACGTCCGAACTTATTGCACTGTATTTTATGTATAATCATTTTTATTCCTGTTTTAATTCATTTTAAATCATTTTTTTTTTTATCATTTTAATTGTTTTATTGTTGTGATTATTACTTTTTATGATTATTTTAATTTATATTCTTATGATTTTATTATTTCCTTTTATGTAAAGCACTTTGAATTACCATTGTGTATGAAATGTGCTATATAAATAAACTTGCCTTGCCTTGATTTGTTCTAAGCAAAAACTCACTTAATTTTGACTATTTTTTTCTGAAAACAAGAAAATAATTATTTACTTGTCTAGAAAATCCTTCTTTTTGATATTTTGGCTGGAAACAAGACACAAAATGTAAGTAAGAAACACATTTTTGCAGTGTCAGTTGAATTAGATCAACAAAGGTCAGCAGCAAAGTCATGGTTAATAAAATGGGATTAAATACATAAAGGAAACAAAAAGTAACTGGTGTTGCTTTTTTGAAAAAGTAACAGATATTTTCTTGGAAATTATAAAGTAATGCGTTACTTTACTAGGTACTTCAAAAAAAGAAGTAATATTACGTAACTTGCATTACTTGTAATGTGTTACCCCCAACACTGTATATTATATATCTGTAGAGAGCGTAATGTCTACTTTCTTAAATGGTTTATTAATAAATGTGCGACTAATAGAAAAATCCTTAGTCGAGGGCAGCCCTAAATTCTACCCATAATGATGCTGGTCATGATGACATTGAGAACATTGATGATTTATTGCCCTGATGTTCCTTTTAGATGAAGATCACAGAGGAGGATTTGTGGATTCGCACTTACGGCCGTCTCTACCAGAAGCTGTGCTCATCGACAGGAGACATTCCCATCGGCATCTACCGCACTGAAGCGCATAAACTCCCCGTCTCAGAGGTACCTGCTTATGCGTCTTTCTTTTTTGTTATGGTAGCGTTTCGGTGGAGGAATGAGTCCACCGTGTGGCTTGTCTCAGTCTCAGGTGTCCATCACGGTGGAGGACTACGAGGATACGCGCGAACCCCGCGAGCCTCTGCTCTGCCGCTCCGGTCTTCACCGTAACTCCACGTCATCTGAGCCGCCCTCCTCGTCATCATCGTCACAGGTCATGGACCACCCGCTCTTGAGGAGGAAGAGCATGCAATGGGCGCGGCGGTTGAGTCGTAAAGGTGGGCGGAGCTCCAGTGGGGCCAAGGGAGTTGGGAGCGCCGCCGAGCGCATCAGCCAGCAGAGACTCAGCCTGTTCCGGCGCTCCGAGAGACAGGAGCTGAACGCTTTGGTCCGCACACGCATGAAGCACCTGGGGCTCTCACCATCTGGATTTAGTGAGTCTGCACACCGCTGGGTGATATACTCTAGCTAAAAATGTAATGTTGCATATCTAATATCTATCATGTAAATCAAACAGTGTTAAACCCAAATAGATTCAGTTGGGGCCTTATGAAATTCATTTTATTTTTCCCAAATTTCCATTGTTGTTGTTTTAATTTTTCTGAATTCTGTTTTTTTCCCATTTCAAATTTTCTGGTCTCTGTTTTAATGGTATGGTAATCAAAAAGCATGTCTAATTTATTGAAATAATGAAACACATAATTTATGAGCAATTTATTAAAAGTTTAACAAAATTTTAATTTTTAGGGCCCAATAATTTTTTATGTTTTATTTTTACCAAATTCTGTGTTTGCCTTTCCTTTTTACATTTCTGGATTACATTTGAATGTTTTTAAATTCATTTTAACAATCAAAAGCATCTTTAATTAATTGATTTAAAAAATATTATTATTATTTGTGTGATTATTCCTTAAAAATGATGTTTTAATGGTGATACTTTACAATAAGTTTCCATTATTTAATGTTAGTTAATGTATTAACTAACTTGAACAAACAATGAACAATACATTTATTACAGAATTGATTCATCTTTGTTCATGTCAGTTAATGAAAATACTGTCATTCATTGTTAGTTCACAGTGCATTAACTAATGTTAACAAGCACAACTTTTGATTTTAATAATGTATTAGTAAATATTGAAATTAACATTAACTAAGATTAATAAATGCTGTAGAAGTATTGTTCGTTCTTAGTTCATGTTAACTAAAGTAGTTAACTAATGTTAACTAACTGATGAACCTTATTGTAAAGTGTTACAATTTTAATACATTTATTAGTAGTAGTAGTACTATTATTGCACTAAGTCATATAGTTTCTTCAAGTTAAACCACACTTATTTTGACTGGTTCCTGTGAAGTCCTTTATGTTTCTGTTTATATATGTTATGACTCTGGAGATCATGTTCATGTATTCAAATACCCATATATTGAGGTGTCAGAGGCTAAAAACACTGCACGCTTCAGTAGTGTGTAGTAAACCATTGCGCCATTCATTCACACAGAGACACAGAACATGTAGGATTCATATTTAAATAGTATTTTTGTGGCTTAATATTTACAGAAACTAGTCCATATCGTGTTTTGATTTAAGTGTACTGACAAACGTTTGACTTATTCATCCAGCGTTTTGGCAAATTCATTTTTATGACTGGATTCCGCTATTCTGTAAATGAAAATTGTAAAAAAAAAATAATAATAATAATAATAATAATAATAATAATAAATTTTGTTTACACTACCTTTTAAAAGTTTGGGGTCAGTAAGATTTTTTTTAATTTTTATTTTCTGAAAATAAATTATTGCTTTTATTTCACAAGGATGCATTAAATTGATTAAAAGTGACAGTAAAGACATTTATCTTTATCTTACAATTTCCAATAAAGACTTTTCTTTTGAACTTTTTGTTTATCAAAGCAATAAAATCAAGATAATACAATTTTAAAAAGCAATAACATTTCCACAAAAATATTAAGCAGCACAACTGTTTTCAACATAAGAAATGTGTCTTGAGCAGCAAATCTGCATATTACAATAATTTCTGAAGAATCATGTGACGCTGAAGACACAAGTAATGATGCTGAAAATTCAGCTTTGCATCACAGGAATAAATTACATTTTGAAATATATTCACCAGGGTTCCCACAGGTCATGGAATTTCTGAAATATCATGGATTTTAAAGGTCTATTCCAGACATTGAAAGTCAGGGAATTTTATATTTATTTTGTCAAAGTCATGGAAAATAAGGGATTGTTGTTTGTTGCTTTAAATTTTTTGTTTACATTTATCAAAACTATACCGTGTTTTGTTTTATTGCGTTGTTTCACACGTTTTGCCTGTTGTTATGGTTAGGTTATGAAAGCATAAATTATAAATTAATTTCTTTAGAAATAGTACAGAAAAACATCAAAGTGCATTTAATGGGTAAAAGCAAAAAAAAAAAAAAAAAAAAGTACTGTATATATGTTTTGTACTAAAATCGTCTGTGAACAAGTAAATATAGATTGCAAATAGATGGTTCATTATAGGTCATGGAAATTCCGCTTTTTAGTCAGTGAAAGTCAGGAAAAGGTCAGGGAATTTGACGTTTGGCTTAGAGTGGGAACCCTGATTCAAATAGAAACATGCTATTTTAAATTGTAATAATATTTCACAAAATTAATGTATTTTTGAAAAATAAGAAACTCATTTTAAAAGTGAATCAATTAAACACTTTGTTCCAATTCTGTATGTTCATAGATGGTATCTTTTGTGTAGACTGTGATTTATAGTCTTGTGTCCTGCTCTTCTGTTCTTATGTCAGATGGGATGACAGACCAGGGCAACAGACTGTCTTATATTCTTATCAACCCTTCTCCCGACACACGCCTGGAGCTCCATGATGTTGTGTGAGTACTATGAAATCACTAGATAGCATTTTAAGGCATTGATGGGTAGGGTGACCATACATGCTATTTCTAAAGGACACATTCTGGCCATGGATTTCTAAATTACATAAAATATCCAGGTTTTGGCTGTGCTGCGTAGACAGATCATTGACATCCGCAAGAGCTATAAAGAGTAGACAGCTTCTTGTGCTTTCGTATCGCTCTCATGGTACACTGATGTACACTGATTGGGCTGCGCACTGCTTCAAGTCAAACGAACAAACGAACACACCTGATACGCATTTGCGTTGTTTTGACCGTTTTCTGTAGATCCCATCTTCTCACGCACCATGATTGATCAATTATGTACAATGTCTGCATGTTATTGGTCAAACTTTTCGATCATTACGTTCAGCAAGTATAAAAAAAAGGGAAAACAAAAAAAAAGCTAAACCTTGATATTTTAGGCAGTACAGAAATCCTGGCCAGAACATGTCCCATAAAAATGGCACATATGACTACCCTATTGTTGGGGTGCTTCAAACGTGAGTAAAAATGAGTATTTTACTCAATATTTGTAAGTGTTATGTATTTTTATACTTGTTAGAGCAGGGGTCGGCAAGTAAGTTTGGCATCAGGCCATAAAAAAAAAAATTGTCACTAGATGGCAGGCCAGAACACAGTCAAAGGAAAATTTAAGAAATGAATTGATGAAAAATACTACTAGAATTTCCATACATTTTAAGACCTCATCGCCACTTCAAGTTTTAACTAGTTACATAGGTAACACTTTAACTTACATGTACTCTATATTGATTGTAAGATGGCACAACTAAACAGTCTTAGTTTGTGATAACTCCTTATCAATGCAACACAATTCAGAAGAGTGGGAACGAAGCACAAGATAATTAATTGGGTGACGAACCCAATGTAAGGTTAATTAGAAAGAGAAACCCGAAACAAGAATTAGACCAATAAATAAACAATTGACAAAACTTAGTGAAGAGGGAAAATTGTCATGGAAATCACTTGTTGGTTTGCAGTTTTAACATATGTTTGCTTATATTTATTTTCAAGGCATTAATGTTTGCCTACAGAACCACCACTGGCTCTGCACCCCTTTACTTGAATTCATTACTTCGGACTTATGTGCCCTCTAGAAACTTGCGTTCTGCAAGTGAATGGCACATTATTGTGCCATCCCAAAGAGGCACAAAATCACTTTCACATTAAATGTACCCTCCTGGTGGAATGACCTGCCCAACTCACTCCTTAGCCATCTTCAAGAATCGGCTAAAAACTCATCTTTTCCATCTTTATTTAACCCTCTAACTCTAGCACAGTCTTTTCTAATTCTATTCTATTCTTTAAATTATGCTCTTTTAGATTTGTACTCCATCCATTTAAAAAAAATCCACTAACACTACTAACACTATTTTCTCTCTTTACAATTAACAAAGCTAACACTAGCTCGCTCCCCCCCCCCCCCATCTATTTTCTTTTATTTATTATGTACTTTAAAAATCCTTGCTACATGTACATGTACTACATAGCACTTGCATGTTTTTATTGCTCTTTTGTTAATTTTGATTGCTTCCACTGTTCTCCTTTGTAAGTCGCTTTGGATAAAAGCATCTGCTAAATGTCTAAATGTAAATGTAATGTAAATGTAAGGTCTGAGGTAAACTATCTGGTGTTGATTTCAGTATGGCTGTAAATGTCACGCAAAATGATGTTCGAACTCACATTAGACACTTTTAACATTGAATAAAGCACATAATCAGTACCTGAGATTATAACTGTTCCAGCTGCAACATCGCAGAAATAGAAACCGTTTCTAAAATCGCCATTGTGGCTAATTAGGACAAAAACTCCTTTTATCATGTCCTGGTGTCGAGTAGTAGGTTACACTGTTATATCCTGTGCTGCCTTTACACAGAGTGCGTGTGATTGCAAAATTGAAAGTGAACGGCAAGCTTGTATTCAAAGGAGATTGTAAGTAATTGTAAATTAATTGTAAGTAACTTGCTGTCATGACAGATCTATTTTAGAAGCAGCCGTTATCAAAATAATCTGGCTGCGGGTGCGGGCCAGTTTTGGCCAGCGGGCCGCCTATTGCCGAACACTGTGTTAGAGCATTGAATTCTGTTCAGGAAACACATTTACTTGACTGTGCAGCAAATCTGAACTGAACACATTGGCTGTGGTCATTCCTGCAGGTATCTGATCAGACCAGACCTTCTGTCACCAGTGCCTAACCAGGCCGGCGGTCGCAAGCCCAGCGCAGGGCCAGCGGAGGGACACAGATTTGACACACAGGACAGCACTCATCTATGAACACAATCACCACAGGCCACCAGCACAGCAAGATAGGGATACTTGTGCGCGCGCGTGTGTGTGTGTGTGTACGGGTTGAGAAAGAGAGGAAAACCTGTGCAGATGGGACTTGTGAGCTGAATCTACACTGTAAAAAGTGATCTAACTTTTAGTTGCCTTCACCTAGCGTTCATGCTAAATAGTCAACACAACTAAAATTGTTGAGAGAACATGATTTTTTTAAGCTTTCTTTACATCAACTAAAGGATTCATTTTGCAAAAACCATGAAGGTCACATTAAATGCCAAAAGAAGAAAATGTGTTTTGCATAAATAAAATGAACCCTTTTTAGGATCATTTTGAATTATGATAATATTTTCATGACAATTAATATATTTCCCTTACTTTGAAATAGTCACAGCACATTTCACATGATAAAAAGTGTGACTTATATTCCAGAGAAAATATGGTAATTGTAATTATGTAACAATCATAATGATACTAAAAGTAGGCTTTATACTTTATACAAATTTTTCTCGACATGTTATGTTATTCACCAAAAAAATAAATATATATATATATGAAGTTGAGGAACACTGCCCAGTTTAAAAAATAAATGTCATTTCTCAATAATTTGCAAGAACATGCTTAAAATAAATGAAAATGTCAAAACAAAACAAAAAAACAGTATTGCCATGTCCGCTTATTAAAATTTTGGTTCTTTTTTCTTTTGATCATATGTTTCAGTCTTGCGCTTTGCCCCAGTAGCGCAATAAAGCCTGATGACTTCTAATGTAACTTCTATGATTTTTACAAACTGCATTAACAAAGCTTTGTTTCAGTAAATGTGATTCTATAAATAACAGAAGGTCAAACGTTTAAAGTTAATTTAATGTACTTTAAATTATCCTAATGTAAAAGATACAAGTTGCCTGTGCTATTGTATAAAGCAATTGAATCTGTACAAACCTAGATGAAAATGCCATTTTAGAAACAGTTGAGATCGTAAGTTTACAACCATTCAGAATCATACAAAATGCATGTTATTGTTTATTTAGTATTGACCTGAATAAGATATTTCACATTAAAGACGTTTACATATAGTCCACAAGAGAAAATAATAGTTGAATTAAAAAAAGGACACAGTTCCTGAATGATCCACAGATGTTTGTTTTTGTTTGTTTGTTTGTTTGTTTGTTTAGTGATAGTTGTTCATGCGTCCCTTGCTTCTCCTGAACAGTTAAACTGCCTGCTGTCCTTCATAAAAAATCCTTCAGGTCCCACAAATTCCTTGGTTTTTCAGCATTTTTGTGTATTTGAACCCTTTCCAACAATGACTGTAAGATTTTGAGATCCATTTTTTCACACTGAGGGACTCATATGCAACTATTACAGAATGTTCAAACACTCACTGATGCTCCAGAAGTAAAAAACATGCATTAGGAGCCAGGGGGCGAAAGCTTTGGAACTGAATGGAGATGTTTACATTTTTATTATTTTATTTTGCCTAAATACTATATGTTTTCATTTAGTACTGCCCTTCAGAGGCTACAGAAGATTGCTTGATTCCCAGAAGACAAAATAAGTTAATTTTTTCCATGATCTTCAAATTCAAAATGTTTTCACCCCCTGGCTCTTAATGCATGCTTTTTCCTTCTGGAGAATCAGTAAGCACTTAAAAATTTTGTTAACAGTTGCATATGAGCCCCTCAGTTGTCCTTAGTGTTAAAAGATGGATCGTAAAAACATACTGTCATTGTTGAAAATGGTTCAAATATGCAAAGATGCTAAAAAAACGAAGAATTTGTGGGACCTAAAGGATTTTTCTGAAGAACAGCAGGCAGTTTAACTGTTCAGGACAAACAAGAGACTCATGAACATTTATCACAAAAAAAAACAGCTCTGATCATTCAGGTAACAACACAGTATTAAAAATCAAGGGGATGTAAACTTTTGAACAGGGTAATTTTTATAAATTCAACTACTATTTTCTCTTGTGGACTATGTAAACATCCTTTATGTAAAATATCTTATTCAGGTCAGCACTAAATAAACAATAACATGCATTTTGTATGATCCCTCTTATTTTGGTCAAATAATTAACATTTTGCAGATTCTGAAGGGGAATGTAAACTTTTGACCTCAACTGTACACAGTAAGATGAAAAATGTAAATATATGATGGACACTCAATAAACAGGGAACATTAAAATAAGTTTTAAAATACTAACAAATAATAAATAAACAAATACTATCAAATATATGTTGTCTACACTTTTTAATTCGTCAGGAGTATACAAAAGTCTTTTAAACGACTGCATAATGTCAATGTTTTTAAATTAAATTAACATTATAAAGTTCTCCAAATAAAACACTGGATTCATTTTAAAATCAAATCAATGCAAATGGATTCCAAACTTTTGTATATTCAAGCAACAAATCACTTTTTACAGTGTAATCGAATCCTTATTTTCTTACTAAAGAACTTTCCAACGCATGGAGCTTTGAAAAACTCACTTACATTTGATTCCTGCATCAAACTATTTTTGATGCCAGACAGCCGAGGCCACGTAAGTGCATTTATGACGTAACCTGTATTACTCTCTGTGCATGTGAATGTATGTCGAATAGCCAGCACTGCCAATCTTGACTTGGACCGCCAAAGGAACATGCTGCCAAATGTTCGTGGACAGGGTGTGTTCTCTGTTGCTCTGTGTCATGTACATTCAGTGTCTATCAGCCATTTTTAGGACCCTGGGATTCGTATCAGAAGGGTGGTGACTGTACATTTTGTGAACGTTTTCTACCGTTCTCATTTCCCAAAGTCTCTCTGGACCAAAAAGGAGCTTACTAAATAGCCATTGGACCAAATGAACGATCTCATTCTTTTACCACGACATCTGTCAGTTTTACTCAGAGGAGGCTTTCGGAACAAGCCTTCTGTGTTTTCAGTGACATTTTAAAGTCAACGTCTTTGAAGAACTTTTAATATTTTCTGTGTAATGGCTCAAGTCTCTGTTTGATGTTTGCTTTGATAAGATCATCTGTTCAGCTATGGGTTTGTGGGTTTTTTTGTTTTATTCCCCCTTCTATTGAGATGTTTCTGGCTGTTTTTGTCATTCGTCATTATAATATCCTGTTGCTGGCATGCATGCTAGAGAACATGCATGTGTAGACCAAGGATTTGTTTGTCCTGCCATGAAGTACAGGAGTGAACGAGAATGTACCGTCCCACTGCTCTGTGTCGATAATGCACTTTTGCCTTGATTCAGTGCCATTCAAAGACACGAGCATAATAAAATCAACCAAACTGATGACTTGTCTCTCATGCTTCCATGTGCGAATTCACCGAAACACCTTTACCCACACACTCTTTTCCAAAAAATTTGGTGTTCCAGACCATGACCCCTTTTTAAAATATAAATAGGTTTCGTACACATTAATAGGGATATTTTTGAGTTGAATGTGCCTCTTGCATCTGTCCAGTTCATGCGCTGTTCTCTTTAACTGATGTGAACTCATATTTTGGTAAACAGAGAGAATGACTCACCATAATTAAACTACAAACAGTCCTCCAACGCACGTTTCTATTATTCTCACAGATTTCCCTTTTTTAGTGGTGGAGGATACTGTTCTGCTTAGTCATGCTCTCCAATATGCAACTGCATGTAAAACGGTTGCTTTAGGCCGTGCAGATTACTTAAAATAGTTATCCTAGATAATGTCCCATTCTGTGTTATAGTCTTGTATAAACCCATTTTCGGAACACAAGTTAAGATATTTTTTGTGAAATCCATGAGCTCTCTGACCCTCAATAGAAGAGAAGAATTGTTGAATAAAGTCATTATTTTTGGGAGGGTTTTGCACACAAAAAAGTGTTCTTGTAGCTTTTTACGGTTTATTATTACAGTTAATTACGGTTGAACCACTGATGTCACATGGACTATTTTGTTGATGTTCTTGATACCTTTCTAGGCTACTGTCTATGGAGGCTCAGAAAACTCTCTGATTTCTTTAAAAATATCTTAATTTGTGTTCTGAAGATGAACGAAGGAATGACATGAGGATGAGTAATTAATGACAGAATTAAAATTTTTAGGTGAACTATCCCTTTAAGTATTTTTATTTTGATGAACTAAATTTTTAGGATATGATTTTGTGTGTAGGACATGTTTTTCTTTTCCCTCTCAAGAATCAGTTATGCAATAGAATGAGTGTTGTATATTTAAACCTCACTCCCCTGATCTCAAGACGTGCACTAGGGACTGACACTTGAGGCTGCGGTCTTTAGCGGTCTTGTTAGAGTGCCTGCCTCCCATGGAAACCCCACTTCGAATCCCGCTTGGAGCAAGTGAGGGGAGTAGAACCGGAGGGAATACATTGGTGCCGTGACCCAGATGGGAGCGAGTATAACGGAGGCCAGCCGGTAAGAGCTGTGCGGGTAAACCTCACTCTCCTGATCTCATGAGGTGCACTAATGCCTGACACTGGAGAGTACTGTCTTTAGTGTACTTGTTAGCGCACCCACCGCTTATCCCTACTGGGAGGGAGTAGAACCTGGAGAGGTTGCAATAGCTGGGACAGCAATATCAGGCAATGCACCGTTGCAGTCAAAAGTTTACATACACATTGCAGAATCTGCAAAATGTTAATTATTTGACCAAAATAAGAGGGATCATACAAAATGCATGTAATTTTTTATTTAGTACTGACCTGAATAAGATATTTCACATGAAAGACGTTTACATATAGTAGAGAAAAGAATAGCTGAATTTATAAAAAATTACCCTGTTCAAAAGTTTACATACGCTTGATTCTTAATACTGTGTTGTTACCTGAATGACCCACAGCTGTTGTTGTTTTTTTCATGAGTCCCTTGTTTGTCCTGAACAGTTAAACTGCCTGCTCTTCTTCAGAAAAAAAAATCCTTCAGGACTCTTTTCAGCATTTTTGTGTATTTAAACCCTTTCCATCAATGACTGTATGATTTTGAGATCCATCTTTTCACACTGAGGACAACTAAGGGACTCATATGCACCAATTACAGAAGGTTCAAACACTCTCTGATGCTCCAGAAGCAAAAACGTCTTCTGGGGAACATGTTAGTATCTTCTGTAGCTTCTGAATGGCAGTACTATAAAAAAAAAAAAAAAAAAAAAAAGATATAGGCAAAAAATATGATATTTAGGCAAAGTAAGACAAATGTACACATCCTCATTTCATTCAAAAGTTTACACCCCTGGCTCTAAATGCATCGTTTTTTCTTCTGGAGCATCAGTCAGCATTTGAACCTTCTGTAATAGTTGCATATGAGTCCCTCAGTTGTCCTCAATGTGAAAAGATGGATTTAAAAAATGTCATTGCTGGGAAGGGTTTAATACACAAAGAGAGAAACCACAGAATCTGTGGGACCTGAAGGACTTTTTCTGAAAAACAGCAGGCAGTTTAACTGTTCAAGAAAAAAAAAACAAGGGACTCAAGAACAACTATACTCAGGTAACGCAGTATTAAAAATCAAGTGTATGTAAACTTTCTATTATTTTCTCTTGTGGACTGTATGTAAGCATCTTTTATGTGAAATATCTTGTTCAAGTCAGTACTAAATAAAAAACAGCATGCATTTTGTAAGATCCCTCTTGTTTTGGTAAAATTAACATTTTGCAGATGTATGTATTCTTTTGACTTCAGCTGTAAACTTCACATTTATTCTGAACAAGAGCTGCCCACTTAGGAGCCATTCACATAGAAATTTTATAATTCTATAAGTCATGTACACGCCTATATTGTTGCAGGGGTGTCAAAACAGGAATTAGACTGAATTCGCATTGAATGATTTTAGCAGTTTTTATTATTTCAGTTAGTTGAGGGGTAATCAAGAGTGCTTCAGAATATACGGTACACAAATGTGAATGATTAAGTCAAGAGGAAAAAAATAACAATAAATGAACAATAAAATTAAAACAAACTATTTATTGAATCCCTACAGTGTTTTGACTAGAGCAAACTACAGCCAAAGTTAACAACACTGTGATATAGTCTAGTTTTTACACAGCAGCTTAATAAACAAGTTGATAACTAACTTATTGTGTCTTTAAATTAATTAATTAATTGAAAGATTGGTTAAATGACTCATAGAGACAGTCACTTGACGCCATCTACTGGCATAATGATGTAAAAACCCACTGAATAGTGACAGTATGGAACATGAAGTAAAACAAACAGAGCGAAGTCCCAGTGCTGACGTGCTTACAAGATATTCTACACTCAAGTAAATGTTGTTCCACTACTTGTAACTGAACAGGATTTACTTCAGCGAAGTGCAGATGTCATCAAACAGTGGTAACAAACATCGTTGATACTGATAGTCGCGAGTCTGTGTGGTGCAGGGTTGCCAGGTATTCACAACAAAACCCGCCCAATTGATACTCAAAACTAGCCCAAAAGTAGCCCAATCGCGTTTCGAGGAGGGTGTCCCAGTAAAAATCGCGTTCCAGAGGGTAAAATACACGTTTTGTGATGGGGTTCCTCTGGAAAATTAGCATTCCAGGTGCTAAATATTACGTTATTAGAGTTTGCTTCAACCCGCGGACATGAAAAACAACCCACGGCAACAGTTTAAAAGTAGCAAAAAGTACGAAATCCGCTGACTTGGCAACACTGGTGTGGCAGATGCTGATATGCGTTTCTAATACAGGTAGAACAGCGCCAGGTGAATTATTGTCACAGTTTGGCGTCACACCGGAAGAAGCGTGAGGAGATGCTCGTGAATATCTCATTACTGTTAATATTAGTGAAAGCAGAGTCATACACGACACGATTCTCAATACTGCTTCTAACATTAGACTTTTGTTTACACTCTGAAACTGGCAGCTGCTATTGCTTTGAGAACATTTGTCATAAGGACAGAAAATGGGAGGGCTGTGAAAGAAAAGCTCAGACTGCTACAACATCAGCCAGGGTCCAAGCTTCAGGGCAGATCATTACAGCTTGCCAAAGGCAATAAAACCAAGACGAGAAACAGAAAATGTGATTTCTGCCAGACTGCCACCCTCCCAAATGTCCCAGTTGAAGATTCGGCAGTTGTGGTTGTGCCTCACGTAACCAACAGAATACTGGCAGATGACCAAGGCAGCAAGAAGAAGAGAAAAGGTCTAATTCAAAAAGCCATGACCTAAATGGATTGTCAACAACAGCCTTCATCCCAAATTGAGGCCATTTCTACATATTAGAAGATATCAGAGGAAACAATGAAACACCTTTGTATTTTCTTGTGTTGACTATGATGACGCACTTCTTGCTACAGTTTCCAAAGCCACGCTTAACTATTTGACTTACAAGGACTTACCATACCATGCAACAACATTTTGACTAAAAGCGTTACTCATTACTTTTTTCTATACAAGTTTTCACAGGGACTTCACCTTTATTTGAATAGGCAATTGCAATGTTCCACCCAGGTGTATTATTGTTCCATTCTCAAGCAATAAGGAGCAGTCATTGTTGCATTTGAGCTGATAGCACAAAATAAAAATGTCTGTTCATATCATTTATCATTTTCTCAGTCACATACACAGCATGACACAGCATAATACACCAATGAAACACACAGCATGACACAGCATAATACACCAATGAAACACACAGCATGACACAGCACAATACATCAATGAAATATGGGTGTGTAGTTTGCTTGAATTCGCATAAATAGCACAGGTGAGGCAGACTGGATGACAGAAGCAACCTGACAGAAAATGGCAGCAGTGAAAGCATGCAATGTCTTGATCACCGGAGCCAACCGGGGCTTGGGCTTAGAAATGGTTAAGCAACTCTCTGAGAAATCTTGCCCTAAACAGCATATTTTTGCCACATGTCGTGACCCAGATGGACCGAAGTCTGAGGTGAGTTATGAATGGCTGACACAAATAGAAAAAAGAAGAACTTGTTTAATGTGTCCTTGTTTAATGATGCATACTATGTTTCTAAAGGCATTGAGAGAACTGGCAAAAAAGCATCCAAGTGTGATCACGATCATACGTCTTGGTAAATGTCCATTTGTCTTACTTGGGGAGTTTTATGTTTTCACATTTTTGGAAAAGTTTAAGATTTACCATTTCATTGCTTGCTTCAGCACTGATATTTGTTCTTCTACTCTTAGATGCTGATGATCCGTGCAGTATCAAAGAGTCTGCCAAGAAAGTGGGATCTCTACTGGGAAATAACGGTTTGAACTTGCTTGTGAATAATGCTGCAATTGTGGCAAGAGGCACCATTCAGACCAGCAGTGTTGAGGACATGAAAAACACCTTTAACACCAATGTGATAGGACCATTATTAATCATTAGGGTAATATAGAAAGCATTGTTAGATATTTAAAAAAATTTGTCCACTGAAAGTGTTGGTCCAGCAGCCTGCTGGCTAAACATCTAATCACACTATTTTGCCACCAAAGTAATAAACTTGCATCATTTTTCTCTTTCTTTTATGTAGGAGTACCTGCCATATCTACAAAAGGCAGCAAAAGCGAGTGGGACACCAGGAATGTCCTGTAAAAAAGCAGCTGTCATCAACATTTCCACTGTGGCGGGATCCATGACCAGAATGCCTTCCATATACGGCTTTTTCCCAACGTTACCATATGGAGTGAGCAAGGTATGCCAATGTAATGCTTAGGCGCTGGATAAAGCATAAAAAATGGCATGTATAACTCAAATGTTATTTTTACCTATAGGCAGGTTTTAACATGCTGACTGTGTTGGCTTCTGAAGAGTTAAAGGCAGATGAGATCCTCTGCATGGCCCTTCACCCAGGATGGGTGAAAACTGAACTGGGTGGAGAAGAGGTGAGTGTTGCTTTTTCAAGTCACGCTCTGTTGCACCATATGCTTTCAATTTCCATCGTTTTCAAGTCATAATTCCTTCAATGTCAAACATATGTTTTTGGACCACTCATATGTCTTACAACAGTTTTCCAGCATTCCTCCACTACCCCATGCCATGCCAAATATAACAAATATCTACTTGGGGCCTTAAAGCTAGTTTTCCTTTATTCACTGAGAGTGATATGACTGCATATGACACTTTTTTAAATAAATATTGCATGTTAGTGTGCTACATGTATTGTTTTCATTTACACCAGGCACCACTTGAACCAAAAGAAAGTGTGGAGGGGATGCTGCGTGTCATTTGCAGCCTTACTGAGAAGCAGCATGGTGGATTCTTGGACTACACTGGAGAAACTGTGACCTGGTAAACCAGAAGAAGAAAATCTCTTCCACGAAAGGGCTGATCCAGTTCCAAACTACTCTATTTTATCTAATTGTCATAAAAGGGCACACCTAATCATTAGCACTTAATTTCAGGGCGTAAATGTTTATAGATCACATAGTATTTCATACAATAAAACACTCTGATCAATATGCTGTCTCTTTTATGTATATGCTGCAATGACTGTGCTTTTTTACACACACATTTGAATCGAGGAGTGAATTAAAAGATAGCCTATAGTGTGGAAAACATGTAAAAGGGTGTAAAGAAGCAATTGTAGGTGAGAAGAAGCCATAGAATGATATAAAAGACACAAAACTAAGTTATCCTAGTTTAGCTAACATAGCAATGCAGGAAATCAGTTGCCTGCATCAGTTTAGCACTCATTATACAAATATATTTGACTGTTAAATGTCACAAGAGACCAATCAGAATCAAATATTTCAAACAGCTGTGTAATAAACTCAAATATGAAAGAGTTGTCAAAAAAAAAAAAAAAAGGATATTAAAAACAGGATATTAAGCTGTCAGTAAATACAGATTCAAATTTAACTGAATGGAAAAAACTCAATCTATGTTAGTAAACATGCAATGGAACATGGTGGAGCATTTTTTAAGAGCTTTAAAGTTCCCATGGAATCAAAATCGATGTTTTCGGCTTTTAGTATAAATATGTTAGCCTTAATATATTATCTATACTTATTGTGCTATAAAAGACATTTAGAAGACTTAAAGGTCCACTGAAGTGCTTTGAAATATGCTGCGTTATTTTGTGTTGATGTAACTTGCATTTATATTAGCTAGGCCCAGAGCCGATGAGCTCAGTAAAGCCACATTTGACAGCGTATGACAGCCACAGTCTCATCCATATCGCAATAAAATATACCATTCTGTGTAGAATACAAATGGATCAATGCGTTTTATGGTCTGCGCCAGTTCGCGCATATGATCTGCTCCATGCTATTGTGTCTTTGGACCGAGGCTGACTGTGTGTGCACTGTGGCAGATCGTGCGACACAGCGCGAAACCAGACTTCATTTGACCCAGAAGTGTAAGATATAAACTCTGAACTGAAAGGAAAAGAGAGAATGATGAGCTGTTTTTCCTTATTAGAGAATTGTGAAAATAAAGTCAGAATTTTTAAATATAGAATCAAATTTACCCACAACATTTGCATATAGTTGAAGAATTCCAAAGTCCCTTTTTTCTAGACTTTGAGGATTCTGAACTTTAAAGAACCTTAAATCCTACCTAGACACTCTTCTTAAATCCAACAATTACAAAGCTCTCAAAACTGTCTCATTGTGTTATTCTCATAATATTTTCCTGATGTTGTAACTACTAATTGTATGTACTCACCCCTGGCATTAACTTATGCATGTTCTTTAAAGCGTTTAAAAAAAAAGATTCTGAACTTTGAACGCCGGAAATCGCCAGCTGTCCATTGAAATGAATGGGATCGCGTTGCTTTGTCCCTGCGTGTTGCTTGTAATTAGTGATGGAAAGTTTGATTCTTTCAAGAGATTCGTTCATTTTCAGTTCGTTCACCAAAATGATTCGTTCAGTAACCATTTCTTCAAATGACATAGCCTATATGCGAAAAGTATCTTATGCGTTATGTCTACGATTGAGTCAACGATTGTACTGCATTACTATTTACTTGTTACAAAAACTGACTTGACTTATTAAAATGTGTAATCTACTCATTAAATAAATAAAATAAGGTCTAGGTGACCAAAACATACGGTTTTCTTGCATAATTAACATTTTAATTGTTTGGTCAGACAGTTAAATAAATCGTGGTGTTATGTTCTGTATATTAAATATGAATATATATAAACAAGCGTATGTGCACACTGCACAGTACCACCTGCTGCAATTTGCATCCGCTTTCTGCTGATTGCTGAATGAATTCATGACCAACGTACCCGGTACACAATCATTCACGAACGATAATATCGTTCAATTCGTTCACGAACGGCATACCATTTAGTTCATGAACGAAGTCTCTCTCTCGTTCAGACTCAAAACTGCGACTCAGTCAGTGATGGGCGTATTCGTTCAGTAGATGGTTCTTTTCATTCACGAACGAGATGTACCAGTTCGGTCATTTCGTTCACGAATGACATTCACCAGTTCATTCAGCTCGTTCAGATTCAAACAGCGACTCAAAAACAGTGGTGGGCGTATTCGTTTATTACATTCAACAAATCACATGCTCCGTCACATATCTCATACTCGAAGGCTATTGGCTCGAAGTTTAGTCATTCTTTGATGGGTTAAACCTGGGTTAAACAGTCCACAGAACTACCCGGTTCCCTGAGGTGCGCATGCACTGCTTGTAGCGCCGCGCTGCTGTGGAGGGAGGAATTTCAGTGAACGAGAAATAGGCCTACGAGTCAATGGATTACGTGAACGAGAACGATTCGTTCACCTAAAAGATTCGTTCACGAACGTAACATCACTACTTGTAATGTGAACGGGGCTTAATTGGTCTATAGATAACCTTAACGGTGCGTTTCCACTGGCACGTAGCGAGCGTTTTCAATTCATTCCTATGGAAGCTGAGCTTGAACGCTCTCGCGGTGCATTATGGGATTGAAAGCGACACGGAGAAAGCGTTGGGAGCGTCAAAAAGGTTGGGCATTCCGCAACTTTATGCAAATCTCGAGCAAAAAACGCCGGGCGACAACCAATCGCTGTGAAAAGCAGGCAAGGCAAGATTTTGAGGTATGTTTCTGAATGTTTGCGGAACTGGTGGATTACTGAGCTGAAATCACATATCATGGAAAAAGTCATGCAAAAGTAAATGCATTTTGCATGTGTTCATTAAATGCTAGGGCGCCAATAAAGTGTTTAGTTTGTGAACCGCCATTAAAAGAAGAAGATGAAACGCAAACAGGGTGTAAACATTGTTTTCAGAGGCGCGCTCTGTCCTAAATTTTACACGCCCCAAAGCAGTGGCGTTATAGCGTTGCCAGCAGCACTGAGCGCAGATTTGACGCTGTTGTGGAAACGCACCGTAAGGCTAACACATTCCTACAAAAAAAACAAAAAAAAAATTTAGTTTTTGATTTCATGGGCATTCAAAAATTAATCTCTCACTTCTGCCAATACGACTGAACGATTTTGATGACATCACCTTGCACTTTAACGCTGTGTGTTTCAAGGCACTTCAGTGTACCTTCAGAATACAAGGTCTTGCAGTGATAATGCCGTTACCACAATGGCTTAGCCAGCAGAAGAGGAGCCCACAGTGGACTACATTGGAGCCAAAGGAATCAGAAGACCAATGTGAAGCTGGAGGAGGTGGAGACCAAATCAGAGGAGGAATGGAGGACCAGAGACATGATGAGAAGGAATCAGGTGAGTCGTACAGATTCTGGCACTATTTGTTATCCCTATTTCTTAGCCAACAGTTTTTGGTGACTTTTATTGGAAAAGATAACTATATCTGGACACACTCTACACACCGTGCATCATTCTGAAGTCAGGTCTTTCACTCCTAGAATTCTTTGAAAATTTACCTTTAATCTTTATTTACCTGACTAATGATAATTGTATTGTACAGAGTTATATTAACTAGCAGGGGCTAAATTGCAGCCTAGTTGGGTCGACCTTACAGTACACAAGTATATTTTGTACAGGAATTTAGCTCTCTCAAAAACACACTGAAAAAATAAATTACAAATTAAACTAAACAACTGAAAATGCATTGCAACAGTTCATGTTGAGGTTCTAAGAGAACCCAAAAGAGAATATAAACAAGTAAAATTTAATTGGGGACATTTGAAAAGTTGATTTTTGGTTTCTAAACAGATCTCATAAGGAAAAGTCATAAAGTGTCAGCCTGATGATTTCGTGTTAAGAATGTTTTTCATTAAACTGATCCTGGAGTCTCTCAGAACACAAACAGAATCGCAAAAGCACACTGTTAGTCTCAGCTGGACAATGTTACACTATTTTAATTGTATGGTATTCTTTATGTTCACCAGGCACCTGTTGGCACTAGAGAAAGTGTTGAGAGGATGCTGCTTGTCATTGGCAGCCTTTCTGAGAAGCAGCACGATGGATTCTTGAACTACACTGGGAAAATTTTCCTTGGTAAAATCAGAAGAACAAAGACTCTACATTAAGAAGGTCACCAAAGGGTAAACATCACAAAAAAAAAAAATAAATAAATAAATGAAACACACTGATCAAACAATACATCAATGTTGGGGAATTCCTCTGCATAAAAATTCTAAATTTTTAAAAGTCTACTGAAATTCACCATTTGTCATTCAAATTTATACAGTGACACCATAAATATTTTAATGTTTTGACAGCATTTCTTACTACTCTGATTAGACATTTTGTTATATATCAGTCATATTTATATAAGAGTTTGTAGACAACAAATTATTGATAAAACTTCACAACATACACTAAGTCTGGACACACTTGACTCTTTATGTTTCTCATGAGCTTAAAAACCTTCAGCTGTTTTGCAGACAAATGTAGATTTATTTTATAAAAATTACAAAAATGTACATTGTAATGGTGTGATTTACATAATTATTCATTTTAGTTTGAAACTAAATGTTTGGACACAGATGCACTTTTTATGGAAAAGCAGCAGCAAATGTCCTGCATGAACTTCTTTAATAGTTTTAAAAAAGCATCCTAGGCTGCAGCTCATGAGGTTGGCTAAGAAAATTTCTGTCTATAATTACTGAAACACTCAGTTATTATGGGAGGAGGTAGAGGTTTAAATTGTGTATATATGCAATACTCCTGTATGTAACTTGCAAACAATGCAACGCTTCACTTGAACGAGGTCACCACCATGAGGCTGATAACAGTACTGCTGTTCCTCATGGTTTCTACACGGGAGATGTACAGATGTTTTGTAAGAATACCAGGCAATTAAGTTTTGAATATAAGTGTTACACATTTCTTTTGTCTTCTGTATGACTTTTCACAGGCTGCTGCTGCACTTTTATTTCAAGCTACAACTTTCACAGGCAGTCACTATTAATAATCAAATTAACAGCATTCCTTGACTCTGTCTGCAACTATTGTTTATATGAGCCATCTAAAAATAGATGGCGTCAGGCCTCGAAGAGGGGTTTATGCAACATAATACAACATAAACATTCCAAAAGGGGGAATGAAATGTCCGGTTGGATTATCCAAAATAAAAGTGGGGCGCGGTGTCCTCGAGTTCTTAGGGAATTAATTCAAGGGAGTGAAAGAGAATTGGTACAGGTAAGAGTAGGCGACTCTGCTCTCTCCATTAGTGATGGGATTTTACACGGAACGAACTTTATTAAAATCATGTCGTTCATTTCAGAAGACAAATTGAGAATGTTACTCTATACCCCCAATACTTACGCAAACCAAACACCTGAACATTAAGACAAGTTTAAACGATTAATGACTGCTTCACTTATTTGGGTCTTCTGTTCTGATCTCTTCGTTCTTTTGTCACAGGACAGCCCTATAGTCTATGTATAGTAAACAGAATCGATTAGTTCAACTCCATGAACGAAAGGATGTTGCGCGCTTGTGGTCATAAATTAACTCTGACTCTCTTCTTTTGGGATCGGCGCGGTGTCAGAAGGACGCTGGTAAAGGGCGGCGGTTAAATTTATGGGGTGGCGCTAAAATATGGGGGAGGCGATATTTGTGCCACATCCTCAATAGCAGCATATTACATAATGTAGTAGTGGAGTTACATACTTATACAAAGGCTACATACGAAACACGTTTTAAAAGCAGACCGAAGCAGCCTGACAGAACATGGCAGCAGTGAAAGCATGCAAAATCTTAATCACCGGAGCCAACCGGGGTTTGGGCTTAGAAATGGTTAAACAACTCTCTGAGAACGCTTGTTCCAAACAGCATATTTTTGCCACATGTCGTGACCCAGATGGACCGAAGTCTGAGGTGAGTTATGAATAGAAAACACAAATGGGAAATAATTTGACGTGCCTTGTTTAATGATGCCTTTTATTTTTCTTAAGGCATTGAGGGAACTGGTGAAAAAACATCCAAGTGTTATAACTATCATACGTCTTGGTAAGTGTGCATGTGTCGCCCTTGTTGCATTTTAAATACATTTTTGAGAATTTAAGTTTCATTGCTTGATCCTTTAGCACTGATTTGTTCTGTTATTGTTAGATGCTGATGATCCATCCAGTGTCAAAGAGTCTGCCAATAAAGTGGGATCTCTACTGGGAAACAATGGTTTGAACCTGCTTGTAAATAATGCTGGAATTGTGGCAAATGGCACCATTCAGACCAGTCGTGTTGAGGACATGAAAAACACCTTTAACACCAACGTTATAGGACCCTTATTAATCATTAGGGTAATGTAGAAACTGAAAAGCATCATTCACTGCTATTCTGTACTAGTTCTACTATAGTAAAGTAAGTTGCCATATAGTCATTTTTAATGCTACACTTATTATGCGTCAAAATTACTTGCGTAATTCTTTCTCCTCCTTTTATTCAGGAGTATCTGCCGTTTCTAAAAATGGCGGCAAAAGCGAGCGGGACACCAGGCATGTCTTGTAACAAAGCAGCTGTCATCAATATCTCCACTGTGGCAGGATCCATGACCAGAATGCCTTCCATATACAACCATTTTCCAACGCTACCATATGGAGTGAGCAAAGTACGTCAATGTAATATAGACAATGGATGAACCATAATTCAATTCAGTTGCTGTCTGAACAGTATTGATGAGATGATGAGCTTATGTAACTCAAATGTTATGTTTTCCTATCAGGCAGGTTTTAACATGCTGACTGTGTTAGCTGCTGAAGAGTTTAAGGCAGATGAGATCCTCTGCATGGTGCTTCACCCAGGATGGGTGAAAACTGAACTGGGTGGAGACGAGGTGAGTGTTTTTTTTTTTTTTTTTTAAGTCACGCTCTGTTGCACCATGTGGTTTCGATTTCCGACATTTTCAAAACATACTTTTTTTTTTTTGGTTCCCATCTTAAAGTCATATCATTAATTTATATTGTGACTATGCCAGTTGGTCATGATATTAAAGGCATTTTGTTATTTAAAACAATTTGCATGTAATCATGAAATGAGTGAGTGACAGCACTACATACTGGCCAAAATGGACAGAAACTGTTATAACCTGAGAATATTTGGACTAAACTCAAGCTTCATGCTTTCAAATAAATATGTGACGACCAATAATGTCCAGTATAAAACATTTTTTTAAGGATAATGGAACCAAATGGGACGTTTTTATCTCAGCAGTGCATGTTAACAAATGCATTACAGACACACTGCCCTGAGAATAATGGAAATTTGATGATATTATCACCTATTGGTCAAAACTTATATAGCTATAAATATTTGGAAATCTACTTATAGCCTTAAAATTAGTTTTCCATTATTCACTGAGAGTGATATGACCGCACAAATTCGCTCTGTGGTCATGCTGTAATTGCAGCTTCAAGCTTTATTTCTAATATTGCACGTTGGTGTACTACATGCATGTTTTTATTTTCACCAGGCAACACTTGAACCAAAAGAAAGTGTGGCGGGGATGCTGCGAGTCATTGGCAGCCTTACTGAGCAGCATCATGGAGGATTCTTGGACTATGCTGGAGAAACGGTGACCTGGTAAACCAGAAGAACTAAATCTCTCCCATATGGTCACGAAAGTGGCTGATTCAGGTCCAAACTGCCCTTTTATCTATTTTTCATAAAAGGGCAGATGAATCATAGCACCCAAGGCACTGAGAATCATTAGCAAAGGGATAGTTCACACAATAATGAAAATGTCATACATGTTTGAAACGACCTGAGGGCGAGAAAATGATGACAGTATTTTTATTTTTGGGGTGAACTATACCTTTAATTAAACCTTTAAAGGCCACAAGGGTGAATTTTATACTATTTAGCATTTCATACAATAAAACACTTTGATCAATTAAGCATTACTGTCTGATTTGTTTTAATGTATATGTTGCATGACTTTGCTTACCATACACAGTTGAGTCAAGTAGATAAATGAAAGCGAGAACAAAAATACAAACAGGTGAAAAGCAGAAATCTGCAGTGAGAAGAGGCAACAGACTGATGGTCACCCATCATAGAATTTAGCACTCATTATACAAATTTATACAATAGTTCTTTCTGGTCCTCGAATTTGATTTGCTAATAAGAGTGCCATATTAGAGTCCAACAGAACTCTAACAGCCGTTTCACCATTTGTAATTGTATTACTCTGCTTGCGGTAGCTTCTCATAGTGAGTGTCATGGTAGATCCACAATGATTTAAAAAATATTACTGTTTTTGTATCATGGAATGTAGTTTTAGGAGGTTTTTGGGTGAGAATGTGCAGTTTGTTAATAAAGATAACGTCTATTTATCTCTTGGCGGGTTCACTCAGCGCTCATGAACCCGCCAAGAGCAGACTTTCTTCAGCCAGATCGTCTGGAATTTACCGCTGGCTCTGATGTCTCTAAAGGTTAGACGTGAGATATAATTTGTTTTGGGCTAATGGGCAGTCTTTGATCTCATTGAACTATTATTTGTTCCAGAGCAAATAGTTCAAGTTTTTGTTAATTCAGTTTTGTATATCAGAGTGCAACCTTTGTAAATGGTCTGTAGCAACTTTTATGATGGCTGTTGTTGTTTATTAAATATTATTATTCAATAAATAATATTTTATATAAATAATACTAGTAGTGTTAGTTTTGAGAAACGTGTTCGTGATGGTAATTTTAGTTATTTCGCCATTAGATGGCGACAAAAACTTTTATGTTGAAAAATAAACGCTCTTATAAAGGGAAGTTGTTTTTAGTTTCAACAACAGCTTGACGCGGCTAACAAATGTACTGAGCATCGCTGTCATCGGAAGTCACCCTTTTAAAAACGGAGCTGGTGGGAACAAGGACAACAGAGGGGATGGAGGAATGGATGACCCAAGTAAAACCATAGGGGTGGAGGACCAAAACGGAGCTGGTGGGAATAAGGACGACAGAGGGGATGGAGGATCCAAGTAGTACCACAGGGGTGAAAAACAAAGGCATAGCTGTGATCTTCATATCCAAGGTATCAGAGATGTGCAGTTGGGACACAAGGCTGAAGATCGCAGTGTATCTGGATGGCCAAGAGACTATGGTCGCACCAGTGGAGCCAGAGGGCTGAGGAGAGCCAGAACAGCAGGAGGAGGAGTCAGATGATCAAATACAGTCTAGCATTATTTGTGAACCTTATTTCTTAGTCAACAGTTCTGGTCATTGTTCCATCACTGCTACGGCTGTTCCCGTTCTTCCTACAGCAAAGATTTTGTTGAAACTAGGAGATAAAGGAGGAAAAAACAAAACAAAAACAGAATAGATGCTGTGTGAACAAATAACTCAGTACTTTTAACCCTTAAATGCATACCACAGGTTTTTATAGATCCAGGAAGTTATTCACCACACTCCCACTTATTAATTTTTTAAAGTTAGACATAATCATATTTGGAGAAGCCTGACACAGTCTGCAATATAGACCTGTCAATTATATATAATATACACTGGAGATCAAAATTAGAGAACAATTTATAAACAATTGAACAATTCTGAAATAATGTCATCTTCACTGCTCAACAGCTGGAGTTTTTGTCCTGTCTATACCATGCTACCAGAACACCTTTTCCACAAAATAACTAAGGCATTTCAACAAAAACCATAATTTTGCAGAAAACACACTGATCAAAATTAGAGAACAACAATGACTGTAGCATGGAAAAAGATTACAACAAAATTTTCTGAAGGTTACAACAGTCAGCAATTAGTAGGAAGTGTACAGGCCTCTGCTCTGAATGACTTCAGCACATCTGCGGCCACAGGACAGCACTAGTCTCTCACACTGCTCTGGTGTGATTTTGGTCCACTCTTCTTCCAGTCTCCTCCACAGTTCGGTGACTGTAGTGGGTTTCTCGGCCATAACTTTGTCGCCAAGGATTTTCCAGAGGTTCTCTATTGGGTTGAGATCAGGACTCTGGGCAGGCCATGTCATTATTTAGATTTTTTCAGTTTCAAGGAACTGCTTTACCCGTTTTGCTGTGTGACATGGAGCGTTGTCCTGCATGAACACTGCGGGCTGATTGGGTGATGAACGCAGGAAGGAACCATATGTTGTTGAAGAAGGTTCTGATAAACATTTGCATTCACTCTGCCATGTAGCTGTATAAGAGGCCCAACTCCTGCTGCAGAAAACATGCCCCAAACCATGACACTTCCTCCTCCACTTTTCACTGACTTCTTTACACACTTTGGGTTCAGTCTTTCTCCAGTTTGTCGTTTCCCATCGGACCAAATAAATTAAACTTGCTTTCATCACTGAAGTGAACTTTGGACCAGTTCTCCTCTGTCCACACAACATGCTCCTCAGCAAAGCTTAGTCTAGCCTTTTGATTCTTTTTGCTAATGAGAGGTTTGGTCACTGCAGAGTGGGCTTTCAGTCCAAATGCTCTTAAACGTCAAGACACTGTATGACGAGACAGATCCTTACCCTGTTCAGCGCTGAACTGGTGAGCAATTCCAGCTGCAGTGTGGAAACGATTGCCCATTGAGATCCTCCGCAGTATCCTGTCCTCTCTTGTATTTGTCTTTCGTGGACGACCAGCCTTCTTGGGGGACTTGAATGAGTTTGTGATGTTGTAAAGATTCAGTATTCTTGAAATCACAGATTTGGAACGGCCAACTTGTCTTGCTATGGCTGATAGGGTCAACCCTTTGGCCTTCATCTGGACAACCTGCTGCCGGAGGCTTTCAGTCACTTTAGAACGGCCCACCATCTTGCAGAGTCAGTGAAACTGGAAGTTAGGCTGCCAGATAAATAGGGGTTGACAGATAATCAAGGAAATTAGCACCAGGTGCCAGATTAACACTAATAACTGGGAGGTATCTGAAAGTGTTCTCTAATTTTGATCAGTGTGTTTTCTGCAAAATAATGTTTTTTGTTGAAATGCCTTAGTTATTTTGTGGAAAAGGTGTTCTGGTAGCATGGTATAGACAGGACAAAAACTCCTTCAACTGTTGAGCAGTGAAGATGACATTATTTCAGAATTGTTCAATTGTTTATAAATTGTTCTCTAATTTTGATCTCCAGTGTACAATAGGCTGAACGAGGTCTCCACCATGAGGCTGATAACAGTACTGCTGTTCCTCATGGTTTCTGCGGGTCAGTCTGTTACTGACTGTGCACAAGTTAAGCCTTGTTGCTCTTGACACATTCACTGTTATGAACCACCTCTGAGTTGTTTAGAGTCAACATAGTTTGCACTGCATTATTCTCTGAAATGACAGTCAACAATGCAGAGAAAAAAGCAACCAGCAAAAAGCAGCAGTAACTGGTCTGTCGAACTTGACCTTTACCCACATAAACTATTCATTGTTTAATGGTAGTTGGTTGTGGTGGACAAAACAAAACATGACAGCAGTATCTAGGCTAGTTTCATATTTCTGATAAACAGCTGTGGATTTTACAGACATTTACATTTTACAGCCTCAAGACTTCTCTTTATAAAATTAAATTGCATACATGTTACTGTTAAATTTTTTTTAGTTAAAATTTGGTTAAAAATATATGCATGTTGTTCATGTCATATTTTCCACTTTTTTGTCTATATCAGACATTTATTCATCTCGAATAGACATTTCTAGACCACCTTTTATTTTTGTTTGCCACTATTCTGCAACAGATATTTAACCGTTTAATTAAACTGCTATTAAACAGTTTAATTAAACTGAAATTGTGGACTGATGGCAGAAGCACATGAATAAAAACCTCAAGCTCATGTCTTAAAAGGTTGACAGTATCACTAGAAAACCAGATAGCACACGTACGTCTGCAAGATGTCTGTTAAAGATCTCTTGATCTGGAAAGCATCTGCTGCGTACAAATGTCTGGCAGGCATCTGTAGGATGTCAGTTTTACATACATTCTAAAAACATCTAATAGACGTCTATTTGACATCTGATAGGAAACGTCCAATAGACGTATTGCAGATGAGCAAACTACGTCTTGCAGATGTAAATGTAGACGTCAAATAGACGTCTCTGAGATGTACATGTGCTATCAGGGAATCCTTTTTTTTCCCCTCGAAGAAATTAATGGGATTTTTAAGTCTGGACTTGTTTAACTTTATTATGGTGTTAATAACTGAATTGATCAAGCTGAAATAGCTTCACTCTTTCTGTGTCTGTTTGTATTGTCTATCTCCCCTTATTATTAAAGACAGACAGAGTGTCGTCATGTTTACTTAACATAGTAAACATAACGTCCAAAAAAGGGAATGAAATGTTGAAGTGGATTTGTAACCAAAATAAAAGTAGGGAGCGGTTTCCTCGCGGTGAGATGGTTCAAGAGATTTCAACTCTTGATGTAGTTTAATGTCTTGAAGGCCATTTCAGCAGTCTACATTTGCCTTTCTGTGGACTGAATTAAGTTTATGCTCTTCTTTCTCCTGTTTTTGTTTTGTTTTTACCTGTTGTCTTGAATGTTGTTTCTCATCCACTGTGCCTCATATCTTACTCGAAGTAAGTGGTTTACCATCGGGTTTAGGTTTCCTGTGCAACCACGAAAGCAAAGACACTGTGTAACGGGGCCGACTCCTGGCATGGGCTGAGCCCACCCTAATGACTGTCTTGCTCACCCAATCAGAATTAGATAAAGATTGCGTTATTTTTTTTTTTGTGCAGTGATTAAAACCAATCTCAAGCGGACTGGAGACTGCCCCAACAATCATAAAATAACACCAGAAAATTGCAGCATTTTTAGTTTATTAGCTGATTGTGAGGCGCTCTGAATTCACGCAGAGGCTTCAGTCTGTTGCAGAAAAGCAGAGGCTGACATCAGCCAAAAACAGGCATAAGTATTTGCGCTATCATGGGGAGTTTGTGAGTTAAGGGGAGTTTAATTCATGAATTTGTATCATAGCCTACCATTGAAATTACCTGAGAAGAATTGATGTTCTAAAAAAATGCTCATTTAATTTTAAATTCTTATTTTTATTGTAATTTACTTTAAAAAATGAAACTTTTATATATTCTAGATTCATTAAATGTGAAGTAAAACATTTCAAAAGTTTTTTTGTTCTAATTTTGGTGATTAGTATGTACAGCTCATTAAAGTCAAAAATCCAGTATCTCAAAATATTAGAATATTTACATTTGAGTTTCATTAAATGACCAACCCTACAGTATAATTCAGGGTATCTCTTGTTCTTTGAAACCACACTAATAGGGAAGACTGCTGACTTGGTAATGGTCCAGGAAACAATCACTGACACCCTCCACAATGAGTGTAAGTGACTCACAGAGGGTCATTACTGAATGGGGTGGCTGTTTACAGAGTGCTGTATCAAAGCATATTAAACGAAAAGTTGACTGGAAGGAAGAAACTGGGTAGGCAAAGGTGCACAAGCAACAGGGATGACGGCAAGCTTGAGAATACTGTCAAGTAAAGCAGATTCAAACACTTGAGAGAGCTTCACAAGGAGTAGAATGAAGCCAGAGTCACCACACTCAGACGTCTTAAGGAAAAGGACTACCAAGCCACTTCTGAAACAGAAACAACGTCAGAAGCATCTTACCTAGGCTAAGGAGAAAAAGAACTGGACTGTTGCTCAGTGGTCCAAAATCCTCTTTTCAGATAAAAGTAAATTTTGCATTTCATGTTGAAATGTTGGAGAGAATCCAAGCTTCTTGAAGTCCAGTGTGAAGTTTCTGAAGTCAGTAATGGTTTGGGGTGTCATGACTGGTGTTGGTCCATTTGTGTTTTATCAGGTGCAAAGTCAATGCACCAATCTACCAGGAGATTTTGGAGCACTTTATGCTTCCATCTGCTGACAAGCTTTATGGAGATGCTGATTTCCTTTTCCAGCAGGACTTTAGCACCTGCCCAAATACTTGCAACAACAACTTGCAAGTGGTTTGCTGACCATGATATTACTGTGCTTTATTGGCCAACCAACATGCCTGACCTGAGCCCCTTTGAGAATCTATGGGATATTTTCAAGAGAAAGATTAGACACAGTCAATCCAACAATATACAGACGACCTGAAGGCTCAATAGTGCCTCAGTAGTGCCATAGACTGATCACTTCCATGCCACACTTCACTGATGCTGTAATTTGTGCTAGGAGCAAGTCATTTGCTGTAATATGTGCTGCCGACCAAGTAGTGAGTGCATAAATGAACACACTTTAAAGAACTTGAACGTTTCTGTTTTGCAAATCCGTTTTTTGATTGATTTTAGGAAATATTCTAATATTTTGAGATACTGGATTTTTGACTTTCATGAGCTGTGAGTGTGAGCTCTAATCACCAAAATTATTATTCTTATTTTTTTAATGTTTTACTTTAGGCTACATGTAATGAATGTAGAATATATGAAAGTTTCAGTTTTTGAAACAAGTTACAAACAAAAAATGGACTTTAACGATATTCAAATTTTTTGAGATGCACCTGGGTTAGGTTAGGGTTAGTTCAGTTGAAAGCTTACCGCTTGCTGTTAATGCTGAATGTAAGAAAGAAAACTGAAAGTAAAGCGTTGAAAGTTACGTTCGTTACTATATGACTGTAAGAAATTTAGCGTTCCCCTTCTATGCCAAAAACGACCAATAATATCCAGTCTTACAAAGTATACGACATTTGTCAAATTACACTGTTTTGAATTGAAAATAGGTCTGTCATTTACGTGATTAATGTAATTCATAATTGATTATGATGACAAAAGCATTTTAATGTTTTGCATTTTCAACAATGCAACTCAAATTGAATGAGTGCGTATTTTAAAATAAAAATATAATTTGCAGTTCAGACTATTTTACTGTTCTTTTTTAATTTATTCCCCCTAAATCCATTTAAATGCTTTATTTATTTAGTTTCTTTACATTACCATGATCTAGTCTTTTTATTTTCCTCAAAACAATTGGTCCCTCGAATGTTCTAGACATGATTACGGCCTTGTTTGGTGTAAATAAAATTTGTAATTTGAAAATAATCACCAGTGTAGAAACAATGATCCAGAGAAAGAGAACAAGGGCTTGTTTTTCTACTATTCAATAATGAAAAAAAGTTTATTTTGTTGTGAAAGTGCATTATATTCTATATGATGCCCAAGATTTTTTTCAGTGTACATATAATATACTTTAGCAATATCTACATTATAAATCTCTTCTAGATTAGAAGATATTCATAATGTCCCCCACAAAAAAAAAAAAATGTCCACCCAGGATATCCGCCAGCCCATACTCCTATAGCCGCCAAGAACCGGGCCTGCGGTGTAAATTAAGATTAGACCATTTGCTTCGTTGCAGCCAGTTATAAGTAATAAGTGTTGTAAGTTAGGAATGGTTATGTTAAGGAAAAATAGACATTTGCCACACTGAACTTGTGTTTACCTAAATTATCATTTCTAATCAACACAGCCACGGGCCCGGTTCCAGAATCACTATAGGTTTATCTGAAATAGTTAGGGTGCTAGCCTTAATTTTGATATATCCCGTCTATTGCTATGATTATTGATCCTTGCAGTTTCAAAAGTTGAATTGCATTTCTACAGCATGTGGCCTCTGGTCTTGCAGCATTAAAAGCAAAACTTTTATTAAAATTTTGTATAGATTAGATCGCTCCCTTTAATCACTAAAAATCTGCCTCCTCCTGTGTAAAACTCAAGTTCTGCGACTGTTCAGAATGTTACAATAGCCCAATTCCCCTAAATTCCCTTACGCAAACTTTTACCATACTCTGGATTCGGAAATTGCAGTGACAGATATATTATAATTACAGCTCCCAATTCTTTGGCTTTACGAATGAAATTATGTTGCCCATGTGTGGTCTCAAAAATGCTGCAGAATTAGTTTCAGTGCCCTTTCTCTCTGTCTGTGAAGAAACCTGGTAAAGGGCGGTGATTAAAGTGACGGGGTGGTGCTAAAATATGTGGAAGTGATTATTCTGTCACATCCTCAATCAGCGCAGCATTGCGCAAAATGAATATTACATAATGTTATAGTTTAGACGTTTAGTTCACTCTGTTGCACATACAAAACACCTAAGGCAGACAGGTAGAGGCAGCCGGGGAGAACATGGCAGAAGTGAAAGCATGCAATATCTTGATCACTGGAGCCAACCGGGGCTTGGGCTTAGAAACGGTTAAACAACTTTCGCAGGACTCTTGTCCAAAACGTCATATTTTTGCTACCTGTCGTGATCCAGATGGACCCAAGTCAGAGGTGAGTTTGTGAATAACTAACACAAATAGAAACAGCAGGACACATTCTGACTGACCTTGTTTAATGCATATTATCTTTCTTAAGGCGCTGAGAGAACTGGCAAAAAAGCATCCAAGTGTGATCACTATCATACGTCTTGGTAAATGTGCAATGCCATTGATTTATTAATGGGGTTTACTATTATTATTGAGGCATGAGATTTATTATTGAACTGTAGAACTGTTATTTATTGTATAGATGCTGATGATCCATGCAGTATCAAAGAGTCTGCCAAGAAAGTGGGATCTCTACTGGGAAACAGTGGTTTGAACCTGCTTTTGAATAATGCTGCAATCTTGGCAAAAGGCACCATTCAGACCAGCAGTGTTGAAGACTTGAAAAATACCTTCAACACCAATGTGATAGGACCTTTATTAATCATTAAGGTAATCTAGAAAGCATTCATAAACATTCTGAAACATGTTGGTGCAGTGGCATTCTGGCTAAACATCTAGGCTGGGGCTTTTACTATTGGCCCACTGGGACAGAAGTGTGTGACTAGACTATTAAAATTAGTTATTTTGTGGAAAAACTAGTCACAGGATATGGTAGAGTTTGAAAGTTTCATAACACTGTATGAAAAAAAAGCTTAAGCCAGTTTAACTGGTTTCTGAACCTGATCGGAAAAAGACACTGCTGCACCATTTATATGAGACCACTTTTTTGCTTTGTTATTGTGGTTTTTGCAGGTTTTCCCGACTAGTTGTTTGGTTCTGAGACCAGTCGCCCTGTTGACTAGTAATGGATCACAATGTTGACCTAGCAATCAGTTGCCAACTTTTCTAGACAACAAGTCAGCTTGTAAAAATGATTTGTGAGAATAAGCTACAATATGCAACAGACGTCATGCTTACAGTCAAAACAAAATGAATGGTTCACCCAAAATAAAGAAAATTCTCTGCAATCCATGATAACACTTCTTCCAGTAAAAAATCTCCTGCTGTCTTCTCACTTCACAATTCATCTGCGTATTTTTTTAGAACTGAGTTGGACTGTGCATATTTCTCTTCTGGTTCAGACAAGATAACTTTTCCACTGGAGAAAGCAGTATTATGGATAGAGATTTCAGCCTAAGCAATGGTTTGAAATAAAAAAAAACCATCCTAATTATGGATTTGTTTTTTATAAATACACATTTTTTTTGCTAATGAGCGATACTAAATTCCTCTAAATCTATTCAGATGAAGAAACAATATGAACTCATCTTGAATGTGTGCACTGTTCCTGTAATGCTACTCAAATTGAGTATCAAATAAACTTCTAATTCAGAGATATGTAATTCTTTTTCTTTTATGTAGGAGTACCTACCATATCTACAAACAGCGGCCAAAGCCAGTGGGACACCAGGCATGTCCTGTAATAAAGCAGCTGTCATCAATATCTCCACTGTGGGGGGATCCATTAGCACAATGCCTTCCTTTTATGGCCAGTTCCCATTGTTGCCATATTGTGTTAGCAAGGTATACTATAGTTCTGCTTTGAAATTGGTTAAACTGGATCCCGTTTATTGCACGTGAAGTATCAATGGCATGAGTTGATGTTTAACTCAGATGTTATGTTTACCTATCAGGCAGGTTTAAACATGCTGACTGCATTAGCTGCTGAAGAGGTAAAGGCAGATCAGATCCTCTGCATGGCCCTTCACCCAGGATGGGTGAGAACTGAACTGGGTGGAGAAAAAGTGAGTGGAGATTTATTAGTCAGCGTTGTTTTATTTTGAGCACAAATGTAGGAAACATTTCAATGATTCCAAAATTAGGCTCACAAATACAAAATGTTTGAAGTGTCTAAAACACTTAAGTGCCACCAACATATAAAAAAGGGTAATTGCTGCTTCAGCTATACAGTCATGGCAAAAAATATCGGCACCTTTGCAATTCTGTCAGAAAGTGCAACACTTCTCTCAGAAAATTGGCAAAAAGGCATAAAAAGCAAGACCTGAGTTTGCCAAATTTATGTGACAAAACCACAATCCTTCTGGGAGAGCATACTGTGGACAGATGAGACAAAAGTAGAGCTTTTTGGTAAAGGACATCATGGCACTGTTTACAGAAAGAGAAATGAGGCCAAAGAAAGGAACACAGTCCCTACAGTCAAACATGGTGAAGGTTTAAAGATGTTTTGGGGTTGCTTTGCTTCTTCTGGCACTGGATGCCTTGACTGTGTGAACGGTATCATGAAATCTAATGATTACCAAAGAATTTTGGGCTGCAACGTAGTGGCCAGTGTCAGAGAGCTGCGTCTCCACCAGAGGTCATGGGTCTTCCAGCTAGACAATGACCCGAAACACTTCTTCAAAAAGCACTCAGAAATGGTTACAAACAAAGTTCTGAAATGGCCAGTAACGAGTCCAGAGTGCTACCAAATATTAAGTTAAGGGTGCCAATAATTTTGTCCAGTGCATTTTTTGGGTTCTGTGTGGAATTGTATAAGATTTGACTTTTCTTGTCTGTTTTTTGTGATGTTCCAATGTTTTTAAGGTACCAAAACATTTGCAACTGCAACAATTTTCTGAGAGAAGAGTTGCATTTTCTGACAGAATTGCAAGGGTGCCGATATTTTTGGCCATGACTGTATTGTTTTAATTTTGCATGTTAGTCAATTACATGTATGTTTGTGTTTTCACTAGGCACCACTTGAACCGAAAGAAAGTGTGGAGGGGATGCTGCGTGTCATTGGCAGCCTTACTGAGAAGGAGCACGGTGGATTCTTGGACTACACTGGAAAAACAATTCCCTGGTAAACCAGAAGAGCAAAATCTCTCCTATACGAGAGGCCACGATTCATGTCTAAAATGGCCTGTTTAATCTAAGAACCATAAAGGGTCACGCATAATCATAAGCACTTAAAGCCAGCACGGTTATGACATACACATAACGACTTTGTATCAAATGTAATTTCATAAATGAAAAAAATTAACGAAGCAACAAAGCAGTATTGTCTTTATTATATTATATGTAGCAGATACTTTGCTTATCAGTTACACACAGTGATGGTCTAGAAAATTATTCATAGGGTGTCAATGAACAGGAAATCAGGAGGACGTTGTGGAAGGCTCTGGGCTCTGTTTCCCTCTGCTGGACAGACCGTATTGTGACAGACTATTAATTCATGTCATTTATCTTTGTCTCTTAACCTCAATAACACGTCCAGTATGATGCAGCACAATACATCAGTTCAAAATGGGTGTGGAGTTCACTCGGTTTACATAAAAAGCACTTCTAAGCAGGCTGGAAGACCCTGAATGATGAACTTAGAAGATGGCAGCAGTGAAAGCATGCAATATCTTGGTCACTGGAGCCAACCGGGGCTTGGGCTTAGAAACCGTTAAGCAACTCTTGGAGGATTCTTAAGGTAATCATTAAGGTAATGTTGAAACAAACAGTACAAATGTACAATGTACATGTACAAACAGCAGCCAGAGCCAGTGGGATACCAGGAATGTCCTGTAACAAAGCAGCTATCATCAACATCTCCAGTCTTGGGGGACCCATAACCAGAATTCCTCCTATGTAGGGTACACTGGGTACAGTTGGTACAGGGGTACAGTTGAAACACCTTAAATAACTTGCATGCGCAACAAGTCTGATGTGTGACATTTGCTTCTCACATGCATATTAGCGCCGCCTTTGAGCGTGGGAAATTTGAAGTATGTGTGCTTCTCAAGTCTAAAGATATCGACTGAGATGGCACGATATGTGTTTCTCATAGTTTAACATGTCCTCTATATGACTTGATGTTGAAAATTAATAATTAGATTTTTTTTTTTTTTTTCAAGATTTTTTTAAGTGCAAATGTACATTTCTGGTAGAATGACCCCTGTGCCTTTTGGACATCATAAGATGTAGAGAATCACAAACAGTTACAATGAAAAAAATTGAGCTTACAAATACAAAATGCTCTTTATTGTAAATTCTCTGAAACTCTTACTGCAGCAGCACGGTGGATTCTTGGACTAAAAAAAATTAACTGGTAAACCAGAAGAACAAAATCACAAAGGGGATGATCCATGGTCTAAACTGCCTTATTCCATGGAATGTCTGGATACTGGATTCTGATTGGCAGGCAGGTGTGCAGTAAAACCCTAAACGCGGGACGAAAGTAACAAAGCGATTTTCTCATTGATTCCCGCGGTTAGGTCCAGAAAGCAGTTTTTGAGTATAATAAGTAAATTATGGAAGCGCAATTTTTTTTTTAATTAGCTGTGTTGTGTTTCTCGTTTCATGTGTAACAGTAATGATTAATCTACGGGTTATTTAGTGCTGTAACACATCCCGAAGTTTGCCTTTTCAGAGTTCTTCAATATAAAAGTAAATCGGGTTTAAATGTCAGGAGTTCCTGTAGGGACGAAAGTATCACTTGTTACTTTTGTCCACCTACAGTGACAACAAGTGTTTATTTTGTCCCGCTGCAGCTAATTTAGACTTGCATCTTTTATTAAAACATGTTTATGTCGTTTGTTCCAAAGGAATATGCCAAGAGTGAGAATCAGAAAGATAGAGGTCTGATTCAGCCTGGACATAGGCCTATCTGCATGAACATCAGTCTCATTACAGCATTGCATTTTCCTGGTCATATTTAGGTTTTAGCCATACCTTAGCTTTTCCACCTTCACCTATAAATGATGTTTTGCAGATGTTTTTATTCACATTTTAAATGCATGCATATACAAACAACTGGATGGAAACATGAATAGGCCTGTTACATTGTGTTGAGAATTTATTTTGTTCATTTAATTACATTTTCTCAGTGTTCATTCTCTTAAAAAATGTTTTATAAAAATAAACTGAATAAATGTTTTTAAATAATTCCAGTTTGTACAGTAAAGTTTTGAAACATTTGATGAAACTTAAATTTATTTTTATTTATTTATTTTTTATTTTATTTTTTATTTTTTGCAAAGGTAAAGGACAAAATATGTTTGCAGTTACATATTAACAAGATCATAGTCATGAATATTTAATAAAAATTTGAGTAACCTAAAAAAAAAAATAGCTTGTACTGTCGTGTTACTTTTGACCCACCTGTGTGTTACTTTCGTCCCAACCGACGGGGTCGAAAGTAACAATGTGCAATTTATGTTCAAAGTTAAATTATACTGAAGTCTTTCTACATTTGTACAAAATAGCCTACCACCTGCTAAGACCACACTTCTGAGTTATAGACCACAGCAAAATATATCTCTGTCTACAACATTATCTTTTTAAATTGTTTTTTTTTTTTTGTGTTACTTTCGGCCCTGCTCTCCCCTAAATAAAATTGTAATTAGAAAATAATCACCACTGTAAAAACAATGATCCAGAGAAAGAAAACAAGGACTTGTTTTTCTACTATTCAACAACGAAAATTGTTTTGTTGCGAAAGTGCATATACACTACTCCAGTGCTTCCCAAACTGTGGGCCGTAGCTAGACTAAATCAAAATATTAAAATGGGGGATGGGGTGTGCAAAAAAAAAAAAATTTCGGAGGTAAGCGTTAAAACAATGCCCTGACCGTACAGTGCAGTCAAGAATAACTTAAAGAGGTTGCCAACAAAACTGGACGAGCTTTTGTCTCTTGCTACAGGTGAATCCTCGGCAATGCTGCGCGTTTTAAGTGTCAGTTCATTTGCACTTGTAATGTATATTTTTATTCGTTGTTACTAAATAAACGATCGAGTGTGAGACTGTTCTGTCATAAATCGCATAGCTTTTATTCCTGAACTTTCTACTGTCTGTTATTGGAAACGAAAGCTACTGGTTGATGTCTCGGTCTCAAGTTTACACGCTTTTGGTCCGTGCACTAGATCTCGCCCAGAACTCGTGCTGTCTGTGGGAATCACTGAGGCTGTTTGTCCCTTCCATTGCTTTGGTTTTCACTATGTTACTGTGCTATTTCAATAATGAATCCAGCATAATTATGTGGATGACATTCCCGAAACATTGCAGCGTGTGTGTGTCCGAAAACAAAAGTTGCATATAAACTCTGAATGGGTTATAGTCAGTGGTGTGGTTCCTGAAGAAGGGGGCATACTCTTCGCATATATGCATATCTCTAATAAAATGGGTCTGGTTTTCTCTGTGTTAGAGTCGTTTTTAACTTACTATTTTACGTATTCGTTTACTGGATCCTTTGACAGAAAAGTTAACTGGGTTTACTGCTATAGGACATTTCTGATCGTAAAAAACTGCTTATTTTTATTTGTAAGGTATTGTTTTCGTTATTATAAACTGATTCAAAGGTAATCAATCATAAATATTACCTTTTCGCCTGCCCTAATATGCTTTCGCTTATGAACAGCAACATCTGCGGTGCGGGAGAAAGAGCGGGCGCGGGCGCATCAGGCACAATCATCAAACATATTTCAAAGCAAGCCAGCGCCACGGTCCTGGCCGCATTATCACTATCTCTACAGTGTCGGGATTGTGGCTAATGCAGGACACGAATGAAGTCCGCAGGCGGTATTGTTAGAAGTGGGTATACGCAAAGCCGACTGAAACCCTCCACTACATGATGTTTACTAAACAAAGTTCGGGAGGAGCACGTTCAGATAATCAACACGACCAATCCTCTATCAGCAATCACATCACACAGACAGATACCGCTATAAATGGATTAAGCCTTCCTACCTTCTTTCTCTGCAGTTTCAGCATATCGCCGGCATGTCAGAGTCAAACTCGCCCTCAAGCGATAATCCAAACGACGCTCAGCGTCCCTCGGCGTCCGCCAACGCCGCTCAGCCTAACAGCTGTCAGGTCTCCGAAATCGAGCCCGCGGCTGCTCCACGGGGCCGTCGGCCCTCACGAGCCGCCTCTCACACCCCGAGACGACAAGGCTCGCCCGCGCCTCCTCCATCTAGGCGCCCACCACCTTCTCCGGCATCTTCCTATGCCTCGGTCCTTCGCTCCGTCCCAGCCATCCAGAAGTGGACAGTTGCAAGCCTTAGACAGGCCCTGAGCAACGCAGATGTCTACTACTCACGGCGGATGACCAAAACGGAGCTCTACAACATCTTCTGCTCCATCCAATCCACTCCCCCGCCGAAAGCGGCCGGCAATCAGGCCACGCCTCGTGGCACCCCATACGCTCGGCCTGAGCAAACCTCCTCCCCCACGAGGAAAGGCCTTCGTTCCTCCAGCCGCCGTAGCAGGCCTTCGGCAAGCCTGGGCCGCGCCCCAGACGCCGCAGCCGTAAGCCCCAGTTTGCCCGCCCTCCCTGCTCAACTCCAGCCCGCCCTCCCTGCTCAACTCCAGCCCGCCCTCCCTGCTCAACTCCAGCCCGCCGCCCCTGCTCAACTCCAGCCCGCCGCGCCTCTCTGCGCAGCGCCAGCGGCCGTCTCGGCCCACTCTCAGCTTCTTTCCTATCCTCATCTTTTCCCCGAGGCATGGCCCGTGGCCCCACCGCCGAACTCTAGCGTGAGGCTGCCTCCGTTAGCGGCGCAGGCCCACACTTGGTCCACGCTCCCTGCTCCCCCTCCCCTTTCTTCTACCTCCGCCCCCGGTCCCGGTCCCGACGTCTGCGTGAGGCTGCCTCCGCAACCGGCTCCGGCGGCCACTGTTCCCTCTCTGCCTTCTCTTCCTCTAGCTCGTTCTCCCTTCTCGTTGGCTTCCGCAGTGCCGATGCCCATCCCACCAAACGCCCCGGCTTTGGAACCACCCCCCGTCGCCAGCAACATCAGGACACAGATTCTAGCAGGTGCGGATGTAGACCTCTTTTCTCTACTTTCGCCACTTTCACCTCCGTCTTCAGATCGCCAAATCGATTGCGGCGAGTTCTCCGTCACCCTCAAAAACCCAGCACATAGTCCATCACGCACACTCTCTCTCGCCGAGTTCACAATCTCATTCACCCGTTATCTGGAAGTAATTTGCACCGCGTTTCCACACAGGAGACGAGAGCTCGGCGACTATCTCGCGATAGTTGCCGAGCTCGCGCTATCTTACGGAGGCACCCACTTCTACACCTATCACAAGTTGTTTTCAGCAAAATGCGCCATCCGGGTAGCTCAGTGGAACCAGTGCCCTTACTGGGGGGCACTGGACACCGAGCTCCACAACCGAGTCTTCCTGGGCTGCCGCAATATTTCATGTTCCGTCTGTCGATCCGCCGCCCATTCCACCGAAGCATGTCCTTTCGTCACACCGTCTGTCCCCGAATCCTCCCAAATTAAATCCACTAGCTACGTCCCGCGCAGTGCTAACACGCCAACCAACCCGTCATCCTCTAAATCCTACCTCCGCCACTCCTCTTCCTCAAGTCGCGTCTGCTCCAACTTTAACACCGGCAGGTGCTCATGGTCGCGTTGCCGTTTCCTGCATGTCTGCAGCTTCTGTGGCGGCGCCCACGCCCGCATTATCTGTCCTGTGTTTAAATCTGCAAATAAAAATGAAAAACCTTACTTATCGACTCCTGTGAATATTTCCCATTTGTCTATTGAATTGTCTAATCACCCCGACACGAACTTCACAGATTTTTTACTGTCTGGTCTCACGCACGGCTTTAACCCGGGCGTCGAAATTTTTCCAAACCAGAGCATGATCTGTGCCAACCTCCAGTCCGCTTTCACCGAACCCGAAACAGTCGATCTGCTAATTAAAAAAGAAGTAGAGTCGAAATTTATGGTCGGCCCTTTCGATGATCCTCCTTTTGCCCGTTTTCGCATCAGCCCAATCGGAGTCGCTACTCGAAAATTTTCAGGAAAAAAGCGCCTGATAATCGATCTTTCATCCCCCCACAATTCCCCACTCCCAAGCATTAACAGTCTCATTCCGCTCGAAGAATTCTCCCTCCACTACCACGACATCGACCAAGCTATAACTCTGATAAAAAACGCAGGTCGCGGTGCATGGCTGGCCAAAGTCGATATCACCTCCGCGTTTAAAGTGATGCCAATCCATCCGGATTTCTGGCACCTATTCGGCATACAGTGGAGAAACAAATTCTACTTCGCCGTTCGTCTAACTTTCGGCTGCAGAAGCAGCCCCAAAATTTTTGACATGCTATCAGAGGCTGTCTGTTGGATCCTATCCAATAATTACGCAATTCCCTACCTCATCCACCTTCTAGACGATTTCCTAATCATCTCGCCCCCCGACTCCATCCCAGCCGCGCATCTCTCTATAGTCCAGAACGTATTCGCAAAGCTCGGGATCCCCCTCGCCAAGGACAAAACCCTGGGACCAGCCTCATCCATCGAATTCTTAGGCATCCTGCTAGACTCCGAGAAATTCCAGGCTTCATTGCCCAAAGAAAAAATCGACAGAACAATCCTGGTCGCCTCCACCCTCCTGCTCAACCCAATCTGTTCCAAACGCGAGCTGTTGTCTATCCTCGGCCACCTAAACTTTGCGATGCGCATCATTCCGCAGGGCCGTTCTTTCATTTCTCACCTCCTCGCTCTCGCGTCTTCCGTGCACGCGCTCGAGGATCGCATATCCCTGCCTAGCTCGTGCTGCAACGAACTTGGTTTATGGATTTCTTTCCTCAAGCAATGGAACGGCCTATCCTTCTTTTACGTCAACATGATTTCCAACCCTGTCGACATCCAATTATTTACCGACGCTGCCCCCTCCCGCGGTTTCGGAGGTTTTTTCCAAGGCAGCTGGTTCGCATCTACGTGGCCCCCCCAGCTGTCAGATCTGCCTCAGTCTCTTTCATCCTCAGCGCTGTTCGAGCTATACCCTCTAGTCGTCGCAGCATTCCTATGGGGGAAAGCATGGTCCGCAACCAGCATCATAGTGCACTGCGACAACGAAGCGGCCGTGCATTGCATCAACAAAGGTCGTTCGCACTCCCCCGCTCTGATGCCTTTTCTAAGACGGCTCACGTGGATCTCAGCTTGCGGACAGTTTATTTTAAATGCAAAACACGTTCCTGGGTCTAAAAACCAAATAGCTGACTCTCTTTCCCGTTTTGCTTTCCAGAAATTCAGGCGGCTGGCGCCAGATGCGGACCCACTCCCAACCCCAGTACCTCCATATTCAGAGCTGATCTTCCCGTAAGCCATCCGCTAAAAAACCTTTTAGATACTTCTCTCGATTATATTTTTCAGGCCGTCTCCCCAAGGACCCTCCAATCCTATCTAACTGCATGGAAGAGTTTCAAAACCTTTCTCCACGCATACAACTTACCTTTCCCGGATTTTTCATTGCTCACCATCACCTCGTTCATCTCCTACCTCAACACCATCAAAAACCTCCAAGCCAGCTCCATCAAAGGTTATCTAAGCGGAATTCAGTTTTTTCACAAATTAATTTTTGGCACACCCTCTCCAGAAATAGCCAGCTCTCAGACATCCATGCTCATCAAAGGCATCCAAAAAACCCAACCCACCCGCCCAGACGCCAGACAGCCAATAACCCTAGACATGCTAACCAAATGCATTTATACCCTCCGCAGAGGTTACCACTCCATCCACACCGCCCGCACGCTCGATGCCATGTTCATATTGGCCTTCTTCGGCTTTCTCAGATGCTCGGAACTTACAATCACTTCCAGCTTCAATCCAACAGTCCACCCAACCCTTTCAGATCTAGCAGTCATAGATTCCGACTCAATATCCTATTTCATTAAGCAAAGCAAAACGGACCAACAAAAAAGAGGCCACTTCATTTACATCTTCAATCTCCAATCACCAATTCAACCATACCAGACCCTCCTAGCCTATCTACACCACAGAAGACCACAGGCTAAACTCCTCTCTGACCCACTTTTTGTCGACGACGCCAATCACCCCGCCACCCGTTTCTGGTTCCAGAAACATCTCAAATCCGTTCTTCTTCTATCTGGCATCCCAGCAGACCATTACTCCTGCCACTCCTTCCGTATCGGCGCAGCTACCACAGCCGCCCAAAAAGGCCTCTCCCAGCCCGAAATTCAGACGCTCGGCCGCTGGACGTCAGAGGCTTTCAAAACCTACATCCGGTCAGATCGCTTCCATATCAAAGAAGCTCACCGAACCCTCATCAGCCGAGTCATCTAAAGATCAGCCCTCCCCTCTAATGCATCGCATCCAAACCTTCCCACGTCTATCATCAGAGCATCCCAGTTCACGCTGCCGCAGCAGCGCCCGCTTCCGCAGAAGCGCACATCTTTCTTTCCGTTGCCGCAGCAGCGCTCGCTTCCGCAGAAGCCTCACTCTATTTTCCAGATGCCGCAGCATCGTCGCCTCCGCAGAAGCGCTCATCCTTCTTCCCGCTGCCGCAGCAGCGCTCGCTTCCACAGAAGCCACACTCTATTTCCAGATGCCGCAGCATCGCCGCTTCCGCAGAAGCGCTCATCTTTCTTCCCGCTGCCGCAGCAGCGCTCGCTTCCACAGAAGCCACACTCTATTTCCAGATGCCGCAGCATCGCCGCTTCCGCAGAAGCGCTCATCTTTCTTCCCGCTGCCGCAGCAGCGCTCGCTTCCGCAGAAGCCACACTCTATTTCCAGATGCCGCAGCATCGCCGCTTCCGCAGAAGCGCTCATCTTTCTTCCCGCTGCCGCAGCAGCGCTCGCTTCCGCAGAAGCCTCACTCTATTTTCCAGATGCCGCAGCATCGTCGCTTCCGCAGAAGCGCTCATCTTTCTTCCCGCTGCCGCAGCAGCGCTCGCTTCCGCAGAAGCCTCACTCTATTTTCCAGATGCCGCAGCATCGTCGCTTCCGCAGAAGCGCTCATCTTTCTTCCCGCTGCCGCAGCAGCGCTCGCTTCCGCAGAAGCCTCACTCTATTTTCCAGATGCCGCAGCATCGTCGCTTCCGCAGAAGCGCTCATCTTTCTTCCCGCTTCCGCAGAAGCCACCTTTTCTCGCACAATCGCCACAGCAACGATTCTGCTCAAGCAACGGCCAGCACCCCTCTAAGTTTTAAGCGCCACAAGTTTTGGGGGGCAATTGATGCTCCGGCTGCTGTCCTGCGCTAAATCGCATTTTGGGGGAGCGCTCAGGGTTCGGGCTAAAATGCCGAGCTCGGACCCCTCTCCTCAAACGAGGGAAGAGTACTCCAAGTTCGGGAGGAATTGCCGAGCTCGGAGCCCTCCCCACGGACAGCACGCCAAATACGCATATTATCTATCTAGCCTCATTATCTGTAAGGCGAACTCGTGAAATGATGTTTACTAAACAAAGTTCGGGAGGAGCACGTTCAGATAATCAACACGACCAATCCTCTATCAGCAATCACATCACACAGACAGATACCGCTATAAATGGATTAAGCCTTCCTACCTTCTTTCTCTGCAGTTTCAGCATCCCTCCACCACCCCGACTCCTCTCCATCGGCCCATTCCTATCCCAGCTCGGGGGGAGCGCTCAGGGTTCGGGCTAAAATGCCGAGCTCGGACCCCTCTCCTCAAACGAGGGAAGAGTACTCCAAGTTCGGGAGGAATTGCCGAGCTCGGAGCCCTCCCCACGGACAGCACGCCAAATACGCATATTATCTATCTAGCCTCATTATCTGTAAGGCGAACTCGTGAAATCACTGATTACAGAAAGTGCGCAACTCGCGCTCCCTTTAACGACAAAGCGTCACTCAACTTCACTGCGATCTCAGAAAGTTCCTTTATAAACAATTAAGGTCTCTAAAATACAAAACGAATCTCTAATTACATTCCATTTGCACTTAGTTAATGAGATGATTCACCAGCGCACAAAACGAAACCAGCTTTCAGCGGTGAGTGCATTCAGACAAAAACTTTTCTAATTGGCCATTGCGTTCAAGAAATCAACAGATATGCATGTGATTGGGCTACATTGCTTAACCATGCAATAACACATTGGATAGCTTGCTTTCGTTTCGTTTTCGTATTTACCAGCGTCTAGTACCCCGGGGCGGACATATAGGATTCCACGATTCCTTTTTAAGATGGCATGAAATTTCCCTTATAACCAAAAGATGGCAGCAGATGCTTAGTTATTGGCTGCAGCTGCCATTTAAACGCCCTAGTCTTGCTTTTCGATTCATTATAAAATTAGGGGGTCGTGGGGCTTTTGCTATGTTTTTGGGGGGCCTTACCCCTCTGAAGTTTGGGAAGCTAAGTTAGGGATATTGTGAGAGACTCAGTGGATGACATATATACGGTGTTTGTTTCACTTCAGAGATTTTTGGGATAGGGAGGCAATTGTATTGGGGTGATAGACACCTCATTTTGTGTTTTCCACGTAATGGTCTCACTGTGTACAGTGCGCCTTACATATTGGGGCCAATACCAAAAGACAACCCTTTTCAATGTGGCATCAATTTCAACATTCTGTGAGTATAAAAAGCTGGTATTGTCAGTAAGTCATTCCAAGTTCATCATTCAAACAGCCATGAACACACAACGTCACTTAACGGACGAGCAGTGCCACCTGGCCATGGCGCACCTTCAGGTCGGTGGCAGGCAGTCAGATGTTGCTTGTGAACTTGGTGTGTCTCAAAGTGTCATCAGCAGACTTGCATCAAGACACAGAACTACTGGCAGAGTTCATGACAGACCCAGGAGTGGAGCCCCACGAGTGACAGACCGCAACGATGACCAGTAGCTAAGTACCTATGCACTCAGACATCGTTACGCAACTGCCACACAGCTGCAGGCCCGTTTACGAGATGTGAGGGGTACTAGGGTTTCCAGACAAACCATTCGCAACCGACGCCACTGCTTTGGCTTGAATGCCAGATGACCGTTGCAGTTGACTCCACTGACACCAAGACACCACCGCGAACGTTTGCTGTGGGCACAAGACCATGTGACCTGGACAATGCAGCAGTGGTCTACCGTCCTGTTCACTGATGAGTGTCGCATTAGCTTTGCTGGAGAAGGCGAGGTGAGCGATACGCTGAGGTCAACATGGTCCCCAGGGTTCGCTTTGGTGGAGGAGGTGCAACAGTCTGGGCAGGCATCACCAGTTAGCGCAAAACAGATTTGGTTATTGTAGATGGCTCAGTCACTGCACATTCTTACCTCAGAGACATCATAGAACCCATCATCACTTTTTGTAAGTTAACTTACATTTTCTTAAACCTTAATCTGTGCACTAAAAACTGACTTGGTGTCATGCAAGGTCATCGTAAAAGGGTCATTCTACAGAAACGTCCACTTTTCTGTCCCTAGACTTATACAGATATATTACAATTGAAATATACATTAGGATTACAGTTTTTTCAGATTTTAAGATGAAACAATATGTTATGTGAACAATCACACCTTCCTGAGCCATCAACATGGCATTATTTTTTATTTATTAATTACATAGTATTCGTAAGTACCGTAAAACTGCTTGTCCCCACAGCCATGTACAGAGGGAAAGTGCTTTATTTTGAGGTCAAAAACAAGATTTTCAACCATTTAAAATACAAAAGTCTATTCATAACTATAAAATATATAATGTAAATGGCATAAAAAAACTAAATATTAAATAAATATTATAAAATATATAACGAAAACATTTGTCCCTTGAAGTTATGTCACTGGTGTTACCGCTTAACAAAAGTGTTTTATTTTGGAATAAAAAAATCACACTGATGACATTACTCGACATGTTTCTTCCTATTTCTTGAAGATCTATGAAGGCAGGCCATGGTAAGTCCACTGTTTCTTTTCAGTTATCAGAAATGTTCTCATTTATCTCATGATTTCGTATGAAGCTTTTAGTTGACGTCACTGGTGTGACCTACTTTATTGTTATGAAACTGTAAGAAAAACTGAGTACAAATGGATAAAACTACTTAATTTAGTAAGTATATCATGTTTGACAACATGTGGTTTGATACCTAGCATCAGCCATTTAATAAAATGCATTTTTCATGAAAATTGTCACTGGTGTTACTGTCACTGGTGTTACCTTCCTTATACATAACACCAGTGACGATCAGTAACACCAGTGACTCCCATTTTAGATAAACTTAATTCAAAGCTATTTATTTAGCTCTTTTCACATAAACTAGCACTAAGATTTTGTGATTCTAACTTTTCTTTAGCATTGTTAATTATCCTTTGGTCAGGAATGGCTAAATTGAGTGCAGCTGAGAAGCAGCGACTTTACAGACAGCATAGGGATGCTGATCCTGAACACAGAGCAGAAAACTTGCAGAAAAGAAAGAGTTATTTTATAGACATTTGAAACAAAACAGAGAAAGAGAATAAGTGATTTAAAAGATAAGTTCATATTCAGAACAAAAATTTACAGCTAATGTACTCACCCCCTTGTCATCCAAGATGTTCATGTCTGTCTTTCTTCAGTCGTAAAGAAATTAATTTTTTTAAAGATAAACATTTCAGGATTTCTCTCCATATAATGGACTTCTATGGTGCCCCCGAGGTTGAACTTCTAAAATGCAGTTTAAATGCAGCTTCAACTGGCTTATATGATCCCAGCCGAGGAAGAAGGGACTTATCTATGGATAATGTGTATACTTTTTCCTCAAATAGCATAATTTCTTTATGACTCAGAAAGAAAGACATGAACATCTTGAATGACAAGGGGGTGAGTAATCTACATTATTTGTAGATTTTTGTTCTGAAAGTGAACTAATCCTTTCAGTAAAAGGTGCAAGAGAAGTGAAAGTAAGACATGGAGGGTTCATCAAAAAAGATACAAGCAAAAAATCAGAGCAGGAGCATTGCTCCCCCATCATCATCAGATAGATCACCTAGCCTAGCATTTCAGTGAACAAGCTGAACTTACAAATATAGAAATCAAAGGTGAAAGGCGAACAGGCACTGAATAAGCATTCAGTTTAAATTGCTAAGCGATTCTGGGAGTTCATTATGGGGCAGTTGGGCAAGTAAATTAAGGCACCATGAAATGTAAAATGATTACAGTCAGAAATCGTCGCTGTCGGGCGGAAACCTCGTATGTCCAAATTTTGTAAATTTCATATTTTTTCACAAATCGATGCTATTGGTCAGTGCCCACGTGGATCTGTAATTTTTACAAATTATTAACCAATCTAAAGTGTTGAAAATAGCTTGAGAGCAAATCTCTTAACTCATTTGAACACACCAACTGTCTGAGAAGAGTTCGTATCTCCACCTTTTCTTCACTCCGCTGGAGCGTCGGGGCATATGTCCCCTTCCATCTTCTTGTCACAAAGCACCGGCAAAAATAATTAGCATTGAATGTGTCGGTGGAAACAGTAAGGAGATATTTGAATGATCCATTAATAAACTAGTGTATTCTGAGATAATGTCGCAAAGACCCTGACTCGCAATCTCTTCTTTGGACGCAACTTTTGAAGGAAAGCATCTTTCCGGATTACATAATGAAAGCGTTTTTTTCTGATTTGTTTTATTTCGTTAAGTAATAATTTAAAGCTTTCTATTTATTTATTTATTTATTTATTTATTTGTCATGTTTGTGAGGCATGTAGCCTATTCGCTGAAAAATGTGATCGCGCTGACTCCTCATGTCCTGCAAAACGATTTCAGCTTCTCCTCTTCAAAAACAATATTCACATAATAGCGCACATTTATCTAGGTTTAATGTTTAAACTAAAATTGTTCTATAGCTACTTTAACTGTTTTAGATCTATAGATTTTATTTTATGCAAGTCGTAATGATTTAAAAGGCAAAAGTCTTCCGCTGGCCGCTGTTCGTAAAAAAAAAAAACAAAAAAAAAAAAACTGATATTTAACGAACAAAAAAATGCTCCAAAAGTTTTTCTAAATTAACTTAATAAGAAAACGAAACGAAATATAACCACTTTGGCATTACATACAAAACGTAACTATGTTAATAGCTGAAACAGTAGTATAAGCTGTTCTGGAAGAATTAAGGGGAAAAAAGACGGACTCAGTTTTTTTGTATTGCATCATAGCTCT